>OZ018368.1:10008171-11208171 GCA_963969515.1 Yponomeuta evonymella
TACCACCGCTTAAAATACAAATAAAAAAAAGTTAAATAAAATACAAAAGGTACGTGAATAATGATGATAATAATAATAATAATAATAATGATCTCTTTATTGTATACGCAAGAAAACAAAATACAATAGAAGGCTTACATATTTAAGTTTTGCCGTATACAATGGGCTGTCTTATCGCTAAAAGAGATCTCTTCCAGACAACCTTAGGATGTGTAAGAGTCCGTGTCCCTACAGATGGATAGAACTGAACGATGAAGAGAGTAGGTGGGTGAAATATATTGGAAGAATAAAAGATGGCGTCCGTGCATGCAACGACTAAGGAATGTTGAGGAAGCGAAAGTGATCTGTGAGGATCGTAGCAAGTGGCAGACCCTGGTCTCTGCCTACCCCTATGGGATACAGGCGTGAGTTTATGCATGTATGTAATAAAAGGTGTTCTTTTACAGTTACTGCTACATGTAGAAATGCTAATTGCGAATAGGTACGGCGGATGCGTCTTCTCAAACTTGAAACAGTGCTCGACCGACGGTACGTCCCGACCCTACGTCCTGACCAAATCACGTACCAAATCACGCGCGTACTGTCAGCGTAGCTGTGTGCGCGTTCATAGTCTTGCATAGATATAGCTACGCCGACCGACGGTCAGCGCTGACCGTCGGTCGAGCACTGTTTCCAGCCTCAGTATTCATTGTACATTTTTCAAAATATCATCATCATCATCATCATCAGCCCTTTGACGCCCACTGCAGGACATAGGCCTCCCTCATGGTTTTCATAACCATAAGGGGTTTTGCCATAATCGCCACGCTTGGCAGGCGGGTTGGCGATCGCAGTATGCGGTTGGAATGTCAGGTAGACGCTGCTGCCCGTCTCCTGGTAATTTATTTCCTTAGTCGCCTTCTACGACATCCACGGGAGGAAATGGAGTGACGCTATTCTTAATCCGGCGCCACACGGCGCAAAATATAGGTGTTTTTAATTATATTGACATCAAAACATGACCTAGGCACAGCTTATATTACAGACGAAAGCAAACCAACCTTTACTTGTTGGGCGCCTTCGCGATCAAAATGTACTGTTAATTAAAGAATAGGACAGGTCAATGGCCTTTGTCCAATACTGCTGTCTCTATTGTGTGAGTGAGAGACAAACAGTCACACGGTCTCTCTTTAATTATCCATGCTATCTTCTGTCAACTGTATCTAAATACATACGTGTAACCCAAAACCAACCTAAAGACGTATCCAGGTAAGCTCATTTTCGAGTCACTCACATCCTCAGTCGGCATACGAACTCGTGTGCCCAAAAGTTACACAGGAAACGGGAAGTATTATTCAAATTATTACGCAAACCTGGCATTTGCGAAGCCACCCAGCGGACAACAATCGCAGGTGAGTTTGCGGGGACCGCTGACAGGCAAGGCGTCCGGTCCCCTTTCTACGCGCGGCGAAAAGCGAATTGAAACTGACTTGAATCCGATATTAATGGCAACAATTGTATTTTTGGCACGAATGCTACACATTATTAAAAGAGTAATTATGAAATAGTTAAGAAATATCAGTGTAATTTCTTTTTTTATATACAATAAAGTGTTCTCTATATAGCATAAGCAGCCTATATACGTCCCGCTGTAGGGAACAGGCCTTCTCTCAGGGAGAGAGTATGGGCTTAATCACCACGCGTGCCAACCGCGGATTGGCGATTTCAAGCGCTGAGGTATATGAATTAGCGAGTGGTATTGCTACTATAACTTCACAAATGTACATAACTTAGAAAACAAAATCATAGGTACATGCCCGCACTGGGAATCGAACCTGGGTCTCCCGCTTCCGAGTCCAATGTTCTACCCACTAGGCTATCACAGCATCCTTCTCTATATATCTCTCTATTATAGGTATTGAGTTGCGTTGCGTTGCATTGCGTTGCGTTGGTTAGCATTGTATTAAAAAATGCTGAAGAAGGAGATACCTAAAATCCTGTATAGGCTGTGTGTGGGGCATGCAGCGCGTAATGCCCGCGCCGACAAACGTCTAGACAACTCCGCGTGCCTTAAACTTCAGCAAATGGACGATGAAGCGGCGTGACGGCAAAGTTGGTCCCGTTGGTCCGCTGTTTCGGTATAATTTACTGTGTACGAGTGCCTTTGCCTTTGTTTGCTCAGAACGAGCTGGATTACTTATTTGGCACGAGTATTAGGTAAGACTCACGCCTCACGTGCGGGAGTTTGTGGCTTCGAACCCCGGCATGTACAAAAAACAGTGCATCTATTGCAAGACCCTTCCAGGCACCCTCCGGGTACAGAACAAAAAAAAAACACAACAGAAACAAAATACTAAAGGCCTTATTTAAAAAACACACGATTTATCTAACTAAAGCACTCCTAAGGGGCAGTTTATTTAATCTGTGGTTACGACTTTTTCTTCTAAAATCTCCACCACAGACTATTTCAATCGGCGTTTTAAGGAGTCGTGTTTTTTATACGACCGCCTATGTTAAATGTTAATTAAATGTTTCGTGTGCGATAAAGTATAATATAATGTTTGTGTTTTTCCTGGTACGATAAAGAATATTCTTACTTATCTTATCTGGACTTCTAGTGGCTGAATGATGGTGATATCTTATTTATTTATTTAGTTTTAGGAAAGCCATTGACATTATATAACTTAATACTATTTAAAAATATGAGAACAGAAAGTCATTAACAGGCTTCCACTGATAGCAACAAAATATTAAAACTAGTAGTTAAGAAGAACTAACAATTACGTCACCGCAAAAACGGGTGTATGCATAGAAAAATTTTAGATTTAAGCATTTCAAAAGGAAATATATATAGCTGAGATTTATACATAGGTAATGAGAAGAGAGCCTACTCACTCACTCCCAAAAAAAAGTTCGCAGTTAGCCGTCGCCTAACCGCTGCAATACTGTCGTCATTAATATCAATAAATAAATAAATACTTTCAGTCTTCTGTAGAAACTCGATTCCACTAACACACTCTTAAGATGGACTTACAGCCGGCTTATAACAGGAACTCCCGCCATAAACCGATCTTAAGATTATTTTAGTGGAATCAACTTTTTTTATAAATAATCCTGATAATATCCACAGTTCAGTTATCTTAAGAATGCTGATGACGTTTCATTTCAACTAAAAAAATCCAATAAAATGCGAATCAAACGCAAAAGTACATAATGTTTTGCTTGGATCAGCATAAACGCAAAATACATAGCGGCGACGTGATGAAATGTATTGGAAAACCTAACTACAATATGCCACGCCTATCGAATATATGCGAGCAAAGTATTCTGTCTTTCTTTTGGGCAAATCGCACGACGACCTGATAGCCTTGAATATAGTATCCTCATCAGCCATTTGACGCCCACTGCAAAACATAGGCCTCCCTCATGGTTTTCCTAATCTTGCCATAATCGCCACGCTAGGCAGGCGGGTTGGCGATGCGGTTGGAATCTCAGGAAAACGCTGCTGCCCGTCTCCTGGTAATGTATTTCCTTAGTCGCCTTCTACGACATCCATAGAAGGGAATGGAGTGACGCTATTCTTAATCCAGCGCCACACGGACCACGGTCGAATATACTATAATGGCGGACAAAGTGGACCGGAAGGGAGCTCGAGGCAGACCAGCCGCTAAATGGAGTGAGACCAGATCACCAAGGAAACACAACTCAAGTTTCCCCAGGGCGGTCCACACAGCGAACGACAGGTCCATATAGAGACCATTCTACTCTCTCTATGCTTTAGAAAACCCACTTGAACTAGACGTTTACGATGATAATGGTTTTTCTAACCATAAGGGATTTTGCCATAATCGCCACGCTTGGCAGGCGGATTGGAATCTCGGGAAGACGCTGCTGCCCGTCCCCTGGTAATGTATTTCCTTAGTCGCCTTCTACGACATCCACGGAAGGAAATGGAGTGATGCTATTCTTAATCCGGCGCCACACGGATTTACGACTGTTAAGCATTAACATACTACTAAGAAGGCGGGACCAACTTAAGGAGTTACATTGGTGAATTAGGGTCGCGCTTGCTTAGTTGTTAATGCTCAGCAGTCGGGTTGTTGGTTATTTTTTATTTCTGTTTTTCATTAAATGGCATGATAGACGTCGGCAATAAATAAGAAATATATCACGCGATGTGTTGTCTTTGATTTGTGCTGATTTTATGTAGCCTATGACATTATGACACTACGCAAACACCACAAATCGATTGAGATCTTATTTGTCAAAATTTGACCATTGGTTACTGAGAAAAAAATTATCGGACATACATACGAGCCAAACACATTATCCTCCTTCCAGGCGCCGCCGCAGTCGGGTAAAAAATAAACTTGTATTGATGTCCACATAAAGTATGTCAACAAATGTGATGGGTTGTGATGATTTACGAACCCGGCACAAATCAAAATGACAGTATTATGTATCTGTCCGTCCGTCCGACCTATCTTTGGAACCGTAATAGGCAGCCAGTTCAAATTTTCACAGAATATGTGTTATTACGGCGAATTACCTAACAAATAATAAAAATTTAAAAATAATAAAAAATGAGGGGGGTCTCCAAACGAAAAACGTGTTTTTTCGCAGTTTTTTTGTTTATGCTCTATCCTAAGAACGGTAATAAGTACGCGCTTTAAACTTGACGTGATTGTGGGAATTATTTTGTATTCTAACGACAAATAATAAAAAACGGCCAAGCCCGAGAACGGAACCCTCGGTGCGCGAGTCCGACTCGCACTTGGCCGGTTTTTTTTTGTTCAAATGCCTTTTTTAATAATCAAAATCGCTATTATCATAAACACAGTCCATGTTAATAGATAGATAGTCTTTATTGTATGTACTCGTACACCAAGAATTACATATTGAGAATTAAACAATAATATAGTATTGTTTAATTCAATTGGCGGCCTTATTACTAAAATAAATTTCTTCCAGGCAGACATTTTGTCAATTATTTCTTAAACTAACCAGTCGCCAGTATTTAACAGTATGTAGATATTTGTGGCACGAAAACCAATGCTATTATTTTGACACTATTTGTAGGTAGTTACGCTGTAAGTACCATAAACCATACACAGGGCGAGCTTAGAAAAGACACATTTGACTCACTTGGAAAATTAAGTAAGACAAAACACTGCAGATTAAGTGAAAAGTGGCAAACGCTGGTCTCCGTCAGGTTCCCACAAGGTTTGACACTTGCCACGATTCTGATAGGCCGCCTGCACTTCCATTATAAAGCAAAACTCTCAGCGCAGACGGCGAGGTACAGGTACCCAGAATGATTTAAGGGCGGGCACTTCAGCGAAATGCCCTTAAGGGCAAGCCCGTCACATGTCTACGAGAGATCGGAGATAGGGCACGGTAGGTTCGGAACAAACTTTAAGGCGCTTGCTTGTAAATTGAGATTAAGGTCGGCTTGCGGACAGAGCAACTGGGCGCAGAAGCTAGCCTTAACACACACACAAACACACACACACACACACACACGCGCACGCACGCACGCACACACACACACACACACACACACACACACACACACACACACGCACTCACACACACACACACACGCGCGCGCGCACATACACGCACATACGCACGCGCGCCCGCATAGAAGAAAAAAAAGTAAAAAGTAAAAAATGGTTTATTGTTCATAACTTAAAATTAGGTACATTTTCCAGCGGCACCCACACTAGGAGACCCCGTATCGTGGGTGCCAGTTGGTCATATGTTGTATTACGACAATAATACAGAACTTATCTAGATACTTACTTAAGATAAATAAAAAAAAAAAAAAATCCATAGCATGCAATTGAGTTTTTCTTTCTCTTCCTTCATCTAGTTATAGTTAGAAGTGCCTCGGTGTCATCATAGTTTAGGGTGGCCAACCATTTAGTTATAGTACTTTTACATTTTTGCCATGAGGATGTTTTTATGTCACAATACTTAAGCACTTTGTTATATACGTGTGGCGCTGAATACCATACAAATCTGTGTGAGAACGTTGTTCGTGAGCAAGGCATTTTAAGACGAAAGTTTCTTCTTAGTAAAAGCGTCAGATAGTCAGGGGAACTCAGGATTTTTCTGTCTTGAGCCAGGGTCAGTCTGAGAATGTACATTTTTCTCACAGAAAGCACCCGTGCCTCTGCGAGGAGAGTGGTGGTTGGGAATCTAAAAGGCTTTTGTAACAAAACACGTAATACCGATCTCTGTGCTCTTTCTATAGCTATGATTGCGGTTTTTGCCGCCCCACCCCACGCAGAGATACAGTACGTTATGAGAGGTTGACATAAGGCGATATAGACGAGTCTGAGTATGTTAAAACTTGCTCCAACCCAAAGCTCCAACCAAAGAAGAAAAAAGACATTTATTATACCAACAAGATACGCCACAGAAACAAATTAAGTAGGTAAGTAATATAATATGCACAACAACAGAAAGAAAACTGAATACACAACAGACAAAACGAATAAATAAAACAGGACCATAGATGTGGTGTATCTAAGTTGCCACAAAAGGCAGCTGACTCAGCGTTGGTCCCCTGCCTTAAAAACGATCCCTATGAATACAGTTCCTTCAATGTACTAGGGCTAACTTTGGAACAGAGCGTAGAGAACTAGATGACCTAAATAGATTATGTGGAAAAGAAGCTAACAAAGAAACACAATTAATAGATTATGTGGAGAAGCTAACAAAGAAACTACACATTTATTAATTTCAAAACATGTTTTAACTTAATTAACAGTTTCATTAATTAAAATTTCCCATTGAAAAATTATTACTCATGAATGTGTTGAAAACTAGACACAATAGTTCGTGTTATTTTTACAGCTCTATAAATGTCAAGCTGAAATAAAGTTAAACTTGTTAAAAATATATTCAAAAAAAGGTTTCGCACCTCTGGCCATCAAAAAATTCCAATAATTCAAAGGTTCACTCCTTGAAAAATAATTAAGGCCAATTGTGCGAGACCGGAGAAATATGATTTTATTGTATCAGTTCCATATAAATTTTTGAATAAAAAATTCTCAGTGAGCCGTTTACAAGTCTGTACTATAATGATACAATTTTGGAGTCTTCCGAAACATATGCAGGCATAAAAGTCACCACTTTCGAGATTACTAATCGGATGTCTATGAAAGCCAGAATCCGGTCCAGAGTGCGACGGCGCAATTTTTTTTAATAACTTTTTAGTAAAAATCGCCTCGGCATATTCGCAATGTTTCTGGGTACGGTACATCATAATCGCAACGCGTGCCCCCCGTGGATTGGCTATTGGTATATACGGACCTAAGTGATAATGGCGGCCTTCTGTAATTGAATACACGGACCTAAGTGATAATGACGGCCTTCTGTAGTTACGACAATGACAAGAGAAATGATCTTGTCTACCGATCAGACTAAAAACATTAAAATGCGCTGCAATGGTAACGCCTCAAACAATCGGACGTTCAATTGTTGAAAAACCAAAAACCCGACTACTAAGTCTTAGGGGCCATTTAAGTATTACGTAAGCACGTTAGGTGGAGGGGGGGTCCTTGCCTTGCTTATGTTTGATGACATCAGGTGGGGTCTGCATGCTGATTACGTCAGCAGTAGGTATCTATTGTTCACTTTTTCGGTTCTTTTGTAATTTAGTAAATTTTGCTTTGATAATATGCAATCCTACTTTTCTATGCTCGAAACGCACTTCCAGGGATTCCCTAAAAATAATGGATACGTTTAGGTACTCGCTTAGAACCGAGTAGAGGAATTACCGCGCGCTATTCACTTTTCTAAATTTCCTCCGCCAATGTTTTGTTTCGTTTTGGTATGATTGAGCTTTGCTTACTTTTGCTGACGAGGGGTGGAGGGGAGGTAAATAATTGTAATAAATCTACTAACGTAATACTTGAACGGTCCCTTAAGCAAATTTAAACTTTTTGTAAGACTTCTTTCGGGATTTTTGCTTTCACAATTTTTTTATCAGAAGCTTTTTAGTGACTTTACTAACAATATGACGCTGACATACGCCATTTTCTTTTCTCGTTACGTCGTGTGACGTTAATATAGCCAACGACACTCGCGTTAAATTTGATTCAGTCTAGCCTTTGCCCGGTCATAAATAAACATCATAAACCTTCGCCTGTAATATTAAGTTAAGAAATACATGTCCTTTGTCGTGTGTTCTCTATCTAACATACATATATACATACCCGCGAACAACATATCTCTTTCTCAGTCGGGTAAAATCGGGTCCGCTCGCGGCTTGGCTCGCGGTCGTTAATCAGGCGTGTTTTTGTCGCGTCCGTCCGTCCGTCTGTCTGTCACGACACATTGTGCGAGGCCATTAGTTACCTGGCGTCGGGCAGGGTTGTCAAGAGCTGACCAATGGCAATATTGGTTTGTATGTAAGCGACTGGCAGGTACATTGCAGATGTACGCCGAACGCTTCATTGAAGAAAAGAGTAATTGAGTTCATTTCTCTCAAAGAAGTAGTTCTTCTTAGTAGTTCATAGTTAACGTTTTGTTCCGGCTCTTATATCCATATAATTATTAGCTGACCATAATGAACTGACCATGATGCGTAATGCTTGATCTGATTAATGTCTTGTAGCGGTGGTAGCCTAGTGGGTCATTGGATTCGGAAGCGAGAGACCCAGGTTCGATTTACAGTGCGGGCATACCTAAGACAATTTTTTCTAAGTTATGTACATTTGTAAGGTTATATTAGCATTACCACTCACTAACTGTGAAGGAAAACATCCTGAGAAAACCTGTGTCTGAGCTATTTGCATACTTCAGCGCTTAAAATCTCCAATCCGCGGTGGGCACGCGTGGTGATTAAGCCCATACTCTCTCTCTGAAGAAGGTATGTGCCCTACAGTGGGACGTATATAGGCTGCTTATGATTAATGTCTTGTTAAAAGTTTTAAAAGATAACTTGATGAAGAAGTAAGAGCAATTTTTAAATTAATAATTATGTTAATTTCAGTCCGAAGAATTCAAAGTCCCAACCCGCGTCCCCCTCCAATGAGAACGTCTAAAAAGTTCAAAGTCCCAACCCGCGTCCCCCTCCAATGAGATCGTCTAAAAAGTTCAGAGTCCCAACCCGCGTTGGGGGACGTCGTTGGCGGGGGGCAACGAGAAAAACCGACAAATTCTAAGTCCCACCCCTGTCCGCCGCCAACGAGAAAGTCTAAAAAATACATCGATGCGAAGTCAGACATTTAGTCAAGTTATTTGTCGGACATTACACCCAAACAGGTACTTTTTTTTACTTTATTTATTCACACGTTATAGTCCGACTCGCACTTGGCCGGTTTTTTTTCAATTTACGAACATTCAAGGACGCGTTCTCGGTGCTGTAGTGTAAACTTACTTTAAACTTATTTTACATACTTGCACATGTTTATCACTTAGTTACCATAAGCGGAAACTTATTAGCGGATTTTTAGTTTATGGTTACACTAAGTGTCTGTCCATTTATAATGTAAGCTGCAAGTTTCCCAAATAAATAATAAATAAAATCATTTATTCTTGCTGCAATCCTCTCCATCCAAAGGTTGTCTGGAAGAGATCGCTCTAAGCGATAAGACCGCCAATTGTATACCACTACTTAGATATAAGAAACTATTTGTAATATCTTTCACCTGGTTGTGCAATAAAGTGTTCTCTATCTATCTATCTATCTATCTTATACATCAGTTAAGTCTTGTTTTTTTATTACAATTTGTTATTTTTTTGATGTGTTATGAATAAATGTCCTTTATTAAATTATAATAAATAAATTAAAAAAAAATCCTGCAGTAAGTTTTTCGTGTGCAATAAATTACAATAATTGGTCTTCTTTTTTTTCTGGCTGTGCAATAAATTGTTCTCTATTTATTTATTTATTATTTATTTATTTTTATTTACATAAATATTGCAACATTACAGTAATTAGGTACACCAAAGCGTTACAATCTATCTATCTATAAAAATATAGGCTAGGTACAATAATACGCCTGTAAATTCGTTGCCGACCCTAACTCAAACGCCACGGACATTCTTGAGATTTATCGTCTTCTTGGGAAATTATTGATCGGGATTAGAGTTAGATTCGGACTGACGGATTCGCCCGGAGATCTATTGGGCAGTTTGGGCGCAGTAAATTACCGTTCTAATTGTCCTGCCAAAGCTGTATTTGCAAACCGGTGTTTTAGTATGTCGACACCTCAGCCAGCGGCCACACATAAGGGACGTGGGGCGAGGGCGCGGAAAAGACGCGCCGTTAATCCGGTCAATTTCATACAAAATGTACTGAAGGAACGGGACGAAGCCCACACAGAAGAGACGGGGCGAGGGCGCTGTTTCTATACCACGCGTCGCGTCTTTTCCGCGCCCCCGCCCCAAGTCGCTTCTGTGTGGCCTGTCTGCCAATGGACCTCTTATAAATTCACAGTCCAACGTAAATGCATTTAGCTTTTATCTTACGCCAGCAGTGCCCGCGACTTCGACCGCGTACTCAGAAATCATAAATTTATTTCAACTTAAAGAATTTACAGTCCGTTTCTTGAATGTCAATGTACAATGTTAGCCTTGGGGCCGAGTTTGTAGATAGTGGTAGGGTTGAATAACCCTAAAATAATAATAATATGCTATGGTAACCAGGCAAGGACATCACAAACATGGAAACACACCCAGACTGAGGCCATGTATACATATATTAGGCGGCCTCCAGCGAGAATCGATCCTGAGAGATCACTTTCGCTTCATCAACATTCATTAGTCGTTCGCAACGACGTTGACAACTACATCGTACTCGGAAGCGAGAGACCCAGGTTCGATCCCCAGTGCGGGCATGTACCTATGACTTGGTTTTCTAAGTTATGTACATTTGTGAAGTTATAGTAGCAATACCACCCGCTAACTGTGAAGGAAAACATCGTGAGGAAACCTGAGTGTCAGAGCTATTCACATACCTCAGCGCTTGAAATCGCCAATCCGCGGTGGGCACGCGTGGTGAATAAGCCCATACTCTCTCCCTGAGAGAAGGCCTGTGCCCTACAGTGGGACGTATATAGGCTGCTTATGTAACGACGTTGATGAAGCGTAAGTGATCTGTCAGGATCGTGGCAAGTGGCAACCCCTGGTCTCTGCCTATCCCTCTGGGATACAGGCGTGAGTTTGTGTTATGTTATGTGTTATGTAGGTAAGTGTGTATACTTACTTTGATTTTTGTATTTACAGAAAATTTGCTTGAAGTAATACTTTAACACAAACCGTAGAACGTGTCACGATTTTTGTAGTTTATGTAGTTTAATTTGTACACGTAGTCAGAGCCGTTTTTTACCGCTGTTCCGACTCTCCAAGGTTTGCTGGAAGAAATCTCTTACAGAGATAAGCTCGCCCTTGTACATGATATTTCTTGTGTAATGTCCTGTTCGATGCAATAAAGTACTCGTATATACGGTAGAACCTGCGACTTGCGACTGAAAGGTCACTGGCTAGCCTATCGCAGACTGTGCAATCGCTCTAAAAAAAACCCCTCAACTTCAAGCCCCGCCACCTACGCGTCCAAAGTGAAAGTAAAGAGTAATAGCGACGAAAAAAAAACCAGCGACTAAGTCCATTGTTTTTGGTACAGCATTAACGCATTAGGTGAGTTATTGCAAGGCGGGCTTATGGCTATTAATCTCCATCTCTGCCGGACTCGGCGCGTGGTCCAAGTTACAAGAGACAAGCAAAACTAAACTGTACCAACAAACTGGATTCACAATGTTTTCTAAAATAGGAATAGATAAAGATAAAGCAAGATAAAAAGTACCCGTGCGTGCATGCAACGACTAATGAATGTTGAGGAAGCGAAATTGATTTGTCAGGATCGTGGCAAGTGGCAGTCCCTGGTCTCTGCCTACCCCTCTGGGATAGCGGCGTAAGTTTATATATGTATTTATGTATGCAGGAATAAATAAACTAAAACAAAACAATAAATTAAAACCGGAAAAAAAGGTTCTTTTTACAAGATTGGTATTCAGAACTGCTAATAGATGGAGTTAGCAGTTGATCGTAAAAGCTGAAATATAAGAAAATCTTTCTGGTCGCTTTGTGTTGCTTTGGAATATCACATTTTCCTCAACGCAATCGCTCGGCGCGCCTGCCTAACACCAAACACTTGTGGAGACCGACTCGCGAACATGCAATGACGTGAAATATACGAACCATCGTACGCACAGTCTGTCATTTAGTCAGACCGCTGTCAAACAGTATCGTCGCCAGTGGGTTTCGTTCAGTCTATCCTATAATCTCGAAGGAGACCTGCGCAAAACACTAGCTCTTGCCCAGTAAAGGCAAGCACATGCTATGGAACAGTATCGTCGCCAGTGTGTCAGTCAGGTCTACCACAAAATCACGGGGCTCACCAACCTCAAAGAATAGGAAACACCCGCTCACGTGACCATTCACCGTGAGAGCGTGGACAAGCAACGGACCGCCATTATTGGAATGCGTTGATCAGTTCAAGAGGCCTGCAGTGACATCAGAGCACTGCTGGCTTTCTAGGGAGAGATAGGGTGGCTGAAGTAATCTCACAGCTTTGCTGCTTTCAATATCCTATGATGAGGCAAACGCGGAAACGTCAGTGTGGTGTGTTAGTTTCGATGCTAAAGAGTATATATCGGAAAATTATACAGATACTAGCTGTCCCGGCGAACTTCGTAACGCCACAGAAAACGTTTGTATGGGAAATAGAAAAGGGCTGTTTTTAGGGTTTTCGCCTTTTAAACCTTCCCTAGACCCCGTGAACTTCGTATCACCGACGCCAACCGTTTTTTTTTTCTTCTCACCGTTTAAACCTTTCCTGGACTTCCACAAATATATAAAAACAACAGTTAGCCAAATCGGCCCAGCCGTTCTCGAGTTTTAGTGAGACTAACGAACAGCAATTCATTTTTATACATAAGATTTCTTAACCTTAAAGGGCAGACGGTGGCCTTATCACTAAAAGTGATGTCTTCCAGACGGCCTTTGGATGAGCTTGGAATAGAGGGCAAGAATCGTCATCGATTGGGTGCCGTGCGACGGTCATTGGTGATATGGTATACGTAGACTGAAGGGAGATTGTGTAACGACTTGGCCAAGTTTACCTTCGTGCTAAGAATTCGTCAAGTACAAGTAGGAGTAAAAGTCAAAAGGGGAGGCCTTTGAGACACAATCTTTCCAGCAGTGAGACACAATCATGGCTACATGACAAAACAGAATTTAGTTCTCTTAAATAGGAGCGTGACCTTTCGAACTCAGATTAGTGAAAAATCCCCATCACTCAGTTTGATTGGTGAATTCGGCACTAAGCGCCAGTGGCATAGAACTACGGTTCAAAATGTGTATTACCCTGTGTAACGAACGGACAAAGAGTACCACTGTTAGTTATTCCTGGAGAAATTTATTGTTTTGCGGTTATACTGTTACAAGGGGCTTCTTGTTAGGTGCAACAAAGATGGAACTGTCAATAGACCGTTCTGAAATAAAAGAAAGCATTTGAGTTTCCAAAGAGTGTTTTAGCAAGTATAATTTTGTTATCATGTCCTCGTTGATGGCCAATTTTTAGATCTTCTTTCTTGAGCAACCTTATATTACAGTCAAATTTATTGAGAAAGACCTATTTCTATAAGATCAGATAACAAATTTGTTTATTTTCTCTCCACAAATTACATTCGTATAACTAATTCTAAAAAGCTTAATTCTATATTATTTTTTTATTTAAGACACAAACTGCAGTGCAGATAATAACAAACTATGGATGTTGCAAACCTATTTAGAGTCTAAAAATTCCACCCATGCCGGGACTTGAATCCGCGACCTCTGGCTAACCGTGTCAGCGCTCTCCCAACTGAGCTAATGGGCAAGTGCAAGCATCGGCGAAATTTCGAGCCTCTTTACAAACTTCTCTGTATTAGGTACAGGCAGCGACATCTGGCCGAAGCAATTTACATCACTTGCAACCCCAACCCAAGTAACCCACTTTGCAGTTAGCCTCTAAATAGGTTTTTAAAATTGTCTTCAGCACGGGTTAGTGCAACAAAAAGAATATAAACTATGGATGCACAAAAATAAGCCGAAGAAAACTATTTCTTCGAACGAATCTGTGGTCTACATTTATTTGGGTGTGTCAGGAAGAGCCTGAACCCATTCCGAATTGTTTTATTTGGCCAGTCTCTATGATAAATATCTTGGCAAATAGCAAATGATACTGTTATTTTATGTTCCTATCTCAATGATAGGAAACTACAGAAGCTTATTTGGCGAAGTGCGGAATTTTGGCACATTTGCCGTATTTACTGCGTCGTTGGTTTAGCGGTAACTACGACTTGATTACCACGACAGAGGTCTTGGGTTCCCACTGGGGGCCACTGTTCTATAATTTGTGAAATGGCCTCAGACTGGACGATCTTCCTTGGTTGTGATGTCCTTTTCGGCACGTTGTAGCGGGTTTTCCGCGATTTATTCAGTGTATCCTAATCTGGGACTAGGATAAGGTGTTTCAAATATTTTGGTGAGGAACCAGAAAGACCGTATACCAAATCATTCTTTTCTTTATGGACAAAAAAAATCATAGAACTAAAGTTTTAGTAAAAATTACAAACTTATCAACGTGTTTTAGGAACTATGCCCTTTAATAATAAATAATAAATAACTTCAACACCACACAATCACTTCGAGATTACCCTATTTTTTATAGAGATGAATAATGTTTTATTTTCACACCATATTTATTCACTTTTACTACTTCTAGTGAACTTCTGGTAGCATTATATTCCGAAGTATATGTGCTTCTTAACCGGAGTAGAACACGAGTAAGACACACTTATTATTTTATACCACACCCACTCAGAAAGTGTCTCATTGCTCGTTCATGCTTATGAACGCTTATCGGTTACAAAGTCCGATTTTCGGGATACCGCCGTTTAGCCAAAGTATTTTTCGCCAAATTTTACTTCCCAATAAACTTATCGCATCAGTTTCATTTCCCAAATGAAACTTTAGCAAGTTTTCATTTCGCATTTTATTCATTTGGTCAAATTATCATTTCGCATAATTTTACTGCGTCAAGTTTTATTAAGACAAACGTTTATTATGCTAACGTTTTATTTTGGCAAGTGTTATATAGCAAATAATTGTTTGATTAAATTTATATTTCGCATTTTGTTCATGTGGTTAAATACTATTAGGCATAAATACAAGTAATTTAAAAATTTAAGCGTAAGATACATTTATTTGTAGTATTATATTCTGATTTAAAAAAAACTTACGAAAGCAATTTGGTGTAAAAAGTGTGTTTAAAATTTGGTTGTTAGATCAGTACACATAAGCAAAAATAGGTTCGAAGTTCCAGGATGGAGCGGAGCGCAGCGACGCTCCATCCTGAAACTTCGGGTGTTAGTTCTTTTTTTTTATATAAAAGCGAAAAAAAATATTTCACTAAAAAACTTAGTTTTGAGTCAAACAAAAAAATTTTTGTTCTAGTTTACATTTCGCATTTTATTCATTTGGTCAAATTATACTTTTGACTGAATAATGCTTGGTAAAATTAATTTCGACCAAGTATTTATTTGGTAAACAATAACTTGCCATAATAACTTTTGCTAACTGTTTATTTGCTTTAAGTTGTTTTGAGAAATGTTTTTTTGCCAAGTGATAATTTGCGGAAAATAGTTTGAGAAGTAATACTTTGGGAAACGATTTTTGGCAATACATTAGTAAACCCCGATTTTCAATAAAAGGAAGCTGCCAGCCTTTTTCTGCACTACGAAAAAAAACAAGCGCGGCAATTTGTTTAATTTTGATAAATTTGGTTTTTTACTAAATAAATAATTGTTAAATTATTACGCTTTTAATTATTGTAAACTAGCTGTTGCTCGCGACTTCGTTCGCGTGGTAATTTTGATGTCTATTTTACCGGGATAAAAAGTAGGCTATGTGCTAATCCAGACTATAATCAATATCTGTGCAAAATTTCATCCGGGTCCGTTCAGCCGTGTTTGCTTGAAAGAGTAACAAACATCCACCCATACATACAAACTTTCGCGTTTATAATATTAGTGAGGATACTTTTATTTCCCTCGTAGGTGTATAGTATAAAGCACTATGTATCACTCGGGAGTAAGTTCTATTTCTGTCCTCGAGTTTCTCCGCTGCAAACATTGCTTCAGAAACAGATCAATTTTTCTCCCCTCAGTGTACAATGTACTATTATTATAAACAGCCTATATACGTCCCACTGTAGGGCACAGGCCTTCTCTCAGAGAGAAACCAAACTGGCCTTTGCATCTATGTAATGAGATGATTTATACAGCGTCCAGTGGCGCATTGTGGCGACCTCAGGTGGCGACAAAGTGTGACATTGTGTGACAAGGGGTGGGAGGGGTTCAAAGTTTTGTGACATATCGAAAAGTTAATCAATATAAGTAATTAATAGGCTATTGCTTTTAATAACACACGATGTTGATAATATTAAAACATAATTTAAACGGAAATAAAACTAATTTCGGAACTGCCCTTTTAATATAATAATGTATGCACGTAAAATTGCAAAATATTAGGGGTTAAAGTATGAAATTGCCGTTTTATTGCAATAGGTTCTTTGAATTGACATAGAATCTTCATAGTTTGAGGTTGTCGAATGAAACTTTTTTCAAATGGTTTCTATGATGTTCTTTTTTTAAAAAATGTGAAACATTTGAATATCGGCTTTCAATTGTTACTGTTATTCAATTTAGACAAGAAAGATGGATACTGCGAAAATTCGAGTGATTTTTGAATACGAGTTCCGACGCGGAACTAACGCGGCAGAAACAGCCCGCAATATCAATGCTGCGTTTGGAGAGGGGTCTACTAATGAACGCACCGTGCGATTTTGGTTTAAACGCTTTCGTGATGGAAATTTCGACTTAAAGAACCCGCCCACACAGGTGAATAACGATGAATTAAGAGAGATAGTGGAAGCCGACCCTAGTCAAACTACCCAGGAATTAGCGGCATGGTTTAACGTTACCTTACCCACAATATTGACTCACTTGCGTCAAATCAATAAAATAAAAAAATACGAAAAATGGGTGCCTCATAATCACTCGAATTTTCGCAGTATCCATCTTTCTTGTCTAAATTGAATAACAAAAACAATTGAAAGTCGATATTCAAATGTTTCACATTTTTTAAAAAAAGAACATCATAGAAACCATTTGAAAAAAGTTTCATTCGAAAACCTCAAACCATGAAGATTCTATGTCAATTCAAAGAACCTATTGCAATATTATAAACGCGAAAGTTTGTATGTGTGGACGAATGTTTGTTACTCTTTCATGCAAAAACGGCTGAACGGATCCGGATGAAATTTTGCACAGAGATAGATTATAGTCCGGATTAGCACATAGGCTATTCTTTATCCCGGAAAAATACACATCAAAATTACCACGCGAACGAAGTCGCGGGCAACAGCTAGTTTCTTCATATTTGTATCCACATAAGCGCAGTTTCAAGCCGTAAAGAACTAACAGCCTGATTTATAAATACACGATTCCTCTAAAGCACTCCTCAGAGACAGTTTATTCAATCTGTGGTAACGTATTCTCCTTGTATCCAATCTCCTCCACAGACTATTTTAATCAGCGTCAATCAAGTGTTTCAAAGAGACGTGTTTTTATAAATACTCGTAAGAGCGTAAGATTTTTTTTACTTGTAAAGAACATGGCTAACACTTAACACTTATAAATACTTTACGGAGCAATTTCGCAGCTGATTGTCGGTGGTACGATAGTCTGTTATTTGTGTTATTACGATAAGTATGGCACCTATTAAGTGGAACGTAAGCCTCAGATTTTTAGCAGGATTTCTTGGGAACCGGCCCACCTGCCACACCGAAGACAAGTTATTCAGACTAAAGTCGAGGACACCAACAATAGAAGCGATGGGACTTGTCTCATACGTGGAAATTAAGCCGAAAAGTTACTATAACGCAGTGTTTTCTCCCTGATGAGACTCGCTCTATATTTTCTTGTCTCCAACGATCCCGTCTGCGCGGACTTTTGGTAATGTTCAAAAACTGAGTAAACTGAGTTTTGGTCTACATAAGCAGCCTATAACGGGTGTTAAAAGACCGCAGCCGGATCGGGAAACCACGCATTCCCTATACCATACCGAACATTTTTTCCCAAGAAACCATAGTTGGGAAATCAACGGTTTACGAGATATTGAGGTGCAAAGTCGAAACTTTTTTTTACTTTTTTTTGCAGAAATGGAAGTAGAATCGTATGAACAATATTTCTTTCATAGAAACTCCATGTGAATTATGAATATTTCAAAACAAAAATCGATTTTGAAATTTCGCCGCGCAATCTATTCGCTACCACTTCAAACGTCGCATCCATCCATCACACAAACATAGCTACGCAACTATCGCGCGCGGCGCGGCGCTATCAGGTGTTTTGTTTGAGGTCAGCCGCGGTCGCGCGCGCCACTGGGGTTCCTTGAACCTGGCCGACCGGACACTCACGCAAGTAGGTGGGTAGAGTCCGCGAAACGCTAGGATAACCCATTTTGTTCGATTGACGCACGTATCACGTGCGTAGTAAGAGCTACCATTGTATTTTACATTACGCCCATATCCGTGTGCACCTCGCTCGGGGTACGAAGTCATCAAATCGGGAATAATAATAATGCTACAGGTTTACAAACGACCACGGTGTTTGCCAATTCTGCCATCATTTTGGTTTTGTGATGTCAGGTGAATCGGGTTCATACAGAAACATTAAGCTTGTAAAATTTCCAAACTTACACCATTGTATTCGTCCATTTAACGAGAGGACATACTTAATGTTACTACGAATACCTACCACCATTGAATTTTAAAATTCAATGCTACCAAAAACAATTACATTAATCAAGCAAGAATACTCGGACCGAGGTATCAAACCGAACATGGTTCCGTTGAATGGCAGCTTGTGTTTGATAAACAAACCACACACGCCGGCCGCTGCCTGCCGGCGGTGCGACGCTGCCGACGGTAGAGCGCGCTCCAGAAAGTACCTATCTACCACATACGCGCCGCTGCTGCAGACGGCGGAGCGAGCTGCAGACGGCGGGGCGCGCTCAACAAAGTACCTACCATCCACACACGCGCCGCTGCTGCCGGCCGGCGGTGGCGCTGCAGACGGCGTTGCGCTGCAGAGGGAGCGGCGCTGCAGACGGCGCCGCGCTGCAGACGGTGGAGCGCGGTCCACAAAGTACTTACCTACCACACACGCGCCGCTGCTGCCGGCCGGCGGCGCAGCGCTGCAGACGGCGTGGCGCTGCAGACGGAGCGGCGCTGCAGACGGCGCCGCGCTGCAGACGGCGCGGCGCTGCAGACGGCGGAGCGCGCTCCACAAAGTACTTACCTATCACACACGCGCCGCTGCTGCAGACGGCGGAGCGAGCTGCAGACGGCGGAGTGCGCTCCACAAAGTAACTACCTACCACATACGCGCCGCTGCTGCAGACGGCGGAGTGCGCTCCACAAAGTAACTACCTACCACACACGCGCCGCTGCTGCAGACGGCGGAGTGCGCTCCACAAAGTAACTACCTACCACACACGCGCCGCTGCTGCAGACGGCGGAGCGAGCTGCAGACGGTGGAGTGCGCTCCACAAAGTAACTACCTACCACACACGCGCCGCTGCTGCAGACAACGGAGCGCGCTGCAGACGGCGGGGCGCGCTCAACAAAGTACCTACCTACCTACCACACACGCGCCGCTGCTGTCGACCGGCGGCGCGGCGCTGCAGACGGCGTGGCGCTGCAAACGGCGTGGCGCTGCAGACGGAGCGGCGCTGCAGACGGCGCGGCGCTGCAGACGGTGGAGCGCGTTCCACAGAGTACCTACCTACCACACACGCGCCGCTGCTGCAGACGGCGGAGCGCGCTGCACACCATGGTTTAGCGGCGGTGGCAACAAGAAACAGCCGCTGCCGCCGCGCAGCAATACCTATTTTGCCTAATATCGTTGACCTAACTAGATTCTTGTTATAAAAAACCCGGCAAGTGCTAGGTGGACTCGCGCACTGTGGGTTCCGTACTAACATACAATATCTAACCTGTGCTAATATTTAAAAAAACCAGCCAAGTGCGAGTCGCACTCGCGCATTGAGGGTTCCGTAGCTAATCTGTGGTATGCCATTATGACCGTTTCTTCTTTCTGCTCGCATCTTTCTATCATAAGAACGGTCATAAGCCCTGTATGACCGATCTTACGATAGAGCAAAAAGAAGAAACTACTGTTTTATTTGTATGGTGACCCCTTAATTTTTAATATTTTTTACACTTTATTATTTAGATAGATAAATCATTTATTTACATAAGACACACACACGTATACAAAGCATTAACATAGCACAAAACAAAAGCACACATGATTTCACATGAAGAGCAAAAGCATTTAGATTTGAAATACACGGTACGGTAATGTACCAATTGGTGAAAAGAGTGGCAACGCAGGTGTGGCTAATGTAAATGGTAAATGTATTTGTTAGGTAATCCGCCATACCACACACACAAGCCTGTGAAAATTTTGACCGGCTAAGAGACCCCCCACACTAGTGTTTTTCGAACGTAGTCGTTGTGTCGACGCGACGCCGGCGCTAGCCGTCTACCGAACGTGGGTTTACGCAGTGCAGAGGTCGCGTTACCGCGGCGCCAACGCAACGTTTTTTGCGAACAAGTACAATCCACAACGCGATCCCCTCGCCCCGTGCCTAAAAGCGGGACACGAATACGAAAACTCTACAGAGGATCTCCCCAATATTTACGGTCATGTTTCCTTTTTCCTAAATTATCAGTAATGTCAACAGCAGCAGTAATTCTTCGTCGGAATCTATCTTCACACTGATTGTAGGCGACAGGCGCCGCGCCAACGCGACGCCTGCGCTGCGTAAACCCGCGTTCGGTAGACGGCCAGCACCGGCGTCGCGTCGCCGCGGCGTCGACGTTACGTCGACGCTGTGCGGACGCTGGCACGACGACGACGCTCGAAAAACGCTAGTGTGGGGGGTCTCTCACTATTATGGTTCCAGTGATAAGTTAGGACATACAAAGAGACAGAAAGACACGAACAGACAGCGGAGGCAGAATGATAGGGTCCCGTTTATAGGAATATCCCTCTAATAGGAACCCTAAAAACACTGCAAGCTTGTCACAAGCGGAGGCGCGGGCGACTCAAACGAAAACACACGCCGCCTGCCTATCAAAGGGCGCCGACGATCCGTTCAAGGCCGCAATACCACGTGGTATCGCCGTATCGTTCAGGGTACGAATAAAGGTTGTTACACACCCGTTATGTACAAGCTAAAAGGAATGACATCGTTTCTTAATTTAATGTTTTCTGTTTGATTAAATGCCCGTAATCAATCTAATCTGGTTATGAAAACCACGGAGGAGGCCTGTGTCCTGCAGTGGGCGTCAAATGGCTGATGATGATGATGATGAATCTAATCTAGCGCCATCAATAAAAAAGTAACAATTTCTTGTACACACCTAAGTTTTTGCAAAAGTGGTTACAAAAAAATCTAGTCAGTATGTAGCGATTTTTAGAACCTAGGTTACTGCCAAGAACTTTTAACCGGGATTGTTTTAGATACCTAGACCTGCGTTCTTGGCCCTATGTTCTAGATCCTAGGTCTTTTAATCCCTGCTACCCGGATTTTCGGAAACCCACTTTTTGCCAAAGAGGACGACCTCTACCGATCTCAACATTGGAGTTCCATATTTTACCCACGACTTAACAAATTATAATTAGATTTCCATGGGATGAGATGGAAAACACACTATCAGAAGTGCGGTATTTTTTACTTATTTTTTTTTTAACATGAAATTCGCTTATTAAAATCACAAAATTACTAGTAATTGATTTTTTTAAAAAGAAAAGGGGAATGCAGAGGCACCAACCCCGTGACACATTTTGTATAAACCCACTTTCAAAAGACTTTATGCTCAATGAAAATACCAAGATGTCTGATGTGAGGGACTTATGCGCCCTTTTACATTTGGCAGCCATTTCGCTCGTACACTCTAACATTTTTATTGCAAAAGCATTAAGCATTTGAAAATGTGTTCTGATAACTTTGAACAACATAAAATCACGGATATTTTAAGCGTATTGTAATTTTCTTATTCCTACTTTTGATAGGTAAAAAGGGGTGTTGAAAACTACAAACTTCAAATGTCTTATTATTCTTTTCAAACTAAGTGTATGAAAATTGCAATACATCTAAAATGTCAGTGATTTTAATTTTGTTGAAAGTTATCAGAGTACATTTTATCAAATGCCTATTAGTTATTTTGCCATTATTGAACATGATAGAAAGTGCGAGCAAGAGGGCTGCCAAATGTAAGCGGGTTCTTCAATTTGTTCGAGCTTGGTAGTCATCCTGTGGAATGTAAAACTTTTGAAAGAAATTTCAAGGTTTCGACAGTTGCATGCACAACATTCCCTATAAGCCCTACTGCCATCAATCATAATTACTAGGAGGGTTCGATAAGTAATGAGAATGAATAAGATGCAATTATTTTATTTGTCGACAAAGTCACCTTTTAGTTGTATACACTTAGCATACCTTTTCTCCATTTTCGATTACTCGTTGCAACAGAACGCAAGTAAGAACCTTCTATGATTTAAAAAACAAAAGAGCATCAAACTTTTTTTATTTTTTTATGTCGACAAATAAGTGGGCTATGCCTGCCAGTATTTTCTTTCATTCTATCCAAGAAGTTTATACCTCATTCTCACTACTTATTGAACACCCCTCGTATGTTCATTTGTAAAGCATAAAACACACCAACGCAGTGGCGGTGGCGGTGGTGTTCCACACAAAATACTACTGCTTTAAATTATTTATGTATGGACCGCCATCGCCACCGCCACCGCGTTTTTTTGTGTCATCCTTAATACCTGCGCTTGGTCGTAGGAGGTTCGTTATTTTTATCAAATCGTATTACAAAAGAAAATATTATGTTTTTTTACAATGGTGGCGCGGCGCTAGTGTCTTAGTTAAGCTAAGAAAAAAAAGAGCTCGCGGGTTCAAATAGTTAAATTAACCTTGTAATTCCTCCATTAAATACCTACTTTAGTAAAAGTAAGTTCCCAAAAGTTAGGGAATCTTGCTGAAATTGAGAGTCAGATTCACAAACTAAAATAATAAACGAAACTTTTCTACCAACTTCAAGTAGGTACTTTTCTAGGTTTGAAGGAAAGTCTGTCACAGTGTGATGGGACCTTTATAAGGAACGAAAGTTTGTTTGACTCACTCTCTTCAATGAAGTTCAATCACTGCAATTTCTTTCCTTTAGTCCGGTTTCTCGCGTCATCGGATGCGCATGCACATTACCTACGTATCGCTTCGCTTGTCGCGGTTTTTTTAATTGTGTACTGTGGTGATAGTAAACTACAATGCCTCATCAATACAGTGCTAGGGAGTATCTGGATATGATATTCTGCTACGGCATATTAGAGGGAAATGCAGCTGAGGATCTGCGTCTGTACGGCCTCAGATACCTCAACGCTCATCAGCCAACGGAGTCCAGGGTGATTCTACAAGCTGTTTATCGAGTCTTAGAAAATCGGCCGGTCGTGCCCGTTGCAGAAGGCGGCGGTCGTCAAATACGTCCTGCAGCTGAACAGGCAATTCTCGCTCTGGTGGAAGAGAACCAGCGCTTGGGCGTCCGGACGGCGGCGCGCGTGCTGCGCCGACGGCACGGTCATCGTGCGCGACATCGGGTGTCTTACGTCACAGTGTGGAAGGTTCTGAAGAAGGATAGACAGCGGCCCTATAAAATCCACAAGGTGCAAGCGCTCGTGCCAGGCGATGCAGAACGCCGTATGGCATATTGCAGGTGGTTGCTGCAGCACAATAAAAATGACCCGGCTTTTGTGCGAAATGTTATTTTCACGGATGAAAGCACCTTCACAAACAACGGTATGTGGAATCGGAGAAACGCCCATTGGTGGGGTTCCGAGAACCCATTCCAGATACAGGAGACAGGGTTCCAGACAAGGTGGAAGTGGAATGTGTGGGCCGGTATCATTGGTGAAAAAATTCTGGGCCCCGTATTTTTGCCGCCCAGAATGAATGGTGCTGCCTTCTTGGAGCTGCTCAACGGCTACGTAGCAAATTGTCTCGATGAAATGCCCCTGGCTCGGTTGCAGCAAACATGGTTCCAGCACGACGGCGCGCCACCACACTGCACGCTGCTGGTGCGGCAGCGGCTAAATGAGCTGTTCAACCGTCGCTGGATCGGCCGCCATGGTCTTCACACTTGGCCAGCACGTTCACCCGACGTAACCCCATTGGACTTTTTTTATGGGGTTATGTTAAAGAGCGAGTGTTTGACCGGCCCTGTGAGACCGCTGAGGACATGAGGGGAAAAGATTGTCGCGGTTTTCGACGACCTGAAGCGAGCATCAGTACGGGAAGGGCTGTTACAGCTGGTTCACCGGCAAAAGTTACACCGGGCGCGCGTTTGCCTTCAAGTAGACGGTCGCCAGTTCAAGCCGTATCTTGTCCGTGCTGAGCGGCCCCTTCCCGACGAAGACACAGACGTCGAGTATGTAAGTAGGCACCTAGATAATAATATTATTTATACCTACTCAAATGTGCTTTAGAAAATCTTCACGTTTCAAATTTACACCTCAAACTACACCACACACATCTTGCCGGGTGTCGCTGCCCACTACTACAGCGACGACTTTGCAGGCCAACTGTGGTGGCTGTGGGTACGGTCAGCGACCTGTTAGGATAGCCCATAATAGTTCTTATCGCACAGGCATAAGTGTGTCAATCGAACAAAAAGTGGTATCCTAGCGTATCGCTGACTACCAAGGTCGTTGTGTACCTACATCCTTGTTATAAAAACGTGTAGTAAACGAGTGCAGGTGCGGCCACGGCCCGGACGATCGAATTGAGACGAGTGAGTGAGTAAGTGAGACCGAATCGAGCTCGCGGTCGTCGTTACCTACGTCGTCGGCACCCCCGCCCCGCCCGCCACTCTGTGTGTCGTTCAATTGCATGCGTTTCATTGCGCGCTAGTAAAAAGTATTTATTTTGATACCTAAAAAATAAAAATTATTTCCCAGCGGTATTTTTTGGTTAAATTATATTAATTTGTTGTCAGATATGCATACGTTACGGCTCCGGCGGCTGTCCTTTAACACCCTGTATAAGTCCCACTGTAGGGCACAGGCCTTCTCTCAGGGAGAGAGTACCTTCAGGCGCTGAGGTATGTGAATAGCTCAGACACTCAGGTTTCCTCACGATGTTTTTCCTTCACCGTTAGCGAGTGGTATTGCCACTATAACTTCACAAATGTACATAGCTTTGAAAACAAAGACATAGGTGCATGCCCGCACTGAGAATCGCACCTGGGTCTCTCGCTTCCGAGTCCAATACTATGTTATACCTCTTAATGAAGTATGGCCAAAGGCCCTTTCCCGAAGATACAATAGCCTCGGAGGCCAACAATTCAATCAATAGGACTGACTCACGACGAGGCGACTAAGGCGTGAATCACTATTTTTTGTTCAAGCTGTTCGCTCTGGTGTGTCCCTGAGGGTTTTGTTTACCTCGTCGCCTTCTTTCTTGAGGGTTAGAGAGAAAGGTCTAAACTATCTTGCTATCCCTACCTGCTTGGAATCTTGAAGAGACTGTAGTTGATTTTGAAGGAAAAATGGACAGATAAATTCCAGTTACTTTTTAAATTTTGGTACTTAATTAATAGAGTTTAGATTATTATCCTTAACCAGCTTTAATAACCAGACATCATTGTCATCTAAATAACCTTTATCGGCCGTGTGGCGCCGGATTAAGAATAGCGTCACTCCATTTCCTTCCGTGGATGTCGTAGAAGGCAACTAAGAAAATCAATTACCAGGAGACGGGCAGCAGCGTCTTCCTGAGTATTCCAACCGAAAAACCCCTCATGGTTATAAAAACCACGAAGGAGGCCTATGTCCTGCAGTGGGCGTCAAATGGCTGATGATGAAATAATCTTTACACTGCACCGGGCATCGTCGCGTAGCGTGGAGCCGCGGATTTTTAAATTGTATGCAAGTATCTCAGTTTGCATAGAAAATACGCCAAGGACAACACATAGACGACGCGTCACCGCGCGGGAGCGCGGTCTTGCGGGTGAATTTCGCCAAATCGCGCGGAAGCGCGGGGCGTGCCGCGGGGTACACTGGCTCCACAGTACCGCGCGTGTTGTTATGCATAAAGGACGATTGATTTATAGATCTCCATCGTAATTAATCTCCCAATTCGGCCATACAAGAATCAGGGTGATAAAATAACTGTAGGATCGTGAAAAAGTTCGGTATTAACCATTTTCCACAAGGGTCGACTGCGAAGTGAATATTTGCCGCGGGGCCGTCATACACCGCCACTCCGCGCGGAGAAGCGGATCAAACCGCTAGGTGACGCGAATCCGCGCCTCCGTCGCCGCGCGCATTATTCGCCGCTTCGCGCAGTGTGAGAATCGCCTTAATGTTATAGTACTAGCAATTTTATGCACAGTCATAAATACAATATTTGGCGAGGCTGCGTGTTAACAGTCAAGCCATTCAGTGAACTCTTTTATAGGTATAAATATAGGCCCTAAAGTAGGTTAAGAAAACAATACGTACCGGATAGACGACAGACGTTTCCAGGCAATAAATGACTGATAGCCTGAAAAATGAGGCCAAGACAACAAAGTATCAAAAATACGCTATTTTTCCAAGCGAAATTGTTAATAAACAATGCTTTTTAATCGAACAAACAATATTATATCCCGGGAGCAGGCCGTTTATAACCGTACGTCATACTGTATTACGACCAATTTAAAAGCGAATATAAACAGTTTCACATTTCACGATACTTTCACACTATGTCGTCGGACTAATAATGTCATAAATTTACTAAGGCCGTTGGAAGAATACTAGTCCGACGATGTGCAGTTTCGTTTATCGTCCAATGCGAAAACGACCTAACTTCAAAAGATGTTTCGAAATACGTAGAGGTGCCGCTGCCGGTACTAAACCTGGTGTGTTTTGTACAGTTAGCAAAGAAGGGAAAAACATTTTGTGTACGATTCACTCCAAATGTCATTTGAAACGCTTTGTCATTCATTCCATTACCAGTAATTGCCGACTCAGAGTCGAATTTTCGAGAATTTTTTTAGTAAAATATCTCTGGCGCAAAAATACTGCAAGATTAGGGCATTTAGTCCAGCTTTTTGATGATCGTACAAAAAGCTCCAGGTTCGGGACTGGCAACTACGTTTATTTAGACAAATTAGGCACATTATTATTGTTGCACTAACCCGTGCCGAGGACCATTTTAAAACGGCACGATTAGCCAGAGGTCGCGGGTTCAAGTCCCGGCATGGGTGGAACTTTTAGCCTCTAAATAGGTTTTTAATATTTAGACCATGACATGTTTTTTTTTTTTTGGAGTGGCCAACCCTGGTCTCTACTTATCCCTACGGGTTATAGGTATAAGTGTATGTATATTTTGAAGATATAAATTCCTAAATTGGTTTCAACCTGGTAACGCATAACTTAGGTTAACTGACGGCCGGCCCACTGCCTATAATTCTACGAGGGGCGGGCAAAATTTTTTTGTCATTATGACCTATATTTCCAACTTATTAAACTGTATTTAGGTTAATTGAATCAATTATGTTTGTTCAAAATGTGTTTCAATCGGGTATTGATAATTTTAATAGGAAAATAGATCGGGCGTGGCAGGGTTCTGTAGGTTTCATAAAATGTTTACGTGAATGTTTCAATTAAATTACAACTTAATGCCCACGAAAGATTTAACAGGATATGACACAAAAAATTCATGTGCAAAGGGAAGTTTATCTCTGTAAGAGATTTCTTCCAGCATACCTTGGAGAGTCAGAGAAGAGTAAAAAACGGGTCTATATACGTTCAATTTTTTTGTGTTTGGTGTACATTGTAGATACGATAAATAGATAAATTCTCACTTCTGGCATCCTCTGGAATTCTCGACATACTTAGTTTTTGATAAAAAAAAAGACAAGATATACTACAAACTTCTTTTTTAAACCTATTTAAAGGCTAAAAATTCCACCCATGCCGGGACTTGAAGCCGCGACCTCTGGCTAACCGTGCCAGCGCTCTCCCAACTGAGCTAATGGGAAGGTGCAGGCATCAGTGAGTTCTTTTTTTTTAGTCTATATACGGCCTTCTCTCAGAGAAAGAGAGTATGGGCTTATTCACCACGCGTGCCCGTGCGAACTTCTTACGCATTTATAAAAAATATTTATATATACCTCAGCGTCTCAAGACAAAGGTGTATAACCAATGTGTGTTGCCAGTGATGACTTATGGATGTGAGACCTGGTTGCTGAAGCACCGGAGTTACTTATATAGCTCGAAGAATTGCTCAGTTGAAGTGGTAGTGCCCGGGGGACATAGCTCGGAGAACTGATGGCCGTTGGGGCGAACCGCGGACCGGACGGCGCAGCGTGGGAAAACCCCCACCTTTCATATATAAGACCACCAGATGGTCTTAAATATGAAAATTAAAATATATCTAAAATATCGGTAATTTTCTATTTCCACACATACATAAAAAGAAGAGGTAGGCAGGGACCAGGGTTTGCCACTAGCTACGATCCTAACTTAACAAATCTCTATTTTATCTGTATCAATTCGAATATAATTTTTATTTATGTTATAACCACTATCAGTGGTTTTGTGCGTATCGAATACGCAACCCTAAAATGCGAAGAATGGAGGCCACAACAATCAATACTAATTTATATTAATGACAAGGTTGTTTTTAAACCTTTTTCAATTGTTCGTTTATGGATTTTACGCTTTTGAATTGGAGATATGAATCATTCTAATCAAAGCTTTATCTAGAAATACATCGACAGAAGACGCACAGACTAAATAGCAAATGACATAAATGGTGTGTAAAACTTTCAGCAGAATGTTTTGACCTTTTCTGAAGCGTTTTTTTTTGCGTATGAAATAACGGGTACATCATGCTGTGTGCCTTTACTTTACCAAAGCCAATGAGAATAAGCATTTATGCTCAAAATATGTTTATGTAGTACATATGTCACTTTACATATTATCACGATGTTTTAAGTGACATCATCGTCATATCAGCCATTTGACGCCCACTGCAGAACATAGGCCTCCCTCGTGGTTTTCAAACCTTCCCGGTGTGTGCCGCGACGGCGGCGGCTCCCCGCGACCATAACCAGGTCGTCAGACCATCTGGTGGGGAGCCTTCCCACGCTGCGCCGTCCGGTCCGCATCGCCAGGTCAGAGCTTTTTCGCCCCAACGGCCATCAGTGCTCCGAGCTATGTGCCCACTGCCACTTCAACTGAGCAATTCTTCGAGCTAAGTGACAACTAACGTTTTTTAGGAATGTGTATGTGAATGTAATAGACACTCAGATTTCGGCTACGTCTAAGCAAATGATTCAATCTTCTGTAATATCTTAGTTTACTTCGAAGGTTGGATGATTGTGTGCAATTCCGATACATACCTTTAGGTCTATTAGATGACTGATCTTGACCATCATAAAGATCAGTGACGTCAGTACATACCTGTAAAGAAACAAAAAAAATATAATTAGATGGTAAATGAAGATTATTATACCTTATACATACCTAGAGTATCCTTTATGTCAAATTTTTTATATTGCCTATATAAGTCCCACCGCAGGGCTGAGGCCTTCTCTCAGAGAGAGAGTATGGGCTTAATTACCACGCGTGCCCACCGCGGACAGTCAATTTCAAGCACTGCGGTATGTAAACACCTCAGACACGCAGGTTTCTGTAGAAATAAATTAGATGCACTGAAATGAAAGAAATCTAAATATATTGCAATTGGCGGCCTCATCACTTAAAGCGATTTCTTCCAGACAACCATAGACGGAGAATTATGAAAGAAATTATTATCATACAAGCCGGGCTTAGGGCTTTAGTAATGTATCACAGTGTACTTTTCTTAGCATCTGGTTATGTATACCGTACATCATTCATCATCATCATTCAGCCACAAGAAGTCCACTGCTGGACATAGGCCTCCTCCATGGATTTCCAAAAAGACCGGTTGGAAGCGGCCTGCATCCAGCGTCTTCCTGCCACTTGAATGACGTCATCTGTCCATCTTGTGGCTGGTCGTCCCACGCTGCGCTTGCCGATATGTGGTCTCCATTCGAGAACTTTTCGGCCCCATCGGCCATCAGTTCTGCGTGCTATGTGCCCCGCCCACTGCCACTTTAACTTACTAATCCGCTGGGCTATGTCGACGACTTTCGTTCGTCTACGGATCTCATCATTTCTGATTCGATCTCGTAGAGAAATTCCGAGCATAGCCCTTTCCATAGCTCGTTGCGTGACCTTGAGCCTTCTTATGAGGCCCATAGTGAGAGACCACGTTTCAGTGCCATAAGTCATCACTGGTAACACACACTGGTTGTATAATTTTGTCTTGAGCGATTGAGGTATATTAGACGAAAAGACTTTTCTAAGTTTCCCGAAAGCTGCCCAGCCGAGTTGGATTCGACGATTGACCTCTTTCACGAAGTTAGACCGGCCTAGTTGGATTGTTTGTCCTAAGTAGACGTATTCGTCTACAACTTCGAGAGTCGTGTTCCCCAATGTTATTGGGGTGGGCACAACACGAGCGTTCGACATGACCTTCGTTTTGTCCATGTTCATTTTAAGGCCCACACGTTGGGAAACTCGACTGAGGTCGTCGAGCATTATGCCGAGGTCTTCCATCGTTTCTGCCATGACTACTATATCGTCGGCAAATCGAAGGTGCGTGATGTACTCGCCATTGATATTGATGCCGCGTCCCTGCCATTCCAGAAGCTTGAAGGCATCTTCCAGTGCGTTCGTGAACAGTTTCGGAGAGATAACGTCTCCCTGTCTCACGCCTCTTCTCAATGGAATTGCCTCCGAATTCTGCTCCTGTACTCGGACCGACATGGTGGCGCTGTTGTACAAGCACTTCAGCACCTCGATATACCGATAGTCAATACGGCAACGCTGGAGAGACTCGAGCACTGCCCATGTCTCGATCGAATCGAAGGCTTTCTCATAGTCCACAAACGCTAAGCAGAATGGCAAATTATACTCCTCAGTCTTCTGTATAATTTGCCGCAGCGTGTGCTGCGGTATACCGTACAAAGCCACAAAATTCTACTAAAGAACCTAAGGTATGATTTATAGACTGTTATAAAATATGTTTACTTGTTAACAACGTGGCTTAATGAGTCTGTAAACGTGCACAAATTAACTACAAAACCTCAATGCTCACAATACAAACCTACATACATACGTAAACTCACGCCTGTATCCCAGAGGGTTAGGCAGAGACTGCCATTTGCCACGATCCCGACAGATCATTTCGCTTCCTCAACATTAATTAGTCGTTGCAGGCACGCACGCCGGTTTCGGGTACTTTTTATCTTGCCCTTGGCTAATACATCCCCTATTTGGTCGAAGTATGTCCGCCAAAGTAAGGAGGGTAGTGTATTTAGCTCGTATTTATGTATGTAAGTATGTCCGATTCTACATTCCCTCATAACTCCTTAACCGATGGTCAGATTTTGATAAATAATATCTCAATCGATTTGTTGTGTTTACGCGAGTCACATAGACAATATGAAATTAGCATAAATCCAAGATAAAAATTAAAAATACTTAAAAGTCAAAAGTAGAAAACTGTGATAAAGAATAACCAACAACCCGACTGCTGAGCATTCACTGTTAAGTGGACGGGACCCAAATTCGACAATATAACTCAGGTCGGTACTCAGGTTGGTCCCGCCTGCTTAGTAGTTAAAGATTTATTAGTAGTAAGATTTATTAAGTAGTTTATTTCAGTGTTTTATTGATCAACTTATACGTCGGGTTTTATATTAGGTACTTCTTTTTTTAAATGTCATCGGAAACAGCCACATCCTGGAACGCTTACGAAAGTTTTAGGAAGTTGTAATTCGCTCTGAACCTGGGTCTGCCGTTTTGTTATCTTTAAGGCAGAATCTTAGCTATATATTTGAAAAGGAAATCCTTTTCAAATGCTTACATCTATACAGACACCCGTTTTTGCGATGACTTAATCGTTAGTTTTTCTTAAATACTAGTTTTAATATTTTCTGGCTATCAGTGGAAGCCTGTTAATGCCTTCATATTTTTAAATAGTATTAAGTTATATAATGTCTCTCCTCAAACTAAATAAATAAATATACCTATTGGAGTTTACCAACCAGACCCTTAGTTTGCTTCAACGACATACAAACGGGTTGGCAGAATTGAAATTGCAATATTTAAGCGAGCTCAGTGCATAGGAGAGTCCAGCGCGCTCAGACGCATTTAAATTTCAGCCGAGTCGACTTAACACTGCGAGCGCCGAAATTACTCGTATCATAAGTACAAGCACACTCGCACTGCCTCGTTGGTCTAGTGGTATAACATCTGATCACCATGCCGGAGGTCGTGGGTTCGATTTCCGCTGGGAGCCGCCGTACATTTTTACCTATGGCTTCAGTCTGGGTGTGTTTCCATTTTTGTGATGTCCTTGCCTGGTTACCATAGCGCAGGGTATCCGTGTTCGGGACAAGGATGAGTGATTGTTTTGTGTGGAAGTTATTTGTTTATTTATGCCAGGTTTTTTACGGCATCCCCCAGTGGTAATCGAAACCACGACCTCCGGCATGTGTGCATCACAAACTCATTCAGATTGCGCGGATTTAACCACTGCAGGGCATGGCCTTCTCACACACACAGAGAGAGAGAGAGAGAGTCATCATCATCATCATCAGCCTATGATTGTCCACTGCTGGACACAGGCCTCTCCTATTGCACGCCACTGAGCACGGTCCTCGGCTACTCTCATCCAGCTCATGCCAGCCGCCCTGCGAAGATCATCGCTCCACCGAGTCTGAGGACGTCCCACAGTACGTTTACCGATCCGCGGTCTCCACTCAAGAACTCGTCTACCCAGAGAGAGAGTGTATGGGCTTAATCACCACGCGTGCCCACCGCGGATTGGCGATTTAAAGCGCTAAGATATGTAAACAACTCGGACTTTCGGGTCCGCACGATATTTTCCTTCACCCTTAGCGAATGGTATTGCTACTACTCTGAAGGAAACACAAAAATACGCAGGAGAAACATTAAAAAAAAATTCAGCCGGGATTTGAACCCACGACCTCCCGAATAACTACCACAAAACTGTAAATACGAAGAAAATATTTGAATAGGAAATTCTTACCTTAGCGTGCCTCAGCGTTTGAATTTGCCAATCCGCGGTGGGCGCGCGTGGTAAATAAGCCCATACTCTTTCTGAGAGAGGCCTGTGCCCTGCAGTGGGACGTATACAGGCTACATAAAAATACCCTTTCTTTACAGAAAACGCTAAAACCATAACCAGCCTTTCACAAATTTATCAATGGAGCGAATGCCTCTGATAGCCTGAGTTTATTGAATACCCGACCTTGGGAACGTTATCAGACTTTCAGTCTAGACATTTATTTTAGCCTCTAGACACAGGGGTCAGAAGATTATTTTATTTTACATTTTTTCAATGGAAGCATTAAATATACATTTTTTTGCAGGTGAATTCCCCTTTTTCGTTTTCGCCCTTTAAATACAAACGGTCTTATTTTTTTTTTCAAAGTTATACAATATGGAATATTCAATATGGAATATTCAATATGGAATATTATTTCTGCCAAACTGTATCGCAGTTTAACGGCAGACACTTACATACAATAATTAAAAAATAAAGGAGTGTGCGTGTGGAAATGATACTATTTCAGCGTTTGCTGTTTCTATTTGAAACAGCGCTGGTTTTTAAATAGCAGATATAAGAAGTAGATTCCACTTAAATACTTAAGACGGAGTTAAACCCGGTTTATATACGGTGCTCCTCTCATAAACCGGCTTTAACTCCGTCTTGAGAGTGTTTTAGTGGAATAAACTCTTTTTAAATAAACACCTTAGTTGACTGTTGACTTTCGTTAATATTAGGGGTTAAAGTATGAAATTGCCGTTTTATTGCTATAGGTTCTTTGAATTGACATAGAATCTTCATGGTTTGAGGTTTTCGAATGAAACTTTTTTCAAATGGTTTCTATGATGTTCTTTTTTTAAAAAATGTGAAACATTTGAATATCGACTTTCAATTGTTTTTGTTATTCAATTTAGACAAGAAAGATGGATACTGCGAATATACGAGTGATTTTTGAATACGAGTTCCGACGCGGAACTAAGGATATTGGCTTTTGTGCCTACTGTATGTAATTTTTTGCAATGTTGTCAAATAAAGTTTATTCTTATTCTTATTCTTAAGAAGAAGAAGAAGAAGAAGAAGAAAGACATTTATTATACCAACAAGATACATCACAGAAACAAAATAAGCACATAAGTGACATAATATGCACAACAACAGAAAGAAAACTAAATACACAACAGACAAAACGAATAAATAAAACAGGACCATAGATGTAGCCTGTGGTCTATCTCCTTTCATCTTCTCCATACGCCCAAACCAACATGACATTCCCTTCTCAATTGTAGTCACTTATTACCAGCAGCAATATTGATAACTATCATCATCAACCCATTATGTCCCCACCGAGGGGCACGGGTCTCTTCCCTGAGGAAGGTATAGGCCATACTCCACCACGGGGGCCAAGTCCGGATTGGTGGAGGCTTTAGACTAGTGGCTCGTCTACTGTCAGAAGTTGTCAAGCCGCCCTAAGGCCTCTGACTTGGCTTAACGACTGCCATCTACCGATGGCAGCCGGCACCAACAGCTTAACGTGCCTTGCGAAGCACGGAACCGCTCGGAAAAATGCCACTAGCGTTAGGCATAGACGGCGACCCATCCATGCACTGAACGCGCCCTGTGTTGCTTAACCTTCGTGATCGTTTAAGATCACTCAGGCAGCCGGGGCTACGAGCGATTCTATAGTACATACATAAACTCACTCCTGTATCCCAGAGGGGTAGGCAGAGACCAGGGACTGCCACTTGCCATGATCCTGACAGATCACTTTCGCTTCCTCAACATTCATTAGTCGTTGCGTGCACGCACGCCGGTTTCGTGTATGTATTAACAATAGTAAAATAATAAAAATTTAAACCGGCCAAGCGCGAGTCGGACTCAAAATCAATATTATTTATTTAGAAAAAAATTGTTTTCTTTCATTCACTTTGAGGTACTACCGGTTTCTCATAATCCAATCATATGTTAATCGTATACACTTTGGCCAAATGACAACAGTTAACAGTAGAATGACAGATTGCTAGTGTACGAGAAACCGGGGGGTTATTGGGATTCCGACTCACACGCGGCCAGTTTTTATTGTTATATCATGTCAATCATTCTGAGCACAAAGAGACTAAAGATTATCTTCTTATTAAAGTTACTATGTTTACACACAAAATACGAACATTCACAAAAAGTTTCGTCATAAAAAGTGGCACAACAAACACAGAACATAAAACTAAAATTCTTTCTCCAGGTTGTGCAACAAAGTGTTCTTTGTCTATGTATCTAAAATACTAAATTAGTCAAAAATACCGCCCTGGGACACAGCCGACCCAAAAGATCCCATGAGGCAGCGTTACCCCGCTGCACCGCTAGGGAAATCCTTTGTATCAGGTATGCCCCGGAACGATTTTCATAACCACGACTCCTCGGGCGCCTACCGTCCCCCCATACTCCCACAGCCAGTGGGACAAACAAATAATGCAGCATAAGCTGGATATATTTAGAAATTGCTTTTAGCAATAAGGCCGCCGATCGTACTGTGTATTTTTCAAATTTTTATGTTATGTGCTCTAGTGTACAATAAAGAATATTCTTATCTTATCTTATCTTATTTCCTCATCTTAAGTCTAGCGTCATTAGAGCGGTGGTAGCCTAGTGGGTAGAACATTGGACAGGGAAGCGAGAGACCCAGGTTCGATTCCCAGTGCGGCCATGTACCTATGACTTTGTTTTCAAAGTTATGTACAGGTGTGAAGTTATAGTAGCAATACCACTCTCTAACTGTGAAGGAAAACATCGTGAGGAAACCTGCATTTCTGAGCTGTTCACATACCTCAGCGCGTGAAATCGCCAATCCGCGGTGGGCACGCGTGGTGATTAAGCCCATCTCTCGCCCTGAGACAAGGCCTGTGCCCTACAGTGGGACGTATATAAGCCGATGTAATAAGTTTATCATTCTTCCTTTACGTAGAAACCGGAAACAATTTCCTAAATGAAATCCATCCGTAGTGGCTCCATCTATCTACCCAGTAACCTTGAACCGAGTTACTTACATATAAAAATAATTCGTTGCGTCTCCCTCTCGGATAGGGAATCTAATTTAGCGGTCGAGCACACATGCCATAGAGCTGATGGGATCATAGACGGGACGCATATAATTAATTTTTCACAAGTCACTGTCAGAACAACAAACTTTTTTTAATATTAGTATTTATTCAATAAAAAGTTACAATTAATTAAGTAGCCTACATAAGTCCCATTGTAGGGCACAGCCCTTCTCTCAGAGAGAGTATGGGCTTAATTTCCTCGTGTGCCCACCGCGGATTGGAAATTTACAAACACATTTTCCATACAAAAAACTCATTGAAACCTTTGCTATCTGAGAGATGAGTTATTTTTAACTAACATAAAAAGTATAGTATGAGGTCATTTCTACACACGTATTTGTTTCATACACAATTTTGTCGACAAGATCAATAGGTAGGTATATCATTCAGAGTCATAAGAAGAATATCTCCAAGCAAGAATATTGCGTGATTGAGTAACAAACATCCAAACCTCCAAACATCCAAACATCCAAACATCCAAACACCCAAACATCCAAACATCTTCACAAATATTCACATTTATAACATTAGTAGGATTGTTACGCTACAGATCTTCTAGATTCCCAGCTCTACGGCCCAAAGCTATGATTTACTGAGAGTCCCATCCCAACTCTTCACGCCGCCGCTTCTGGAATGTGCGCGAAATATCCCAGAGTCCTGTGGCGGAAGGGTTAAGCCCTTAATGGCTAGAATTATTGGAATTTGGATGATTGGCATTTTGGTTGTGATTTTGGGGTTATAAAATGTAGGTAAATCATTGACTGAGAGACAGTGCAGTGAAGGCTTTTCTGTAACTGCTCGCAGTAACAAAATCTATTTGCTGGGTGTCGAGGAGAGGACTGTAAATAAGGAAAACTAATGGAAAACGGGTAAAATGAAGTATAACCGTGAAAATAACTGGAATATAACAGAAAAGCCGGTAAAAGTGGAGGTGACAGCATGAATATTACAGAATGAGTGACGAGAGAGAGAAAAGAGAATAACAGGAAATATATACAAAATCATAAAATGACTCCAAGGAGTCTCCAACCCTGGGTGTACAGAAATCCTCTAATTATAACTATCTACAGTCTAGGCAATAAGTCGTATTCGGCACATATTCGCAAAGCAATTCACAGATGGCGCTTACAGGCGTGGCCATAGAAGAACCGGAATGCGGCTGTCAAAATTTATCTGTGCCAGGAAAAAATTGACAGAAGTGTCCCCTGTACTTGTATGTGCACGCCTATAAGCGCCATCTATGAAGTGCTTTGTGAATTTGTGCTGAAAACGGCTCATTTAGTACTGAGCTAAGTACTATAATATGGAATAGCTGATATTTTTGTTTTTTTACAGTACTCCCTATACCAAAAGTTGTTTCTATTAATGTATTGAACCCTTCATTAGGAAAGATAAGGAGATTTTAACACCCTGTATTTTTTCTTTTAAACTAAATGACGACTCTAATAATAATACATGCATAAACTCATGCCGGTCGAGATAAAGGCGTGAGTCTATGTATCCCGGAGGGGTAGGCAGAGACCAGGGTTCGCCACTTGCCACGATCCTGACAAACCTCTTTCGCTTCATCTACACTCATTGGTCGTCGCATGTGCGCACGCAGAGATTTTCATACTTTCACTGGGAAACGATGTTTCCCTCCACCGTTAGCGAGTGGTATTGCTACTATAATTTCACAAATTCTTCAAAACTTAGAAAACAAAGTCATAGGTACATGCACGCACTGGGAATCGAACCTGGGTCTCCCGCTTCCGAGTCCAGTGTTCTACCCACTAGGCAACCACTTGTGAAAGACAATTACTAGTCCAGAATTGCCCACTCTACCACCGGGAAAACCGGCATAATATAATCTCTAATACTTAACCAAACTACCCGCAAACTCATAACAGAGTCTCCTCTGAGTTGTTTTATAATAATGCACTGTTAAGCCTTCAGACACTGTCGTAACTGGTGACCTAGGTCTCAGAGGGAATGCCAAAGAACTCGTGGTCATTGGAAGGTGGTTCCGGGTTTAGGCGATATTCACTCGACAGGCGAGTAGGTTATTAAAGTATTTAGCTAGTACAGCAATGGAACACACAGAAAGCCTTTGAAAACATACTTATACGTAGCACAAATATCTGCTGTAACCCCTGATTTCCCGTATACTAACAATTTGTTAATGTAGTGCTAACAGCTGTCAGTCGATTTTTTGTATGAACTTTGGTCAGCGGGCAGCTGTCAACAGTAGATTTACAAATTGTTAGGGTACGAGAAACCGGCGGTTAGACTATTGGAATCATTCGCCTCGAACGTGTGCGTGCGACGACTTAAAGCAGCAATGAACTTAAATCGTTATGTTCATTCAGTTGTCATTGTACTACGATGCATTAGCAGAATCAAGGCCCTGATGAACTGTATGAAGGCCCTTCATACATGTACCCTTCATCGAAGGGTGTTGCGTGCAACGAACCATTCCCTCTTTTTACTCTGGCACGGCAGTCCCAGCCAAGCCATTACTGAACCGATTATTACCGAGCATATAAGAGGTTTAAGGCCAGTTTTGACGAGCGATTCCACAATTATTAGTATGGAACAATTTTCGTAATATGTTTGAGGTATTTCATTTAAGAAGTGTGTATCTCAGAGATACTATTTCTGCAGCTGCTTAAAATGTCTGGAATCAAGAGGCCTCGCAACCATCTAAAAGGGGCCATTCAAGTATTACGTAAGCTTATTACAGGGGTCGGGGGGGTCTAAGCTTCAATTATTTTTGTTGACATGGGGGGGTGGGGATCTGTTTGGTGATTACGTCAGCAGTCATCATCAGCCATTTGACGCCCACTGCAGGACATAGGCCTCCTTCGTGGTTTTATAACCATGAGGGGTTCTGCCATAATCGCCACGCTTGGTAGGCGGGTTGGCGATCGCAGCATGCGGTTGGAATCTCAGGAAGACGCTGCTACCCGTCACCTCGATATTAATTTCCTTAGTCGCCTTCTACGACATCCACGGAAGGAAATGGAGTGACGCTATTCTTAATCCGGTGCCACACGAAATAAGGGGGGCGGTAAATAATTGTAATAAATCTGCTTACGTAATACCTACTTGAACGGCCCGAAAGCTCCAAATACAAAGTTTTCGTATCTAAGGCATTATTAAAAGCGGTGTAAGCGGAGCGGTAGAACGCCGGCCTCACATGAGGGAGGTCGTGGGTTCGAACCATGGCGTATGTGTCTTTGTTTTCTATGTTACGTAGATTTGTGAAGGAATACATCGTGAGGAAACCTGAGTACCCGAGGTGTTTACATACTTCAGCGCTCAAAATTGCCCATCCGCAGTGGGCAGTAGGAAGTAGGTACACTATAGGAAAAAAAAAGAAATACTAAAAGAATGTTGTCTCTTACGTGTCCCAAACACTCTTCAAACGGAGTTATCACCGGTTTATAAGAGGAATTTCTCATATAAACCGGCTTTAACTCCGTCTTAACAGGGTTCTAGTGGGATCGATTTTATAAATAAGACTTAAGAGCAACAAAAACACCAACCCTTTTGGCTGTAATTTCAAACTAGATGAAAAATAAAAATGTCTATCCGTTATATTCTTTTCGTTGCACTAACCCGTGCTGAGGACAATTTAAAAACTGGCCGCCAGAGGTCGCGGGTTCAAGTCCCGGCATGGGTGGAATTTTTAGCCTCTAAATAGGTTTTTAAAATGTCTACCCGGCCAGTGATACTTAGTTAAAAACATAGTGTCTAACTAGCGCTAAAAAATGACCCCACGTTCAAATGCCGGACGGCGGGCGGGGCTTGTCAATCGTGTTACCAATTGGAGCGAGTTCAGTATTACCCGGAAAAATATCTTTGCACCTGCCACCGTCAGACGGCCATCTTGCGAGACACATAGATATTTCGACGGGTTATATATCATGAAGCCAAAGGTTTGACGTTTTAAGGTATAAGTTACGCTGTCATTTACTGTCGCCCAATCAACGTTCACGTCGTCACGCATGGCGCACAGAATGAACCAATCACAGAGTGATTCACTCTACATTACATCTTGAGCTCATTTCATTGGTACAGACTAATCGAGAGGACAGGGGCCGTTTTTGAGAGTGAATTTTGTAGGAAGAAATACTTCTATGGTTTTTTTAATCATAGTATCCGGCCATTACATAAATAACGCAAATTCCAGCCAGGTTTTGTTTACTTTTTTACTTCCGCGGCCATTTTGATTTCCGAAACGCATTTCGGTCGCGTTCGCAATTCAAACTCGCGTTCCTGTGACCATACTCGCGATTTTAGGATTCTTCTTCCTTACCCCCGATTTCTCGTACGCTAACAATCTGTCAATCTAATGCCACCACGAATTTGGCGAATCTACACTTCTACTTGTTTTTCATATAGCCTATATAATTCCAAGGCTTCTCTCAGAGGGAGAGCGTAGGCACGCGTGCCGACCGCGGACAGGCCAATTCGAGCGCTGAGACATGTGAACATCTCCGATACTTAGGTTTCCGCACGATGTTTTCCTTTACATTTAGCGAGTGATATTGCTACTACAACTTCAGACATGTAGGTAGGTGTAACTTAGAAAACAAAGTCATCGGTAACCGGTATCCGAACCTACGACCACCCGAATGTGAGGCGTGTTCTACCGCTGCGCTAACACCGCGCTACTCTAGATCATATTATTAACAGGTAAAGTGTGTATGGTTGGATGTAAAACTTCGAAACTACTCGGAACGACCGGAACGAACGAAAACGGACCTTCAAGATTCAAGACGTAGGCTATCATCATCATCATCAGCCATTTGACGCCCACTGCAGGACATAGGCCTCCCTCATGGGTTTCTAACTATGAAGGGTTTTGCCATAATCGCCACGCTTGGCAGGCGGGTTGGCGATCGCAGTATGCGGTTGAAGTCTCAGGAAGACGCTGCTGCCCGTTTCTTGGTAATTTATTTCCTTAGTCGCCTTCTACGACATCCACGGAAGGAAATGGAGTGACGCTATTCTTAATCCGGCGCCACACAGGATACAGACGTAGGCTATATATTATAGCTAAATTCCACGCAGGCGAAGCCGCGGGCCTAGCTAATCTGGAATAAATTTGTTGTGCGTCAACGAATGGGTTACATCAAGAAAACAATCTAAACGCGCGCGCGCAAGCACACACACACATACGATTATGTTCTACCTAAACACACAAAACACTCACCTAGCTGAGCTTTAAACTTTTATCTTTTTAATAATTTTGTCATAGCAGTAACAAAGTAATCTTTAAAATAAGTAAAATATCGAATTAGACGTTTTTACGCTACGGAAGTGCGGTGTCACCTAGTACAGGCATTATACATGCTTAAAAGATGGCTCCAGTTACTATGTGGCGTTAAATTAAGCAGTTTACGAAAATAAAGATTTTGTATTTGTATTTTGTAATCAATGAGAACGTAACAACACTTAGGTGGCAATGTGGCTTGGCTTGGTTTCTTGAGTAGAGCCTTCTGGCTCCAGGCCAAGTTATGCCTTAATTGATTCCACGGGGTCTTGCCAAAAATGCGGCGTGTTACATCTATTCACGAAACCAATATGATTCTGTTCTGCCGCATTGCTACTGAAATGCTCACGGAATCGTGCAGTTTGAAATTGTGAATTATTGAGAATAGTCCCGAGGGATGTTAGAGCAACAAGATTGGATATTGGAAATCTGCTTAGTTTAAGATATTAGGCTGCGTTTTCGTTTACAGCCTTAATAGTGGAACGGTGTTATTGTGTACTTTATCCGTCTATAACCAGTTATGAAGGAACTGATATCTTAAAACGAAAACCCCAGTTACGCTACGACGTCAAAATAGAAACCAGATTCTACCGGATGGATCCGGCTCAAACTGAGCATGGCGAAATGTGAGAAACTAGATTTGCTCGGGATCCGGGTTCGATTCCAGCCCCGTCATATGATTACGCTTAAACCGGGTGTAAAATTGAAAAAGGACACGCGATATGGCGCTTGTGACCAAGTTGAAAGGATTTTCGGGATTGTTTTGAAAACCCTCTGTGAATAAATGTCACTGGTGGGTTCGTGGGTAAGGGTAAAAAAGTTAATTGGCAACTAAGCAGCTAAGCCCACGACAGGACGTAACCCAGGATTTATTTTAGAGTAAATACTTAATGTTGATGGGGCGGAAGAGGTTTGTCAGCGTCGTGGCGAGCGGCAAACCCTTGTCTCTGCCAACCCCACCGGGTTACAGACGTGATGTTATGTATGTATGAGAGTAAATACTTATTTATGCAAAGTGCGGATGCTACGGTCACCTTAGAGCGTATATACGTAAGAAAGCAGTGATAGTCACGGCGAGGACGCCACGAGCATCATCATCATCAACACTTATTTATACAAAAAAGAGAAACAAAAAAAATGGAAATAACAAATCTTATTTTCCACAACCCATGGACGCCCTACTCAAAGCCTTACTTTAGACGCGAAGAAAAGTGTAACCAGAACCAGATCTCCTATGATCTAGGCTTTCGCGTACAATATACACAACCACGGGTCGCAAATATTTTATTTTTCTTTGAGCCAATATAGGTGACCTGAATATCCCTATTTCTGCTTCCTTGTCTACCTACTAATATTATTTTAAATGTGTTGGTTGGTTTGTCATTCTTTCGCACAGCAAAGTCAGTCCGTCCATTCGTCGGTCCATTCTCTGTAAGTTTTATGGCTTGAACCGTAAAATAAAGAGATTTGAAAAAAAAAACCGGCTAATTGCAAGTCGGTCAGCCGCAAAGGATCCCGAACTGAGTGGAAGAAAAACGTTTTGGCTAAATACGTACAACACTGTTAATTAAAGAAAGAGATTGCCGTCTATTCTGTGTGAGCGAGAGACAAGTAAGTATTCTATCTTAAACTAATCGTGCTACAATATCATAATTATTTTATATACATCATTTTAGGGTTCCGTACCCGAAGGGTGCCAAACCGGACCCTATTACTAAGACTTCGCTGTCCGTCTGTCTGTCTGTCTGTCACCGGGCTGTATCTCATGAACCGTGATAGCAAGGCACTTGAAATTTTCACAGATGATGTATTTCAGTTTCCGCTATAACAACAAATACCAAAAACAGAATAAAATAATTATTTAAGGGAGGCTCCCATACAACAAACGTTGTGTAAAGACAGCGATCGCCATCTAGCGGCGATCAATGTAACCTTCACAGCGGCCGATGTCATGTACGTTAAACGCTTCTTCTCAGTTTCTATATATGGCGCTGTTCTCAAATTCGATCTTTGTCTAATGTTGTATAGATAAATGGTTCCCTTTGTGCGCGAGTCCGACTCGCACTTGGCCGGTTTTTCATTTAATTTTATATGACGGTACGGAACAATTTGTGCACGAGTTCAACTGACACTTGGTCGGTTTTTACGTAGATATGAGAGCTTCAAATTGCAAAATGCCGCTTACACATTGGATCCTACAGGCATCTCTCTCTGTCTAACAAGGGACGTGTGAAAGAGAGGTGTGATGACTTACGACTATGAGTGAGACTGCCTTCTCAACCCTTCAGAGATTAACACACATTATTAAGTCGACTTCCCCTATTTAAACGACAAAACATCTTCATTAAAGTCTTAATACACGAACATTTAGGTGCAAGCAGGATTTAGGTTGTAATTTATAAGCGTAAACACACTGAAGAATAAAATGTAATATTGTCATAATAAACTATGAATTGTAGTTTTATAAGACGCGGCTCAGGAGTCACAGCCGGAGCCGCATCTCATAAAACTTACTAGTTTCTTTTATAATACGTTTTGGCGAGAAATGATCCGTGTGGCGCCGGATTAAGAATAGCGTCACTCCATTTCCTTCCGTGGATGTCGTAGAAGGCGAATTAGGAAATACATTACCAGGAGACGGGCAGCAGCATCTTGCCGAGATTCTAACCGCATACTGCGATCGCCAACCCGCCCGCCAAGGGTGGCGATTATGGCAAAACCCCTCATGGTTATGAAAACCACGAAGGAAGCCTGTGTCCTGCAGTGGGCGTCGAGTGGCTGATGATGATGATGATGATGATGATGATAGGACCTAGGACTTTATGATGGAAAAGGCGAGATAAAAAGTAAAGAAAAGCATTTTTACCAACTCCACACAATCTCGAAAATTGTTCGCTGTTTTTTTCACCATTAAAAAATGGACACAAAGATATATTCATTACACTGTGTATTGACATTCAATAGAATGTAAATTATTTATTCTATTTTTTCAGTTACAATTTCATAATTTATATACGACTTGACGTAGTATGAAGACCCCTTTAACTCACCTCTTTCACCGCAAGTTCTCTTCCCCTCCACTCTGTGACACAATAGGATGATTCGTACCCCCTTAGGGCTGTTCGATGGACGATTCGCACTCTCTGAAGGCGTCGCGTGAGCTTTGTGAAATTCAATATACCTATTCATAAAGCAAATGCTCCCAAAAGTAATGAGAAAAAGAAGTGAGGAATTTCATATCTACTGAGGGCAGTCCGCAGTTTGAATCCGTAAGTTGGCTTAAATTATTAATATTTTTATAATTACCAGATCCTGTTATCTGGGATATACGCCTCAGAAAACAGATGAGAATAGGATTATTCAAAATACAATTACCTACATAGGTGCGTCAGACATACGTCGATGAAATAGGGGATGTGTAAGCGAATGGCAAAATAAACAGTATCCGAAAATGGTGTGCGTGCTTGCATTGACTAAAGAATGTTTTTGAAGCGAGGCAAGTGGAGAACCTGGTCTTTGCCTACTCCTCTGGAATACAGGCGGGAGTATATATGTACAATTACTTAGTAGGATTATTTTTTATATTTTTTACTAATAATTTCAAATTTATAATAATAATAAATTATCTTCTGTTCATACAATAGCGACCAAAACTAAGCTATGTGAATTTATTTGCAAGAGTCTACAACATATTTTCTCAGAAAATATGTTCCAACAATGTCACTAAAATATCCTATCCTTTTTTCTATTCGTTCAATTAAATGTTTATCTATGAATTATGGAAAAAATTTAAAATAGAAATAGAAAATGTTTATTTGTCTTCAATCATCATCATCTTGACCTTGAACTTAATTAAATCAGACGGGAAGAAACGACTCGCGGAGGGAGGTATTCACACGCTGCCACTAGCGCGACCCTCGCGGAGAGTGAAGAGCCGGCCTCCCAGACGTGACTGAGGGCTGTCAATTGTTCGCACGTCGGGTAGACGTGTCTGGAGCACGCCTCACGAGCTGACGGAGCCATGGGGTTCCCCATCGCCCCTTTTTTACTAACTGTACACTCGGTGATAGCCGAAGACACGTATTCTGGTCGATCTTCACACCTGCGCATGTATATATACTATCTATCATTCCGTGTGGCGCTGGATTAAGAATAGCACCACTCCATTGCCTTCCGTGAATGTCGTAGAAGGCGACTAAGAAAATCAATAACCAGGAGACGGGCAGCAGCGTCTTCCTGAGATTCCAACCGCATACTGCGATCGCCAACCCGCCTGCCAAGCGTGGCGATTATGGCAAAACCCCTCATGGTTTTCATAACCTATTTCCTGCAGTGGGCGTCAAATGGCTGATGATGATGATGAGCTATCCATACAGCCCATGAAAGACGTCCACTGTCTAACCTGGCTTCAACGTCACGCCGACCTAGTCGGTCCCCTGCCGTCCTCCTGCCGCCTTCTTAATGTCATCAACCCATCCTACGCATACAGCTCTTTAATAAAATTCTTCTTCGTTATGTCCTATCGGAGGTTGGCAACAGATTCGGTCGCCAACCCCCTTAATATATTTATATTTATATTATTTATAATAATAATATATATTTAAAATTTTATTTCGCCAGTTAAAATTTACTATGAAATTTAAAAATTCCGAAGAGATTCAGATAAGCACATACCTACATTTGAGCAACAATAGATCATAAGTTTAGTGGCCTGGAGATCTATGTACTCTAGATACGGAAAAGCCATTCGGGACGAGCCGGATAGGTCACATAAGTCGCACTTAGTTTGTCTTAAAAGAATAGAAATTAAAGAGTCTGGCTAAACGGCCTTATTATAAAAACACGATGCCTCAAAAGCACTCCTAAGAGGCAATTTAATTGATCTGTGGTTACGACTTTTCCTTGTAAAATCTCCACCATAGACTATTTTAATCGGCGTTTTAAGGAATCGTGTTTTATAAAACTAAGACCGTAAGATTTTGCTAAGGCTCTTTGTATTCCTGTGTTATTTTCTTGTACTTGCATGAGGCATAAAAATAAAAGAAACTAAAGCCCTTCAGGTTAAAATACAATCGCACCTACATAAATTATTGTCAAATATGGACCCAGGTCTGAAATAAATATTTTCATTCATTCATTCATTCATTCATAAAGCAGCCTATATACGTCCCACTGTAGGGCACAGGCCTTCTCTAAGGGAGAAAGTATTGGCTTTATCACCACGTGTGCCCACCGCGGACTGGCGATTTCAAGCGCTGAGATGAGTGAATAGCTCAGACACTCAGGTGTCCTCACGATGTTTTTCCTTCGCCGTTAGCGAGTAGTATTGCTACTATAAGTTCAAAAATGTACATAACTTAGAAAACAGTCTTAGGTATCACTGGGAATCGAACCTGGGTCTCTCGTTTCCGAGTCCAATGTTCTACCCACTAAGCTAACCACCGCTCCTAAACGCACCTAAATGGAGGTAATAAATTACCTGACTTGTCAGTAAAATTACTGGTTAGGTAACATTTTAGACAAAAGGTAAATTGTTGTCGAAACAAATTATATTCCGACCAATATTTTATCTGCGAAGAGACCCAAAACACACATCAGCCTCTAACAAAAATGTTTCAGTAAATTAAATGCAAGAGTAAAATAAAAGAAAATTGAGACAGACTTGTATGTAGCGGGGTATAAAACGGAAGTGACGACAATTCTTGCCATAACTAAAAAAACCCTAGATATACTTACTAATCTAACCAGCTACAAGTAAAACATAAATCCTTCGTGTTTACTGGACAAAAAGGTATAAATATATATGAAATTGCCGTTTTATTGCAATAGGTTCTTTGAATTGACATAGAATCTTCATGCTTTGAGGTTTTCGAATGAAACTTTTTTCAAATGGTTTCTATGATGTTCTTTTTTTAAAAAATGTGAAACATTTGAATATCGACTTTCAATTGTTTTTGTTATTCAATTTAGACAAGAAAGATGGATACTGCGAAAATTCGAGTGATTATGAGGCACCCATTTTTCGTATTTTTTTATTTTATTGATTTGACGCAAGTGAGTCAATATTGTGGGTAAGGTAACGTTAAACCATGCCGCTAATTCCAGGGCCTAGATTCTGTTAATACATTGTAGTAACATGACAACTGCATGAACATGGCGGTTTTCATTTCATGGCTGCTTTAAGTCTACGCGGGCACACCCATCAAGCCTTCTAGGCGTCAATGGTACGAAAAAACACGTCACGTGACCCGACAGTGTACCTGTCATTATACTGCAATGCACTAACAGAATCGAGGCCCTGGGTAGTTTGACTAGGGTCGGCTTCCACTATCTCTCTTAATTCATCGTTATTCACCTGTGTGGGCGGTCTTCCTCCTGGCTCGTTCTTTAAGTCGAAATTTCCATCACGAAAACGTTTAAACCAAAATCGCACGGTGCGTTCATTAGTAGACCCCTCTCCAAACGCAGCATTGATATTGCGGGCTGTTTCTGCCGCGTTAGTTCCGCGTCGGAACTGGTATTCAAAAATCACTCGAATTTTCGCAGTATCCATCTTTCTTGTCTAAATTGAATAACAAAAACAATTGAAAGTCGATATTCAAATGTTTCACATTTTTTAAAAAAAGAACATCATAGAAACCATTTGAAAAAAGTTTCATTCGAAAACCTCAAACCATGAAGATTCTATGTAAATTGAAAGAACCTATTGCAATAAAACGACAATTTCATACTTTAACCCCTATTACTTCCTAACGCAACAGACAGTACCCTGCATTATGGAAATGCCACGCGAACGGACAAAACAACCAAACATCCGACAATCAGAGCTGTCTAGACGGGAAATCAAACCCGCTACCCCTTGCTTCACAGTCAGTTTGGCACTTTCGAGGGGTAGTTGATGAAAGCTTTTGAAACTGTCGGTAGCCGTCCGGCCGTGTTGTGTACATTGTATATTTAGACAGGCTTAAATCAAACCAAAGGGGAATAGGTAATTGTATGGTCCAGCAAAACCAATATGGAGCTGTTCTCCAACCGACTCTCCTCGTATGTAAGGCAAAATAACAAGTTTTTCCTTCCTCGCCATCCCCATACTTGTATGAAAACCGGCCAAGTGCGAGTCGGGCTCGCGCATGAAGGGTTCCGTACCATTATCTATACGACATCTGAATACTTCGAGCGTCTGTTGCCGTTATGAATATCGAGCAAAAAACGGCAAAAAAAAACCACGTTTGTTTTATGGGAGCCCCCTTTAAACATTAATTTTATACTGTTTTTAGTATTTTTTTGTTATGGCGACCACAGAAACACATCATCTGTGAAAATTTTAACTGTCTAGCTATCACGATTCATGAGATACAGCCTGGCGACAGACAGATAGACAGACAATCCGACAGTGGAGTCTTAGTAATAGGGTCCCTTGGCCTTGGGCACGGAACCCTAAAAAGTAAAACACGTTAGGACCTTCTTCGCGCCAATTTGTTACCTACCCAATAAAACTCTACTCTCAATAAACTTCTGTGTGTTTTGTGTGCAACAAATAAACTGTTTCTATTCTATTCTATTCTATTCCGCTCGCGTAGAGGGATGGACGGAGGTAGATAAGTGTACTTTTGTGATGAGTTACAAAAAACATCTTCCACGCAGCACAATCACTTGTCCTGGTCCCAAAATAGGATATGTGGTTTAGTAACCAGGCAAGGACATCACAAACACGGCATACACACAGACTGAGGTCGTTTGCACAAATTTACGGCGGCCCCCCGTGGGAATCGAACCCACGACCTCCGGCATGGTAATCAGACGTGATACCGCTAGACCAACGAGGCAGTTAAGGTCTCTGACCGCCCCTCCTCAATGTAAGGCAAAATAAGACGTATTTCCTCCTCATACTATATGGAAAAGCAAGAAATAATAGGACTTCACCGACAATTTGTTTTACGTAATAAATTGACAGTCCTTAACCGTATTCCGCTTGCGTAGAGGGAGACTGCATTTTTGTGATGAGTTAACACTTGAACATACCTGAAACAAAGACAAAATATGCTTAGAAATGTCAACTGTAAATTACCTGAGATTAAATAAGGCACACACACTTATCTCATCCCTTAGGATATCAAACCAAACAAGGACATAATTACATGGAAAAATAATCAGACAGAGGGCATTTGCACAAATCAAAATACAGCCGGTCCTCAGCGGAAATCGACCGACCAACGCTTTCTATGTACTCAAGACAGCGACTCATTCCAACTTATGGTTTCTGGCCTGTTTGTTTAAATTAGTGAGTCATAGTCACATCATTATTATCTACGACCTCAAGAACTTGCCAAAGACAATAAACTAAGGCCTTCAAACAATAGAAAAACACATCCATCTTAAACTTTCGTTTAAAAACACACTGAAGCTTAAAAACGTATATATTCCTCTCAAAAGTCACTGCTACCCCGTGAATTTCCTTTACAAAACTTGCAGTTCCCCCTCCCTACCTACCTACCTACACCTACGCGGGCCTGTCTGTCTGGCCAACACAATGGAGTCCTCAGCGCGAGGACCCTCGCAGAGTCACTTGCAGGTAGGGGAGCCTGAATATCTTAAGCGACCCTACGCGTCGTGGGAAAAGGCAAAAGCTTCAGGTTAATCTAGCCCTTACTTAATGAAAGGTATATTAAGTACCCACTTGGCTTGGTAATGAGCAGAACATTGGTGAAGAGACACATGAAAGAGTAAATGACACGCAATATTTAAATTCTGCAATATTTAATATTCAATATAGTAAGTAAGTAAGTAAGTAATTTCGTTTATTTCCTTCTCACAGAGGTATCAAAACATATAGTAGGTACAATTTGAGTAATCAGGACTAATTCCTATGTGAGAGGCTGGAGTCCATACTAGGAAAGATCCTGTGTGACAGATCTCCAGGCCCTCACTAAACTTATGATGCATTGTTTCTCAATTGTATGTACATTTTTTAAAGTTCTTAAGTTTAACAGGAAATTATAACCGGCAGTGTTATTATAGACAATATAAATTAAATAATAGGGGTTAAAGTATGAAATTGCCGTTTTATTGCAATAGGTTCTTTGAATTGACATAGAATCTTCATGGTTTGAGGTTTTCGAATGAAACTTTTTTCAAATGGTTTCTATGATGTTCTTTTTTTAAAAAATGTGAAACATTTGAATATCGACTTTCAATTGTTTTTGTTATTCAATTTAGACAAGAAAGATGGATACTGCGAAAATTCGAGTGATTTTTGAATACGAGTTCCGACGCGGAACTAACGCGGCAGAAACAGCCCGCAATATCAATGCTGCGTTTGGAGAGGGGTCTACTAATGCGTTTAAACGCTTTCGTGATGGAAATTTCGACTTAAAGAACGAGCCACGAGGAAGACCAACCACACAGGTGAATAACGATGAATTAAGAGAGATAGTAGAAGCCGACCCTAGTCAAACTACCCAGGAATTAGCGGCATGGTTTAACGTTACCTTAACCACAATATTGACTCACTTGCGTCAAATCAATAAAATAAAAAAATACAAAAAATGGGTGCCTCATAATCACTCGAATTTTCGCAGTATCCATCTTTCTTGTCTAAATTGAATAACAAAAACAATTGAAAGTCGATATTCAAATGTTTCACATTTTTTAAAAAAAGAACATCATAGAAACCATTTGGAAAAAGTTTCATTCGAAAACCTCAAACCATGAAGATTCTATGTCAATTCAAAGAACCTATTGCAATAAAACGGCAATTTCATACTTTAACCCCTAATATAAAATATGCAATATTTAAGTTCCGTGTGGAGCCGGATTAAGAATAGCGTCACTTCCTTTCATTCCGTGGATGTCGTAGAAGGCGACTAAGGAAATCAATTACCAGGAGACGGGCAGCAGCGTCTTCCTGAGTATTCCAACCGCATACTGCGATCGCCAACCCGCCTGCCAAGCGTGGCGATTATGGCAAAACCCCTCATGGTTATAAAAACCACGAAGGAGGCCTATGTCCTGCAGTGGGCGTCAAATGACTGATGATGATGATGAATATTTAAATATCTATAATTGGAGTTTCTTACTTCTTACTTACTTCCTATGGCGCAACAACCCTTCTTTCTGAGGTCTTCTTCAATAAACTAAATGTAACGTTTAATTGGAGTTTCAGAAAGTAAAGTGCGCTCACTTTCCTTATTTTTTTCGATATAACAAAACGATCCAAATCAAATTTCAATCCACAATAATCCGTAACTACATAATGTGTGCGCAAACTGCGCCAGGTTTTCTCATCGGCTATTCCTCAGAGCCTAAAGACAAGGGTCTTCAACCAGTGCGTCCTACCAGTTATGTATGACCTATGGAGCTGAAACGTGGACACTGACGGCAGGACTAGTCCACCGATTCATGGTCGCTCAGCACTTCCATAGCACGCTATGCACGGGCTATGCTCGGAGTCTCTTTAATGGATCACATCAGAAATGAGACAATCCGCCAAAGAACCAAGGTGACTGATATAGCCTATAAGATTAGCAAGCTGAAGTGGCAGTGGGCTGGTAACATATGCCGAAGAACCGATGGTCGATGGGGTGCAAAGGTTCTCAAGTGGAGACCACGAGCTGGCAAGCGCAGCGTGGGATGCCTGCCGGCTCGCTGGACCGACGATCTGAGGCAGATCGCTGGCAGTGGCTGTATGAGGATAGCTGGGGATAGAGAATACTGATTGATTGATTGACATAATGAGCAATCTAACAAGAAACGGAAGAAATTGTGAAATGCGGAGACGTCACTCCACACTAAATCTGTCACTTTACATTAAAAACAAGAATGGTAAATTAGGATTGAATCTCTGAATCCTTATAACTTGGGCCTCGACGCACGGTCCTTGCATATTTAACCGTGAGGAGACCTGACGTGGACTGAAAGATTAATCTTACATGGAAATTGTTTCTCGACTTTGTGTCCTTTTGCGACCGCCGCAGCTTAGTGAATCGATTACAGACTTTGAGACTGGAAAGCCCCATCATAGAGTAGACGTTACGATAATGCAATAACCTCCTCTAAGAATTGACATAAAATTAGTTTTGATGTACAATTTCGGAGCTCTATCATTCACACTTCAGCGAAAACTATTTTGGAAATGTCGCTGTTGAACAAGTTTTCTAGAATTTACAAGAAACTTACAAAAGACATCGACTGTCATGCGTCTCAAGTTCACCACTCGAACGTTATGTAACTGCTAAAATACCGAATGAAAATAACACTAAGAACATCCACACAATGGCTATCCATAATTTCTGCCTACACCCTCTGGGATGCAGGCGTGAGTTTATGTATGTATGTTCCACACAACAGAATCACTTGAAAAAATAAAAATATATTGCGAACGTTCAAAAAAGACTCTTAATTTACGTTAAACGAAACCGAGCAATGGACGTAGTTGAAGCTGCATCAGCCCAAAGCGGCGTCCGATTGCGAGGAATAACAACAAAAAACAAACAAAACAACAACAATCGATTAAACAAGCACAAAGCTTTTGGCAAAGCAAAACGACCGGCAACTCGTTAAGCGACAAGAATAACGGTTTGCGAACGCAGCCTCAGACTAAGCGCCTCAGAATAAAGTTATTGTAAACTTGTTTATTGTTTCTGTCAATTAAAGTGTTTTTGACATGTTCGGGCAGACTTCCCTTTAAATATTCAGAGCAAATTAAGTTGGTTCAGCAGAAAATAGTTTATGATCGCGATAGACGACGCAGATTTTTTTTTAGTTTTTTAGGGTACCGTACCTCAAAAGGAAAAAAACGGAGCAATTATAGGTTCACTTTGCCGTCCCTCCGTCTGTCTGTTTGTCTGTCTGTCAAGACCCTTTATCTCGGGAACGCGTGTAGGTATCGAGTTGAAATTAAAACCATGTACTCATGTCTACAGTCTACAGTCCCTTGAAGCTGTGAAAAAATCAAGATACGGCCGTTTATGACGCAAAAAAGTATATTTCAAAACTAAAGGGAATCAAAATTCAAAGGGTACCCGTTGACCTAGAACTATGAAATTTGGCCCGTAATGTCGTGTTATACTACAAGTACACGAAAAAAATCAGAAAACTATACAATTGTAGTTAAATCATAACAAAATTAGTCTTTGAAGTCCGTGAAAAGCTCGGATAAACTCCGAGACTCGATTCTTGAACTATTTATAATAAGATGTTGAGGAAGCGAAAAAGATCTGTCAGAATCGTGGCAGTCCCTGGTCTCTGCCTACCCCTCAGTTTATGTATGTATGTATGGAGAAACAATGGGTTGGGGTATATGTAGGGTACTGCAGAAATCAGACTTTAATTTCCTAAAATAGGTACACGTTGGCTAACTTGCACCTCTTTATTAAATGTGGTTTAAAAAGCATCTAACTAAAATTCTTCATCATCATCATTCAGCCACAAGAAGTCCATTGCTGAACATAGGCCTCCTCCGTGGATTTCCAAAAAGACCGGTTGGAAGCGGCTTGCATCCAGCGTCTTCTTCATACAAAAGTCAATTTAAATGGCGACTTCAGTGGCATTTAAGAAGTGGTGCAAGTCAGCCCTATTCCAGGAAATTTAGAAAGTTTTCGACAGAACCTTTTGTTCTGGAAATAGTTTTTAGGGTTCCGTACCCGAAGGTTGCCAAACGGGACCCTATTACTAAGACTTCACTTTTCGTCTGTCTGTCTGTCCATCTCTCTGTTTACCTGTTTGTCACCTGGATGTATCTCATGAACCGTGACAGCTAGGCAGTTGAAATTTTTACAGTAGATGTATTTCTGTTGCGGCTATAACAACAAAAACTTAAAACAGAATAAAATATATAATTAAGGGGGGCTCCCGTACAACAAACGTTGTCTAAAGCGGCCATCTATGTAACCTTCACAGCGCCGATGTCATGTCGTTAAATATCAATGTTAAACGCTTCTTGTTGGTTTCTGTAGATGGCGCTGTTCTCAAATTCGATCTTTGTCTAATGTTGTATAGACAATCGTACGGAACCCTTCGTGCGCGAGTCCGACTCGCACTTGGCTAGTTTTTTTTTAATTATAAATTTGTACCACGATATCGGATATTATACAACTTATACAAGCCCATGACGAAGGCCCACTGTTAGGCATTGGCCTCTTCGCCAACCTCTCGGGCAGTCGGACCGAACGAAGACCAATTATCAGCCACTATTCAGTGATCACCTTCGTCCACCGTCCGGTCCTCCCGTCTAACCAGATTTGTGTATAAATAAAATAATAGCAGTTCCCGCGACCACGTTCGCGTAGTTAGTGATTGGGACTGCCTCGTTGGTCTAGCGGTATCACGTCTGATTACCACGCCGGAGGTGTGTTCGATTCCCACTGGGGGCTGTCCAGGGAACGAAATACACCTAGACTGAGGCCATTTTTACAAATGGCCTTAGTCTAGGTGTATTTCCATGTTTGTGATGTCCTCGCCTGGTCACCATAGCACAGGGTATCCTAGTTTGGGACCAGGACAAGTGATTGTGTTATGTTTAAGTTATTATTGTTATTACTTTCTGAGATTACCACCTACATACCAACTTAAAAACATATAAACTGTTTAACTTTATAATATTATTAGTATAGAAAGGGTTATTTATCTATCTCCAAAAATGTCTCGCTGATAATCGAACCCGGGGACCGCGACATCGATACGTGGGAACGTAATTAATGCTGTCAGCGCGGCGAAGCTGAAAATTTACTGAATAAAGTTTCGCCTTTGGCTGAACACCGCTGTTACCACCTGCCTTAACAAACTGTTTTCAGTTCTGGGTATTCTGAACGAAAAAATGTATAGAAATATTTTGTAATTTCCTTTTTCACATACAATTCTATCTATCATCTATAATTAGTTTATTTATCGTATTTGTAATTTACTATCATCATTAAGAGCGGTGGTAGCCTAGTGGGTAGAACATTGGACTCGGAAGCGGGAGACCCAGGTTCGATTCCCAGTGCGGGCATGTACCTATGACTTTTCTTTCTAAGTTATGTACATTTGTGAAGTTGTAGTAACAATACCACTCGCTAACGGCGAAGGAAAACATCGTGAGGAAACCTGGGTGTCTGAGCTATTCACATACCTCAGCGCTTGAAATCGCCAATCCGCGGTGGGCACGCGAGGTGATTGAGCCCATACTCTTTCTCTGAGAGAAGACCTGCGCCCTACAGAGTGGGCCGTAATCGCGTCTTGCTTAATCACCACGCGTGCCCAGCGCGGATTGGCGATTTCCGTCGAAAAACTTCTTCAGTCGAAAACCTACATTGGACACATAGTAAAAGTGCGCTACCTGCGTCCGACGGAATAAACAACAGATTACTTCTTCGGTAGGCTAGTTTTTCAGGAGTATTATACCATTTTGGAATCTTGGTTAGCGGCGCCAACTTTTTTTACATCACAATGAGTGAAACTGGACTATTGCTACGCAGTTTGGCGAAATTGTGTACATTAAGGTTTGTTATATTTTTGAAACAAATAAAAAAAAAAATTGTAACAATTTTAGGAAGAAAATATGTTTTGATTGAAATTTGTGTAATAACTGCATGCACATCAGAAGAGCTTAACTAAATGCGGTCATGGTAGTTAAAAATATCATAAAGGTTATACATTTTCGAAGGATTTAATTTTTTTTGTCACTTCAAAAAAAATGGAGCTTTTTTTTCTTGTTCTTTCTAGAGTAGCCATGAGCAGGTGCACCGTGTGGTGCCTGCTTATCGTTTTGGGGCACGTTGTATATGGATAGTGTGCATTCTGGTTTAATTTACCGACTTATGTAGTCTGTTAAAAGGAGGACGTTCTCAATTCAACGAGAATGTTTTTTTTTTTCTATGAAGCTTCGTCAAATCTAATTTTTTTGTTTGAATAGGTGTAACGGCCGATTGGTCCCGTTATACTTTGGTGAAGATCTGATGAAGACTTTCGGAGATGTGGAACGGAAGTTCTAAAGGCTGATGGGAGCAATCCTTTAGTAACTGGTGTATGTTTCACAAATTACGTCATCAAGGTAATCCCTGGGTCTTCACAAAAAATCGTAAAAGAAAATAAAACCGACTTCAGAATAACCTATTTTGTATTCGCGCAATGTCAGTCCAAAAGCTAATCCTAACGGCCGTCACTATGCAGGCTTCTTGCGTCATTTTATTTAAGATTCATCACCATCATCAGCCATTTGACGCCCACTGCAGGACATAGGTTGATGGTTTTCTATGCTTCCCAGTGTTGTGCAGCCGGCATTCAGCGAATCCCTGCCACCATAACCAGGTCGTCAGATCATCAGGAGGCCTGCTCAGGCGGCGCCGTCCGGTCGTCATCCGGTCGTCGTCCGTATTTAAGAAACATGAATAAAAAAAAAAATTAAGTAAATAAATAAAACAGCCTGGCTATCCAGAGGGGTAAAGCTGCCAGTATCATGGGAACTCTCCCCAACGGCAGCGGTCTAGATACAATAAAAAAAAAAAATATATATATATATATATTAGGGGTTAAAGTATGAAATTGCCGTTTTATTGCAATAGGTTCTTTGAATTGACATAGAATCTTCATGGTTTGAGGTTTTCGAATGAAACTTTTTTCAAATGGTTTCTATGATGTTCTTTTTTTAAAAAATGTGAAACATTTGAATATCGACTTTCAATTGTTTTTGTTATTAAATTTAGACAAGAAAGATGGATACTGCGAAAATTCGAGTGATTATGAGGCACCCATTTTTCGTATTTTTTTATTTCATTGATTTGACGCAAGTGAGTCAATATTGTGGGTAAGGTAACGTTAAACCATGCCGCTAATTCCTGGGTAGTTTGACTAGGGTCGGCTTCCACTATCTCTCTTAATTCATCGTTATTCACCTGTGTGGGCGGTCTTCCTCGTGGCTGGTTCTTTAAGTCGAAATTTCCATCACGAAAGCGTTTAAACCAAAATCGCATGGTGCGTTCATTAGTAGACCCCTCTCCAAACGCAGCATTGATATTGCGGGCTGTTTCTGCCGCGTTAGTTCCGCGTCGGAACTCGTATTAAAAAATCACTCGAATTTTCGCAGTATCCATCTTTCTTGTCTAAATTGAATAACAAAAACAATTGAAAGTCGATATTCAAATGTTTCACATTTTTTAAAAAAAGAACATCATAGAAACCATTTGAAAAAAGTTTCATTCGAAAACCTCAAACCATGAAGATTCTATGTCAATTCAAAGAACCTATTGCAATAAAACGACAATTTCATACTTTAACCCCTATTATTTATATATATAAAGAATTGTTTATTTCTACCCAAGTAAAAAAAAAACTATTCTTATTCCTAAGAAACTTACTGAAACACACTGGAGAAAGGCGCCCGTATAAAAGAGTGGCCAGCTACAGTCATGTTAATATCACTCTAAGGCGCCATAGTCCACCAAAGTTTCCCATTAAATCAACACCCACTGACACAATAGAGCAACAAATAGAAGGATCCATTAGCACCAGATAACTACTTGCTTATTCAGTTGCCGAGGAAAATCGACCTTATTGCAATTTGAGACCGAAAATCTTTTGGGAACAGCTCACACTGAAACTGACCGCTATTCCAAGCGATAAAAGCCATATTATTCAAAAGTAAAAAAAAAAGAAGCAATGTATGTGCCTGTATGTAAATGTCTATATAAAAAGGTTACAAGCAGAATATGCTGGCCATCAAGGGACTGTTATTTATGTGAATTTAAATAAGTATTACGTTGGACGACGTTTTACGTCGGCGAGATCTTATTTTCTTTCTCAAGCAGGGGAGACGAGCAACCGACGTCGCGAGCTCCTCTCTACTCACTATGATTAAGCTCTTCGAATAACAGCGAAACCTGGTCAGACTCTTCCAAGAAACATTCAAGCAAGTGATTCCGAAAGTAATTAAGTTAATAAAGCAGAGAAATTTAAAAAATCCTAAAACTCATCTTTATTTTCTACAGAGTTCCTGCAGTACTAGCCGGCTGTAACATTAGCTAGCTGTACGGGGAGCAAATAGCAGAAAACGTGACCGTAAAGTGAAAAAATTAATCCACCAGCACTGAAAATTAAGTTCATAGTATCTTGAAATCTCATTGATTTAGGGGCTTTGTTCGCAAAAACCTACCGTGCTAACCAGCTTGAAGAAAAACTGTCCAATAATAAACTGACCTTTGCACAAAATTGTTTTAGTGCAGTAAACAATGTTTCAATTTAAATGAAACTAAGCACACAATAATTGTGATAATTATTATCAGGTCTATTCTAGTATAGTATTTTCTAAGGTTAACACGACCACTAGACACAATAAAAACTGAATTTGTACGGATATTTACTCGTTTATTTTTTCATTTTACTAGTTTCCGACGTTTTGGTACTTTTGCAAGTCCCGTAGTCCCGTAGACGACTGAATATTCGTGCAAATTCGGTTTTCATTCTATTATAGTAGTTTATGCAACTGTGAAGTTATAGTAGCAATACCACTCACTAACGGTGAAGGAAAACATCGTGAGGAAACCTGAGTGTCTGAGCTATTCACATAGCTCAGCGCTTGAAATCACCAATCCGCGGTGGGCACGCGTGGCGATTAAGCCCATACTCTCTCGCTGAGAGAAGGCCTGTGCCCTACAGTGGGACGTATATAGGCTGCTTACAGTGGGACGTATATAGGCTGCTTATGATGCAACTGTGATATAAGAGAGAACGGCAATTATTTTACATTTTTTTAGCCGCACAGAAAAAATTGTAAACTAATAATGGCGGCTAAACAAATCTAAACTGCGCAGGGCTGCTTAATTTTTTTTATATTTGTTCCATTTGGGATAGGCAAAGGCTTATACAGCCATGTGCTCAGTGTGGGTAAATCAGACTAAAAATTCACAGAAAAGTTTACTGCAAGGAGAATATTAACCGGAAGTGTATCGTAATAACATAAAAATTATTTTACTATTTACTAGGTTGTCAGAACTTTTCATTCAAAACTTGTATCGTAATTTATTTTTTAATTTTTTCAGTTATCTGTGAAATAACACTAAGCCTTATGTATCAACTTTTAAGATCATGATTCGAAACTTACGACATGAGTGTAGATAAAATAACTAATAGGCGTTAGCTTACAGTGTGACATCATCTTTAACATCTGACCAAAGCAAACAAAGTAATTCACTTTTAATAAATTATACGAAAGTTCGACACAGATTTCCTTCTCTCGGGACAGTTTTCTCTCCCCACCAGCGGCTGATGGTTGATAGAAGTACCACTCAATATGACACTGTTAATTAGAGAAAGGGACTGGTCAATTATTTGCCTCTCGCTCATACAATATTGTTGTCTATATCGCTGAGGCGAGAGGCAAATACAGGGTGACTTCGAAAACGTTCGTTCAAGTCACGTGACCCTACCGTGCAACTGTCACTGCACTTTAATGCACTAAGAGAATCGAGACGCTGCTCATTGTGTCATACGGAACCCTAACCTTATTCGAAGGGTGCAAAAAGGGACACTATTAATACGCCTACGACGTCGGTCTATCTGTCCGTCTGCTCTGTAATTTGCAGAACTTTTCCCTTAAAAATCCTTATTCCTATTCAATGAGTGGTGGGGATTTGTGGATAATATATCTGTGGCGAGCACATGTCAACTCTGCGCGCGCACTATAAACTCCAACATTCCTGCATCGCGCAAGCAAAATGTTTCACATGACATACCATAAATATAACGTCCGACGAACATCAGTAGGACCGGCCGTCCCCAGGCATACGATCTGCCTGGCGGGAAATTTCCCTTTATAGTGGAAGAGCACGATCACCCGCTCTTCCCTATATATCTACAAATGTCCACAGGTGGGGATTTTCAGTAAGTATTAGTGGACTAACCCGAACACTGAACTTCTATGTATTTAGCAGGCCTCTCCTGTTCCATAAATCTAGAATTAGTATTAAACTTACGATTGTCAGTCATTTTCGTCCGCGTGGCTAGCTTGGGCGAAAATTACAAAATTATTCGGGTTATTAATTTAGGGTCAGTCCACTAATACTTACTGAAAATCACCACCAGTGGGAATTTGTAGATGTTTCGTCTACAAAACCCCACAAGGCACTCATTGGAGGCTCATGGGGATTTGTGGATGAAATTTCTACAAATCCACAGTGCTAAATATTCAGTAAAATATATTTTCCTCGACAGTGACAGAAACTTCTGCGCTTCTCTGTAACAGTCAACTACTTTGTACACAACTAGAGAAAGTTTTTAATTTCATAAGGAAGTTTTACATAAGAAGGCTATTTATTCCGTTAACTGAGGACTGAAGTGTTTGAGGACAGGAGAAATAAGTAGCGGGAACTGCGATGTTTCCTATTTGTTTTTCTATTTTTTGATTCAACGAACTGATTCACAAAGCATCCTTCTCTCCGTCAACGACTGCTTTTTCCCAAACACAGGAGACGTTTTCAAATTAAAATCCAAAACAGTCCGGAATTCAATGCATGCAAGCACGCACGCACGCACGCACGCACGCACGCACGCACGCTCGCACGCACGCACGCACCTGTACTTTAAAACTTTGAAACTTTAAAATTTAGTTTATTTTTTTTAGTTACCTAGTACTATTTTTAAAAAATGTTAAAAGAGTGCGATTAATTCGCCAACAAACTGCAATAAATAAAAAAAATAACTATACACCCAGACTGAGGCCATTTTCACACATTATGTTAAATTTTATTATGTTAATTATGTAAGGCCTCCAGTGAGAATCAAACCCACTAACTCTGTTTTCGTAGTCAAGCGTGTTAATCGCTTGACCATCGAGGCGGTCGAATAACTGTAGACAAATAATAGTTAACAAGCTACCTATGTAAAACACCTAGTCGTGAGTGGATGGCTGGCTACTGACCCACCATAACAGAAACGACACTAAGAATATTCTTATCTTATCTTAAGTAAGAACGGACATGAAGCACCGATATTTCTAAGCCCTCAAAGCGACTCCGAATACTTTTCTAAAGCACTATTATCGCTGGAAAGAAAACCCGTAAATGACCTTTTTCACACTCTCCTCAAGGCGAGCACTTGTCCAAATATAATTTTAAGGCACCAACAGACTGAGCGAGCGAAGTTTCGCGAGCGACGAATACAGGCGTATCTTCGTATCGTTAAATTTTTTATGTAGCTGATATACGTCCCACTGCAGGGCCTTCTCTCAGAGAGAGAGTAGGCTGGCAATTTCAAGCGCTGATCTATGTGAACACCTCAGTCCCTCAGGTTTCCTCACGATGTTTTCCTTCTCGTTAGCGAGTCGTATTGCTACTACAACTTCATAAATGTACGTAACTTACAAAACAAAGTCATTGCTACATGCCGGGATTCAGACCTCCCAAAAGGCCGGCGTCTTACTGCTGCCCTACCACCGCTTCTTCGTATCTACTATAGAAATTTCAACCTCGTGCTAGGTGCTTAATAATGCTTAATGGCTTTCTCCGCCATTTTTATGAATAGTATTTTTATGAGATTAAGGAATTTCGGGAATAAGGCAGCCCCTCGTGGAGCAATTCCCATACAAACGCAGTTTGATTTTAATTCACAAACGACTTGCCGGATCTCAATATGTTACGGATCTTTACTAATAAGTTAAGCGTACCCAAATCAAGGTTTGCTCATGCTTAACTGAGAATAACAGAATAAAAAACCGGCCAAGTGCGAGTGGGACTCGCGCACGAAGGGCTCCGTACCACGATCTATACAAAATTTGAATATTTCAAGCGTTTACCTATTGCCGTTATTAATATCGAGAATAAAACGGCAAAAAAATCACGTTTGTTGTATCGGAGCCCCCTTAAATATGTATTTTATTCTGTTTTTAGTATTTGCTGTTATAGCGGCAACAGAATTACATCATCTGCGAAAATTTCAACTGTCTAACTATCACGGTTCATGAGATAGGCCTGGTGACAGACAGACAGACAGACAGACGGACGGACGGACAGCCTAGTCTTAGTATTAGGGTACGGAACCCTAAAAAGAAATGATAGCCTCATAAGACTTCATAGAAACTATTCTGAAGGCTGTAATTTCTTTTTGATAAGTTTATTTTCAATTCTAAGCACCATCAAACCTCGATTTGTGACCTCTAAACACTCATTGATTTGGTAAACTTAATTAAGTACCTTAAAAAAAACCTTCACTCACACTAGATGGGTGAAAGGACCAGTCGGACGCTGCAGTGCCTGGGACATTGTATTTTAGATGGAGTAGGCTTGCCCAGCACCTATACCATCCTGACAGCTTAGTCGGCCTAGCCCAGAAAGAAAAGTCAATACGTGCGGAGCCAACCTTGCCGCGGGTTTCCTCACGATGTTTTCCTTCACAGTTAGCGTGTGGTATTGCCACTACAAATTCACAGATGTACGTAATTTTGAAAACAAACAAAGTTATAGGTACATGCCCGCACTGGGAATCGAACCTGAAATTACCTTAAGGAGGCCGCTAAAGGAGCAATTCCCATACAAACGTAGTTTGGTTTTTATTTACACGTGATTTATGTATAAGTATTCCTTAGAATAGCGGAGAAAGAAGAATAAGGAAGAAAATCAAATCGAATACCGGTATTCGGTAAACCGAATGCTCTGAATCTCCAGGTGTAACGCGGCTTTTAGAGGAATTTCACAGGTCAATTGTTAACCTGTCTTTTGTGTGAGGTGTCACATTTTAGTTCGGTCTCGTAGATATTGGAAATTGAGCTCTAGGATCAACAGGCTACGACAGGTTTCAGCCCTGCTCGTGGGATTTATTTTTGTGACGAAAATGTCGGGGAAAGTTCGAGTCAATTGACGGAATTCTCGAAAATGTGGACAATTCGGCAATCTATTTGTTTGAAAAAGTCGATTTTAATTAATTTCATGTATGTAACGAATACTATTGACATTATGTGCAACTATGTAACTAGCCATTGATTTCAAGTTATTTGAGAAGATCAACGAGTAGGTATAATCTTTACTATACTACATGCATACTACTTGATAATAATAAAGCTGCCTATATACGTCCTGCTGTAAGGCACAGCCCTTAGAAAGAATATAGGCTTAATCACCACGCGTACCCACCATGGATTGGCAATATGTACATACATACATAAACTCAAGCCTGTATCCCAGAGGGGTAGGCAGAGACCAGGGACTGCCACTTGCCACGATCCTGACAGATCAAATTCGCTTCCTCAACATTTATTAGTCGTTGCATGCACGCACGCCGGTTTCGGATATTTTTTATCCTGCCCCTTGCCAATACATCCCCTATTTGGTCGAAGTGTGTCCGCCTGGGACGTCTCTTACCGGCCGCTCCACCCATATTCGCTCGATGTATTTGTTTCATCAATCTTTCTTCCTTCATCCTCTACACAATATTATTATGTCCAAACCAACGCAAACACTCCTTTGCCAATTGGGTATTTGACAAAATATCAAATGAGTTACTTTTAAAACGAAATTTCGTATGAAAATACTGGCTTATGACGTCACATTTCAGAGCACTCTTTTTAATAGATTAAACATAAAAAGAGTGCTCTGAAATCTTAATCTTAATCTATTTAAAATTGTAATAACTTGTAATTGACTAAAAGAAATATATTTTCCGATATATTTTGTAATTTTTGTTTTTATCGGGCATATGAAATAATTTATTGTTGCAGTTTACTGGCGAACTTCGCACTGTTCACGCGTCTCCTTATCGCTCCCCGACCGATGCGCTGCGCGCGATCATCGACCGCGAGTGTTTTAATTTCTACCTCCTGTTGTGATTTCTATTTCTTATATTATATTGTTGAATAACGACAAGGGGCATTCCTGGTAACAGGAGCCCCAAACCAACCCAGCAATGGACAATACCCAACCCACTGTCAGTTATGCCAACGTAACCTCTAAATCCATACACCCAAAGAAAGATCAAGCCATAGTTCTAGATTCCATAGATGGAATTACCCTACGAGACTACCTACTAGCCCTCTCCACCGTCACTAACTCATCGTCAATCCGTTTCATATCCCGTATTGCCAACTCCAGGGTATGCATTTACATGGATTCCAAACAAACAGCAGATGAACTTATAGAAATAGTAAAGAAAGTTAAAGTTAATGAACACCTACTGGAAATTCGCCCTCTAATATCCAGGAACAAAAGGATTGTCCTATCCAATGTCTGCCCAGTGATCCCACACGAAGAAATAGAGGAAAAATTCAAACAGATGAATGTTAAAATTTTGTCACCCATCACCTTCCTCAAAGTAGGAATTCCTGATCCTGGCTTCTCACATATCATGAGTTTTAGACGTCAATTCTATGTTTCACCGGACGACGAAAAACGCCTACCCGAATCTATGCAAATCACATATGAAGACACGAACTACTGGATTTATATAAGCAATGATACCATGAAATGCTTTATTTGTAACGGGACGGGACACTCAGCTAAGCTATGTCCCCAAAACAAACAGACCCATGAACCTACACCATTACCACTCTCACAGACACCAACAACTACCATAGCCCACGATGAAGGATCAAGCTACCCCCCTATCCAGCTCAACAAACCTAAGACCCTGATCCCGATACCTACTCGTAATATAAACAATGCTACCTCAAAACAAGGATTAGAAGCGGACGACTTTACCGTCCTTACCTCAACTAAAGGTACAAAACGGGTCCATTCATCCACTACTACTGAGCCCACGCAGTCGGACCCATCACTCTCTAACATCGTAGTAGAAGATCAAACCCCCTCAGTAAGTGAGTACACAGATGATACTGGCAGCAACTATTCAGTTGATGACCAACCACTGAAAACAAAGGCGCTTAAAAAGAAGAAAAAATCCCTTGACAATAGAACGGAAGAGCAAGTCTGGAAGGACATACAATTCGAACTCGAAGAACAACACACCCATCCTAAGTTCCCTTTGTCATTGGACCAATTCGTAAGTCTATTGGATAATTCTCGCGGTAAGCAAAATATACTAGAACTTATCAATGAGTACACTGATAATATTCCTGAAGTAATAAATATGTGTTTATACCTCCATCCTAAAATGAATAAGAACTTAAAAAATAGATGCTCTAGACTCTCTCGTAAACTACAAGACTTAAATCATCAAATAAGTGACTAAATTCCGATATCATAGCTTTAAGTTACATATATATTTTCTTTAAAAAAATTATTAAATTGAATTAATTTAATACTTTTAAATATTTATTAAAATTATGAATATCTTACAGTGGAACGTCAATGGCTTTACTGCTAGATTTGAAAATATAAAACTTATATTAAATGAAATCGATCCAATATGCTTTTGTATTCAGGAAACAAATTTCTCAAATAATTATTGTGCCAAGTTAAAAAATTATGAGAGTTTTAATAAAAATCGCCTCCATAGCAGTGTAGCCAGTGGCGGTGTAGCAATCTATGTAAAACCACACACATTACCTACAAAAATTAACATAAATAGCTCACTAGAAGTAATAGCGATAAGGATTAATTTTCCCTTAGATCTAACAATTTGTAATATTTATTTACCTAATAGCTGTCCTTTTAGCGAAACTGACTTAAATGATTTAATTACTCAGCTTCCAACACCTTATGTTTTGCTTGGAGACTTTAATAGCCATCATCTGTACTGGGGATCTAGTCGTTGCGACCAGCGAGGAAGAACCATAGCAGATTGGTTGGATTCACATAATAACATTATCCTTTTAAATACCGATCAACCTACGCACTTTAATAGCAACAATGGACACACCAGCAATATAGACTTGTCATTTGCTTCACAAAGTATATCGACTTACTTTGACTGGAATGCACTTGACGATCTATATGACAGTGACCATTTTCCTATCGTCCTAGCTTCCCAGATAGACTTTAACCCAATCGAAACCACTATTGCTAAACATTTCAAATATCAACTCGCTGATTGGCCCAGATATCGCTCTGAAATAGAATTTAATGTGAACAAACTAGATAAATTAAAACTTGATTCAAATAGATGCATTAATGATATAGTTGATGAATTCAATGAAATAATAATTAGTGCGGCAGAAAATCATATACCAAAAACATCAGGTAAGGTTAAAAAGAATCAAGTCCCATGGTGGAACGAAGAATGTTTACGTGCATTAAAAGAAAGTAAAAAGGCTTATAGAAAATTTAAAAACAAAAGCAAACAATTAAAACAAAATTCAAACCTTTATCAAACTATACAGCAAAAACAAGAAGAACAATCAAAGCTAGAAAAATACAAGATAGATTTTCGGAAAAAACGCGCTATAACAAGAAGGATATTTAGAGATAGTAGAAAAAAGGACTGGGAAAAATTCATCTCATCTATAAATAGCGTTACTCCTATAGGCCACATCTGGCGTAAAATAAATGCAATTAATGGTAGAAGATCTGGTAAACAAACAATAGTTTTAAGAAATAACGAAGGTGAATTAAGTGGAGACCCAATATTAAATTCCGAACTTCTGGCTCAAACTTTTGCTTCCAATTCTAGTTCTGAAAATTATAGTCAAGATTTTTTAGATTACAAAGGTCAAATAGAAGAAGAAAAAAGTGCCTTTGATCTAAGTGATAATAGTAACCCTATTAACAGTATTATTAACTTAAATGAAGTAGGTGTAATTCTAGTTAAGTTAGGTAACTCAAGCCCAGGACCAGACAATATCTCGAATACACTAATAGCAAAATTACCTTTTAATGCTCTAGAGCGCCTAATAGATATCTATAACTATATTTTGTTTAATCAGGTGTTCCCTGAACAGTGGCAAACAGCTAAGGTCATACCCATCCCTAAACCTGGCAAAACTGCTACCATGACCTCAAGTTATAGGCCCATATCCTTAACATGTAATCTCTGCAAACTGTTAGAAAAAATCATTAGCAATAGACTAAGATGGTATCTAGAAATTAATAACCTTATATCACCAAACCAATTCGGTTTTCGACAATTTCGATCTACCTTAGATCACCTTTTACACTTAGAAAACGAAATTCTAACTTCCTTTGCAAATGATAAAAAGGTCATGTTAGTATCACTTGATTTAGAAAAGGCTTATGAAATGGTCTGGAAACACCGAGTTTTAATCATACTAGAACAGTTAAATATTAAAGGAAATCTCCTCGCTTTTGTTAAAAACTTTTTATCAAATAGGACTATATACGTAAAAGTCAATAATTCATTTTCTAACTCCTGCTATACTGAAAACGGTCTTCCAACTGGCTCAGTCTTGAGTGTCATCCTTTTCTTAATATCTATAAATAATGTTCTAGAAGTAGTTGATAATCCAGTAAAAGGATATTTATTCGCAGATGATCTAACAATAATGTGCAGCGGAAAAAATCTTACACCCACTCAAACACTTCTACAAAACACCCTAGATAAATTATATGAATGGTGCAAACATACTGGATTTAAATTTTCAGCAACAAAAACAGAATTCATGATTTTATCAAAAAGAAAAAATAAAGATAAAATAGAACTAAAAATAAATAATAACTTAATTAAAGAATCTCAAACTTTAAAAATTTTAGGATTAAATTTTGATCAAACAATGAACTGGTCTACCCATATAAAAAAACTGAAAACAGATTGTTATAAAAAACTAAATGTGATTAAAATGTTATCCTCCTATAAATGGGGGTCCGATAGCAAATGCATCATAAATACTTATAAGGCTATAGTGAGACAAAAAATAGATTACGGTTCAATCATTTACGACTCCGCTTCCCCCGATGTTCTGCGACTCTTGGAACCCATACATAACACTAGTATGAGGTTAGGTCTAGGTGCTTTCAGAACTAGCCCTGTTGGTAGTCTGCTTGTAGAAGCTGGTGAGATGCCCCTAAATTTAAGAAGAAAAGAATTGTGTTTAACTTATGCAGCAAATCAAATAACTTATAACAGAAATTCTATTATAGCTAAAAGTAACTTACCCTCTGATATTGAATATAACCTGAGACCTTCACTAAGAGTTCCATTAAGACTGAGAATTAAAAAATACCTAAATGAGATTAACTTCCAACTTCCCCCCACCTTTTTACGAACGATACCCAATAACCCTCCATGGCAAGAACTAACACTACCGATAAACTTAAAACTGGCCGAAAACCCACGCGATACGACACCTAACTACATCTATAGAACCCTATTTAATGAAATACAGGAACAACATAGTGATTTCACTCCTTATTATACCGATGGCTCAGTCGGTCACAGTAGGACTGGCTGTGCGATTGTTACAACCGGTGATAGTTACATTTACAGGCTTCCCGACTATTTATCTATTTTTACATGTGAAGCAGTAGCTATTTATGAGTGTCTAGAAATTATCAAAAACAATTCAGCTTCTAAAAAATTCGTGTTTTATACTGACTCAAAATCATGTCTCTTAGCATTATCAAATATAAATAATAGGGACCCTCTCATTAACCATATCAGACAAAAGATCACTCAATTATTGGCTAATGACCTTATTGTAGAACTGGTGTGGATACCAAGCCACCAAGGTATTCCTGGCAACGAATTAGCGGACGCGAAAGCAAATGAGGCAGCAAGATTGGAGCAATGTAATTATACAACAGCTAGCCATTGTGACCTTAAGAAATTTTTTAAACTATCTGTCAAAAAGCTATGGGACAGCTGTTGGGTATTAGATAATGCTAGTAGCTTGTTTAAAATTAGAAAATCAGTTTTCGAGAAAAATCAATTAGATGTAAACAATAGAAGAGATCAGGTAGTGATTAATAGACTAAGAATTGGACATTGTAACCTAACGCATATACATCTTATTACAAAAAAAGACAAAAACAAATGTATAAAATGTAATAACGATATAAGTATAAGTCACCTTCTCATAGAATGCCCAATGTTTAATCCAGAAAGGTTAAAGGTAGCCCTCCCATCATCCTTAAAAGATTGTCTAAACAATCCTAAAGCTACTATTGAGTTTCTTAAATTGATTAACCACTATAAGGATATTTAAATTGTAAACCTAATTGTATAGTCGCTAATGACCCCGTTGTTTGAGCGACTTAAAATAAATAAATAAAAAAAAAAAAAAAAAAAAAAATTTATTGTTGATCGTGTCAAATACCGAATTCTAGTCACTACATCCTCTTTCAATCCACAACGATCTCTAATCAAACTATTGCGTATCCTGTCATTCAAAGTAACACCAGACATATTGCTCAAGGAGCTCATTTTTACTGCATTATTCCTATTTTCTTGCTTCTTTTGCCGAACCCAAGTCTCGCTACCATACATAAGTGTTGGGGCCAGCACTCCATTACGGATAGCCAATCTAGCTCTTTTGGAGATGTTTTGTCCACCCACCCACCCACTAAGGAGTGTAAGGCACCGTTTACACACGATTTGGCAATACATACTCCATAACAAAATTATTTTTTATTCCTTACTAACCTATCAAGCCAAAGAAGTCAACCCACTTCTTCTCGTGGAAACTTCTTTAGGCGAACTTTTCTGAACAGTGAACGAAATTGTCACGCTTGGGTGGTGATGCTGAATGACGTACACTCGGCTCCAATCGGTCGGCGAGGCTTCATCGCGTATACTCGGCCCCAGTTGGTTGGTAACGCTGAATTACGTATACTCGGCCCCAATCGGTCGGTGAGGCTGAATCGCGTATACTCGCCCTAGTCGGTCGGTGACGCCGAATCGCATATACTTGGCTCTAATCATTATTTTTATCGTGTGGTCTGAAGCACAAATCCTCTTCTTTTGCCCTCAAATCCGAAGTCATTCCAGAAACGTATTCCCTGTTTAAACTGACCTACAAACTCCGCCTCTATCAAGATCGTCAACATAGTAGTTAACAAAACTGCATGTCAAAAAGGTTCGGACAAAGAGACACGAGACAGGCGACGTGTTTCGCATGCACTCGTTAATCAACACCGTGGCGCCTTTGTAGCACCTTCAGGAGAACAGCTCTTGCACAGAGAGAGTAAGGGACATACAGACATAAAGTCACGCCTGCATCCCATGGGGGTAGGCAGAGACCAGGGCTTGCTTCTTTCGCTTCTAAACATTTACATACATACAGATATCAGGGGAAGGGGAGAGAAAGGGATATTCACGCTGATTTCTGGGTGGTTCGAAAGCCACGGTTACGAGTACATCTACTTAGACTACTACTTTTAAATATAGATTTAAATAAAAAAAATGTTGAGATAGTCGACAGTTGAGATTTCGAGTTGAGAAATCATGTTTCAAGAAATTCGCGAACAATCAGTACCACCTCTTTGTTTAACAGAACAATGGCTTGCAGACCCCCCAGCATGCACGCACCGCTCTGCATGGCTACTAATGGTTCTAATATAATCGAGTTTGTGTCGAGATATTATTGAAACGTTTGTTTTTTACGAAAAAAAACTAGCGTACTCGGAAGCAATTGTCAGGCACGTTCATTTTGTTATGTCTTTCGAACCACCCAAAACTAATGCAGTATAGGCTTACCATAAGGTGCACTCGTTAATAGACAACATGACACCTTAGACCTTCTGGAATAAATATTTTCGCACAAAGGGAGAGATGGTAGAGGAAGATGAGAAAGAGAGAAGCGACTCTTCATGACTCAGCTAGTGGCTGAGGAGCAGTTCGGAGGAGGAGAATGCAATTCGGAAGGTCCTGGTTTCAATGCCGTTTCAATACCAAATATCAATGTCTCTCACGTTCGTAAGCAGCCTATAAAAGTCCCACTGTAGGGCATAGGCCTTCTCTCAGAGAGAGAGAGACTATGGGCTTAATCACCACGCGTGCCCACCGCGGATTGGCGATTTCAAGCGCTGAGGTATGTGAATAGCTCAGTACCCAGGTTTCCTCACGATGTTTTCCTTCACCGTAAGCGAGACGACACGTATGTTTGTGAATTTGTAGAGTAGTACCTACTCGTAATACCACTCGCTAACGTGGAAGGAAAACATCGAGTGTCTGAGGCGCCTCGCAGTGGAACCTATATAGGCTGCTTACGAGGTTATGAGCTTATGCACTTAGTTGCAGCACTTTAGGAAAACAGCTTTTGCACCGATAAAGAAGAGGCACAACTTCGGAATAGATTTGAGTTAAGAACTCTGAGAGAGCGTGTTACAAAATCGAAATAATGACAGTTTTATGACACATGAAAGATAAAGTAACTACTAAGGCCAAAACTGCATTTCAAATGACATTTGCATTCAACTTCTTGATGATCACACGTAAATCAAATCTTATAAACGTCAATGGAGTAAAGATAAGAGTGTGACTATGGCCACAGGATAGAAGTGCAAACATGACTATCCAAATTTAGATGACGACTGACGAATGGAGCCGAGTATACGCGATTCGGCGTGATCGACCGACTGGAGACGAGGAAATCCGATTCAGCGTCAACTAACGCCGAGTATACGCGATTCAGCATAACGAACGACTGGAGATGACAATATCCGACTCGGCGGCAACTGAAGCTGAGTATACGCGATTCAGCATGACCGACCGACCGGAAGCGAGCATACCCGATTCAGCGTCACCGACCCGAGCGTTACGGCTCTGTTTTGTTCACTGTTAAAAAAAAATGTTTTCACTTCAAAAACGTGTCACGTGACCGTGAGTATGTCGTCGTACTATGTTCACTAACAGAATGGGGACTTTATTACGTAACTTTTCTACTGTAAGTATACACGCTCATGTCTAGGTGGTTTGAAAGCCGCGGTTATGTATTTATTAATAAAAAATGGTATCTATTTAGACTATTACTTTTAAGTATAGACGCTGAGTCAGCTGCCTTTTGTGGCAACTTAGACACACCAGAGGCTACATCTGTCCTGTTTTATTTATTTGTTTTGTCTGTTGTGTATTTCTTTTTTTTCTTTCTGTTGTTGTGCATTTTATGTAACATTCGTATCAGTTTATTTTATTTTTGTGATGTGTCCTCTTGGTATAATAATGTTATTCTTGTGTTTCTAAAAAAAATATATAGTTGAGAAACCTTGTCCAGAGTTGAGAAATCTTGTTTAAAAAAATTCGCCAAAAATTAGTACCGCCTCTCCGTCCAACAGAACAATGACCCGCGGAGCCGCGGCACACACGCACCGCTCGAGATATTTTTGAAAAGTGGGTTTTAAAAAAAACAAACAAGCGTATTCGATAGCTATTGTCAGGCGAGTTCGTTTTGCTATGTCTTTCAAACCAGCCAAAATTATTGCAGTAGACTCGTTCGATTTAACCTACTCCGAACTATCAAATACGTTTTTATGTACCAAAATGTTCGTGCGATAAATGAATATGACATATTTTACTTTGCTTTACTTGACACTTCGGAAACTTCAAAGTGGATAACCAATACAGTGGACAGTTACGGAATAAGCCGGCTGCTTGATCGCCTCTGTCGGTTCCAAGCTGGGTTCAAAAGATCAGTTTTAAAAGACTTCGAACCACCTGTCGAGCTGTTATGTTTCATCTTTCCACCTTTGTCAAACTATGCGTTACGACGACGCTTTTTTGCCTTTTTAATCGGAGCAATGGTGAATGGAACGCTGTTTGAAGGCACGTTTGGAAATGTTTGTCTCTCCGAGAGAGAGAGAGAGAGAGAGAGAGAGAGAGAGAAAAGAGAGAGAGAAAGAGAGAGAGAGAGAGACAGAGAGAGAGAGAAAAGAGAGAGAGAAAGAGAGAGAGAGAGAGAGTATGGGCTTAATCACCTGACGTGCCCACTGCGAATCGTAATTACAATAGCTAGGGTAAGCGAACACCTCAGTCGAATGCCTGAGCGTTCACGTACTTCATGGGGAAACCCACTGAGGTTTCCTCACGATGTTTTCCTTCACAGTTAGCAAAAATATTTTATAAATCGATGAATATCCTATGTAACTATCTATGAATCCCTCCAATTTAAAGTCCAGTATTCCACACCACAAAAGCTGATATATGATAGCTTCGTGGAAATCGCTGAATGGTGTTACGTTCCACGAGGCACTACGTCCTACGTCACCTATGAGGTGCAACAGGATATAATACGAGACGACACTTCTCCACTTCATTCAAGTACTGGTCACTTTGTCATAAACATTTCGCACTCCCGCTAAAACACTTTCACAACTCAAACAACCGTGATTGTGGATTATATGTGGCGTGCGTATTTGTGTAAATATAATAAAATATTAGAATGTAGGTACAAACAGACACGCTATGCTCAAACATAATTATTAGTATATATCTAGACGCCACAGAATACTTAGAGCTGTTTAGTTACTATCTCTCGGATACCTACTCTGTGACATGACTTGTTAGATCAATAATTTAATTCGATATTTTGGTTTGGTGTTTATTTAATTTCTTTTGGCTTTTGTGAACCGTAAATATAATCTATTTGGCCATTGACCTTCGATGCTTTATTAATTTGGTAAGAAGCTGAAAGCACCCTACTTTCCACACTTCCATATATAGACACGACTCACGTTACTTGGTCCTTTAAAAAAAAAACAAAAATTTGCGACAGTATTTTAGCAGCGGTGCGATTCAAAGAATTAAAGAGAATAATTTATTTGCAGATTTTCATTTTTCTGTACAAAATTTCACATCAAATGTTAAAATTCATGGTCTTCCTTTTATTTCTGACAGAATGTTATTTAGAAAAAAATAATCCTTATGATGAAACCTTTTGATCGGTATAATAAAGCTACAGGGTACATTTTTTCTAGTGTAGCTGGTTCGATTCCCGGTTCAACCATGTAATTATTTAAAAATCTATGAATGCAGTTTAAATTATATTCTTTTTGTTGCACTAACCCGTGCTGAGGACAATTTAAATTGTTTTTTAAATTACAATAATGTCTTCTTTCAGTAAAATGTTCCATGTACAATATTCAAGGTACTTTCCCTCCATGTGGCATAGTCGTGGGACGCCCTGTATACTGTGTGAGTGACAATGACCAAACCAACATCCTTTATTTGTAAAGCGGTCGCTCAGAAGCCTACATATTGTGACATTTTTGTGAAATAACTGCAGTAGAAATTTGCGGTCGTTTTAAACGTAGGTTCCATTTTTGTGATATGTCTGGGAAAAAAAGCGATTGAGATCGAACTGTGTTTTTGCGCGCTGTCCCGGTTTTCTTTTTTTTTTCATCGGGCAACACCGCTGGCGGTCGCCGGGTGTATTTTTTGAACGCAGAAAAAAATATATAACATGTTTGCAGGACATTCTACATTCTACAAAAAAATCTCGATATAATTAATTTGAAAATAGCAAAACCTGCGACTAGTCGCCAGAGTATCTCTTTCAGTTTTTGATGGAAAATTGGTTTTAAGTGAAACATTCGTAGACCGCCATTCGAGTGAGAGTGAAGTGAAAAATACCCTGTGCTGCGGTAACCAGGCAAGGAGATCATAAACATGGAAATCATGAAGACATGAATGTAGTTTATTATCTCAATTGCAAGAAATAAAAAAATTATTTCAATGTAAAGAATTTACATTCTGTTTGCTGAATTTTAATATGTTACCCGCTGCCTTCGGGCCGTATTTGACTGGAGAAAAAGGCAGGGGTCAAAAAAACTCCACTCTGACAATCTTTTCTCAAATCATCTTAAACCTAATACCTAATAATTGTTCCGTATATCATACACGTTTAAGTCAGATGCTAGGCCGACCACGAATGTTACGAAATGTATGTTTAGTACTTTTAAACAAAAGGCCTATTCCCAACCGACTATTTACGTAAATAAAACCGCCACGCAGTGGTTTTTTTGTAAAAAACTCTGTCCCTCACTAAATTGGAAGCCATTGAGAGCTGACGCCACGCTACGCCGCGTCCTGTCAATAAGGGCTTAAGTTGCCCCCTTTTTTGTTAAATTAGATTGGTACCTTTTTGTACGGTACCCTTTATGTCTATTCCCAAAGGGATAGGCCTCTTTGGGTTGTTACTTATTCGACCAATGACGTCAGCGCAGAACTTCCACTGCCTCTAATTTTCTTGACTGAAGCCGTTCGGTTTTTACTTTCTTGAATACAATGATGTACTTTATCAATTGGTGTTCACACTCAGCGCTTGAAATTGCCAATCCGCGGTGCGCACGTGTGGTGATTAAGCCCATACTCGCTCTCTGAGAAGCCTGTGCCTGTGCCCTGCAGTGGGACGTATATAAGCTACATGAAAGAAAAACTTTGGGCCAGTTTCTGAATTGACAATGTCGCTACGTAAATAGTTAACTGCAGTGCTGTCTCTTCCAATTTCTCAGACAAGAGCGTGACAGGACATTACTTAAGTATTTACTTCGTGAAATTCTCAATTCACAAATCGGCCCTATATGAATTATTTTCTACCTTTTCTAGTCATTTATTATCTGCGCTCAATTAAAACATATAATCTAATACATAAAAAGCTATAACAGTATATAAATAGAAAACAAAATTAATTCAAAAAAATCATAAAAACGTAAGTTTAGATTTCGGTGCTTAATTCTGTGAAAAATATATGAAATGATCTGGATGAATAAATAAGACACTTTTTATTCTACAGGTCGTGAGTGTTACTAATTACATTGTTCTCTAAGTTACGTACTACAAATAAATGTACGTAACTTAGAGAACAATGTACACAAATTTGTTTCAATTCCATTCTCTGGGTGTAATTTTGAAGTGTGTTTAAGTTTCCTTTAAGGTCTTAACCTCATGGGTTGAGTGGGGAATAACCCGGCTCTTAGCCCAGAATGTATTTACGCGCATGTACTCTACTCCGTTGCGTTACGGCTGACGTTGCCATAAAAATGTAGATTAATTTTCCGTTGACATTACGTCTACGCAGTGGCACGGACGGCTATTGTATTTTTGTAATTAAGTTCGCTTTTTAGTATGGAGGCTTAATATTCGTGTTAATTGATTGTTTTGCGGAAATTGGGGAACAAATTAAATCCTTGTCACGCGTGAAAATGAAGTACGATTATCGGATATTGAACAGGGGGTTTACTTAAAAAAATCCTGAAATTTCCCGATACGCCCGCAAACCGACGGTTGCCAAAAATCCTACCAATCCCGACGTTTGGTAACCTTAAGGGTCTCCAGGGAGTAACAAAAGCTCTACCGATGTAAAAAAAACATATCTTCTTTTACAGATCGAATTTGCTAAAGGTGTCTGTACAATCTCTCAATCATGTTAATAGTGATTTTTAGGACCCATGGCCGTGAACCTAAGGCAAAAAACCTAGGACTAGATAGCGTTAACGCCAAAAACGGTTGTTTTTGGCATAAATGCTATCTAGTCCCAGGTTCGTGATCCTGGGTGCCTTGTCGTTGGTCGCAAAAATCAATGTTAACATGATTGAGAGATCGTACAGACACTTTTTGGAAATACGATGTGTAAAAGAAGATATGATTTTATTTAACTTTTCCTTTCCCTTAAGAAAGAACCAGTGCGTGTTACCAGTGATGACTTATGGCACTGAAACGTGGTCTCTCACTATGGGCCTCATAAGAAAGCTCAAGGTCACGCAACGAGCTATGGAAAGGGCTATGCTCGGAATTTCTCTACGAGATCGAATCGGAAATGATGAGATCCGTAGACGAACGAAGCAGTCGGCACAGCCCAGCGGATTAGTAAGTTGAAGTGGCAGTGGGCGGGGCACATAGCACGCAGAACTGGTGGCCGATGGGGCCGAGAAGTTCTCGAATGGAGACCACATATCGGCAAGCGCAGCGTAGGACGACCAGCCACAAGATGGACAGATGACCTCATCCAAGTGGCAGGAAGGCGCTGGATGCAGGCGGCTTCCAACCGGTCTTTTTGGAAATCCATAGAGGAGGCCTATGTCCAGCAGTGGACTTCTTGTGGCTGAATGATGATGATGAGATGGTTTTTGGGTAGATCTGGCGTTAAGATGATAGTCTGTTGAATTTTGACTATAAATCCTCAGTAGGTTTGTCATCAAGGGCGTGTGTTCGCTTTAGCGTTGTGGACTTCTTGTGGCTGAATGATGATGATGATGATGATGATGATGATGAAAAGATATGATTTTTTTTCATTGGTGGCGCCAGTTAGCCCACTGGATTCCCTTAAACTTTTTTTATGACAAACATCCCATTCACCGCATTTATGATATTATTGCGATGTTTAAATTTAATACTAATTGGAAACATAAATTAAATAAAACAGCGACTCAAAGAACCGCGAATGGATCTCTCAATAAAATTGTACCGTGGAGTTGTCGGAATTCCGCAATGGAAATTGCAACAATGCGATTGTTGAAATGTGAGATGTTTTGTTATAAATAATGAGCGGGCACAGGGACGTATCTAGGGAGATTGCTGAGGGGTAAGGGTGCGAACGAGTTGTGATTTTTTAAAAGTTTTTATTTAAATTCACGTGAATGTCTAGTTCAAAATACTGCAAGCCAAATTTAAACCATTTGATGTAAACTTAAGACATAGTCGACAACTTATTTTTATTATTTGTCCTCTGGAAACTCGTGTGTTTTTTATTGCAAATGTGAATTTATTGTCCATTTAATAAGATACTAAACGCACTTTTAGGATGAGGAAATGAAATAAAAATATTTGAATGTATTGATTCATTAAATTCTATTTTGTAGTTTTAAGTTTTTTTTAGATAAATAAGCCTTACCTGTACAGTGTCTTTTTTATTTGATGAGACGGTGGTATTTAAAAACTAGCGCTATGTCGAAGGGATGCTATAGGTGTTTTTTGTGACTTGTCAAAGGCATTTGATTGCGTGGACCACGAGACACTTTTGCTAAAACTAGAGCATTACGGAGTAAAGGGGAAAGGTTTACAACTGATGAGATCTTATCTAAAAGGAAGGGTTCAAAAAGCGGACATAAATCGTATAAAATCCACAGGTTCACAAATAAAAATGGGAGTACCACAGGGATCAATTTTGGGGCCGTTCCTTTTCCTTGTATACGTAAATGATTTGCCGTTTATGGTACAAAACATGTCCGAGATAGTATTATTTGCAGATGACACGTCACTTATTTTTAAAATTAAGAGACAAGAAAATAATCTTGACGATGCAAATGATGCTCTCTCGCGTTTGTTGGATTGGTTCACGGCAAATAATCTGCTTCTAAATTCTAAAAAGACAAAATGTATAAAGTTTACCTTACCAAACGTAAGATTAGTTGAAAACAACATTGTACTCGGTAAAGAAAAACTAGAATTTGTAGAAGATACCGTTTTTCTAGGCATCACAATCGATTCAAAATTGCAATGGGGTCCTCATATTGTAAAACTAGCACACAGGCTTAGTTCTGCAGCATATGCAGTCAAAAGAATTAGAGAGCTCACTGACGTTGCAACTGCTAGGCTTGTTTATTTTAGTTACTTCCATAGTATTATGTCCTACGGCATACTACTGTGGGGTCGGGCAGCAGACATTGAGACGATCTTCATCTTACAGAAGAGAGCCATCCGATTTATTTACAAGTTAGGTAGTAGGGATTCGCTAAGAGATTTCTTCAAAGAAACCAACATCTTAACAGTTGCATGTCAATACATTTATGAAAATATTATGTACGTTAGAAAAAATATCAAAGACTTCGAAAATGTTGGTGGCCACCATAATGTTAATACTAGAAATAAACATAAATTGTCATTTCCACTATTTAGACTTGCAAAAGTTAACACATCCTTTATGGGGCACTGTATAAGGTTCTACAACAAAATTCCTCAAGATATATTAGAGTTACCTCCAACGCGATTTAAAAAATGTGTTAAGCACATTCTGTGCAAAAAGGCTTACTATAACATCAAGGATTATTTAGAAGACAAAGATGTTTGGCATTAAACAGTAGATTAATATTATTTAAAGGACGATTGTGACTAGTGTTCAACACATTCATGACTAATATTTTAAGTTGAAAACTCTGTTAATTAAGTTAAAACGTGTTTTGAAAAGAATAAATGTGGAGTTTCTTTGTTAGCTTCTTCTCCAAATAATCCATTAATTGTGAAACTAACAACTTTGACGTTCATTAAGTAAACATTCTGTTTTTACAATGAATAAAAATATTTGAATTGAATTGAATTGAATCGAATAGAAACAGCAAAATAATAGTAAAAATTCACAAGCACATTTACTATTATCGTTATATAAGCATGTTTGTGACAATAAATAAATGATTCATTCGTTCATTCACTCGTTCATTCATTTATTCGTTCGTTCATTCATCATTCATTAAAAAATGGGGAGTTTTTTCCGCATGCTAAGCTACCGCTGGTGCATTTCAGCCGTTAGCCATTTTAGTCATAATGTAACTGTTCACTGTAGGAAAATAAATAACTAGTTCTTGAGATACTACCTTAGTACTCTCCTGTCCACCGATACAAGAGGATTCGCCCGTCTGGAGCGAGCACTATATCATAGTAGCGTCTGAATTATCAGGGAAATAATTTACTCTGCCCCACGGAAGCGTATTAACTGCCTTCTAGATTAATGTTTCGTATGAAAGCGTTTGGCGCCTTATTCTGGACAACAGCTGTTGGGTAATAATGGTTATCTATCCAGCTGGATATAAGCCTCTTCCGTTTCACGCCAAATAATAATAATAAGATCAGATTTAATAATATAATTATTCAAGAGAAAAGTTTACAATATAGTGTTTCTTACAGAATTACACCTTACATGGTCTCTACTCTAGATGCCTAAGCTAGTTACTTTGTGTTGTGTGTCTTAATATGTTAATGGTTCTCTATTTTGTATGTGTTGTTTGCCTTCCGTGCTAATGTATAATCAGCTTATTTTTTATTGTGTGTGTGTAAATGCAAATAAAAAATTATCTAATATCTATCTAAATACTCGATCTCGCTTGTTATACTTAAATCAAAATCCAAACCAAAACGCAATCGTTTCCCAGGGCCAGAATACCCCAGCCTATACAGTGTACAGCAAGCCCAGTACATGCGGAGCACGGAACAAACGTGTCGGAGAATAAATTAAGACGGGACTGATACAGGCGCGCCATTGTTGCTTGTCTTCAGAGGGAAGGGTCACTGGGAGGCTCTACTCTCGAGGCTGAAGGCAGTCACTTGTCATTGAATTGAATAACTAGTAAGTTATTGGGTTGCCAAGCGCACAGTGCGTTCCGGGCCGTGTGCCTCTTCGTTGCCTAAACCGGACGACTTTATAATTTCAAAATAGCAGATAAAAACTCCTGAGCGCCTCTTGTGCTTGGTTAAAACGATACGACATTACATAAACAGACACACGGGTTTGCCATTTGCCACGATTATGACAGACCTCTTTCGCTTCATCAACATTCATTAGTCGTTGCATGCGCGACTCGCACTTGGCCGGTTTTGACATTGGAAATGTCTTTTCGTTCGCTCCAATGTAGGCTCCGATTTCACGAAAAAGTGCGATCCCCTTATATCTTGGACAATTGTGAAGATATCATATTCAAATGATATCTTTACAACTGTCCAAGAGTGAAGATATCAGGCAAAAGACGCGTATTCACGAGAGCTGTAAGGTGCAAAAAGAATTATTCGAGAAAGTAAAAAACCGAAAAAGGTTATGGCCGAAATAGTGAATTTGATTTTGGCGCTCGATATTTTGGAAACGAAGAATGATATCAAAAACTCCTCTGGACAATTTATTCAGCTACAGTTTGAGCCTAAAACAAAAACAGGATCGGGTTGGGCCCTGTAGCCCAACCTTTTAGAAAAAAGTCAAAAAGTCAGAACGCCATTTTCCACATGACATTTATGACTCAATTTATTTCCCATACGCTCGATAGTCGTGTGAGGCACGAAATCTGTAAATGTTTTTTCAATCGTTAAGCATCAGCAACTTTAACTTGAAAACTCTGTTAATTAAGCAAACCTGTTTTGAAAAAAATGATTGTGGAGTTTCTTTGTTAGCTTCTTCTCCGCATAATCTATTAATTGTGAAACTAACAGCTTTGACGTTCATTAAGTAAACATTTTGCTTTTATAGTGAATAAAAATTTTGGACTTTGACTTTGACATGTAAAAATGTGCGAGCGAGACAACTTACCAAACGTAAAGGCAGCCTTAAAATTTTGTTAAGTTGGCAGCTCTGCACCCGAACATACCCGAGCGTTTCCGAAGTGTTGCATAAGTCGTAAAACACAACACGGGTGTTAGTTAACACGATGATGTTGTTAACAATGGTGTTGTGAGCAATAGTGTAAGCCGGGAGCGTTTTAGTTTAACCTAAACTGGGAATTCGCAGACTGAATAAGGGTGTGCTTACTTAGTTGGAGGTTGCATTTCTACTAATATTATAAAGAGGAAAAGTTTATACGTTTGCAAGTGTGTATGTAGGGGGTAATCTCCTAAAGTTGACTTTCACCAGTATTTAGAAGTAGGCTAGTCGCCGGCACTGCTAGTCCGATACAACACTGTCAACGCAGCGTATGGCTAATTTAACAAAAAAAAATCCTACCAATGCGAGTCGGACTCGCCCACCGAGGTTTCCTTACAAATTTCTAGTCTCGCAGTTTTTCCGAGCTTTTCCCGAACTTCAAAGACAATTTTTTTAATGATTTAATTACAAATGTATAGTTTTCAGATGTTTCCCTATACTTGTAGTGTATGACGATATTACTTGCCAAATTTCATAGTTCTAAGTCAACGGAAAGTACCCTATGAATTTTGATTCCCTTGAGTGTTGAAATAGACGTTTTTACGGCATAAACGGCCGTAGCCGTTTTTTACGTTAACTTGGAATTTTGATTTTTTTCACAGCTTCAAGGGACTGTAGACCTGACTATATGGTTCTAATTTCAACTCGACTCTTACACGCGTTCTTGAGATATAGGGGCCTTGGCAGATAGACGGACGGACGGACGGACGGACGGACGGACGAACAAGAAAGTGATCCTATAAGGGTTCCGGAGGTACGGAACTCTAAAAATGACTAAGAAAAACACAAACTACATTGAAGAGTTCGTCGATATTCTCAATAATCTAATCAATACATCTCAGCTTAAATTATGTGCCTTTTAAAATCACACGCGTTCTTTTTTATGTAGCCTATATACGTCACACTGCAGGGCACAAGCCTTCTCTCAGAGAGAGTATGGGCTTAATTACCACGCGTGCCCACCGCGGATTGGCAATTTCAAGCGCTGAGGTATGTGAACACCTCAGTCACTCAGGTTTCTTCACGATGCTTTCCTTCACACTTAGCGAGTGGTATTGCTACTATAAATTTAACGCGTCCTAACAAAAAAAAGAGTTAAGGAAATGGAAAAGAATTATTTCGTTTGCGCCGGTACCGGTACTTTATATCTTACTCTTTGCCCAAGATAAAAACTTGCAAGCAAAAACTCACGCCTATACACCAGAAGGATAGGCCAGGAATTGTCACTTGACAGACCTCTTTCGCTTTATCAACATTCATAAGTCCGGTTCCGGGTAATTTTTATCTTGCCATATGCCCAAAACTGGTGGTAAAAATTGTTGTACAGATTTTAATCTGCCCTAACCTTGAACAAGTAGAGCAACGAAATAACATTTGTCAAATCCAGCCCCTTCGTAGATTGCCATTTTGACATTGACATTGGAATCTAAACGAAAACAGTTCATATTACTTAGGCGTTAAGAGCGTTGAAATTTAACTTCAGCTGCATAATTACAATTGCCAGCATTTCGGCTAATCTTGTAATAAATAAAGGGTTCGAACAAAACAAATCCTGGCTAAATTCATTTGGCACGACTCAATTTACACTGCTAGCTGCAATATAATAGCTACTGTTAATGATGCAGCCATTGACCATACATTTCTTTGCAAGATTGTGGTTGAAAAAAAAACCGGCCAAGTGCTAGTCGCACTCGCACACGAAGGATTCCGTATCATTATCTATACAACATTAGACACAAAGATCGAGAAAAAACGGCAAAAAATCACGGTTGTTGTATGGGAGCCCCCCTTAAATATTAGGGGTTAAAGTATGAAATTGCCGTTTTATTGCAATAGGTTCTTTGAATTGACATAGAATCTTTATGGTTTGAGGTTTTCGAATGAAACTTTTTTCAAATGGTTTCTATGATGTTCTTTTTTTAAAAAATGTGTAACATTTGAATATCGACTTTCAATTGTTTTTGTTATTCAATTTAGACAAGAAAGGTGGATACTGCGAAAATTCGAGTGATTATGAGGCACCCATTTTTCGTATTTTTTTATTTTATTGATTTGACGCAAGTGAGTCAATATTGTGGGTAAGGTAACGTTAAACCATGCCGCTAATTCCTGGGTAGTTTGACTAGGGTCGGCTTCCACTATCTCTCTTAATTCATCATTATTCACCTGTGTGGGCGGTCTTCCTCGTGGCTCGTTCTTTAAGTCGAAATTTCCATCACGAAAGCGTTTAAACCAAAATCGCACGGTGCGTTCATTAGTAGACCCCTCTCCAAACGCAGCATTGATATTGCGGGCTGTTTCTGCCGCGTTAGTTCCGCGTCGGAACTCGTATTCAAAAATCACTCGAATTTTCGCAGTATCCATCTTTCTTGTCTAAATTGAATAACAAAAACAATTGAAAGTCGATATTCAAATGTTTCACATTTTTTAAAAAAAGAACATCATAGAAACCATTTGAAAAAAGTTTCATTCGCAAACCTCAAACCATGAAGATTCTATGTCAATTCAAAGAACCTATTGCAATAAAACGGCAATTTCATACTTTAACCCCTATTATTTGTTTTAGTTTTAATTTAATTATTTACTTTTAAAGCGAATATAGAACTAAATATTCTGCGAATATTTCAAGCGTCGCCGTTATTAATATCGAGCAAAACACGGCAATAAATTACGTTTGTGTTATGAGGGCCCCCTTTAAATATTCATTTTATTCTGTTTTCAGTATTTTTCGTTATAGCGGCAACAGAAATACGTCATGTGTGAAAATTTCGCTTGCCTAGCTATCACGGTTCATGAGATACAGTCCCGTTTGGCACCCTTAGGTTACGGAACCCTAAATAAGAAAATTCTTTTGTGTACGGACTTGGGACTATAGCATTCATGCCAAAAACGGCCGTTTTAGGAGTTAGTGCTATCTACCCGTAGGTTTTTGCCTTATATTCACGGTCGTGGGTCCTAAAAATTAATTAAATTATAATTAAAATTATATTTTCTTGCACGCCATTTGTTTTAAATTTGTCATTTATTAAGATCATTAGGCTTTTATCTATCGGCGAGGAATGTTTAGGAGTTAACAAAATGTATGAAGCTAACTCGTTTTCTCTATTTAAGTACTTTTTGTTAATTCTGTTTTTCCTCCTTTATAAAATAAAATAAATAAAAATCACTGTTAACATGATCGAGAGATTGTACCGATACTTTTTTTTCAAAAACGATGTTACCACTAGTGTTACTGCATGGAGCCCCTTAAGAACGTTAATAATAAAATAAATAACTTCCACACAGCACAATCACTTCACCAGGTCCCAAACTAGGATTCCCTGTGCTACGGTAAGTAAGCAAAAACTTTTCTTAACGCTTTTCCATTGTCAGGACAGAAGGAAGTGGCGTGCCTTGGAACAGGTCTGGGCTGGTGGACTGGATTGGCCTATCATCATCATCATTATCATCAGCCATTTGACGCCCACTGCAGGACATAGGCCTCCCTCATGGGTTTCTAACCATGAAGGGGTTTGCCATAATCGCCACGCTTGGCAGGCGGGTTGGCGATAACAAACTTATAAGAAAAACTCGTGGTGAAACTCTTCCAGTATCAGTGGCGTGCCTTGGAAGAGGTGTTTGGCCATCGGCCAGCAAAGGGCAAATGGATGGGTGGATTGGATTTATTTTATTTTATTTATTGCATTACACAACATATAATTATGTAACATTGCTTGTTATAATATCATGGTGAAAGCTTATGATCTATTTACACGTCCTTTAACGTGCGATGAAAGCGTGCTAGAATATGGACGAGAACCAAAACACATCAAGCCACTTACAAACAAATATGGCGCAATAATCCATATATGGCGCAAAGATCAATCCATATTTATGATATATAAATACTAATTATGTAACATTGCTTGTTATAATATCATAGTGAAAGCTTATGATCTATTTACATGTCCTTTAACGTGTGATGAAATCATGCTAAAATATGGACGAGAACCAAAACACATCAAGCCACTTACAACCAAATATGGCGCAATAACCCATATATGGCGCAAAGATCAATCCATATTTTGCGCCCAACCCGGCGCAAAATATGGATTCATCTATCTATCAATCAATCAATCAGCCCGTATTCGTCCTCTGCTGGACATGGGCCTCCTCCAAGGCACGCCACTTCCCTCTATCCTCAGCCATCCTCATCTAGCCACTGCCAGTGATCTGTATCAGGGCCTCGATTCTGTTAGTGCATTGTAGTATAATGACAGGCACACTGTCGGGTCACGTGACGTGTTTTTTCATACCATTGGCGCCTAGAAGGTTTGATACGTGTGCCCGCGTAGACTTAAAGCAGCCATGAAATTAAATCGCCATGTTCATGCAGTTGTCATGTTACTACAATGCATTAACAGAATCTAGGCCCAGCTCGTCGGTCCAGCGAGCCGGTGGGCGACCCACGATTGATCTACAATAAGCTTGAAGAAGTGGCCCTGGAAGAGGTCGGCTTTCCTAAAAATAAACACAGTAAGGTTTTTTTTTCAAAACTGAGATGATTCCGCTATTGGTTACTGGAACCAACTAGTAACCAACGGGGGGGTATTTCTCAGCTTTGAAAAAAAAAAATGAACCGTACCGTGTTTATTTTTGGAACAGCCGAGGTATATGGCCACTACCCAGCAAAGGGCAAATGGATGGATAGAATGGATTGACCTGTAACAAGCTTTTAATAAAAAAACCCTTGGTAAAACACTCTTCCATTGTCAGGGCAGGAAAAAGGGGCGTGCCTTGGAAGAGGTGCATGGCCATTGGCCAGCAAAGGGCAATATAGATGGATGAACTGAATTGGCCTATAACAAGCTTAAAAAACCTATTTTTATTTAGCACGGGTTAGTGCGACAAAAAGAATATAATCTATAACAAGCTTTTAAGAAAAACTCTCGGTAATAACGCTCTTCCATTGTCTTTTACGGCCGGAAAATAAAGTGTGGTATATCTTTGTTTCCATGTTAACAATGTAAATTGTAACATTATTGAAATGATGACTTGCGTATTCCGTGGCTTTTAAGATACAGGTTAACCAGTTCATTCCTTTAAATGCTTACAACAAAGATTGTTTGAGTTTTGAGTTTGAGGGAAAAAGTGGCGTGTCTTGGAAGAGGTGTATAGCCATTGGCCAGCAAAAGGCAAATGGACGATGGATTGGATTGATCTATAACAATTTCTTTAATAAAAAAAACCCTTCAACAGCAGTCAACGAGACACTAGTCGCTCGCCGTTCTCGCTAATAGCTTTCATTAGAGCCGAAGCATGGAGAGCCCCGTATTAATTAATCATCCAATTACAAGTTTTGAGTTAACGTCTTAACGAGACGACACTGAACAGCTATAGCGGAAGGACTGGAACTTAAGTAGAAACGACTTACGGGATAGTGAACTGTGTAGGTATTTAGTAGGTACACTAGGCATGAACATTTGAGATTTAAAGTAATTTTCAATTACCGATTTCCACGTTATTACGACGGTGAAGACGGCGAGTGACGATATTTTACTTATTGTATTTGGCCTATATAGTTATTGCATTTGGCCTATATTACTGTAGGGCACAGGCCTTCTCTCAGAGAGAGTATGGGCTTAATAACCACACGTGCCCACCGCGGATTGGCAATTTCATGCGCCGAGGTATGAACGCCTCTGACAGTCAGGTTTCCTCACGATGTGTGTGAACACCGCAGACACACCTCAGCGCTTGAAGTTGCCAATACGCGTGGTGATTAAGCCTGTACTCTCTCTCTCTCTCTCTCTCTCTCTCTCTCTCTCTCTCTCTGAGGCCTGTGCCCTGCAGCGGCACGTATATAGGCTACAGAACAAAAAAAAAACAGAATCGAGGCTAGGATCGCTACCTACTTCTGCATCCGGTTAGTTAATGATGGCGTCTTCCGTCGAGGATTTTTGGATGCGACACTTCTCTTAATTAAATAAGCAAATTGTTTCATTAATTGGGACATTTCATAAACACCTTAATTTTGTGTGATTTACTCGACCTGGTTCATGAAATTAGGTCTTTGACTCCGACTAAATCATTTATTAACATTCTTGGCGAATTTCTCGAAAATAGGCGGTTAAGAATCGAAATAGGGAGGAAAGAGAAAATAATTTCATTATTATTAAGGGCAAAACCGTAACGAGAAAGTCGTAGAAGGCGACTAAGGAAACCAATTACCAGGAGACGGGCAGCAGCGTCTTCCTGAGATTCCAACCGCATACTGCGATCGCCAACGCGCCTGCCAAGCGTGGCGATTATAGCAAAGCTCATCCGGTTATGAAAACCACGAAGGAGGTCTATGTCCTGCAGTGGGCGTCAAATGGCTGATGATGATGAAGATGACGATGGAGGGGAAAACCGTGATATAGGATGTAGGCGTGAGTTTATGTGATGTATGTAATTTTTTATTAAGTACTTTGATTCTCAATGGCGGCCGTACTTTCTACAAGAGATCCCAGTTTGGGTGCTGTTTTTCGATGTGTCTGACGGTCTTTTCCGGTTACCATATCACGGGTATCCTAATTTGGGACCAGCTCAAGTGATTGTGTTGCGTTGCTTTCATTGTTTTATTATTGTTGCAATTTGTTAATTTGTCTGTAAAAGATTATTATAATTTTAGGCGCAAAATCTTCTTATTACTTAAGTATGGCGACTACCGTTATGTCAAAATTGCCACAGCAAAAAAATGTATTCGTGCAATGTAAACTTTATTTTAAAAACATATTTAGAGGCCAAAAATTCCACCCATTTCGGCACTTGAACCCGCGACCTCTGGCTAACCGTGCCAGAGTTCGCGGGTTCAAGTCCCGGCATGGGTGGAATTTTTGGCCTCTATAGTCGTGGAAATGTAAGAAGCCCGTTTTGACAGCTACACAAAATTGCATTTTACTTTGTATTTACTTGAACAAATACATAAAAAGACCCATACTCTGGCATATTATTTTACGATCGAAAGAAAAAACAGATTGTGTAGCTCAAAAAGTTACTCATAGTTCAGATTTTTAATGTTTCTGATCTCAAACTAGGTTAGACTCTATTGTTTTTGTAGCTGTCAAAACGGGCTTCTTATATTTTGACGACTTTAAATAGGTTTTTAAAATTCTCCTCAGCACAGGTTGGTGCAACAAAAAGAATATAAACTTTATTTTGTGCATCTGTTTTCATGTAAACTGCATTTGTAAACATTATTTTGCCCATGGAACATGTTACACAAAAATAAGACGGCGCCTATTGACACAAGAACCCCTTTACCCGATTTTTTTTTCCCAATGTCATTTTTCACAAAAAACGTTGTTCGCAATTTCTCTCAGCCCTTCAAAAGTAACTTTCCCCAATAATTTAAAGGAACGCGACACCGTCAAATCTCAGACGTAAAGTTCGAAATTCTCTATTACCCTCGCTCTTTCCGCCATCGAACAACTTAAAAACCTGGCTCACACCCTTCACATTGCGCGGAATCGGAATGGTTTGAAGGAGGTTTTCTTAATCGGGGTCGCGCAAAGGTCACCCCTGTAACTTGTAATTACAGGACTTTGTTAATTAATAGGAGCCCGAGGCACGTTCAGGGATTCATCACAGGAAACTTCGGACAGATATCAAATGTTGGAAAAATTGTCCTGAGTAAAACTTAATCTGTGGTGAAGCTGCTAAAAGATATTACTAAATAACTTTTTTAGCCAGGCTGTACACCGAAGTCCCATTCCAGGGCACAGGCCTTCTCTTAGACAGAGAGAGTTTGGGCTTAATTGCCACGCGAGCCCACGGCGAATTGCGAATGCTTTATGCAACGTTTAGTAGCAACTACCAACACGACTTTACTGTAAGCATTAAATTACATAAACTCGCGTCTGTACCCCGTAGGGGTAGGCAGAGACTAGGGTTTGTGCTGCAACACAAACTTTAATTTCTATGGTTTAAATTCGTCGTTGAAGGTTGAAACTAATAAGCTATTAATCTTGTTAGTTTTAATAACTTAGTTCTAATAAGTCAGAGTTACTTCTCTCTGAGGCCTTTGTTTTCCGTATTTATTTTCTCTTTCTCCAATTCGTGGTAAGCGTTGCTGGTTGTACAATTACTTAAAATACCTACTTAATTGTTACCTAAGTTGCTGTTACCACTCATTGTATAATTGTTTGTTTACCCTAATAAAATAAGTAAAAATAAACACCAAGCCGAAGAGATTTCCGTACCAAAAACCCGTTCGGAAAGTTTTCTAGTAACCTCACTTCACCTTGAAAGCACTGGTAAACTCCGCCTACACCGAAGGGATACCGGCGTCAGTTTAAAATAGGTTACCCTCCTCTTTAACTTCCTCGCGAGTGAATGAGGGCCGAGTGTGACCACACAACACTGAGCCAACGTTTCTGGCAATCACCCTTCCCCTAGAAAGCACTGATAAACTCTTTCTAGTCCTTGCCTACTCCGGAGGGTACCGGCGTGAGATTAGCCTAGTTCACTTAGCTCTCCTCCTACACTTCCCCGCGAGTGAATGCGGGCAAAGTGTGACCACACAGTACCGGGAACAATGCAAGCGTCGCAGACCACGAATGTCCCGACCAACCACACATTATTATAATGCTGCATAATTTGAAAGTTATTCAAATTCCACCACGGGTAGGTAGGTACGCGGGTAGCGACGGCTCCTAACTAATCGTTTGACAGGGCAGGGTTGCCAACCTCTCTTAATTAAATTAATTAAATAATTTGCAGATAGCACTTGTTCCCAATGGAGATAACTATTCCAAACATGCAGACTTGGGCCGCTGGTGTAAAGCAAGGTACGGTTCTGCAGGGAATATTATTAGTAGATAATAAATAACTTTTACGCAACACAACAACTTTTCCTGATTCCAAACTAGGATACCCTTGTGCTATGGTAACCAAGTATGGACGTAACATACATCGAAATACACCCAGTCTGCCATTTTCACAAAAAAATGTAAAAATGGCAGACTGAGAATCCAACTCCAACGGGAATCGAACCCACAGCATCGTTAGACCAAAGAGGCAGCCAAGCTAGATTATTACTTTAGTAGACTAGCGTCCTAACGAAAGAAAAGCTAAAGAGGTTTGTCAGAATCTTGCCAAGTGGCAAACTGGTTTCGGCCTACCCCTCCGGGATACAGACGTGAGTTTATGTAATTTAATTACATAAACTTACGTAACAGACATATTTGTTGAATTTTGAACCATAGTAGGCGGGGCCAAACTGACCTGCCTCGAAACCTTTCTAAATCGAATTCGATTGAGATGGAAACGAGATCGAGTGCGATCGAATGAATCAAATTTTAATTACCTCCACACCGAATAAGAGGAAGTTGAAATTACTTCAGGGCGCATTTAAGGTCAAGTAAATGTTGGCAACCCTACGTCGGGGGACCACGACTGCTGTGGCGGCACCAACTATGCGGCAACACCAGACACTTTCAGGAACACCTGAGGCAATAATTCCCGTGGATATACCCGCTGACAGCTTAACGAGTCTAAACAGACATCCAAAGAGTGTGGACTCATACAAACAGCTGAACAGTGAGTTTGTTACGTAGAGTTCTAAACTCCATTGTTATGCAAATTATACTGATGACGTAAACTTTCTATATTCTCGATTGTACGAGCGCCGAAAATATTTGATGAAATCAATAAAATCTGATCTGTCAGGATCGTAGCAAGTGGCAGTCCCTGGTCTCTGCCTACCCCTCTGGGATACAGGCGTGAGTTTATGTTATGTTATGTTGTTCAATAAAATATTTGGCCTTTGGTCACGACACCCATCGAAACCACATGAAAAATTCTGTTACTTCCTTTTCCAGCGGCAAAAATAATAACAACTTACGGTGGTAGCCTAGTGGGTAGAACATTGGACTCGGAAGCGAGAGACTGAGGTTCGATTCCCAGTGCGGAATCGAACCTCGGTCTCCTCTATACGTCCCACTGTAAGGCACAGGCCTTCTCTCAGGGAGAGTATGGGCTTAATCACCACGCGTGCCCACCGCGGATTGGCGATTTCAAGCGCTGAGGTATATGAATAGCTCAGACACTCAGGTTTCCTCAAGATGTTTTCCTTCACCGTTAGCGAGTGGTATTGCTACTATAACTTCACAAATGTACATAACTTAGAAAACCAAGTCATAGGTATATGCCCGCACTGGGGATCGAATCTGGGTCTCTCGCTTCCGAGTCCGATGTTCTACCCAGTCGGCTACCACCGCTATCGTAACTATGTACCAATTAAGAAAGAAATGAGGGTGTGCGCCTATGATCACACGATAGACGTGAAAGCTTGTATAGTTTTCTGAATATAGATGATGACTGGTGCCGACTACATGTAATCCAGCGTTAACAACTAACTGGTGCCAGAATAAAACAGATATAATGGGCGATCCAGTGCTAACTAGGGCAATGGGAGTGGCAAAAACTGATCTCTGCCTACCCCCCCGAGCACCAGTTGAATCAGTTTCAGGGCCTACGTAATGTACCCACCTTACAGGGGCGGCTTAAAGTTAAAGTCGGTACGTAACAATAGTTCAACCTACCGACTCACCGATACAAAAGCGGAACCCAACACTTCTGAGCTTTCGTGAGTGACGCAATCACGAAATTCGCAAAACAAATAATACTGGAGGATTCCCGAAAACTAATGGAGGTAGAGTATTCCATTTCCACTTGGAAATTCGAGCGGAATCTGCATAAGATGAGACGGATGACTGTCGACTTGCGTCACTGAGTAGGTACAGGCACGACGCAGAAGGTCTACTTTGAAAGTGACACCTATGTCCAATCCAATGTAATAAGAGCTCTAGGTCTACGTAAATCAAATTACATAAACTATCGTCTCTATCCCGGAGAAGTAGGCAGAGATCAGGGGTTGCCACTTGTCGTGGTTCTGACAAACCTCGTTCGCTTCATCAACAACTTGAGTCGTTGTACGCCCACCGCGGATTAGCAATTTCAACCGCTGAGGTATGTGAACACCTCAGATACTAGGTTTCCTCACGATGTTTTCCTTCACCGTTAGCGAGTGGTATTGCTACTTTGTGGCAACTTTGACACACAACAGGATGACACACTGACGCTCTGACTTTATCATATTTTATTTCAATGTATAATATATTTAAATGGGTACATAAATATTAGGGGTTAAAGTATGAAATTGCCGTTTTATTGCAAGAGGTTCTTTGAATTGACATAGAATCTTCATGGTTTGAGGTTTTCGAATGAAACTTTTTTTCAAATGGTTTCTATGATGTTCTTTTTTTAAAAAATGTGAAACATTTGAATATCGACTTTCAATTGTTTTTGTTATTCAATTTAGACAAGAAAGATGGATACTGCGAAAATTCGAGTTCTTAAATTCTTATCTTCTTATCTTATCTATTGCAATAAAATGGCAATTTCATACTCTAACCCCTATTATTACAATAATTATTTTAAATTGATATACTCACAAATATATTACATCTATTATTTCGTTCTCTAATAATTACAACATTATAAATAAATAAATATCTATTTTACTATGTATATTACTCGCACGGCTACTGTATTTAGTGTAAATTTAGTTTAAAGTATGTTTTTTTTTGTTTCGTTAAAACTCGGGCGCACAGTATCTGGTTAGGTCCTAAGTACATCTGTATTGCAGTACTGAACTTTGTATGAAATTGTGAAAATACTAAGTTGACAATACCTTCCAAGAACTGTGCAAAAAAATTGTGCTAACTTTGCCCACATGTTGCATGCTAGCTTTGTTTTTGGTCATATCTGTATTTCTTGCTTAAACTACGACTTTTATACGGAGCGCCCAACTTGCTTGAACTCTGCTTTCCTTAGAACCAATGTACTGTACGGGTCAGCAAAGTTGGTTGCGTTTGGCGATGACTCCTACTCTGCCGCAACCTCAGTTCTGAGGCCGCAACACAGTTTTTTAACTAGCGCGGAGGGTAGTTGTTTCTGTTAGACTGTTGCCGCTTATTGTTAGACTTTGCAAAATATGTACCTGGAATGAGTTATACTTTGCTAAGTAAGTTTAAAAAGGTATCCTAGCGCATTAAGTCTTTATAAATGTATAACAGTATGACATAATTCTTATACCAAATAAACTATTTGTATTTGTACAAACAAACTCATTGGTACATGCTGGGATTCGAACCCACGACCTAATGAAATGAATGAAAAGCCGGCGTTCTACCGCTCCGCTACCACCGCTTTACTACCTAGGTCCTACGCTATTAAAATGTAAAGAACAGCTAATAAATTTTAAGTTAACTGCCGAAGTAGAATGACCAATTTGGAAGACACGAGTGCAAACCTGCGGAGCCGAAACGTGGACCAAACATCATGACAGTTCTCTGATTCAAAGTCGCTTAGCATGCTATGGATTGGGCTATGCTTGGACCAATTTAGTGGATTAAACCAGAAGTGAGACATTTTCCAAAGAACGAAAGTTATTGGACCGACGATCTGAGTCAGATAGAGGGCTGACAGTGGTTGGATGGGGATCGCTGAGGATAGAAAGAAATGTCATGCTTTGGGGGAAGCCTATGTCCAGCAGTGGTCGAGTATGAGCTGACGGAACGATCAAATTAAATTTGGTCATACTGAAGACATCTTTGATGTTCACATAAAGTTGAGAACTGAAGGCCTTGCTAGTTAAGTTATTCGCCATCCACCTTAGCACCTTCTGTTCTGGTTATATCGCGCTCACGTCGCAACGGGAGACGTTCCAGAATCTAATTTAAAACGAAAACTTACATACGCTAGTTAGAGCTGGCTGCTTGGAAGCACCGGATAAGGACTCCTGATGTGAGAGTCAAATGGCCTAGACTCCAGGCGAAGACAACTGGAACGATCGCTATCTTTCTTTCGAGCTCGCATATGGTTTAAGGTTACAAAACGACTGCAATGTGGGGTCGAGAACGTGGGAAGAAATGTCGAGTCGAAAGGAGGCAGTTTTGGATTAGATTAGAATTCTTTATTGCACACCATGCATATATATAAGATTCAAGATCTTTAGTGTCCATGGTTTTTCAACTTTTTTAGGAAATTTATCTAATGTTTCGGCATATAAAGTAATTAAAATATATGAAAACAGTGGAGTTTTTCGCTCCCTTTTCTCCATTACAAAATCGACGCGAAGACAGCTTATTTTACACTGTATTATATACTGACATTTAACAAACAGAATGTAAATTCTTTACAAAGAAATACATATCTGATGTCTTTCCTGCAGTCAGGCTGCTCGCCCTGATATAATATTCAATTTAAGGGTGTCCACGTTGAACAAGAATGGCAGAGATGTATCAGCATGGCGAGTCAACAAAAATACTGAAAGGGAGATGAATACTAACTTCCGCGTAACAAATACACCCAGAGTGTGGCCATTTGTACAGGTCAAATACGGCTACCTCCAACGGGAATCGAACTCACCCTTAGTCTAGTGGTAACAAGCTCAACTACCAGATTTTCGTAGTCGAGCGAGTTACCGCTAGAGCAATGAGCAATGCAACAGTCTCATCATCAGCCATTTGACGCCCACTGCAGGACATAGGCCTCCCTCGTGGTTTTCATAACACGCTTGGCAGGCGGGTTGGCGATCGCGGGATGCGGTTGGAATATCAGGAAGACGCTGCTGCCCGTCTCCTGGTAATTGATTTCCTTAGTCGCCTTCTACGACATCCACGGAAGGAAATGGAGTGACGCTATTCTTAATCCGGCGCCACACGGAAATGCAACAGTCTAATCATAAATAATTTCAATAAAAATCAATTATTTCAGCCTTTAATTTAGGTTCTGAACAGAATTACACTCAAAAGGAAGTCACACCAATAGCCATGATGGGAATTGATGTGAATTAATTCTACGATGACTTCATTCTAATTGACATGGTGGGAATCCCATCACAATGTAAATCTCAAACTCCAAATACCATTTTTGGCCAGACCTTGTTAATCAAAACGTTCAACATAATTTAAACTTCCAAAGGTGAATGATTAAAAGATCTTAATCGTACATCCTTTACCTTGTGGTTGCTAAGTAGCCAGTACTGTAACGGAATAGAGGACATTTATTATTATTAAAATTCTTTATTGCACTTATAAAAATAAAAGTACAAAGGGGAAAGCTAAAAGCATTAATTATTTCAAGGTCGAGATCTATATGCTGTTCAGCAAAGACTGTACAGCAAAGTTTACTTGACATAACACCGTCCAACACAAAAAATGTAATTAATTAGAAAGCTAATTTTTTTGCCAGTTACCTTTATTGTATGGAAATGGTAGGGTCATTGACACACCACGCAAAGACAGCGTGTACCGAGCAAAATTCCCCTTAAAATCAGGGTGACACTCACACATTGACGTAATAATAGGGGTTAAAGTATGAAATTGCCGTTTTATTGCAATAGGTTCTTTGAATTGACATAGAATCTTCATGGTTTGAGGTTTTCGAATGAAACTTTTTTCAAATGGTTTCTATGATGTTCTTTTTTTAAAAAATGTGAAACATTTGAATATCGACTTTTAATTGTTTTTGTTATTCAATTTAGACAAGAAAGATGGATACTGCGAAAATTCGAGTGATTTTTGAATACGAGTTCCGACGCGGAACTAACGCGGCAGAAACAGCCCGCAATATCAATGCTGCGTTTGGAGAGGGGTCTACTAATGAACGCACCGTGCGATTTCTGTTTAAACGCTTTCGTGATGGAAATTTCGACTTAAAGAACGAGCCACGAGGAAGACCGCCCACACAGGTGAATAACGATGAATTAAGAGAGATAGTGGAAGCCGACCCTAGTCAAACTACCCAGGAATTAGCGGCATGGTTTAACGTTACCTTACCCACAATATTGACTCACTTGCGTCAAATCAATAAAATAAAAAAATACGAAAACGATCTTCACCATTATTGCTCCACGACAACGCGAGACCTCACACAGCACGAGAAACCATTTTGACCCTTCAGGAACTGCAGTTAGAAACCATTCGTCATCCTCCGTATTCACCAGATCTTGCTCCAACGAACTACCATTTTCTTGATCTTGATTTGGACAATTATCTACGTGACAAGAAGTTTTCTTCCCAGGAGGCAGTACAAAATGCTTTCACACAGTTTGTGCAGTCTAGATTGTCGGAGTTCTATCGCAAAGGCATTAATGACCTTCCCATTAGATGGCAGCAATGTATAGATAATAATGGCAACTAATTCGATTCAATAAATTTGTTAAAAATTAAAAAAATAAACAATTTAGATTTTCAGTACAAATCGGCAATTTCATACTTTAACCCCTAATATTATGTGTGTTCCTAAACAGATTGTAGTAAGCGACGTTCGCAGACACGCACACGATCGCATTAACAGTGCTACACTAACAACCGGCTAGGCTCAGTGGCGTAGCATGGGGGGGGCGGAGGGTGCGGTCCGCACCGGGCGGCACTTTGCCGCGGGCGGCGCTGCGGAGGTGGCAGTTAGAAAAAAAAATTAAAATTAAAAAAAAAAATTTCTTTTAGTGTTTTTTTCGTCTTTTTTTATGTTTCGTTACGTAATGTTACGTTTTATGTAATGGAGGCGATTTCTCCATTATTCTATTACGTTTTCTCGGTAATTTTTCTGTGATATTCTACCTATGTCAAAAAATGTTAATTTCACTTTTCAATTCAATAAATCATTCAATAAAACTAATAAAAGTACTCTTTTTACCATGCCCAAATTTTTTATAATGGATTACAAAAATAAGAGGGCGGCAAATTTGGAATCCGCACCGGGTACTAGTGACCTATGCTACGCCACTGGCTAGGCTGAGGATGCCAATTTGGCTAGCAATTTATTGCCTCCCTTTGGAAGCTCGGTCTGTGGTTCTATATCTTATTATAATTCTACGAGTAGGGTATTTATTTCATTACTAACATACGACAAATAGTATCATGAAACCTAAGCTCCGCAGAAGATTGTAAACAGGAAAGCCATAACAGGCAGATACAACCACCGAATGCAAGTCACAACGAGCGACAATAATTGGCATTGGCAACGGAAAAGCTAATCCAAACTCCGACAAACATATTAGAATTTAATACGACAAACTCCCGGGCTTCGGGGCACAGACTAAGGAGAAAGAAGCCGCACTCAATGCAGATATCATAAACAGAATTTGACCAGCGGCTAACCTAAACAGAGCTTGTGGTTTCGATGTCCACTGAGGCTGACTTACTTGTTTTGTACAAATGGCCTTAGTCTGTAACTGTTTCTATGTCTGTTATGTCCTTGCCCTGTCTAGTTACTATAACACAGGGTATCCTAGTTTAAACCAGGACAAGTATTTGTGTTGTTATTGGAAGTTATTAATTCATTCATATTCGAGAGAAAACATGTTTGTAAGTTTAAACGAACAGTAAAAAAATACGGATTTGGTCAGCAATAAAATGCTATCTGTCAGCAATAAATAGGTCGACAGAAAATTATAAATTCAGCAGGAACGTAATCGAATTGAGCAGAAGATTCTAAATTGATCAGCAGAACATTCCGAATTGATCAGTCAGCAAGACGAGGATTGTATTTCTTTCTTAATAAATCTTTCTTTCTTTCTTCTTTCTATTTGGTGAAGTTTTTTTGATTTTTTGCTCTTTCACGCTGTTCTGATCAAGTAGTGATTTTTCCAATGAATTATTTATTTCATATTAGATTTTTTTTTGCTTTCAAAGTGGTTTCTTTATCGACACTGAAAAAACGGTTTTCAGTCTGTTCCTCCCCAATAATTAAGGAAGTCGTCAGCTCCCCATATTCTTCTTCATTTTTTGCCAAGCAAAACAGACCTTCTACATCCACTACTTAAAGATACCTTTAAACTTAACAATTTCAGTAAGAAGGATTTTGAATGGGTATCACGTTAGGTATTCTGTCTCGTTCTACCTGGTGGGACCTCCAAACAACCGAGCGAGTTCGGGCAACTGTGAAATCGTACACTAGACACATTTGAAATCGGGTATAGGTGCCAAAAACAACGTTTCATAAGCGGGTCGTCTACCGTAAAAATAGGCTTGCGAGTTCAAAATGTTTACAGTCAAACTGTACTACCCCGCCAGTCTCCAGAATTGATCAAATGTACTGTTTATTTATTTAAAGACTTCTTCAAGTTATTATGATGGGCCAGATTGAGGGAAGATGTGTGTTGGGAGAAGAAAGAAGTCGTGGCTCAGAAACATCAGGGGATTGACAGACGTAGCCAGCGTTAAAGTCCAGTTTCGCTTGGCAAGAAACGAATAAGAATATGGAAAGCTGACCCCTAGTCTCCATCAATGGATTAACACAGGAAGATAAAGAAACTGTTACATACATAAATCGAGAACAATTTGTGACCCTGGGGCAAGTTTTTTTTGTAGTTCGTGCACTATTCAAAATCCTACATCGCGCCAGCAAAGTTTTTTCAGTGTTGATATAACTACAATAGCCGTCTTCAGTCGTGCCGTCTCAGCCCAGCCCCCGCTCTATCTGAAGAGCACGATCATTTGATTATCCGCTCCTCTTAACAGATCTTCCGTGGTCGGTTGGTAGTTATATCCCGTAGCCACCATCAGGGACAAAGGGACTATATAAAAAGATCTACACTTGAGCGGCGACTTCGAGGTCTTACCAGGTCAGCCCTAGTGTTTTCGCCCCTAACGTCACTTACCGACGTCCGATGGTTTTTGGGCGCTGCCGCTTTGTCCTACTCGGAGATTGCCGCGAGAGGCTCCGCAGTTTAGTATGACGGGTGACGATTTGAGAGCTCTGTAATTCTTCTCCCACTTACAAAAACGCCCTATCTCTGGCAGCCGGTGGCACGGTTTTAAGGGCCAGCGCACACGGGCCTCCGGATAAATCATGGCGACGGCGCCCGTACGTGACCGGCGGGCCTAAGGCTTCGTTGGCCACTCGTCATTTGTCGATGGAACTCCGACGGTACCAATAGGCTCACATAGAAGGTCCTGTTCCATGAGAGCCATGAATAAATGTGCAGTTGAGGGTAAAGTTTTGACGCTTAGAAAGGTTAGAAAAGGAAATGGAAGTTAAAATACATGTACACGGTCTGATAAAACCAAATCGTCAAATTAGTTAGGGAGTTGACCATTTTTCTTTTTACGTTCCACTGCAGGCACAGTGACACACTCTCTCTCAGAGAGAGAGAGAGAGAGAGAGTATGGGATAATTACCACGCGTGCCCACCGCGGATTGGCAATTTTAAGCGTTGAGGGATGTGAACACCTCAAACACAGTTGACCATAGTAAATAAAAATAAATTACAGCTGTTAACAGTAGATTAAGAGATTGTTAGTACAATCGGCAGCAGGTCAACCTTTACATGTTTATTGCAAAGTCGGTCCTTAGCGTAACTGATTAGAGTTTACGTATGTAAAGGTTTATCTGCTGTCAACTGTATACAAGAAACCGGGTGTTATCAATGCAGAATTTAAGGCTTTTCAACTGAACAAAATTTAAGGCTTTTGTCATGGTAATGTTCAAGTTCAAAATTTAACTTGTTAATTTGTTATGGTAATGTTTGCCGTAAGCTGTTTATCTGTTTTTTTTCTTTTCCTTTCTTTAAGTATGCACCAGATTTTGTCCAACCTCTTGCAGGAAATACTGCGTGAAATAGCCTGCCTGGCGACATAACATTCGGAATGAATCTTCTCTGCCAAGAATCATCATCCGAGCTCGATGTGGGTTGTGTTTTAATGAAATAGAAACCCGGGAGCGAATTAAAGCGAAATACCGAGCGGGATTCGGTCAATCCCGACCACAGGTACACGGGCGGTATTTCCCATTAGAGTAAAGGTGAATTTTGAAAATAATCGTTCTCAACACACGTTAAAAATAACAGGCAGTTATTTTTATAACACTGGTCATAGTGCGTAACGTCTTCGATCGTCCCTGGATGCAGAGGCGATGTGGAAGACTTAATGGAGCAGAATTAAAAGGCTAGAGGTGTCAGTTGGTCTCGTTGGTAATTTTATTCCGAATCAACAACATTTCGTTTCTTTGATTATGACTTGACACGCCACTAGTATAATGATGAATATACAGATGGCGATGTATGATTTAATTACAATGATATGCAAAAGATGGTGCTGTCGTTAGACAGTATTGATATAGGTAACGTTTAAGTATTATGAACGTTACGAATACCAAGAACGAAATGGCAACATTACTTGTATTAATTCAGGAACGCCGCGGTTAAACGGTTAATATCTATCACTTTTTGGCATTTGACTCTGATGCAGGTTAAAGCGGCAAACTATTAGTAACAATCAATCAGTATTGTTTAGAACTAGTGCGTGTCTTTAAGGCAATAAAACGAGAAATACATGACGAGTATGAATAATAAGGAGTATTTTCATAACAAGTATTCTGCAATGTGCTTACTGATAACTGTTACGCTCTATTATTACTTCACACTAAATTCAAATAACCGTTCCGTGAAATACGCCTCACCTCTACTCTAGAGCCATAGCGTATACAGGATAGTACTAAATGGGAATTGGAACAGCACAGGAATACTCAAACGTGGTGACTGGCGTTACGAGCCGCGTACCTAAACCGCTTAACCCCGGTTTCTCGTACACTAACATTCTGTTAATTTCTTGTTAACAGCGGTCAGTTAGCTATACATACAAAAAATGTCATTATGTAAAGATGGGTTACAAGACCAGTGGAAAACCACTGTGAGTACTGTGACAAATGTTAAAACTTGATGCATTACTATACAGTCGACAGCACATCGAACTTATGTGCATGCACTTACGTGCACTCTAATCATTGCGTTAAGGACGACTTTACAACAAAAATGTGAAGGTTGACCTGCTGTCGATTATACTATCAGTTTTTTCAACTACTTAATGTCACTGCCGCGTCCTATCGTTCTTTTCTTTCACACGTATCCGCAATGAAAGTGATGGCTAAGACTTATGCATCAACCTTCACTTTAAGTGCTGAAATTGGTGCTAACACGTTGAATTGGGACCGCGTTTTACTGCGCTTTAAACGGTTTTGTAAAAAAGGGCTTCAAAAGGGCCAAAACAACTTAATTAACCCCATTGCGTGCAAGTGTTTATCGGCGGGCCGGGCGTGTCGGCCGCTTAATAAATCCGGCTCGAAGGACCAATAAAAATGGCCGCGACAAAAAGGCGGGAAAACTCTGACGGCGCAGTTTCGCTGTAAAAAGTGCAGCCGCGAATTTCGCGCGGATTACGGACGAGTTTTTGTTCTTTGTTTTACCTTGAAAAATGCTGTAAAATATGTATCGCGAATTTGAGGGAAACTTTGCGAAGATGTTGGCTGTTTGTTACCTAGTCACGGCTAAGCGGCTGTGCAGATTTGGGTTAAATGATAAAGCACTAAGATAAATTTCATTATGATGTTTTCATTCACAGTTAGCTAGTGGTATTGCTACTACAAATTCACGATTGTATGTAACATAGAAAACAAAGTCATCGGTATATTCTATATATTATATTCTTCTACAAATTCACGATTGTATGTAACTTAGAAAACAAAGTCATCCGTATATTGTATTTTATTTCATTCAGCTCTTGTCTGGGTTCATACAAATTCTTTTTTGTAATTCCATCAAAATCTACAGGGTGACTTTGTATTTGATTGAAAAATTTTAAGGGGACATTCTACCCATGATTTAGAAACATATGGCGCTAGTTAAAAAAAAAATTTTTAGTTACCCACTCAAAATTTTATTTTTCTTTTTTTTATTTAATTTATTGACTTAAGTTGGTATGGCAGAGTTTTTCATTTTATAAATTATTCGCGAAACTGCGTGACAGTTTGTTGGCGAATTAATCGCACTCTTTTAACATTTTTTTTAAAATAGTATTAGGTAACAATAAACTAAATTTTAAAGTTTTAAGCATGAACAAACAAAATCGGGACGAGAAGTTATAAAAATGGAAAAAAATACTATGGTTCAAGCGTCTTATGGTCGGCGCCGGTCAATTCAATTGTTCTTTTAATTGTCTACGCATGTCGGAGGATAGACTTTTATACATTTAACACATTAGAAAAAAAAAATTCAACGTCATGGTACTTCCTCCCACTTTGAATTTGAATTCACAGTTTCGAGCAAAAGGTCGGAAATCACGAATATTTACAATTTGTTATACCATTATTACAGATAAATCCTTACTAATATTATAAACACGAACCCGCCTGCCACGCGTGGCGATTATGGCAAAACCCCTCATGGTTATGAAAACCACGAAGGAGGCCTGCGTCCTGCAGTGGGCGTCGTGTGGCTGATGATGATGATGATTATAAACGCGAAAGTGTGTATGTATGTTTGGACGTTTGTTACTCTTTCACGCAAAAACGGCTGAACGGATTCGGATGAAATTTTCAACAGAGATAGATTATAGTCTGGATTAGCACGTAGGCTATTTTTTATCCCGGAAAAGTACACATCAAAATTTACAAGTGAACGAAGTCGCGGGCAACAACTGTTTTACACAATAAAAAGAACATTCTCTCAAAATAACGATTTCTAAAGGGGCGTATATTTTTTGAGTTCATGAGATGAACATAAACACAATCACTTGCCCTGGTCCCAAACTAGAAGTGCTTTGGTAACGAGCATGAATAATACGATAGCACGAGTCACGCGATTTGTGGCGCTACTGTTAGCGCCAATAAAAAGAAGATAAAATTAACAAATGAACATACATCATACATAAACTAACGCCTGCATCCCAGTGGGGTGGGCAGAGACCAGGGACTGCCACTTGCCACGATCCCGACAGATCAAAAGTACCCGAAACCGGCGTGCGTGCGTGCAACGCCTAATGAATGTTGAGGAAGATTAAATTAAATTAATTTTATTCTCATTTGACAGACTTTGACAGTTGTACTGGAAATAGGAAATATCAGTGACTTTAAAACTGTAGGTAGCCAACACAATGTAAATACTAGAAATAGACATAAAAGAAGAAGAAGAAGAAAGACATCGTTCCCAAAATTTAGGCTGGCAAAGGTTAATACATCCTTTTAATTTTATTCACATTTGACAGACTTTGACAGTTAATGTACTGGAAATAGGAAATATCAGTGACTTTAAAACTGTAGGTAGCCAACACCATGTAAATACTAGAAATAGACATAAACTTTCGTTCCCAAAATTTAGGCTGGCAAAGGTTAATACATCCTTTATGGGGCATTGTATACGTTTCTATAATAAGATCCCTGAGGATATAATAAGCTTGCCAGAAACGCGGTTCAAAAAATGCGTGAAGCACACTTTGTGCCAAAAAAGCTACAATAACATTAAAGATTATTTAGACGACAATGATGTCTGGAATTAAAGCCAGTTCAATGCATGAGTTTTAGAACATTTATATAAATCCTGTAAATTAAGGACTCGAAAAGACTAAGTTTGGAGTTTTTTTGTCCATTTTGTTCTCCGAAATGATCTGGATTTTTAAATGGACACCTAGTTTAACTTTTGACGTTCATTAAGTCGCAGTTTCTGTGCTACTTTGAATAAAAAAAATTTGATTTTGATTTCGATTTCGATTTCGATTTCGATTTCGATTTCGATTTCGATTTCGATTTCGATTTCGATTTCGATTTCGATTTCGATTTCGATTTCGATTTCGATTTCGATTTCGATTTCGATTTCGATTTCGATTTCGATTTCGATTTCGATTTCGATTTCGATTTCGATTTCGATTTCGATTTCGATTTCGATTTCGATTTTGATTTTGATTTTGATTTTGATTTTGATTTTGATTTTGATTTTGATTTTGATTTTGATTTTGATTTTGATTTTGATTTTGATTTTGATTTTGATTTTGATTTTGATTTTGATTTTGATTTTGAAAGTCCCGACTTTTGACATTTAAAATGCGCGATAGCCTCATCATCACACTACGCAGGCAGGCAACGGACTCACAGCCATCAGTACAAATCAAGCATAACTGCCTCCAGCGGGAATCGAACCCAAAAAAGTTTATTCCGATACCACAACACACATAAAATCTTACAAATAATAAAACGCGAAAACAGTAAAAAAGCTTAAAGTAAAAAGTAATAATAAATAATCTTATTCTAAACAATCACACAGTAGAAATGAAGTGATATGGTGGAGACGCTGTGTGCCATGGTACAAGAAAAGGTTCTTGACTCAGCATATGTCACAGGTATCTGTTTGTTTCTCCTCTAATGTGTCAACATTATACAACATTAGACACAAAGATCGGAAAAAAAGCGCAAACAATCACGTTCCTTCTATGGGAGCCCCTTAAAATATTTGTTTTAATTTAATTATTTATTTTTTAAGCGAATATAGAACTGAACATTCTGTCAATATTTCAAGCGTCTACCTGTTGCCGTTATTAATATCGAGCAAAAAAACATCACGTTTGTTGTATGGAAGCCCCCCTTAAATATTTATTTTATTATGTTTTTAGTGTTTGTTGTTACAGCGGCAACAGAAATACATCGGAAGAAGAAGAAGACAAAGAAAGAATGACGATACTCTAATAAAAAGAGAACTTATTAGATTTCGTTTTGGCATTGAATTCTGAACGTTTTCTTATAAGGGCTATACATACAAACCTATAAGGGCTATACATAAAAAATCTTGTTAAACGCTTCAAAAATTATAAGGCGTTACGTGCAAGTTGGTGGTAGCCTAGTGGGTAGAACATTGGACTCGGAAGCGGGAGACCCAGGTTCGATTCCCAGTGTAGGCATGTACCTATGACTTTTCTTTCTAAGTTATGTGCATTTGTGAAGTTATAGTAGCAATACCACTCGCTGACGGTGAAGGAAAACATCGTGAGGAAACCTGGGTGTCTGAGCTATTCACATACCTCAGCGCTTGAAATCGCCAATCCGCGGTGGGCACGCGTGGTGATTATGCCCATACTCTCTCTCTGAGAGAAGGCCTGTGCCATACAGTGGGACGTATATAGGCTGCTTATTATGACGTGCAAGTTGTGACGTCATAGTGTGAGCCCAATTTGTATGGTGCGTTTCTGTACCACGTGACTGTATTGACTTTTCGACAGGTTATATTGTGTAAAAAAAATACCACGTTAATTTATCTTTCAACATAGTCTCTCCGATTATATTAAAACATTTTTAGTCCAAGTTCTCCATGAATTTCACTACACCTTTTAGAAACACGTTGTATGAAATCGGTCCAAAAACTCCCGAATGAACCCGACAGCGCGGCAGTATAACTCAGCGTTAACGCCGATGGTTTCATAGCAATTTATTAATCCCATAACAATCACTGAGACGCATTGTTCAGCAATACAAACGCCGAGGATATTTCTTGCTATTGAATGGCGCAGTACAGTTGGCGACAAATGTGGTACCTACAGAAAGAATATCACGTTAACGTTAAGTGGTAGTGCATTTTGTTCATAATAATAATAGTTATCTTTTTCATTTGCGTTGAAATGTTTTCTGCTTTTCTTTTGTTTAGAGAGAGAAAGATGAGAGAAACAGAGAAAAATATAAGACGGATTGTAGATATCATTAGGCCTTAAAAGCACTCCTCATATAACCAAATATTGGCAAATCATAATCTAATAAACATTTTAAACATAGTTTTACAGAAGGTTACATTGAAACTAAAGGGAAAACTTTAATTATTCATCATCATCAGTTCCTGTCATCCCTCATAATGGACATGGGGCTCTCAAAACAGACTTCCATAGCGGCCGATTTTGCGCCTTTGATTCGAGCTTATACGTATTGTCCCGATAATAACGGCTTCCTGCTCTACTGAGCGTCTCCAGGTGGTTTTAGGACGTCCTTTACCTCTCGTTCCAGACTTTTATTATTACACCAACTGAAATATTAATTCCATTGATATTTGTTCTGGCTAATTATCATACGAAATTATATCATTAGTTTCACCGTAAATTGTTGGTAAATTGTTTCAACATTGGGTGACTTTTCCGATGACTGCTATAATCGGCAATGTGTGTCAAAGCACTATGCCACAAACCATGAATATGAATAAATCAAATCAAATCAAAGTAGGCCTAAAATTACATTGCTATAACATAAGTTTAAGCTGATGATTCTCCGTACTGAATAAACAAATAAATAAATAAATAAATAATAATAAACATTTTCGTATTAAAAATGAATGGCATTTTCATGTTAAATTTCTCTCATACATTTTTGCGCTCGCCTGTACCTTCTACCAACCTACCAATAATAACTTCATTCTCCCCGGGGTTTTTAAAGAAAACATAGCTTGGAGTTCGTTTGTTATTGTTTCCCGTTAATAGACTTATCGGCGACTAGCTTTAGCGCCCTGCTCTGCTGAGAGACTTCTTCTGAATTTATGCTTTAGGCAATTGTATTAAATATGGGTTTAGTCAGTTAACGGGATCCAGTGGGCTAACTAGCGCCACCAATGAAAAATTTTTTTTTAAATTTATTTAGTAATCTAATAGGCTCTTAAATTTATAAAGTACATTTAGCTTAAATTTATTTATAAGGCCCAGTTACAGGTTTACCTTAAATTATGTAACTAAAACAGGAGACGGAACTCTTAACTACTTATAAGCTATTCATAACAAGTACTTGACATCTTACTATAATATAATCTCATTTAACGTTATAAGACAGACAAAATGCGTATTTCAAATAAATTTTTTGACAGCCAGAATATATTTATTATATTATTGTAGGTCCTCGTAGGACGACCATATCTTTCACAACTTATCATCTCTTTTTTTGCACATCGAATTGTCATACAAAAATATGATTTTTAGTTTCACGAAACGCGCTGGGTTTTTTTTAAGATTAATAGGTAGAATATTCTTAACTAGTATTTGTCTTGGTATCAAAACTAGGCCATGCCCGAAAACCTAATAAATTGACGTAGACCATGAATGAACTTTTCCAAAACATTAAGCAACAAATAGACAAACAGTGCTTAGAGCTTACATTTGATCTAAGCCGAAGGAAAGATGCCTTAATATGAAAACAAATGACGACACGCTCTTCCAATATACGTCACGTTATAAAACCCAAAGTCCTGCCATTCGTCTCATTCAAATACGAATTTGACTCTCCGACTAATGCAGTCTTGACGCATTCTACCAGCGCAATTTGACCCGGCTTGCAAGGCAAAACCACCCCTAAGTCCTCGGGGGAAAGGTCGGTCAAGACGGCAGGCGAAGGGCGGTCGGTTTTATGTCAGATTGTAGAGTAAAACATTTTTCAACTCTTATGTCCGGGATTTACGGCCAACTTTTTCCCGCCGAATAAAATGAAAATCGCTGCGAATTTCTGCTCTTGCATAGGTTTTTGGTCGGTGTGTTAATAGTTTTTATCTACACTAATGTTGTAACATTCTACTTATGTTTTCAATACTTGACTTATAATTACTACTGTTATAGCGCAGACAACAAAACACTAATTTTAAGCAATTTCACATGATGGTATAATATTCACATCGATATCGTAAAATCTCATTATAACATCAATAAAACGCGACCAACTTGATTGCAGGGCCAATCAGGTTGGTCGCGTTTTATTGAAGCGCGCAGCTGCGCTCTCATTGGTTAAATTTTAATGGCGGCAAAATCACTGTGATTGATTATACACGTACGCGTGAATTTAATTTTTAATTGCAAAAGTGAAGATAAAGTAGTGTATGCAACTGCATATAACACGGGTATTAAAACACTCGCTGCGCTCGTTTCATAAACTCACACTCGTGTTTTAATACCCTTCATTATATGACAGTTGCATAAACTACTATTTTTTACATGCCATTAGACGTTTGTGAGGATCGTGGCAAGTGGCAGACCCTGGCCGGTTTGATAGCACGATGCGCACCATAGCACTTTGTTACTTTAATTATTAGGGTTCCGCACACCGTACAAAAAAAAAAACGGAACCCTTATAGATTAACCGTGCGTCAGTCTGCCACAGTCATTTTGCTCCGAATATACTGGACCAGATCAGGTGAAATTTGGTAGGATGGTGTATTCCTATGAACCAAATATTTTTTTTGAATAAGGGTCATTTTCGGGAGGACAAATTAGGAAATTAAAAAAAAAAATTGCAAACCTTGTCATCCACCTGTGTCATATATCAAATGAAAGGCTCGTTATGAGGATCTCAAATTGTTGTTATTGTAAAAAAATGTTTTGATTTTATTCATGAAAGAAGACGAAACTTTACCATCCCCCCCCTTGATCGCCAAAACTACAGAGCCTAAAATTTTGAAAAAAAAAACTAAATATAGTTCATTGCTTGTAGATTACAGGAAAACCTATAAGAATTCTATTAATTGAAAATAAAGTGGTATAATACGTTCACTTACGGAAAATAGTTCACTAAAACACCATTACATAGATAGCGCTAGTAGTAGTTAACTCACGTCGTGAATAAAAATATTTGACTTTGGCATTGTACGGAACCCTCCCCACGCGAGTTCAACTCGCACTTGGCCGGCTTTTTTACATGCCATTAGACGTTTGCGAGGGTCGCAACAAGTGACAAACCCTGGCCGGTTTGATAGCACGATGCGCAATATACTTTGTTACTTTAATTATTTTTTTAATACAATCAGTAGCACAATGCCAACTATTAAGGCAGCAACCTCGCGCTACAGTGCGGCACGCTGCAAATCGTGGCATCCGGCTCCTTGTTGCATGCTACAACCGCCAACAGCATGCGGCCGATGTAGCATGCGGCTGTCTATTTTACACCGAGGCAACATCGTGTTCGGATACAAGCTGCGACAGTCTGCCCTATGACGCAAGGTGTTGCTATGCCGCACGATTCTTGCCACAATGTGCGTCATTTTTATTTATTGTAGCATGCCGCAATGCCGCAGTGTTGTCCCGGCGTAAAGGGGCCTTTACATCTCTTCATAGGTTACATATCAACCAAGCCCATAGGCCTTACCCTTTGGGTACGGAACCCTCATAAAAAGCCTTGGAAACAACATTTTCCTGGTAAACATCAATGTCATCTTCACTTCTCAAACTACTATAGCAGTAGCTAATTATGGCCGACATCACATATTAGGGGTTAAAGTATGAAATTGCCGTTTTATTGCAATAGGTCCTTTGAATTGACATAGAATCTTCATGGTTTGAGGTTTTGGAATGAAACTTTTTTCAAATGGTTTCTATGACGTTCTTTTTTTAAAAAATGTGAAACATTTGAATATCGACTTTCAATTGTTTTTGTTATTCAATTTAGACAAGAAAGATGGATACTGCGAAAATTCGAGTGATTTTTGAATACGAGTTCCGACGCGGAACTAACGCGGCAGAAACAGCCCGCAATATAAATGCTGCGTTTGGAGAGGGGTCTACTAATGAACGCACCGTGCGATTTTGGTTTAAACGCTTTCGTGATGGAAATTTCGACTTAAAGAACGAGCCACGAGGAAGACCGCCCACACAGGTGAATAACGATGAATTAAGAGAGATAGTGGAAGCCGACCCTAGTCAAACTACCCAGGAATTAGCGGCATGGTTTAACGTTACCTTACCCACAATATTGACTCACTTGCGTCAAATCAATAAAATAAAAAAATACGAAAAATGGGTGCCTCATGATTTGACTGATCTGCAGAAAGAAACGCGTGTTGAAACTTGTGTTGCCTTGTTGAACCGGTACAGAAATGAAGGAATATTGGATCGAATTGTAACATGTGATGAAAAGTGAATTCTTTATGATAACCGGAAAAAAAAATGCAATGGCTGACCCCAGGTCAAATGCCACAACAGTATTCAAAAATCACTCGAATTTTCGCAGTATCCATCTTTCTTGTCTAAATTGAATAACAAAAACAATTGAAAGTCGATATTCAAATGTTTCACATTTTTTAAAAAAAGAACATCATAGAAACCATTTGAAAAAAGTTTCATTCGAAAACCTCAAACCATGAAGATTCTATGTCAATTCAAAGAACCTTTTGCAATAAAACGGCAATTTCATAATTTAACCCCTATTATTTACACGTAAATACACTCGGACTGGTGCTATTTGTACGAATCAAGTGGGCGGCATCCAGTGGCAATCGAACCCACGACCTCTATTTTGATAGTCGAGCAAGTTAACCGCTAGACCAACGAGACTGTCGAATTGTAACATGTAATGTAACATCCACACAACACAATGATATGTACATGTACCTTAGTAATCGTTACGAAGGAGAAAATGGTGGAATTCCTTCTTTCTTACTTTCTTTTTCACATAATCTATTTATTGCTTTGACGTGCATTAAGCAAAATTTTTTTTATTTTTTTTTTTGTGAATAGAATTTTTGAGTTTCAGTTTGAGTTCTTTAAGCGGTAGTACGGTAGTTACGGTAATCGTCTAATATGGCCAATACATTTGTGTCCAGCAATGCTCCTTATAATCACCAATGGACCGTCCGACACAGATGTATTGGCCGAACATGTTTGGGCCCTTTCCGGCCCTCTAATCCATTACGTTACTTTTGCCCGAGTTACTTTATTTGTTTGCGATAGCGGATTGGTGGGGCGAAATCTTGGTGGAATTATTTGTAGAGCTCGAGGATCTACGTTTGACAGTCAGATAAATGTTTGTATACAACGTGTTGTTACTTGATTATTGAAACTCTCGTCTTTGATGATGTTATCTACATTTAATGACGTCTTTTAATTTCGCCCCGGCCTGAAAAAAGAGCCCACGGAGGCCAAAAGGCCAAGCGCTCCTCGTTCGCGGCTGAGATAGGCCGGAGATCGTATCAGGGGTCCGAATCTGCTCTGGTTTTGTATAGGAATCTTTCTTTCATTTTCCTTTTCGGTGTTGTATTTAACAGATAGATAGAAAACGCTTTATTGCAACAACAGTAAAATTAAACCAAAGCTTTAAAATAATAATATTATTGGATACAATGTGTTGATTTGTAAATTAACACTCGCCTCAGGGTACTTTCTACTCATCAACACGAACAACTTTTACTATTAGGTTGAAATCGCAAAAAAAAAACAGCTGTTCCATACTAAAATTCGATACCTACTGAACAAAATGTATGGAACAGCTGATTTTTTTTTAAAGAGTTTACAGTTGGTACATAGTAAAAGATGTTCCTATTGATAAGTAGAAAGTACCCTGAGTCGGGCGTTAATTTACAAATCAACACCTGGTATATGTTACCGTTAGAATACGGAATACGTTAATATTCGCATTAACTAAGCAATCCGCAAATTACCGCAAATGATCCGTTAAAGTGTGAAATTTGACTTAAAGTAGCAAATATCTCCACTTTACCTAGTTAATCTGCATATTAATGGATGCTACACCGTTCAATCGCGGAAGACAGTAAGCGAAACAAAAAAAAAACACAACGTGAAAAGGCCTAGGAAGAAGAAAAAGCAGCCAAGAAAATGGTATCGGTTTCTGATGCTTATCATCCAATAGCCGAGGAAGGAACCACGGTGAGAATGAAAGTACCTGAAGTCGACATATTTGATATGTATTTGATGGCCGTTAAATATTGGCCGCAGTGCTTGAAAAATCTGATGATGGCTTCTACAAACTGGGCACTAAAAGTGGAATTTTGAGACATTTATATCCACCATTGATAGCAAAAGATGATGTTCCTGATAGCAAAAGATGATGTTCCTGATAGCAAAAGATGATGTTCCCGATGACAAAATTTCTTTACGTCAACTGCAACAAAGCAATCATGAGGTACCTAATGGGCAAGGCGTTCGGAAATGTGACTGCAAATCTAAATTTGTCACTAACAGCTGTTTTCAGTTATTTTTGTTGACTTTATTGAAGCCAAGTTCCTTTAGTTAAATGTCTAATTTGATCGGTTATTTCTGTGGAGTAACATACGAGTTTAATTACATACTACAGTATTGATTTCTTTAATTACTTTTATTTATGCGTTTAACAAATTAAAAAAAATAGTTACAATGAATTCGAATGTTTTATTCAAACAGAGAACCTGTTAAATTTACTTAACCGTGTGCTTGGCCGCAGATTACCTAGGAAAGTCTACAGATTATCTGGTTAGTATTAGAACTGAAACATTTTTTTCTACTTTAACACATTCAATCAGATAATCTGCACTCTGACTGATTTACGCACATTAGCGGTAACATATATAATAATATAAACCCTTAACCCAAATCGCAAAAAAAAATTTCTTTTAATGTATGTAGCATTGATTCCCGATAGCTCTTCATGGTCAACGTCCAGCTATTTGTCAGTTTATTTTATATCTGGTTTAATTGGACTATGGTTAAGACTTATATTTTTATGTACTTTATCAGTATATTTATACTACTAACTTGTGCTGTGGGTTATGTCAATCAATGAATCGTCCAGTGCTGGACCTAGTTCTACCGCAAGGCACGCCGCTTCCTTCTCTCCTCGGCCATCTTCATCCAGCGGTTTTGTCAATAAACAATATAATAACAATATAAAAACAATGAAGGAAAGCTGCTCCATACTTACTCCGTCCAGAGGTTTATGACAGCCTGCAACATCACCACATCCAGCAAGTGCAACGAAACCAGACCTTCACTTGCACTCGTCTGCCGCGACACAGATCTGTGTCCAACTTAGTATGGGCTACCTATACGTTCCATTCCGCGAGGGCAGTTCAGGGGGTTAAACAGATCCGGAAACGGAACCATCAACACAAAGGTGATAAAAAAACCTTTTTGAAACAGCTATATTGCTGTTTATTCTCTCAAGAAGACAACACACATATCTTATTCCATTGGAGACGACTTTAAAGCAAGTTTTCAAACAATCGCGACCGACTCAGCGCCAAGTTTCTCTGTGGGCGACGTGTATGATGATAAAGAAGAAATCCAGAAGGGGCGCTCAATGGAAGAGCAATAAAGGCAGTCTTTTAGACCTCATTACTTGTAGCAGAAGCAGCCTACTACCCACTCCCGCCATATACCAACGACTTTGTTTTCTAAGTGCATTCGGGAATTTCTTACACTTATTCTTTATTGGGAAAACCAACAGCACAAAATAACAAAAATATCTGCAATGAATAATCGTGATAATAAAGCCAAAACCAGATTTCACATAACTGGGTATAACTATAGAAAATAATATCAAGCAATAGGAAAAAAAAGTCATGTTTTTAATAAATGGAATTGAGAAGTGGACGGTGTGTGTGCGTGTGTGCGCGTGTGTGTGCGTGCGTGTGTGTGTGCGCGTGTGTGTGCGTGTGTACGTGTGTGCGTGTGTGTGTGTGTGTGTGTGTGTGTGTCTGTGTGTGTGTGTGTGTTTGTGTGTGTATGTGTGTATGTGTGTATGTGTGCGCGTGTGTACGTGGGTGTGTGTCTGAGTGCTTAGTTGAGTAGAACCTGATATTTGAAGGAGGGCTTGCATAATGAGAATAGATGTATTTTGGAGGAACGTGAATTATAGGTATCTATTGAAGCCAATGACGGAGAGAGATTGCGTCTCTTGTCTCTTGGTTGCGGAGGGCAAGTTCTACTCTGGATCGCTGAGCCGGCGAGAACGAATGAATGAATGGTTCATAAAAGTATGAATGAATGAAAGAATGCTTGAATGAATTAATTAATTAACAATGGATTGATGACCGAACGGACGAATCTCTTCAGAAGCAAACCAACTGACACTTCTTGTACTATGTCTGCAGTCTTGGCAAACATAGAGACTGTGGTGGTCTCCGTTTGACAACAGTTTTCTTCGCCCGGGAGACCACCAAGACAGTTTTTGAGAGGCAAAGGAGCCTTCCTGGATGTCCAGCTGTTATGATACTTTGTGTTATTTCCGTCTTCAAGAGTACTGTCAAGGGAATAGGGTTGAAGTGCTAGGTATTTACTGTTACCGCAAAATCTGATATAGATAGTATAAATTCGTGTCACAGTGTTTGTTGTCGAACTCCTCCGAAACGGCTTCACCGATTTTTGTGAAATTTTTGTGTATACTTGTGGCGTGCGTATTTGTGTAAATATAATAAAATATTAGAATGTAGGTACAAACAGACACGCTATGCTCAAACATTATTATTAGTATATATCTAGACGCCACAGAATACTTAGAGCTGTTTAGTTACTATCTCTCGGATACCTACTCTGTGACATGACTTGTTAGATCAATAATTTAATTCGATATTTTGGTTTGGTGTTTATTCAATTTCTTTTGGCTTTTGTGAACCGTAAATATAATCTATTTGGCCATTGACCTTCGATGCTTTATTAAATTGGTAAGAAGCTGAAAGCACTCTACTCTCCACACTTCCATATACTTGGTAGGTAGAATAGGTCGCAGGCCAACTTTGTTAATATGGCAAAACAACGATTGCCGAGTCAGCTAGTAAAGAATATAAAGCTGTGAGTAACTGATGGTCAGACAGCAAGTGTTTTTTGGCATCAGCGTTTTATTAATAACCCCTTGAAGTCATTAAGTACCTAGGTAAGCAATTTTCCTTTGGGGTACATACACTTCCTTAGGCGCACAGAGTGGGCCAAGTTCTCGGCCGGCCCGCGCTGTGCATATATTTACACGAACCCATTCTAGCACTTTTCGACACCCCTCTATCTTCGAACCCAGTTACGTCACAGAACTGAAAATTTCCTGAGGGCAAGTTTTCATTATAAAATTATTCAACATCCTCTAAAATTAAAAATTACGCTCTTTTATGTCATTGCAAATTTTACAAATAAAATACAGGGGCTGGACTGTCCTAGTAATTATAGAAATAACTGTGTCAGAAGAGCCCGCACATATATTATTGGCTCATGCCTCGGTAATCGGTACAATATTATTAGAACATATTTTTTTTAGCTATAGTACATTACTGCAGCAGCCAGCAAAAGAGGCATTGATGGACCGAGGCGAAGCACATACGTGAGTCCATCAATGCCTAGTTGTGGCCAAGGCTTGTATATGATTTTTCTCAAATAATGCGCGGAAATTAAAACTACCAGCTAACCTGCATTTGATACGACATAACAAGAATTGCCACTAAAAGATTTCTGTAATTTTCTCAAAGAAATTAAATTTATAAGTTTATTTTATATACAATTTCATAAACAATTATGTGTCTAACAAAAGTTTATGCTAAGAAAGCAAAAAAATTATAGACAAATAAAATATTGTTAGTTAATTAATAAATTTTTTGCAAGTTTTTTATTGTAAAAAAAAACCTATTTAGAGGCTCAAAATTCCACCCATGCCGGGACTTGAACCCGCGACCTCTGGCTAACCGTGCCAGCGCTCTCCCAACTGAGCTAATGGGCAAGTGCAGGCATCGGCGAAATTTCGAGCCTCTTTACAAACTTCTCTGTATTACGTATTTTTAGCCTCTAAACAGGTTTTTAACAATTGTCCTCAGCACGGGTTAGTTTGACAAAAAGAATATAAACTATAAATAGAGTTCACACTAAACAGATGTATCGATGGCCGATCGTTAACCGCATTGACATACTGTCGGGGTTACTAAATCTCCCTTCAGATAAACATTTGACTCTACTATAAGTCTTTTGCCGTGAAGGCACCTTGAACGTATGTCAGTGTCTATGGACGAGTGACAGGTGTCACTCACTTACCCTTCCTGCGTCAGAGAGAAAATAGGTACATACGTTTGCTGATTACTTGACATTATATAGTATTATTTCCGTGTGCCGCCAGATTAGGAATAGCGTCAATCCATTTCCTTCCGTGGATGTCGTAGACGGCGACTAAGGAAATCAATTACCATGAGACAGGCAGCAGCGTCTTCCTTAGATTCCAACCGCGTACTGCGATCGCCAACCCGCCTGCCAAGCGTGGCGATTATGGCAAAACCCTTCATGGTTAGGAAAACCATGAGGGAGGCCTATTTCCTACAGTGGGCGTCAAATGGCTGATGATGATAGTATTATTTGCATTAGTCCACTATTATTCAGTACCTAAATAGGTACCCAATTACTGTTCCCTCGAGGAAAGGCAAAATACATGCCACCTACTTAAAATTTCTTCAAGTGTTCAACTGTCGCCTTTCGACAATCCAATCTTTGAAGAGGACTCTTTCATATTGTCAAGCTAGGACACATCAAGGAGGGAGAAGTCTCTTATCGTCTAGATTGTAAACAAGAATTGGATTCAGCGCGTGGCGACACTTAAATGACAAGTTAGGACACTGGCTGAGAGAAAGAGAGGGCGAGATGACACGCCGACAATGTTATAAAATTGACGTAATCTGTCCTTATTGGCTGAGGTGTTTACATACCTCAGCGCTTGAGAGAATCCAGTGAGCTAACTAGTGCCACTTAAAGGGTGCCACCACTAAAAAAAAACTTCCTTTACAAATCTTATTTGCAAGGACTTATGGCCGTGAACCTAAGGAAAAAAAAAAACATAACATAACATAACATAACATAAACTCACGCCTGTATCCCAGAGGGGTAGGCAGAGACCAGGGAGTGCCACTTGCTACGATCCTGACAGATCACTTTCGCTTCCTCAACATTCATTAGTCGTTGCATGCACGCACGCCGGTTTCGGGTACTTTTTATCTTGCCCTTTGTTAATAGATCCTCTATTTGGTCGAAGTATGTCCGTCTGGGTCGTCCCTTACCGGCCCTTCCATCCACATTCGCTCGATATATTTGTTTTGTCAATCTTTCTTCCTTCATCCTCTCCACATGTCCAAACCAACGCAACATTCCTGTCTCAATTCTTGTCACTACATCCTCTTTCAGTCCACAACGTTCTCTAATCACACTATTGCGTATCCTGTCATTCAAAGTAACGCCAGACATACTTCTCAAGGACCTCATTTCTACTGCATTAATCCTACTTTCTTGCTTCTTTTGCCATACCCAAGTCTCGCTAGCATACATAAGTGTTGGGACTAGCACTCCATTATGGATAGCCAATCTAGCTAGCATACATAAGTGTTGGGACTAGCACTCCATTATGGAGTGCAATGCACCGTTTACACAATTTCCTGCTTTTACTCTTCTTTCTATATCACCTTCACACTTGCCATCCCTGGTAAAGAGGCTCCCCAAATAGACAAATTCTTTCACTTGTTCCACCCTTTCACCTCTAATTCTTATCTTGCACTCAGTCATTTCATCATCTTTTTCGAACACCATTACTTTTGTCTTTAGCATTAACGCTAAAAACGGCCGTTTCTGGCGACCGGTAGCCTAGTGGGTAGAACATTGGACTCGGAAGCGAGAGACCTAGGTTGGATTCCTAGTGCGGGCATGTACCTATGACTTTGTTTTGTAAGTTGTGTACATTTGTGAAATTATAGTAGCAATACCACTCGCTAACGCTGAAGGAAAACCTGAGTGTCTGAGTTCACATACCTCAGCGCTTGAAAACGCCTTCTTGTACATTTCTCTTTGGATTAAATGGTACCTATTTGATATTTGAATTCGCGGTGGGCACGCGTGGTGATTAAGCCCTTTCTCTCTCTCTCTCTCTCTCTAACAGAAGCCATGTGCCCTACAGTGGGTTGTATATAGGTTGACTTGTAGGGGTGAAAAGGGGCGGTAAGTATTGTATGAACGATTTGCATGGGATTTACATCTCTAGTATCTCAGAGCCAAGATCGTTTGTCGACAAAAGATCTGTAACGTACTAGATGGTACAAAGTGAGTGCAATTCAAAACGGGACCAGAACACTAAAGCGTATAGTAAACATTTAGTTATAAGTTTATAACCACATAAGGTTTGTTATCATTTGGAGCGATGATTCTACTGCTTCTCCTATACCCGAAGGTTTGCTGGAAGAAATCTCTTACAGAGATAAGCTCGCCTTTGTACATGTAATTTCTTATGTAATGTCCTGTTAAAAGTCTTGTGTGCAATAAAGTATAATAATATTCGTCATCGCTTAGTCTACCTACCTAATATAGTCAGCGATACATCGAGTATTTGGTTACTTACTGCGTTCTAAGAATTTTAACAAGCCTTGTATGCATAATTTGAAGTCAAATTCAGTGTACAAATTGAATAAAGCAAATCAGATTGCCTCGTTGGTCTAGCGGTAAGTTACCTCCTGCGGTTGACTGGTAGAAAATGCTTATGGCATTAAGTACGCCGCATTGTACGATTTTTTTAAGTGCAATAAAAGTATCAAAGTCGCTAATCGTGGACTAATGAGTTCTCTTTGGATGTTTTTCCATGTCGTTGATATTTGCTTAGTTCCCATGCAACTAAATATCTTATTTTGAGACTAGCACAATGTACCTATTTTGTGTACGATATAGTATAGGATCCAACCAAAACTGCTTTTATTGTGTGTATATGTAAGTGTGTTTCTGACAATAAATAATTCATTACTTCATTCAAATACAGTTAACTATACTTTCTGGGGTCATATAGTACGAGTATGTGATAAGGAATTCCTTTTAAAAATACCACGGAATTGATTTTGATTCTTTTATTATTTTGATCGTTAGGTTACCTCGGATATAAAGACGTTCTCGGTGTCATAATAAAACACGATTCCTTAAAACGCTCCTCAAATGCAGTTTATTGTTTACATCCAACTGCATTGAAGGGTCATTTTAAGGAATCGTGTTTTGATCAATAAGACCGTAGCAATTACCAAGCTTGCACTATTTGTTCGCTAGGAGAATATGTAGAACTTAAGCTTACTACGGGATTTCATAAGCAGACTATCTACGTCCCACTGTAGGGCACAGGCCTTCTATCAGAGAGAGAGTACGGGATTTACAGAACACAAATTGGGATACTCACCGTGGATTCTAGTGCGACGTTTACGAACACAGCTTAGAGAATAACACTGCTGTGTACAATTTCAATTTCACGAGAAGCCATGCGAAACGTGGTCAAAATAGCCGCTTCCAATGAATGCTGTGGGTCTGTTGTTTGTGTTCTGAGGTTGTAGGTATCTATTCGGACAGTGCAACAAATCGTGGGAATCAGCGAATGATAACGAACACAATACCGAGAAGCAACGACACAATACGGAACCAGAGGGAACACGTTAAACTAAGGGATCCATTGAAAGGCTCTATAATAATTATATTATTTTTTTACACTAAACCGTGCTGGAGACCATTTTAAAAACCTATTTAGAGGCTAAAAATTCACCCATGCCGGGACTTGGACCCACGACCTCACGAAATTTCGCCGATACCTGCACTTACCCATTAGCTCAGTTGGGAGAGCGCTGGCACGGTTAGCCAGAGGTCGCGGGTCCAAGCCCCGGCATGGGTGAAATTGTTAGCCTGTGAATAGGTTTTTAAAATTGTCCTCAGCACCTGTTAGTGCAAAAAATAGAAGTAGGTAGACTAAGCCTATTTAGAAGCTAACTAACACTTCACCCAGACCCGCGACCTCTGGCTAACCGTGCCAGCGCTCTCCCAACCGAGCTCATGGGTAGGTGCAGGCATCGGCGAAATTTCGAGAGGTCGCGGGTTCAAGTCCCGGCATGGGTAAAATTTTTAGCCACTAAATAGTTTTTTAAAGCTCTATAATAGTAACAACTTCGTAACAACACAATCACGTGTCCTGGTCTAGGGTGCTATGGTAACCAGTCAAGGACATCACAAGCATGGAAATACACCCAGACTGAGGCCATGTGTGTACGGCAGCCCTCCCTGTGAACTGAACCCACGACACGGGGCATTGTAATCAGACGTGATATCGCTAGATCAACGAGGCAGTCATAAATAATTTAAACATAGATATGCCACGCGTACTGAAGACCACCACTGTTGTGGTCTACCTCTCCATCATATGCTGAGTCAGAGACCGGCATTTGCCACACCCGAAAACTGCTCTCTTGTATTGTCTGTTGATTTGCTTGTGCATATTTCTGTTATTCTTTTTGTGTGAAGCGGTGGTAGCCCAGTGGGTAGAACAATGGACTCGGAAGCGAGAGACCCAGGTTCGATTCCCAGTGCGGGCCTATGACTTTGTTTATTTTCAAAAAGTTACGTACATCTGCGAATTTGTAGTAGCAATAACACACGCTAACTGTGAAGAAAAACATCGTGAGGAAACCGGCGCCTTGGTTGGCTCTGCACGTATTGACTTTTCTTTCCTGTGGGCTAGGCCGACTAAGCTGTCAGGATAGTATAGGTGCTGGGCAAGCCTACTACATCTAAAAAACTATGTCCCAGGCACTGCAGTCCCTTCACCCATCTAGTGTGAGTGATGGTGCCACTGGACGCTGCATAAATCATCACATTAAGTAGATGGAAAGGCCAAAGTTTTTTCATCTCACTAGCTCGTAAAAGCTCTGTTTATCATTCGAAATCTGCGTGGAAAATCGCACTTTATCCGCTAGCGTGGAAAGTGTTTTTAAAATTCGAATATTTTTATTCAATAAAGGTTTCGTACAATAAATTACATATATATAGAACCTCATTGGTTTCGTAATAGTTTATATTCTCTGCAGCCAGTCCATTGATGATTGAAATGCAAATACTTATTTCATGTCATGCGCCAGCCTCATTTAAAGAATCGCACTGGCCGGCAAGAAAATTTGATTTAAAAAAAAATTTAACTTTCAATATTACCAATTGTAGTAATTTTACTTTTAATTTTTGAAATAAATAAACAGTAATTTAATATTTATTAAAACTGTTTTTCTTGCACCTAACATTTTCCTCGCTTTAGTGAGGTGAAAAGTTGTGTGTTGCGCTCGGCAGCAAAGTTATTTAGCGTCTCGTACCTTTGAAACCCTCGCTACGCTCAGGATTCTATATTTGAACCACTCGCTTCGCTCGTGGCTCAATCCTAGAATCCTTCGCTTGCTCAGGTTTCAATACAAGGTACTCGCGCCAAAAATTAACTTTGCAGCCTTGCATAACAAATAACTATTGTGTGCGTACTTGCTGTACAATTTTGCTTTGTATTACTTGTGCTATTTTTTATCTGTTGTGTGTGTAGATGCACATAAATGTTTTATCTATCTATCTACCACGCAAAGACGGTGTCGAACAAAAACTTAGCATTGTTTACCATTACTGATGATCTAAACAAATGACAATTATAATGTTAAGTTTTGAAAAAGTCAAGCGATGGTGCCAGCATGGTCTGATAGCGCCAATTCCAAAGGCGGATTGCCGTCACATTTAAAGAGTCTTCATGCCAAGGTCAACTTTACAAGAGCTTTCTTTTGTTTTCGATTTTTCCGGTTCAGTTACATGTTCTCAGGCAACTATAAAAAGAACCAAATTGTACGATGTAAGATAAGATAAGAATATTGTAAGTGGATGTAAGTGCAATAAAAGTATCAATCTATATATACATAAAAGGCAAAAGTGATATGTGTCAGGCCAGAAAATGTAAATTTCGCACTCGTATTCCTCATAATGAAGAAGGCTTCCACTGACGATAAACAAGTCACAGGGTCAAACCCTTAAATACGCAGGTAAGTAAGTAAGCAAGTAAGATTTAAGGCAGGACTGTTTCTCTCATGGCCAATTTTACGTGGCGTGATCACGTGTTAGCTCACCCAGGTAATACTGCCACCTTCTGATAAAATGACAAAAACGAAAAGTTCTCGAATGGAGACCACATATCGGCAAGCGCAGCGTTGGACGACCAGCCACAAGATGGACAGATGACCTTAAGTGGCAGGAAGGCGCTGGATGCAGGCCGCTTCCAACCGGTCTTTTTGGAAATTCATGGAGGAAGCCTATGTCCAGCAGTGGACTTATTCTGGCTGAATAATGATGATGATAATACAATACTAGCGGCCCGCCCGACTATGCAGAGATTTTTTAATAAAGTACCTATAAAGAAAAGTCAAAGAAGTTCTAAAGTAAACGTGCGTGAGCGAAGCCGCGGGTAAGAGCTAGTCCTTACTAATATATTATAAACGCGAAAGTTTGTATGGATGGATGTTTGTTACTCTTTCACGCAGAAACGGCTGAACGGATCCGGATGAAATTTTGCACAGAGATAGATTATAGTCTGGATTAGCACATAGGCTATTTTTATCCCGGAAAAACACACATCAAAATTACCACGCGAACGAAGTCGCGGGCAACAGGTAGTAAATAAAAAATTTAAGACTCACCTCCATCCTCGGGGATATTGAGCAGCTTCTTGGCCCCAGGACTGGGCCCCCTCACAGCAGACAGCGCCCGCTGGAGTGTCTCACTCATCTGCTTTCCACTGGCACTGGCACTGAGCACCAACACAAGCACTAGCACACTCAACCTGGAGCACCTCCGTCTGCGCCAGCTCGAGTCCTGTTTCCCCATCGTCTTCGTTGGTGGAGGGCGCGAGCACGTAGTGGGACGCGCTACATCTTTGGCGGCGTCTGGAAGGAGAGAAGGCGTCGGTTATTTGTCGTTCCTGTGTCGGCAGGGAATTTGGGGAATTAAATTATTGTAATGGCCGGATTAAGAATAGCGTCACTCGATTTCCTCCCGTGGATGGCGTAGAAGGCGACTAAGGAAATCAATTACCAGGAGACGGGCGGGCAGCAGCGTCTTCCTGAGATTCCAACCGCATACTGCGACCGCCAACCCGCCTGCCAAGCGTAGCGATTATGGCAAAATCCCTCATGGTTATGAAAACCATGAGGGAGGCCTGTGTCCTGCAGTGGACGTCAAGTGGCTGATGATGATTATAAATGGTTTTTTTTTATGTTGGCTATTTAAGCCCCATTGTATGGCACAGACCATCTTTCAGAGAGAGAGTAGAGGGCGCGAACACATAGTGTGACGAGCTACGTCTTTGGAAGCTGTCTGTCCCTCTGGAAGAAGAGAAAGCCTCGGTTATTTGTCGTTCTTGTGTCGACAGGCAATTTGGGGAAGAAAATTATTATAATGGTTTTTTTAATGTTCTTTTTATGCAGCCTATATACGCCCCATTGCATGGTACAGGCCTTCTCTCAGAGAGAGAGCCCATACTCTTAATCACCCCGGATCGGCAATTTCAAGGGCAGAGGTTTGTGAAAGATGATGGGAAGCTGGATTGTGTGGAGTTAAAATTAAATAATAAAAATATTTTTCCAGGTTTTACAGGTCTATGACAAAAAACTGGCACTTAAATGTCATAATTTGAAGAACGGAAAGGAGTTTGTCAGGCTCGCGGCAAGTGGCAAACCTCTCTGCCTACCCCTCCGGGATACAGGCGTGAGTTTATTTAATATAATATAATGTACGCACTGGAAAGTCACGACTTTTGACATTTGAACGTGTTAAAGCGACTCGCGTCGGCATTCCACCCCTGCAGGTCAAGATAGAAAGAGAAAAAAGACATTCATCAAATCACCACACTTCTTCACACCACACGGGTTAAAAAAGTAAAAAAGAAAAAGATAAAAGATAGCGAGAAAGTGGTGGATGCGGAGAGTACTAGAGCAGGAGGGTTAGCGTGCAGAATCCCTACACTCACCATTGTGTGGTTATGAACTGAACAAGAAAAAGAGGAATATGTCTACAAGACACGAAACCTTCAGATAAAAAGCAAAATAAAGTACCTCTTGTATTCTCCTGTTGTATTGGAGATAAAAATTGAAAGAAACGAACAGGGCCGACGTTTGCCTAGCAAATCCGATTGTCTGACGGAGGAAAATAAAGGCGGGAAAGGAAAACTGAATTGTTGCTCCTAAAGGCGCAGGCACACCAAGCGAGCGGGAGTGAAAGGGCGTTCGCGCAAGATTGCGTTTACACCCGGTATTTCTTGAAGTTCGTTTCGTTGTGCGTACAATCGACAGCACATCAACCTTTACACCCGTGCACTTTATTCACTAACGTTACGTGCTACTTTGCAAAAAAAATGTAAAGATTGACCTGCTGTCGGCAATAGAATAAGAAGTTCTCTGTTCTCAGTTCGATAATATTGGACGACCATATTTAGACGAGTCGATAAATGTTTATTTAAAAAACCACTTCTTAAGAGTTTTTTTTTGTAAATAAAATGATTTGATTTTATATTTGAGACCAATTGATGCCATATTTTCTTTGATCGGTTTTGAACGTAGAATATTTAAATACTATCTGATTGGCGATCAGACTAAGCTTGCAGTCGCTTATGTCATTAGTTTATAAATAGCAGGGTTGGCACTTTTTTAAAAGACTAGTTATTATTATTATTATACGTTTATTGGCAGGAAGACGCTGGATGCAGGCCGCTTCCAACCGGTCTTTTTGGAAATCCATGGAGGAGGCCTATGTCCAGCATTGGTCTTCTTGTGGCTGAATGGTGATACGTTTATTGCACACATGTAAACTTTACTATGACAATGCGGCGAACTTAACGCTAAAGCATTAGGCATTATGTAAATTAGCCTGTATGTATGCCAATTTTATTGCGTATTTTATAATATAAAGTTTTTTTTTTCATTAATGTGAGTCATCTTGTCTTATTTTTCATATTCTTAAATAATTTATGTACACCTACCTACTCTCTTCATCTTACAGTCCTATTCATCTTAAGGTTGTCTGGAAGAGATCGCTTTTAGCGATATGACCGCCAGTTGTATACTATTTAACTTAGATATTTAAGATTTTTCATGTATCTCTGTAATGTATGGTGTGCAATGAAGAGTATTAATCTAATCTAATCGTTATTTTATTTATGTTCAAAACTGTTTTTTAACGAGAAACCCTGACCTTTATGGTCTTGTCTAGTTATACCTACTTAGTTTCCCAAAAAAATAGTTTCTTTGCATTTATTTCGCTGCATTCGCTGGAGCTTTCATTCGATCTCGTCAGCATTTGATCGCTCGGTCTGCAACAGGCTTATGAAATGGGATGCATTGCAAACGGAAGGTTGAGCACTGCTATTTGTCCTCTCAGTTCTTTAACAATGCAATTTCACTGTGAAAAACTAGTTCCTAAGAACTTACGAACAGACATTGTTAAGCGAAACTTTTGGACAGAATACGGTATTTGACACGATCAACAATAAATTATTTCATATGCTCGATTAAAACAAGAATAACAAAATATCTCGGAAAATGTATTTCTTTTAGTCAATTACTAGATATTACAATTTTGAAATAGATTAAACATAAAAAGAGTGCTATAAAATGTGACGTCATAAGCAAGTATTTTCATACAAAATTCCGTTTTAAAAGTAACTCATTTGATATTTTGTCAAATACCCAATTGTAATACCTACGCGAAATGTTTTGAAAAATTAACTAAGTATGTATAAAAAAACTAACTATACCCCAAAAGATATTGTTAGGAACAAATCTGGTATTTCTTAAGGTTATTAATTAAAACCTATTTACAAGCTAAACAATCCACCCATGCCGGGACTTGAACCCGCGACCTCTGGCTAACCGTGCCAGCGCTCTCCCAACTGAGCTAATGGGCAAGTGCAGGCATCGGCGAAATTTCGAACCTCTTTACATAGATAAATAGGTTTTTAAAATTGTCCTTAGCACGGATTAGTGCAACAAAGAATATAGTTATCAATAAGTCAACGGTTTGCTTACTTTATTTTGCTTCATATATGAAGAATTATTTTACGGACTACATTGAAAAAAAAACTATATATCATCATCATCATCATTCAGCCACAAGAAGTCCACTGCTGGACATAGGCCTCCTCGATTGATTTCCAAAAATACCGGTTAGAAGAGTCTTGAAAAATCATCATAGAAATTAAGTATGAGGTCTTCCTTGAAGTAATTAATTGAGTCCACAGTTTGTTTACGTCTAGTGAAAGCACGAAGTATATGTATTTATATCTTCAGTATATTTATATCTTCACTTTTTTCGATCGCAGCTAGATTTTGCGTTTACAGCATTATTCCCATACACTGTAAGTGTATTTTGGCACGAAGTATATTTATATCTTTTCTACCTTTAATCGCAGCAAGATTTCGCAATTTGTAACTGTGAATTGCACCCCGAAAAAATACACCAAGGCTTTAAGGCGAGGGGACACGTTAACCTTATTAAAATTAACTAGATATTTGATAGGAAGCGCTCAGTTATAATACAAGGTGTTCACTAATTGTAAAGCAACGCCCGAGTTAGGGTACTTTCTTCTCATCGAGACGAACTTTTACTATGGGACCAACTCTAAGGTAAAAAAAACAGCTGTTCCACACATTTAGTTCAGTAGGTATCGAAATTTAGTATGTCGACTCGACAGTAAAAGTTGGTCGGGTTAATGAGCGGAAAGTAAACCCTGAGTCGGGCCTTTGTAACAATAATATTATTATTGTATCGCTTTCATTTAATTTTACTGTGGTTGCAATAAAGCGTTTCCTATCTATCTGTAAATACAACACCGAAAAGGAAAATGAAAGAAAAATTCCTATAGAAAAACAGAGCAGATTCGGACCACTGATACGATCTCCGGCCTATCTCGGCCGCGAACAAGGAGCGCTTGGCCTTTTGGCCTCCTTGGGCTCTTTTTTCAGGCCGGGGCGAAATTAAAAGACGTAATTAAATGTAGATAACATCATCAAAGACGAGAGTTTAATATTAAACAGGGGAAACGTTTTGCGAGAGCGCAGGACTCGTGCGCCTATGTTGTTAGAACCTTTCGTTTTCTTCATCATCATCGCCGCTGCCCACTGCTGGGTAATATATGACTTTTTACCCATATGCCATCTCTCACAGTCCCTTGGCATCCGCATCCACGGACTCCATGATATCGTCACACTATCGGCTGCTGGTCTGCCCCACTATTCGTTTAAGCTGCGTTTTTAAGATCTTAGAAACGCTCGGACAGTGATTCATCTTAGTTACTGTTGTAGTCCAGATTGTAGTTCAGATTTTTGATTCAATTTATAAACGTTGTTACAAACTGTGTTTGCACCGCTCGGGCTAAAAATTATCAAAAATTTACTTCTGCATTACATACAAGCGATATCAAATATGTTTATAATAGGGGTTAAAGTATGAAATTGCCGTTTTATTGCAATAGGTTCTTTGAATTGACATAGAATCTTCATGGTTTGAGGTTTTCGAATGAAACTTTTTTCAAATGGTTTCTATGATGTTCTTTTTTTAAAAAATGTGAAACATTTGAATATCGACTTTCAATTGTTTTTGTTATTCAATTTAGACAAGAAAGATGGATACTGCGAAAATTCGAGTGATTATGAGGCACCCATTTTTCGTATTTTTTTATTTTATTGATTTGACGCAAGTGAGTCAATATTGTGAGTAAGGTAACGTTAAACCATGCCGCTAATTCCTAGGTAGCGACCTATTGCAATAAAACGGCAATTTCATACTTTAACCCCTAATACTATTCCCACAATAAACAGGTTATTTTATTCAATGAAAACAGTGAATAAAAAGGCCTTTTCATCACTATTTTAGTGTTTGAATTTAGAACACACTAATATATTCGACCTCCATCTCAATGCTTTAAAGAAAACAAAAAAATACCTAACAATGAAAATAAAGAACACATGCCATTATAGAAAAAAATAATTACTATTAATTTTAGTAATTCTTCCAATTTTAATGTGAATTTTAATAAATGTAACATTCTTTTTTCTTCTTCATTAAATGCCAATTTTCACTTAAATTATTTCTTTTTCTCGTAGTTATGCTATAAAGTATCGTATGCAACTCTTCAATAAAGTACGGATTTACATTGAGGGCTATGAATCACTGGCGTGGCTCAGGATTCTAACACTTGAATGATCATGAATCACTCCCTACGGTCAGGATTCACTCGTTAGAATCTATCACTTGCTCTTGATTCATCTGTCCTCGCTTTAAATCCGTCCTTTATTCACTAATTGCATAATATACTATTATCATCGAACTTCAACAATAGAATTGTATAAAAAGAGAAAAGAGAAATAATAGTTTGGTCACGGAAATGGAAACCATACATTTCACAACACTTCCACAGATTCATTAATATCTACAAACATGAACATTTCACTGCCAGTGACACTTTTTCTTACAAGACGCAGGAGTTCCTACTATTGGCGCCGTTTTGTTTTTTGCTATTTCATCTTAGACCGGATTTTTCAATAGCCAGATAAAACTTAACTGGAGAATAAAACTGATGTTGTCACTGTCTTGTCGTATGATTTAGACAGTGATAGCATGCAATTTATTCTCCAGTTAAGTTTTGTCTTACTATTGATAAATTGGCCATGAGTCGGCTAAGACGAGTAAGTAGAACACGGTCCGAGTGCTCTAAAATTGGCTGTTTTCATCATAGTCCCGGTGTACACGATGTGAGTAGGATCTGAGTGGCTAAAATAGGTCACTCGCTCCGAGTGTATTAAGATTGTGCAGGCCCGGCTTTAGCATGCATGCCTAGAGAAAGGCATCCTGCTCTCACGTAGCGGATCAGAGCGAGAGGGTGTTCATCATCATAAGCAGCCTATATACGTCCCACTGTAGAACACAGGCCTTCTCTTGAAATCGCCAATCCGTGCCCACCGCGGATTATGTGAGGTATGTGAATAGCTCAGACACCCAGGTTTCCTCACGATGTTTTCCTTCACCGTTAGCGAGTGGAATTGCTACTATAACTTCACAAATGTAACTTAGAAAAAAAAATCACAGGCACATGCCCGCACTAGGAATCGAACCTGGGTCTCCCGCTTCCGAGTCCAATATTCTACCCAAAAGGCCGCCACCGAGAGGGTGTGTCTTTCTCTATTCTCGCCTTTCTCGAGACGTAATGTTAAGCTTTGACTAAAGCGTAAGGCGTAATGCCGAGGTATGTATAGTATAGTGACTAGAATTGAGAAAGGAATGCTCAGCTGGTTTGGATATCATCATCATCAGCCATTCGACGCCCACTGCAGGACACAGGCCTCCTTCGTGGTTTTCATAACCATGACGGGTTTTGCCATAATCGCCACGCTTGGCAGGCGGGTTGGCGATCGCAGTATGCGGTTGGAATCTCAGGAAGACGCTGCTGCCCGTCTCCTGGTAATTGATTTCCTTAGTCGCCTTCTACGACATCCACGTTTGGATATAGGAGACGATAAAAGAAGAACGAAATACATCGACCGAATGTGGATCGAAGGGTCGGTAAGGGACGTGCCAGGCGGACATACTTCGACGAAATACGGCATGTATTACCATAGATCAAGATAAAAAGTACCCGAAACCGGCGTGCGTGCATGCAACGACTAATGAATGTTGATGAAGCGAAAGTCATCTGTCAGGATCGTGGCAAGTGGCAGACACTGGGCCTAGATTCTGTTAATGCATTGTAGTAACATGACAACTGCATTAACATGGCGATTTCATTTCATTGCTGCTTTAAGTCTACGCGGGCACACGTATCAAACCTTCTAGCCGTCAATGGTATGAAAAAACACGTCACGTGACCCGACAGTGCACCTGTCATTATACTACAATGCACTAACAGAATCGAGGCCCTGGGCCTAGAAGGTTTGATGGGTGTGCCCGCGTAGACTTAAAGCAGCCATGAAATGAAAACCGCCATGTTCATGCAGTTGTCATGTTACTACAATGCATTAACAGAATCTAGGCCCTGGTCTCTGCCTACGCCACCGCGATACAGGCGTGAGTTTATGTTATGTTTTGTGATTCTAAGCGCTCTGGTCCCATTGGGCCCAAAACCACCCAGGAAGGCAGAGTAAAGAGAAGTACTGAATAAATTCATTTGGACGTTGTTGGTAGACGCGCAGGTGCCGTTAAATACTGCTTATTAGCCAAGACGGATTCTCTGTTTAGTATAACTACTGTAAGTAAGAATAGAATACTACAAGCATAATAGTATTAGGTACAATGTCCGGCAAATAACTTGACCAAACTCCGCTCAGTCGGGGGATGAGTTGCGAATTGCGATGGATACGTCCGAGGAAATTTTTTTTTTTTAATTATTTTTTCACGTGTCTAAACTATAGCCCGAAAGTCAAATCCCAGTTCACAGAAATACGGTCGTCAGCACAACCCAGGCATACGTGCACTCCAATCCGTTACGTTAAGGGCGACTTGCAACAAAATGTTCAGAAATTTCCTGTGAAATGTTTCGTGTGCAATGAAGTATAATAAAAATGTAAAGGTTGACCTTCTGACGACTGTACAGTCCAATTTAACTTTACTATACGCTGAAGATCGACGTGTTGTCGACTGTACATATACACTAACGTACTTATTTATAAAATATAAAACAATATATCTCGTATCTTAGGGGTGTCAATAGCGAGCTCAATTAATAATAGTGCTAGTACTAGTGCGTGCGTGCGTGCGTGAGTGCGTGCGTGCGTGAGTGCGTGAGTGCGTGCGTGCGTGAGTGCGTGCGTGCGTGCGTGAGTGCGTGCGTGCGTGCGTGCGTGCGTGCGTGCGTGCGTGCGTGCGTGCGTGCGTGTGTGCGTGCGTGTGTGCGTGCGTGCGTGCGTGCGTGCGTGCGTGTGTGCGTGCGTGTGTGTGTGTGTGATGTACATTGTGAAAATTTGAGTCGCGAAGGATTCTTTTTATATCAGATTTAAAGGATACCTTGGAACTGCAGAACGGATCTGAGGAGCTGAATTAAATGAGCTGATTTCCGAGCGTTCAACTAGTTTATTGTAAAAATCTTGAAATTGACACTCATGTTTATCTTGTAACCGTCCCTAAGTCGCTTCTTATTACGAAAGCTCAGTCACACAAACTCCATTTCACTCGAAACGCAAATGTTACGCGTAATGAATATTTAATTATAGTTTCTCCGCGTTCCCTTTGGGTATTTAAATAGGTTTTTTTCTACGAAGAAGATGGCAATTGATTTCGGTTTCTGTAAACCGAAAAAAGGGGTTTCGGTTTCAGGACTTGCCACTTGCCACGATCCTGACAATTTCATCTACATTCATTAATCGCTGCATGCACGTACGCCGGTTTAGGGTACTATTTGTCTTGCCCTTCACTGATACAAACAAACGCAAACCCTTGGTGCCAAGCTCTGGTCGCCGCCTACCCCTCCGGGATACAGGCGTGAGTTTATGTAACGTAAAGCAATAGTAGCTGTGCCTGCGACTTCGTTCGCTTGGGATTCGGGTAAAAAGTATCACACATAATCTCACGCCTGTATTCCGGAGGTGTAGACAGAGACCAGGGTCTGCCACTTGCCACGATTCGATGCCACCTTCCTCGACATTCGTTAGTCACTACGTGCACGCTCGTCGTTTGGGTACTTTTCATCTTGCCCTTCCCTAATACATGCCTCATTTCGTCGACACACCGCCTATCCGAGTCGTGACAGAAAAAATATACTATATTGACTTATATATCTTATGTATGTTTATTGTCCATTAATGTCGCGGTAAAATTGTTTTTGGTCAAAAATTCATTGCAATTTTTTACCTGCAATTCGCTCTACGCTATGATACCATTACAAATATTGATAATTACAATCTTATTTATAAAAACACTATTCCGTAAAACACCCTTGAAATGGAGTTTAAGTTGGTCTTTTCCTTTGCGACTGAATATTGAAACTGCATTTCAGGAGTGATTTAGAGGAATTGCGTTTGTATAAATAACACCGGCACAGTATTTTTGTCCATTAAAGTCAAGGTAGGTATGGTTTTTAGGTTTAAACTGGCTCTAGACTAGGTATGTTATTTAAAAATTGTGGGAAGGGCCCCCACCACATGGTCTGACGACCTGGTTACGGTGGCGGGGAGTCGCTGGATGCGGGCGGCACAACACCGGGAAGCTTTGAAAACAATGAGGGAGGCCTATGTCCTGCAGTGGGCGTCAAATGGCTGATGATGATGATGATTGAGAAATTCAGTGAATTAAATCGACTCTAAGTCGAGAATAGAATTGTGCAGGTAAAGTCTTAACTCAGTGGACTGTGAGATTGAATATGTTTACAGATGTAATGTATTCCAATAATAATTGAGTACAGATAGGGATGAAACATAGTCCATTAAATGGTCTAAATTTTACCTAGCATACCTATTACATTTTGATACACTATACATACATAGAGCGCTTAGTGCCTAATATTTCTATCGAATAAATACACAACGCTTAATTGGAGAATTTATCACTGTTTGTTTGGTTAAAGATAACTGTAATGCACTCAAAATCCTATCAATGCTCAGGCGCACCAAATCAATATCGAAATCCCGACTATCTAGCATTGTTTACTCTTCTACCCCATATCACACGAAACCACCGCGCATTACAGCCAAACTACCAAGGAAACATACCTCTACAAATAACACACAAATCCATGGAAGAAAACTACACTTTTCACTGAAATAACACACTAAAACCGAATAAAAACAAACGCGCGATGCCCAAGCGCATCCTATCCCGACGCCATTGGTCCGAAACTAACCTAAAAATGCAACAGCAACGTTCCCTTCCCGCCTCCGAGAGAACGTTTTTGGTGTACGAACGAGAATATTCGTGTCCGACTGAGCGCATGTCGTGGAAAGGAACGTGCGACGAAAGCTATCTCCCGGTGATTGCAAGGAACTATAGACTTTATTTCTATACAGAAAGAGACGATTTTCATTTGGATACAAGTGTTAGGGCCACGAAAGTTCGAAGCTTTCGAGCGTTCAAACGGAAAATGCGTTTAACACGTTGAGAATAGTGGCGGTTATAGTCTGCATGATTGATGATTAGGGAATCTGGTGAGTGAGGAGCGCATTCTACCTGCGACGGCCAGTCTCTACCTTTTTTTTTGGTATCGAAAATCGTTGTGCCATGTGTATTTCATATTGCAAAGGGGCTTTTTTGCTCTATTTTTGGAATTTGGCGGGCCGTAGGTATTATTTTATTACAACTATTGGCTTAGTGCCCATTTCTTTGAATTCGTTTGATGTGCAGTATATTTGCTAGTATTTCTGTTGAAGAGTATACTCCATTCCACGAAACGAGCTCCCAAAAAAAATCGTCCATGTGCGCCCATTCGTTAATGCGCGTGACCTTAATAGCCACTTCAATAGCGGACCGTCTACGTCTTCGCTTATTGTTTCGCCTATCTCTAGCCGCGCTCTTTGACCAATGAGATGCGAGTATTTGGTTCCCTTGGAGTTCGACTTGTGGAACGGAGCAAACGTACTCTACTAATAAAAAAATCTATATAAAATTCTTATCTTATCTTACAGAGGTAATAGGGGTTAAAGTATGAAATTGCTTTTATTGCAATAGGTTCTTTGTATTGACATAGAATCTTCATGGTTTGAGGTTTTCGAATGAAACTTTTTTCAAATGGTTTCTATGATGTTCTTTTTTTAAAAAATGTGAAACATTGAATATCGACTTTCAATTGTTTTTGTTATTCAATTTAGACAAGAAAGATGGATACTTCGAAAATTCGAGTGATTATGAGGCACTAATTTTTCGTATTTTTTTATTTTATTGATTTGACGCAAGTGAGTCAATATTGTGGGTAAGGTAACGTTAAACCATGCCGCTAATTCCTGGGTAGTTTGACTAGGGTCGGCTTCCACTATCTCTCTTAATTCTAACTTCCTTACTTAAATTTTAAACGCGAAAGTTTGTATGTAGGGATGGACGTTTGTTACTCTTTTACGCAAAAACGGCTGAACGGATCCGGATGAAATTTTGCACAGAGATAGATTGTAGTCTGGATTAGCACATAGGCTATTTTTTATCCCGGAAAAATACACATCGAAATTACCACGCGAAGGAATTCGCGGGCAACAGCTAGTAGAGATATATAGAGAACACTGTATTGTTCATAAAAAAGGAAATTGCACAGATTCTGTACTTTTGTGCGCAGTCCCTACTGTACTTTATATTTTAAAGTCACTGCTACAGTAGGGATGGCCCTACATACAAACTTTCGCGTTTAAAATTTAAGTAAGGATCTATCTACAGTTTGTTTACCCAACTACTAATTTTAGTGAGTGATGGTGTCACTGGACGCTTTCAAATCATCTCATTACGTAAATGCAAAGGCCCAAAGTTTAAGTTTAGTATAATTTTAGTTAGAAAAACATTTCGATGTCATTAAACCCAGTCTCCTCCGAACCCGAATAACATTTGACTCACAAACGAATCCACTTACTTTTCGTAAATAATTAAAACAACAAAAAAATAGCAAGACTCAGCCGCATTGTCGAAAAGCTTTTCAACTAAGCAGCTTACGAAACAAAGTAGGAATAATCTGCGTTAAGTGATGATGGCCGAAATACAAACACTAACAAGAGGCGTGGTTGTAAAGTGGCCAAATTTAAATTTAATCATCTGTCTATACAGCCCATGAAAGACACCCACTGTTGGGCACAAGCCTCTTCACCGTCACGCCTAGCTCGCCAATTTAATCATAGGACCGAGCGCTGGTCCCAAAATTTATGTATGGTAGCGAGACTTGGATACGGCAAAAGAAGCAAGAAAGTAGGATTAATGCAGTAGAAATGAGGTGTTTGAGAAGTATGTCTGGTGTTTACATTCTTTTTGTTGCACTAATCCGTGCTGAGGACAATTTTAAAAACCTATTTGAAGGCTAAAAATTCCACCCATGCCGGGACTTGAACCCGCGACCTCTGGCAAACCGTGCCAGCACTCTCATAACTGAACTAATGGGCAAGTGCGGGCATCAGTGAAATTTCGAGCCCCTTTAAAAACTTCTCTGTCTGGTGTTACTTTGAATGACAGGATACGCAACAGTTTGATTAGAGAACGTTGTGGACTGAAAGAGGATGTAGTGACTAGAATTGAGCAAGGAGTGTTGCGTTGGTTTGGAAATGACTGTGGAGCGGACGAAAGAAGAAAGATTGACGAAAAAAATATATCGAGCGAATGTGGGTGAAAGGGCCGGTAAGGGACGTCCCAGGCGGGATATTTTGTCGAATTATGTCCGCCTGGTATTAACAAAGGGAAAGATAAAAAGTACCCGAAACGACTAATGAATGTTAAGGAAGCGAAAGTGATCTGTCAGGATCGTGGCAAGTGGCAGTCTCTGGTCTCTGCCTACCCCTCGGGGACACAGGCGTGAGTTTATGTATGTATGACCGAGATACATAAATCTGTTTTCACTCACATAGTGACTTGACAATTTATTCCTTCACTATTATTCAGAATTCAAATGTAGAGTTCACAAATGTACAGTTAGTAGTAGGTCATCCACTCAATTTCCGTTGCATAATCACCAGTAACGTAACTGAGTAGAGTGCGCGCGAGTAAAGGTTGATGTCCTGTCGACTGTACTACCAGACGGCAGACGGTAGCGGAGAGTACCTATTTGATCTGTAATAATAAACTGAGATAAAAGAAACCGACATCCCGGGTACGGGCCTCGCCTACTTAGTACATTAATGTGTTGTGTGTTAAGCAGGCGGGACGTAAATTCAACAATGTAACTTACTGCGAGATATCTAGGTCGTTCGGCCTGCATAGTAGTTAATGGTCAGCAGTCGGGTTGTTAGTTTTTAGGATTCCGCACGACATAGGCCTTCCTCATGGTTTTCTAAGCTTCCCGGTCTTGTGCCGCCCGCATCCAGCGACTCCCCGCCACCGTATCTAGGTCGTCAGACCATCTCATAACAGAGTAAGTAGTACTCAGTAATCAGCGTCTTTATAGTGCAAAGGTCGATGAAGTGTCATCTTACAAACGCGGCGGAGGCTTGGCAAACGTTGGCAAAACCAACAGCACAACGGAGGAGTATCTTTTACTACTCCTTGGCACTACATTACTCGCGTGCACTCTACACGGTCATTTTTTTTTATCTTTATTGAAGGGCTGGGTCACATAGTGATCATGTCACCCTAATAGAACACATTGTGATACCAACACATCAATAGAAATAACAAAACATAAAATTAAACTAAATTATCTCTTCTTAATCTAAGGGCGACCTTAACGGTCATTTTACGAGCGACTTTGCAAACAAACGTAAAGGTTGACCAGCGGTCGACCGTACAAGCGCCAACACGCAACGCATTAGCCTAGTGTGGCTTAGTTTTCTGCAACACTGCACCGACGGAATTACCATATCGGCATTATGAAGCTGGGTCATTCCCGTGTCGCCCAACGCCAGGCCTACCCCATTTTCTTAAATAAATATAGGTGGGGGGGAATTTGTGAAGCAAATTGGCCCCCAGCAAGAGATGGGTTATAAATAGGTTGGATTAGCAAGTTGAAATGTCAGTAGGGTGGTCACATCTAGAATAAGAACAGACTTTATTTGACAACATTACAAAGAATTACATACGATCTGAGGCAGATCGCTGGCTGGATGAGAATGGCCGGGGACTCGTCTGCCGCGACACAGATCTGTGTCCAACTTAGTATGGGCCACCTATACGTTCCATTCCGCGAGGGCAGTTCAGGAGTTAAAGAAGTGGCGTGCCTTGGGGAGGCCAATGTTCAACAGTGAACAAGTGCGGGCAATAATCTAATGTTTGATGTCTCTTGTCAGTGTGACTTTTTCCTACCGTTAGGCAGAGGTTCGATCCCCGGTGCGGGCATGTACCTATGACTTGGTTTTCTAAGTTATGTACATTTGTGAAGTTATAGTAGCAATACCACTCGCTAACGGTGAAGGAAAACATCGTGAGGAAACCTGAGTGTCTGAGCTATTCACATACCTCAGCGCTTGAATTCGCCAATCCGCGGTGGGCACGCATGGTGATTAAGCCCATACTCTCTCCCTGAGAGAAGGCCTGTGCCCTACAGTGGGACATATATAGGCTGCTTATGTAGGCAAAGGTCTCGCCCATCTTAACAATAACATTGTTACATACTAACTCACGTCTGTATCCCGGAGGGGTAGGCAGATACCAGGCTTTGCCACCAATAACATTGTAGTTTACAACACACGTACTTAAATGATGACGAATAAACCTGAATTTAACAGGAATGCGCCACTAGGCCGCAGTCAGACTAATCCAAGTTGGACCTGATTAAAGTTGCTCCGTGAAGCCACCTTGATAGTGTGGTATCATCTTTACAATGTTAGCATTATTCCACTGTTCATAAAATATGGTTTGATATATTTCCCGGCTGTGAACTTGAACAAAAATCGGCGCAGTCAGGATGAGCTTGTGATGGACATGTAATAGCGATTTTGGTTTTAATTAGAGAGAGTTAACCAGGCATTTAACAGGTAAACACGTAACATATTAGAAACCGTCTTAGTCTACCATCAGGCATGACTGGGGTCAAGTGTCAACCGTAATAATAATAAAAAATTATATATTTCATAATTTGGTAAAAAAAATCCGAATAAGTCTAGGGCACATCCCGCGTCCCAAATGAGACCCGATTTACGTCCACACGAAGTCAAAGTCATTTGTTTAAGTTATTTGTCAGGCATTATATCGAGATCACGCACATGAAATGCCGATTTCACTTTATTAGTGAACGAATAATGATGTTCCTTTCGGAGTCTTAGTACAAAATCAGCCAAAAAGAAAAGACAAGAGTTTTATACCAAACCAACTCAGAAAGTGTCTCATTGCTCGTCCATGAACCGGTTACAAAGTGCGTTATTTCTTCCTCATAAATGTGCGGCGGGAAAAGTTACGTGAAATTTAATTCCTGCACTCCGTAGCAGGGCAGGAATGTTGTATGAAAATCCATTCGTGTCCTGCTAGCGTTCTTTTGTTTTTTAGCAGCGAACATAAAAAAATACGAACTTTAAATATCAAAAAGGTTTTATATCAAATAATTAGAAAAAAGAGGTGGAAATTTTTTTTTGTACTCGATTTTCAATGAAAGGTGGCTGGCAACCTTTTTATGCAATAAAAAAAAAGCGCGGCAATTTGTTTTGTTTTGTTAAATTTGGTTTCTACTAAATTTAACAGTACGCTTTTAATCATTCTAAATAATTTTATTTTCCTCGTAGGTGCAGTATTAAGCACTATGTACCTATCACTCGAGAGAAAGTTCCATTTCTCTATCGTTTTCTCTCTTTTCTTGATCTTGATCTTTGAATGCAAACCCATGCCTAACTTGCAATGTGTAAATATTGACTTTTGTTTACTATTATGAGTCGCTTGTTTTTTCGCATTTCTTAAGGCGTGTATAACCCCGAAACAAACATTTTTGTGGTTTTATTTTCTAACTTTTTGTGACGTTTTCTGTGTTCTTTAAGTTTTAAATAAGTACAATGAAATTAAGTGGCACGGTACCGAACAAGTTTATCTAATAAACAATCGCGAGTCATTAAACTTCAATTATAAACGATGCAAACGAGAGTTGACAGTCAAATAATGAATGCCAGTTTAATAAGAGTACCTACTAGTAAGCACAGAAGTATCCTACTACTACGACTAATATTATAAAGCTAAAAGTTTGTCAGTACAATCACACTTAAACGTTTGACGGATTTGGATGAGATTTAGATAGATACACAACTCTTTATTGCACACCAATATTCCTAAAATCTGAGCATTTGTTGTGTCACAGTGTCACATGGCGAAATGGTTTTTTGTAAATCCTCGCAGAAAGAATAAGAGGACTTTTCATAGAATTAATTCTATGAAAACGTTTTTAATAATACGTGCTTATAGTACAACGTGTTGCTTGCGCTAATAGTTTTGGCAAGAAGAGAAACAAAAGAAATATTACAGCAAAATTATAAATTACAGAAGAGCGCGATCCGATTTATTTACAAGCTAGGTAGGTAGTAGGGACTCGTCAATACATTTAATGATTGGAAGTCAATACGTTTATGAAAATATTATGTATGTTAGAGAAAATATCAGCAATAAAGGATAAAGAACTAGGAATAAAGATAAATTGTCATTTCCACGTTTTAGACTTGCAAAAGTGGCGGGGCACTGTATACGGTTCTACAATAAAATTCCTCAAGATATATTATAGAGTTACCACCGACGAGGTTTAAAAAATGTGTACTATTATAACATTAAGGATTATTTGGAAGACAAAGATGTCTGGTGTTTAAATATTGTTAACGGGGACGATTGTATCTAGTGTAGTGTAACTTTAAGTTGAAAACTCTGTTAATTAAGCAAACCTGTTAGGAAAAGAATAAATGTGGAGTTTCTATGTTAGCTTCTTCTCCGCATAATTAGTTAATTGTGAAACTAACAGCCTTGACGTTTATTAAGTAGGTAAACATTTTGTTTTTACAGTGAATAACGTTTTTGAATTTTTTGTGTCTGCATGCAACGACTGATAAATGTTGAGGAAGCGAAAGTGATCTGTCAGGATCGTGGCAAGTGGCAGTCCCTGGTCTCTGTCTACCCCTCTAGGAAACAGGCATGAGTTTATGTATGTATGTACAGTTTTTGACTGTGACTCGCAAAGAGGTCATATACCTTTTGGCAGGCGCAAACACGTGGCTCGCAATCCGATGTGAACAGACCAAAATATGTTCCTAAACAGGTACTGTTTGAGCGTTCGTTTGTTTGTTAGTTTATTTATTTGTACAAAATACAAAATTCTGCACTTAAAAAAAACAGGATTCTAATCTAATTATAAGCAAAGGCGATCATATTTCCAGAGGATTTTCAATTTGTTATTAAATAAGGTTCCATTTAATTTTCATTTATTATTAGAATTCTAAACAAACGATAATAATTTTCATCATAATTTTTGGACAAAAACGGCCCGAAGTCAACCTTTCGTCACATTTGCGTTGTAACGTTTGAAATGGTATATAAAGGGCGATTCTCTAAATCATTTGTATACAAATTAAGGCATTAGCCGAATTAGCATAGCAGTTTTACTATTCATTTATACGAGCGTACGAAAATTTCACCCCACTATTTAGGCGTTTGGAATTAGCAGTACATTTGCACCCAGTTGGTTCCGGATTGGGATGTTGGGTTCGCTTCACTTGCTCGTATAAAGTACTAGGGGCCATTAAGTATTCATCATCATCATCATCATCAGCCATTTGACGCCCACTGCAGGACACAGGCCTTCTCCGTCGTTTTAATAACCGCGAAGGGTTTTGCCATAATCGCCATGCTTGGCAGGCGGGTTGGCGATCGCAGTATGCGGTTGGAATCTCAGGAAGACGCTGCTGCCCGTCTCCTGGTAATTGATTTCCTTAGTCGCCTTCTACGACATCCACGGAAGGAAATGGAGTGACGCTATTCCGAAGCATTCTCTTCCAAACCTTTGGTATTGAAGAGACTGGCGACGGGTAGTGCAAGAAGAAGATGGGAAATACATAGAAATTATTATAAACCTACATAAATAAATAAATAACAACAAAAATACGTACATACATATTGAAGATAATTACTAAACTTTCTTTTTGAAAATCTCCAGGGTTGAGGACAATGGCCCAACCATGAGGATAATAAGGGATAATAGGTTTCTGAATTGAGAATTTCACTAAGCAAATACTTAAGTAACGTTCTGTCACGCTCTTTTCTGAGAAATTCCAAGAGACAGCACTACAGTTCGGTTCTCTGCCTTTTTGCAGAAACATTTTTGGCCGATTTTCATTTGGCAACTAACGTTTCGAAGAATATTATTTTGCGGAATAATCATTTGCCAACTTTTCTTATTATTTTTTTTTATTTCCCAACCTCGCAGTGCCAACTGTTTGTTTGGTTTGCTTTTTATAATGACATTTTTTCAAAATGCCAACTTTTAAGTAGCGTATGTTTTACTTAGCGTAATATTCATTCAGTTGTTTATTGTATACCAAATGTTGCATTAAGTTTCGTTAAGTAACTTATGTGGGTTTGAGCTATTAATAACCTAAAGGTTAGGAAAACCTAGTAAAATGGATAGAATTTTCCTAGCACTCGCCGGCCGCTGCCGCGGCACGCTCGCTTCGCTCGCTCGGCTCGTGCGTGTGTTGGTCACGGTTCTAACCTAACCTAACCTATAGGTTTGCAAAACCATCTATTTACGAAAAGGGAACTGTTTCACAGACGAAACGTTATTCATCTAATAGTTGTTTGGCCTAGTAAAAGATTTGAAAAATAATAAATACCCAAAACGTTTTGTTTCATTATAATAATCAGCTTAACAACAATCCTGCCAAATGAAACGTTGCCATACAAAAATTTGTAAATCGTTTGTTGTCAAAGTGAAAAATAGGTGAAATGTTGGTTGGCAAGTGATAATCAGCGTAACAATTTTCTGCGAAAAGGCAGGATCCCCTACAGTTCACCATTTACTTAGCGAAATTCTCAATTGAAACTGGCCCTAAGTACGGAAATGTCAGGTTTTAACTAGTAACGAAAAAGAGCGGTGGTAGCCTAGTGGATAGCACATTGGGCTCGGAAGCGAGAGACTCAGGTTCGATTCCCAGTGCGGGTACATGCTATGACTTTGTTTTCTAAGTTATGTACATTTGTGAAGTTGTAGTAGCAATACCACTCGCTAACGGTGAAGGAAAACATCGTGAGGAAACCTGAGTGTCTGAGATATTCACACACCTCAACGCTTGAAATCGTCATTAAGCCCATACTCTCTCTCTGAGAGAAGGCATCTGCCCTACAGTGGGACATATATAGGCTGCTTATGTAGTATCGAAAAATGCCTCGGGATCAAATACCGAGTAGCATTGAGAACAAAACCAAGCATTTGCACCTTTCCGTTTGTGGAACACTCCAAAAAGGAACTTCTTAATCCTATACAACGCTTCTGCCGGTAGATTGCAAATCTATTCCACTTTGGACCTTTGAAATAAAAGTCTTTAGCGCACTGCAGAGATCACTGGTTCGATTCCTGATGGCCACAAATGACCTGAGTAAACATTTTCGACATTTAGTCAACACAAAATATTTCGCGTAATTCTCCAGCAGAATCTTAAGATAGCATTAAGAACAACCGTTTATTTCTAAAGTATGCTTTCTAATTCGATGCAAAAAAACATACTGTCACTTTAACATGTGCCGGGGTCGTAAACCATCACCACCCATTACATTTGTTGACGTAATCTATGTGGAGATCAATACAAGTTTATTTTTTAAACGTCGTGACAGACGGCGGCTAGAAATAATAACATATCGCGCGATGTCTTCTATCTATCTGTCTATACAGACCATGAAAGACGCCCACTGTTGGGCACAGGTCTCTTCGCCTTCACGCCAACCTCGCCGGTCCCCCGTTAATCTTGTCCATTGCCCTCCTGCCGCTTTCTTAATGTCTTCAACCCATCGGGTAGGGGGCACACCCACCGAAAGACGGCCAGTTCTCGCCCACCACTCTGTGTCTGCCTTGTTCTTCACTAAATCCAACCGCAGTCGTGTGTGGACGCGGGTTCCATGTTGAATATTGTGTAGAAAAAATATCGCCGTCGTCTGTGACGGCCATAAATGTAAGGTTCCAATGAAATCTATGCCAATAAAAAACAAAATCAAAACCCCTGCTGGGGCTCTGAAAATAGCCTTAGTAGTTGTGTTAACACAATTAAAAACTATATTCTTTTTGTTGCACTAACCCGTGCTGAGGACAATTTTAAAAACCTATTTAGAAGCTAAAAATTCCACCCATGCCGGGACTTAATCCGGGCATCAATACAGCGAAGTTTGTAAAGAGGCTCGAAATTTCGCCGATGCCTGCACTTGCCCATTAGCTCCGTTAGCCAGAGGTCACGGGTTCAAGTCCCGGCATGAGTGGAATTTTTAGCCTCTAAATAGGTTAATTTTTTTAATTTAAAACTTACAAAAAATTTTTTAACTAACAATATTTTATTTATCTGTAATATTTTTGCTTTCTCAGCATAAACTTTTGTTAGACACATATCATTTTTTATGATAATGATACACTTATAAATTAAATTTCTTTAAGAAAATTACACAAATCTTTTAGTGGCAATTCTTGTTAAGATCATCAGAAAGCTCTTTTAGCGAACAGTAACTTTTTCGTCACAATTATTTGTTATGTGCATTCTTAAATACGTTGATGTTTTCTATTGATTTAATTGAATTAGGTATATAACAAAACATCTCAGCAGCCATTGAATGGGGACCAGAATTTACTAATTGTAATTTTGACCTATATAGCACGCACAAATCTTTTTGGCGGTAACGTGAACATAGTCACATATTGTTTGCACATCGCTTACTGTCTTTACAGAGTATGTGTGAGTAATTGACTACCTACTTTAGTAATTGACTAATAGTAATTTACTACGCATCACACTACCTCAATTACTCACACATACACTGTAAAGACAGTAAGCGACGTGCAAACGATCTGTGACTATGTTCACGTTACCGCCAAAAAGATCTGTGCGGACTACACGTTGCTAATCTTTTGTGAGTCTTAAGTTTTCAGGGCATGTACGAGTATATTGTGAAAAGAGGTTTATATTGTTACAAAGGTTCAAATTTGAAATGTATAATGAGGTCAGTGTGAGAATTTCGTATTTGTAAAATAATCTCTACATCTTGTCATTGGATCGATATTGGCGAGTATTCAAATACACTTCTTTTGGAGTATAAAATGTTTGTTGGTATATGTAATTAAGTACCTAGATAAAAAAACGGTCTCTTACTACAGCGGTCTAAATTAATACTGAAGAAAGTATTTTCAAGTTTTGCAATTCAATAAATTATAAGTTAATTCTTTAATACGAGAATTTTGAGACGAGGTTAATATTCAATGATGGAGATTGTACTTACTCACTTAATGTAAATTCCAAACTTACAATCATACGATGTATAATTATTTACACTGGGATTAGCGTGCCAAGATCACAGTGAGCCTAGGAAATGTTACATACTTAATGATAGGATTGACACCCGGGAAAAACCCATTTTGGGGAAAAACACTGAATAATTCCAGAAATCTTTCCAAAATTTGTTTTTATTTGCGGGTGGAAACGTTTCTCTATATTGAAGAATACAACTTATTTTAGCTTCGAGTGAAGTCTTAAACAGGTAGCCTGATCACTGTATGGTCTAAACGCGATTTTTTCTGGATAAAAACGCGATTGGATATGACTTTAACGTTGCCAAATATCCCTTAAGGAGGTTAGTAAGTGTTTCCGATACCCAATAGCAATATAAATACCTTATTGGTTTTTTTCCCCGAACAATATTTCCATTTTGGTACAATTCCCCGGAATCTTCCCGTCAGAAATATTCCGCGACCCATCTCTAGACATACTCAATTATTTAAGCCAGGAAATGGCCCAAAACTAGCTCCACAACAACAGATCAAGTATTTAAGGGACAAACGACCGGTGCAAAGCGGAAGCCACCGCTCCACCGGAAACGGAAACCGAGTGCCTTTGTGAAATTATTGCTGCAACAGCTTAGCAATTAACAAGTACGTCGTTACGCTTCGTTATATTTGCACTCTAATTAAATACAAAAATACTTCACAAAGATGTACAAGGCTTTTATACAGGTGCACCCTGTAACATTTGAAACAACATAACATAAACTCACGCCTGTAACCCGGAGGGAGGCAGAGACCAGGGTCTGCCACTAGCCACGATCCTGACAGATCTCTTTCGCTTCATCAACATTAATTAGTCGTTGCATGCACGTACGCCGGTTCCGGGTACTTTTTATCTTGCCCTTTGCTAATACATCTCCTACTTGGTCGAAGTGTGTCTGCATGGGACGTCCCTTACTTATTTGTCTACGTACTTCGTATTGTCATCTTCGAGATAAGAGGTTTTATACACTGGCTTAAATCTGGATGGTTTGAAAGCCGCGGTTGTGTAATTAGTAAATAAAAATTGCATCTATTTAGACTATTGCTTTTAAGTAATAGACGTGAATTAAAAATATATTAAAAAATTGTTGAGAAATCTTGTTTAAATAAAAATGCGCCAACAATTAGTACCGCCTCTCCGTCTAACAGAACAATGACCGGACCCGCGGCACGCACGCACCGCTCTGGATGGCTACTAATGTTTCTAATAAATTCGAGTTTGTGATGAGATAGTTTTGAAAAGTGCATTTTTAAAAATAAAAACAATCTAGCGTGTTCGATAGCTCTCGACAGGCACGTTCATGCTGTCTTTGTACTCCTTCTATAAAGCTTTGCTAAATAGAACAATTATCTTAGGTTAATTGTTCTCAATTTTTGGCCATACAACAAACTGGACGAAATTGGGCATAAGGAATATGGATATGGACTTACTCTACGTGAATAAAATCAGGAGCAGAGCTAGTAAACAATACATTTCTATGACAAACATTTATATAAGACTCTTTTGCTGCCCGTACCTAACGTTTGAGTCTGCAAAAACCATTGAAAATATACGGTCTCATTTATAAAAACACGGCTCCTTACAACGCTCCTCAGAGGCAGTTTTAATAGTCTGTGAGGAAAGACGTAACCGCAGAATATTTAATCTGCCTTTAAAAGGTGTTTTAGAGGAATCTTCTTTTTATAAATAAGAGCGATAGTCACTGCTGACGTTACCTGGGACCTCGTTAAATATGCAGACAGTGCTACCCGTGTGTACGGCTAATAAAGCCCAGAGTCGACCAGGACTGTGCAAGCTAAAGCGAGGGGGTGACAGACGGGCTGATAAGTCTTTTGGGGCAAGTTTTCTACTCTAAGAACCCGTCCACGTCCATTGAGGCGCAGGTACCGAGAGGATTAGCTAAACATTTAACGGGTCTCATCATCATCACTATCATCAGCCATTTGACGCCCACTGCAGGACATAGGCTTGCCGGTGTTGTGCCGCCCACATCCAGCGACTCCCCGCCATCGTAACCAGGGCCTCGATTCTGTTAGTGCATTGTAGTATAATGACAGGTACACTGTCGGGTCACGTGACGTGTTTTTTCGTACCATTGACGCCTAGAAGGCTTGATGGGTGTGCCCGCGTAGACTTAAAGCAGCCATGAAATTAAAACCGCCATGTTCATGCAGTTATCATGTTACTACAATGCATTAACAGAATCTAGGCCCTGGTCTTCAGACCCCACCTGGTGGGGGGCCTGCCCACGCTGCGTCGTCCGGTCCGCGGTCGCCAGGTCAGAACTTTTTCGCCCCAACGGGCATCAGTTCTCCGAGCTACGAGCCCCGCCCACTGCCACATCAACTGAGCAATTCTTCGAGCTATATCAGTAACTCGGGTTCTTCTGCGGATCTCCTCATTCCTGATTCGATTACGCAGTAGCTTAACGGGTCTAATCGCGATTATTTATTAGCCAAACTAGTCCGTCCGAAGTTTGTCTGGAAGATATCACTAGTAGTGATAAGGCCGCAGTCTCTACTTTTAGGTTAAGAAATATCTGTGTAATGTCCTTTTTCACGAACAATTAAGTCTTCTCCGTCTATGTATCTTAAGTCCCGACGTTTCGGGAACGATGCAGTTGCCGTGTGGTCACGGGTAGACTGTGTATGAGAATTGCGAATCATAAAACATTCTGATGGAGGATTAGTTCTAAAACGGTCTCATGTCAAGCACTACGTCGGCCTTCAGAGCAATAATCCTATTATATAAGTAAATTTTCATCATCATCATCATCATCAGCCATTTGACGCCCGCTGCAGGAAATAAGCCTCCTTCGTCGTTTTCATAACCATGAGGGGTCGCAGTATGCGATTGGAATCTCAGAAAGACGCTGCTGCCCGTCTCCTGGTAATTGATTTCCTTAGTCGCCTTGGAAATGGAGTGACGCTATTAATCCGGCGCCACACGGGACAAAAAGTAAATTGTATGTAGTTGTATTAATTGTATTATAGTGTGTGTGTTTTATGCTTATGTATTTGGTATATAACTTGTCATAAAAACTATGTAATTTTTTTTATAATACGCAATTTTTTGCAACAAATCTTTCTTTATTTATTTGTTTATTTTATTTACGTAAATATTGCAACATAACAGTAATTACACCAAAGCATTACAATATTTTAACTGAGCAATACCTATCAAACATCTTGGCACAACCCCTTGCACTATCCACATAAGACAAGGTTAGCTGGATGAACATACTTAGGGTTCCTAAGTATTTTCAACCAGCTAACGTTCTTAAGTATTTCAATCCGTAGGGTTCTTTTGTCTTTTGATTTCTCAAAACAGAGCGAGTCAGACAGATACTTGAGAATTTACTTAGAGAAATTCTTAATCCAAATATCGGTGGATAAAGTAGCCAAGTCTTACGCGAGACTTATCAGCCCGTGTGGTACAGGCTTAACCCCCACAGGGTGAAACGTATAATTTGTTTAGTCTAACACAGTCGAGTTAGTCTAGTCTAGAATCTAGAGCTACGTGCAGCGGACGTGTGTTACTGTCTAGATTTGAGATTTGAAGGGTTCTGCAGGATAACGATCACCTTTGTAGGTGTATTTTCTTTTGAAAGAAAAAAAGAAGGAGACTCATTCATTGCAACAACAGACAGCACCCATTAATTAAAACTTAAAACAAAACAAGATATGGACACAATAAAACACTTTATGGTCGCGGTGTGTCTCTGCTGCTGGAAATGGCAGCTGACTCAGCACAGTGCTGAGGGTGTGAGCCCCCAGCGCTGATTTTCAGTCAGCACCGATAGCCTTAAGTGGTCTAGAGCGGAGTGTGGCCTCTTGCTAACAATATAAAAAATTGAATAAATTTTGTTTAGTAAAAACTACTTACTTACTTATAAAGTAAGCGAAACCGGCGTGCGTGCATGCAACGACTAATGAATGTTGAGGAAGCGAAAGTGATCTGTCAGGATCGTGGCAAGTGGCAGTCCCTGGTCTCTGCCTACCCCTCTGGGGCACAGGCGTGAGTTTATGTATGTATGTGTGTACTTATAAGACAACAAAAATGTATTTGAAATGTCCGTAACATAATGATCTATTAGACCCTTAGACCACACTTATCAAAAGTATACTCATTTTACGACAATCACCGAAAGTGTTAGATGGTGTGAGCGAGACAGCATGCTCGACGTAACATCAGCCTTAAGAAGCACTCGAAAACAAATATAAGGTCCTAAAATCCGGAGCTTTTGAATATGCATGACCTGAGACAAATCAAGACTATACCGAAGGTTTCCCCGTTACCTACTGATTTAAGAATATAACCGTCAACCCCCGATTTCCCGTACACAAAAAATCTGTTAACCTACTCTTAACAGTTCATAGTTGGCCAAAGTGCATACAAAAAAATAACAACTGAAAGCTGCTGTGGTAAGGGTCTCAAACTGAATGAAGGAAAACACATTGTTTGTTAATAAATAGCATTATTTTTTTGGTGGTAAGAAATCCTCGGTGCGCGAATAGGACTCGTGCTTGGTCGGTTTTTATTATTTCACATTTATCATTTTATATTTATAATTTTTCCCGCGGTAGTATTATTATTATTAATGTCAGAATAAATCCATATAAGATTAAACTATAAAATGAGCGTTTTTTAGATATAGGAAATATTTTGTAATATTTTTTCCGGTGGCACAATAAAGTGCTCTCTTTCTACGGGTATAATTTTGTTTTTCAGATCAAAATATATACATATATATTTTTTATTTTATATTATAAAACTTTTAAATAATATTTTAACAAATCCGGTGCATTTTGTTGGCGTTGCGCTCCTTAAACTTAACATTTATTTTTAACCAGCAGTGCCCGCGACTTCTTTCCTATAGCCCATGTCCATTTGAGGGAAAGTATTTTTTAACTCGGATAAGTAGTTTCGGAGATTACCCCCTACATACAAACTTACAAACATCATCATCATCGTCAGCCGTTTTCCTAACCATGAGGGGTTTTGCCATAATCGCCACGCTTGGCAGGCGGGTTGGCGATCGCAGTATGCGGTTGGAATCTCAGGAAGACGCTGCTGCCCGTCTCCTGGTAATTGATTTCCTTAGTCGCCTTCTACGACATCCACGGAAGGAAATGGAGTGACGCTATTCTAAATCCGGCGCCACACTTACATGTCATAGACTTACAAACTTTTCCTCTTTATAACATTAGTATACAGCAGTGTTTTTCAATCTTTTTGAAGACACGACCCCCTTTACAAGTAAAAAGTTCTAGCGACCCCCCCGACCATATTAGAAGTGTCAGAAATTTCAAAGATGATGTAGCAAAAACCTACTACGAAGTGTTGCCATATCCTTTTTTCCAAAAATTGGACTTAAATGAAAAAAAAGAGGGGGGGTAGGCAGAGACCAGGGACTGCCACTTGCTACGATCCTGACAGATCACTTTCGCTTCCTCAACATTCATTAGTCGTTGCATGCACGCACGCCGGTTTAGGGTACTTTTTATCTTGCCCTTTGCTAATACATCCCCTATTTGGTCGAAGTATGTCCGTCTGGGTCGTCCCTTACCGGCCCTTCCATCCACATTCGCTCGGGCCGCCGGCCCGCCCCACTTGAGTCATATCAAAGATAAGTGTATAAGCGGACGTAGCATCGTTTAGAGCTACAATCGTCGTTGATACAATGGATAATAGTTATTTATAACTAAAATTCAAAATCGTCCCTTTACACGAGATGCATAGTAGTCGCTCTCTCCCAGTCGATTACTTGATAATGAATCCTCCCAGATTAGTCGTTGACTAGTATCTGCTTTCGTTTTCTTCGTCTTCGAAGTAACAAAGCCAGCACTAGTGTTTTCTAATCAGATCAATCCATTTTGCTACTGAGTGTCCAAAACGCGCCGCGACGACGCAGCTTCGACGCAGCGCGCTCGCCGCGCAATCGCTACGCAATCGTGGCGAGCTCGCTGCGCAATCGCATCGCTTTCAAATCGCTAGTGTGATAGGGCTGTTATCTGGTTATAAGCAATTATCAATAACCACTTCATCGCACGCTTCTGCTTCGTCCATCGTCACTCTGTGCCGGGGGTCCGTATTCACATTTTCACCTAAACAAGGGCCTACTTAAGCACCTATTACTTTGCATTTAACATCGAGATTCAATTAGAGAGAGTAGTTTGAATGGAATAATGCCTTTGGGGAGCCGGGGGGCCGATCGGAAATGCCCTTTGGGGTTCTAGGTTCGATTGTTTGAGGTATTTCGGCGTAAAAGTTTCCGAACGCGATTAAAATAAACATTATGGTTGATATTTTGTGCCAAATACACCATGCACACACACAGACACAAACACATACAGGGTGACCCCAAAGATGCGCAGTTCCTGAAACTGTATAATACTCTTCAGATAGATATACCTTGTGATAGTTTTATAGAATTTAAATCAACAATTCTTAAAGCTTTCCTTTTCTTATAATTAAAAAAAACTCGTCAATTGGACTTTGTTGTTTACAAAAATTTTTGAAAGTTTTTTTGTTAAATTGTTACAATATTTTTTTAATGTGGTTTTACGGTTTTTCTGCTTTATAGTGGTGCTGTTGGATAGATCAGTTAATCCATAAAACGATATTTTACAATTTAATTATGGTTTTATGCATATTTCGGTATATAATCCTGTATCGCAGAGGGGTAGGCAGTGACTGAGATTTGCCTTTAGCAACTTTCTTGTTTTCGCTTCATCTATGTACATCCATTTGGTTGCCTGCAGGCTCGCCGGTTAAGGGTACTTCTTTTGGAGTGGTCCCTTCACTCATCTAGTGTGAGTTGAAGGTGCCACTGGACGCGTATAAATCATCTCATTACGTAGATGCAAAACATTTACCTGAGCACAAGTGGTCTCTTTTCAAGGGGTAAGGGTTACCAGTAATTTGTACCTGAAACAAAGTAATAATTGTGATAAGATTTTCTGCAATAAGGTTCTCGAGTGGAGGATCAGGAATTGGCAAACGCACCGTAGGACGCCCACCAGCTTACTGGACCGCCGATCTGAGGCAGATTGCTGGCAGCGGCTGGGTGAAGATAAACGAGGACAGAAGGAAGTGGAACATCAGCGTGTTGAAGTTAAATGTAACACTTCTATATTGTGTTTTTGGCAGAAATACATAAACATTTACATACAGGCACATAAATTGCTTCTGGCCCCACACTAGGATACCCCGTGTGGTGGGAACCAGAAACAACGACATCACAAACATGTAAATATCAAAGACCTGGGGTTTTTTTTTTTTTTTTTGTCCCCAGCCAGCCGGGATTCGAACCCGGAACCCCTCGCATGGTATACCAAACTTTCTACATCTCAGATATAGCACAAAAGCCAGTATCCAGAACTTATGAAGAACCGGAGAGCTGAAGCGGCAAGATCATTATTCTTCTCCAAACAAACCTCGTTTAAATTCCCACTCACCGTTTCTACAAAGCGAATCTTCACCTGAAATTTACGGCGCCCATACATCTCAGTTAGTACCGATCGGAATCGAACCTAAGACTAAGCGGGTGAACACTTTAACACCTGTAACGGAGTGTAAAATATCTGAGGAACAAATTGCTCCGTTTATTTCAGAGAGCATCGAGGAAAGCAGGCGTGGTTTTCTGGGCTTTTAGGATTCCGTAGCGCGATCGGTAGAACACTTGCCTCACATTCAGGAGGTCGTGGGTTCGAACTCCGGGCATGTACCAATTCCTTTGTTATCTAGGTTAGCTACATTTGTGAATTTTGTATTAGCAATACCACTCGCTAACTGTAAAGGAAAACGTCGTAAGGAAACCTGAGTGTCAGAGTTATTCACATACCTCAGCGCTTAAAGTGGCTAATCTATGATGGGCACGCGTGGTGATTAAGCCCGTACTCTCTCTTTGAGAGAAGGCCCGTGCCCTACAGTAGGACGTGTATAGGCTGCATTATTATTATTATCCGAAGAGTGTAAGCGGGAGCCAATTAATATTATGTTTACAATATCTGTCTGTCCGTCCGACCGTCCGTATGGTTGTCTGACCGTCTGACCTATACAAGGCTTTTCCTCTCGAATCATACATAATATATAGCCAGTTGAAGTTTTCACAGAATAATGGGGAATTCTCATTTTGACAAACGCAAAGTCATAACCGTGGAGGACATTGTTACTCCAATAACCATCTAATATTAAGCACCTTAGGTGTGTGCACGCTTAGTAAATAGTAACCATTAACTCTAAGATAGTAAATATTTATCTCAAGGGGAATCATAAAATTGTGAAGACGAAAAGATTATCCATGGTTGTGACTTTTCAAATCAAATCTATCAAATCAAATTACTTCTATTCAAAATAACACAGGATCAGTGACTTAATGAACATTACAAGTTAAACTAGGTTTTCGTTTTTCAATTTGGGAATTACCCTAATAACAAATAAGAGTTGGTCCCTCTGTATACAAGGGACCAACTATATACAAGACTTTTTTATTATAGTACAGTCCCCATAACACAGTCAAAATTAATAAAAACTCGCCAAGTGCGAGTCGGACTACCGCTAAGGGTCTCGAACTAAATGAAAGAGAAAAGTATTTTTTTCTAAATGTAATATATATAAATCTCGTATCACAGTGTTTGTTATCGAAATCCTCCGAAACGGCTTCGCCGATATTTATGATTTTTTTTGTGTATATTTGGTAGGTCTGAGAATACACCAGGTCAGCTAGTATACTATAAAATTATTTTAGTGGTACGAAATCCTCGGTGCGATTCTGTCAGAACGAAATGGGAGTGACTTTGCAGTGTAGTTTTTGGTTGTACACACAGTCTAGGTTAAGTAGTAAACTATAGTTTAAGAAACTTCAGACCCTGTAATTAATTCCTTGCTGCTAAATAAAACAATTGTGTAAATTAAAAAGTTACAAGCGAAAATTTGAAATTCTCACCTGTTGACTGTAGTTTACACAACATAAAATATTTGCAAAAAACTTAATAGTTAGAGGCTTTCTGATTTTGGTGTGTGCAAGTCGTCAACACGGCTCCAGATCTTTTTGATACAGTAATTTTATTTAGTTCTCTTCTGTAGTTGGATCCGAGGCTATTTATTTTTAGGGTTCCGTGCCCAAAGGGTACTAAGACTATTAAGACTAAGACTGCTAAGGTTTTTTGGTCGATATTAATAACGGCAACAGGTAGACGATTGAAATATTCAAATGTTGTATCGATAATGGTACGGAACCCTTCGTGCGCGAGTCCAACTCGCACTTGGCCGGTTTTTAAGGACATCTTCAACAGTCGCTTGTGGCTTGATATTCTTGTAAACGCCGAGCAATTTTTTGTATCCACCTTGGCGCTTGTATATGTTTGTATAATATTTAGGCTGGGCATTCCGTAGCTCTGGTAAAGTTTCTAAAAGGATGATAAAATCTTTTTCAAATTTAGGTAACGAAGGTGAATTCGCCGATTCCGTCGGCGGTGACGGGGAGCGCGTGTCATCATCATCATCAGCCCCTGGATGTCCACTGCAAGACACAGGTCTCCCTCATAATTTTCATAACCATGAGGGGTTTTTCCATAATCGCCACGCTTGGCAGGCGGGTTGGCGATCGCAGTATGGGGTTGGAATCTCAGGAAGACCTTTCTGCCCGTCTATCCGTGTGGCGCCGGATCAAGAATAGCGTCACTCCATTTCCTCCCGTGGATGTCGTAGAAGGCGACTAAGGAAATAAGTTACCAGGAGCGCGTGTCACCGACGTCGAGACTGATGCCGTGATGCGATCCTACGCATGGGGCCGGTTTCTGAATTGAGAATTTCGCTACTTAAGTAACGTTCTTTCACGCTCTTTTTTGAGAAATTCGAAGAGACAGCACTACAGTTAACTATTTACCTAGCGAAATTCTCACTTCAGAAACTGGCTCTGACGCTTAATCTTGATCACGATCAGCGGATCGCGATCTTGATTTCAAAATATCTAGATATTTTGTGACCAGATTGCTAAGTCAATCTACTTCGTACATCATCTATCGCGATTGCGATCATAGATTTTGATCACAGATCGCGATCTACAATGATACTCGTAGAGTAGGGGCTGCAAGCGCTGACCTTGAAAATAACAATGGCTTTCGATTGTTATTTTCAAGGTCAGGACTTTGGAGACTAGATAAATAAAATAAAAAATATCGAGTGAGGAAAAATTTTAATTATAAGCTCTGAATTAAAAAAAAAATATTTCCATCTATAACTCGTAACCATTGTTACTATTCGCAAAACTGTAGAAGAAAAATTTTAAATAAAAAATAAAAACCGACTTCGTAACACTACAGCAGTAATAATTTAAGTAATTAGAAGTATGTATGTAAACATGTAGGTATTGTAGAAGTATAATTTGGTGTCGGTGCCCAAAATATATGTTCTGGTCATGAAACTGGGCACCGACTACAAATTATACTTCTACATGTATTACCAGTATTACCAGTAAGTCGAAGTCGGTTTTTATTTTTAATTTAATTTTTTTTTTGACAATTTTTTGTGGGGGTGAAAAATAAACAAGTTCCTTATAACCGTAATTTACCCTACTTAATTCGTTGCTTTAAAATTTTATGTTCTCAATTTCCATCTCCCAAAGTCTTCACCAGAACATCACCAAATTACCTTGGGACTACTTTTACGCTATTTTATGAAACAAACGGATATTAGTAAAGGATGAGCTCCATTAGGCCTTATTTACTGCTGTCTATTGAAGAGTTCCGTTCTACATCTCTGAAACTCTTCATCAGATCTTCACCAAATTAAAATGGGACCAATGGGACGTTATATCTGTTCGAACAAAAAAAGAATTGTCGAAATCGGTTAAGATTTGACGGAGTTATGCGAGAACATAGCAAAAAAATAATAAAATATACGCGTCGAATTGATAACCTCCTCCTTTTTTAAAACTGGTTAAAAATGTAACATTTGCTCTACAGTTTTGCGACCTCTGACGACCTCTGTGGCCTGTATGTAAATGTTTATGTTACTATTAAATATAAACAAATAAGTCAACTTTAAAATTGCCACTTTTAAGTTTTAAATTCTTCTATTAACTTTAAAACGAAAAGTTTGGGACCGAACTCGGATTGTACCAACAAAACTGGGCTTGTCCTTCGCATGATAAATATTCAACAAAATTCAACATGGCGTCCGGGACGAATTTATAATACTGGACCGAAGGCGAACACAATACTCGGGTACTTTGTGGGGTTTGCTTCTTAAGCACGGTACAGACATCACGCGTGAGGCATTAGATAGATAAAATACCTCAGCTCTGCTCATCATCATCAGCCATTTTTATCCCCACTGCAGGACATGGTTTTCCCTAACCATAAAGGGTTTTGCCATAATCGCCACGCTTGGCAGGCAGGTTGGCGATCGCAGCGTGCGGTTGGAATCTCAGGAAGACGCTGTTGCCCGTCTCCTGGGATTTTTTTTCATTCATCGCCTAGTTACATACATTACATAAACTCACGCCTGTATCCCGGAGGGGTAGACAGATACCAGGGTTTGCCACTTGCCACGATCCTGACAGACCTCTTTGGCTTCATCAACATTCACTGTTTACTAGTTAAAGCTTAATATATACATATCTAGAAAGGGATCTAGATATAGAAAATAATCTAGTTATACTTTTGGAGGGTCTAATCGCGATTCATGAAAAACCGGCCAAGCGCGAGTCGGACTCGCGCAAGAAGGGTTCCGTACTATTATCTATACAACATTAGGCACAAAGAACGAGAAAAAACGGCAAAAGATAACGTTTGTTGTATGGGAGCCCCCATAAATATTTATTTTATTTTAAATTAATTATTTATTTTTGAAGCGAACATAGAACAAATTAATCTGTGCGTCTGTATGTCTGTCTGTCACCACGCTGTATCTCATGAACCGTGGTAGCTAGGCAGTTGAAATTTTCACAGATGATGTACCTACCTAATTATGTTGCCGCTATAATAACAAATACTAAAAACTCCAATACAACAAATGTAATTTTTTGCCGTTTTTTGTTCGATATTTTTAACTTCGCTTCAAAAATAAATAATTAAATTAAAATAAAATAAATATTTAAGGGGGGGCTCCCATAAAAAAACGGGATTTTTTGCCGTTTTTCTCGATCTTTGTGTCTCATGTTGTATTAATAGTGGTACGGAACCCTTTGGCCGGTTTTTTTCAGTATACAACAGAATTAGTATTCTTAAGGTATTAAGTGTCATGAGCAATGAGTATACACCGACTCCAACGCTTCAAAGATATATTGTAGTATTAGTTTACGGACTAAGGTGAAAATGTCTAAATTTGTGAAAAAACACCTCTCCTAATTAATGAACGACCCCTCTTGTATGTCACTAGCTTAAGTCCGTCGGTTTGTTAACGATACCCTGCAAATTTTAAGATACTCGCGCCGTATATTTGTTATTAAATTAATGAAATAAGGATTTCGGCCGGGTTAAGGTTACAAACCAACTTCGGTGTTCGTTACTTCGTTGGAAAGACAATTAACAATCATACAGGGTGTCTGAGGGTAAGATGATTTTATGTTGGAGCCACTCTACGAAATACTGAGTGCAATGTATTTGAATTTCGAGATTCGTCTGACGAGCTTCACACGCATTTTAACTACTATAATCTACTCTAGTATATAAAAATCTCGTGGCACAGTGTTTGTTATAGAACTCCTCCGAAACGGCTGCACTGATTTCTATATTTTTTTTATGAGAATAGGTCGTAGGTAATTAATATGACGAAACAACGTTTGCCGAGTCAGCTAGTTCATCATCATCAGCCACCAGCCGCCCACTGCAGGACATAAGCCTGCTACGAAGGTGGTTTTCATAACCGTGAGGGGTTTTGCCATAACCATGAGGGGTTTTGCCATAACCATGAGGGGTTTTGCCCCATGAGGGGTTTTGCCAAAATTATTTTCATTTCCATTTAAATATTTTTTTAATATTATAAACATCATACTTAGGAAACATTTGAAAAAAAAAACAAAACAATAAAATTAATTATATTTTCGAACATCACGAAACTTAGGACCTTACCTACCCCTCCTCACACAATGTCACACTTTGTTAACCCCTCTCCCCCTTAACGTGTGACGTACTTTATGGATGGTCCCTTTGGGATGAATAGTGAATAAGCTTTTTTGTTGGGAATAGCTGAGAGATAATCGATGCTAGCTGACTTCAACTAGTTAATTAAAACAATAGCACTACTAGAAGATTAGATAAGATAAGAATATTCTTTATTGCACACAAGAAGCGAGAGATAAATATGAAAGTTACAATGAAAAAGTACAATGGGCGGCCTTATTTCTAACAGCAATTTCTTCCAGACAACCCTGTGACTACTACTTAATTAAAAAAATGTAAGATAATTAGGAGTAAAAAAAAAACACGAAATTAGTACACAAACTGCGCCGCACTTGGCGACATTTGTAAAAAAAAATTAAGGATTTAAATGAGAACAAGTAAAAAAAAAAAGTGACGTCCTATATGGATGACCCCAAATGAACAGGAATGATTCGGTTGATTTTGTGCTGTCGGCCAAATATTTGTGGTATGACCTATAACTCAATAACCAGTGACCTGCACCGGGCAAGCCAGCAAATCAGCTGAATATTTGAGAGTAATGAAATACTTGTCGGTTCAGAGGTAAAACTCATTTTGTGGCATAATTTTAGGCAAACTTTATTAAGTGCTAAATGAGTTTTACCTGCAAAGGGCAGACGCTTTGGAGTTAAAGACTTTTTTCATCTCGTGACAGGTTTCTTATGGAACACAATACGCCCTTAGTGTTTTTTTCTTGTCGTAGATTTTCTCTTTAAAGAAATAAAACTGTCACTTAGGCAAAATGTCACTTAGTGAGTTTTACCTTTGAACCGACGTACTGTAGTTAAAAGTTATACAATGATAGCTATTTTATAAGTAGCCTATATTCGTCCCATTGCAGGGCACAACCTTCTCTAGAGAGAGAGTATGTGCTTAATTAACACGCGTACCCATCGCGGATAGGTAATTTCAAGCGCTGACGTATGTGAAGAACTCAGACTCTCGGGTTTATTCACGATGTTTTCCTTCACAGTTAGCGAGTGGTATTGCTACTACACCTTCACAAATCTACGTAACTAAGATAGCTATAAAATTAAAAAAAAACCGATCAAGTGCGAGTCGAACTCGCGCACGAAGGGTTCCGTACCATTATCCATACAACGTTTGAATATTTCAAGCGTCTTCCTGTTGCCGGTATTTTTTGTATGGGAGCCTCCTTAAATATTTATTGTATTCAGTTTGTAGCATTTTTTGTTATATCGGCAACAGAAATATATCATCTGTGAAAATTTCAACTGTCTAACTATCACGGTTCATGAGATACAGCCTGGCGACAGACGGACGGACGGACGGACGGACCGGATAAAAAAATATTGCTACCCATTCAAAACTTTACCCGGAGCAAGTGCCCCAAAAAATTGTACATCTAATATTCTAATGGGTTACATCAAGCAACAGTCGATCAGGACAACTTCCGACCCCATCTTCGGCTTAAGCCTGGTGCTGCGTAGAGTTAGAGACTATTTACCACTGGCTTCCAAACTTCGTCACGTACTACTATAGTTTTTTGCAGGAACGCGTCCTTAAAAATGCTCAATTAAAGGCTTTTTAAAAATAATAAAATTCACTATAAGAATAATGCCCCAAACGACACGTGTGCTATGCGTGTGATTCGCTATTTATACAATCACATTTTTTATTCTATTCTTTTTCTCTCTATTTATTATCTATTTTTTATTTATTCTATTGATTAATACTTTGAGCTCAGCAGTCTGCAGATGTCGGGTTTTACGCTTGCATCCAAGCTTCGTTACGTACCACTTCAAGAGTACGCAAGGTTTTGGTTACGTTTTTTCTATTTATGTTTAGGTTTCTAGTTGAGCTATTGTTGTCAAATAAATAAAACTTGAAATGATACTTCGACTTCGTACTTTGTCATAAAATAGAATAATAGTATTGGCATAAAATAAAATAAAAACTGTCTTGGTAAAAATACGGCTGAGATCTTAGTTTTTTTTACCTGCTGTGATATGACAGTTCTTTAGATGTGCGATATGGTAAAGAGGTATGGACAATGGAATTCATAAAATATTGAGGAAAACCAATTTAGGCCTTTCTTAAAAGCTAATGTCCGTCCCTTGCCAAAATCTTAGATATTCCCAGAATCTTAGATTTTCGCAAGGGCCGGACCTAGACTTTTAAAAACGAGGTGATTTAATTTTCAGCACTTTTCGCGTAAAAAAATGTACTTAGCAATTACGACCAATTAAGCAACACAACCGATAAGCGCGCAATCCTGTTTACGATCACGACTAGGAAACAAAATGGCGCAGGAGACGCGGGTAGTTCAAACAACAAACTTCAAGTCTGAACAGGTTAACTGCGAGTTTGAGAGTCAAGATGCAGCAGTGGAATTGGCGAATTGTCGAGGTATTTGACGACACACGGACAGACGAGATGATTGTGATCATAGTTTTACATTTTACCGATTTAATTAATCACGAAGCGACGGTAGCATTCGGGAGCTCGTGGGTTCGAATCCCGGCATGTACCAATGACTTTGTTTTCTAAGTTACGTAATTTGTGAAGTTATAGTAGCAATACCATTCGCTAACGGTGAAGGAAAACATCTTGAAGAAACCTGAGTGTCTGAGGTGTTCACATCACATACCTCAGCGCTTGACATTGCCCGCGCACGCGTGGTACTTAAGCTCATACATGTACATATAAGTACTGAATTAATTTCAGGTGGTTAGAAAGACATAGCAAAATGAACGTGCCTGACAATAGCTATCGAATATGCTGGATGGCTTTTTTTTAAAAACGCACTTTTCAAAAATATCTCGACACAAACTAGAATCTATAAGAACCGTAGCCATCCAGAGCGGTGGGTGCGTGCTGCGGATCCGCGGGTCAATGTTCTGTTAGACGGAGAGGCAATACTAATTGTGGGCGTATTTTTTTAAACATCAATTTGCAACAAGATATTTCAACTATTATGACACTGGAAATGTCATTTCGTTCGCTCCAGTGTCGCAGCTCCGAAATTCACGAAAAGTGCGATCCCCTTATATCTCATCCTCATCATATTTCATAAAAATATTTTAAACATTTAATAAAAGCGTGCTTGCGTGACAAACTTTCAGATTGAATTGTTTAAATAATATTTTTTTATAAAATAAAATTAAATTCCTTATTTTTAATTAGTTTTAGAGGCATCCACAGGGAAAAAGTACTGTCCAGTAGCCCAAAAGATTATTCAAGAAACCAATCCAACAAATTATCCACTCAACTATTCCGCGGATTTACCCACTAAGTTATTCGTGAGCAGAAATCAAGCGGAGTGAGTCAGCCAAACCGCTCAGCGGATATACAAGCCAAGCGTTGCAACTTATAATTGTGTAATTGATTTAGAAACTTCCCTCCTTTCCGGCGCAGTTTAGTTTGGAGTGTCGCCCTAACTGGCAAAACTTTTGCATACACGTACATAATTTGCATTGCCTACGCTACGATAGGTTTTCTAGTATAGGCAATTATCGAGGTATATTTTTTATCGTGGTGTAGATTTAAAAAAATAAAGTATATTTTTTTTTTATGTAGCCTCCATAACTGCTTCTATGCCATCTTGCGCAAGCGCAGTGCCTCCGCGCTGAGCAGGTTGCGCGCCCGCACCAACAGCATACTGAGAGTGATGGCTGATCGACATGATACACGTTTTTTAAAACAATGGTGTCGATCACATGTAAATATTTTTGTTAATAATCTAAAATAATTAATTAATTTTTGTCTTTACGCCTACTAACCAAACTGTGTGTATATTGCTTACTAATCAAATGGATCAATGTTATCTGAAATAAATAAATATTATTATAACATGGGTGTCCCACTGCAAGGCAAGGCCTCCTCCCTTTTAGACCAAGTTTCGGTCATTTGCCGCCTCTGACTACTCCGGCAAGAAATTGTCGAGATCATCCCGCTAGCGTCTTCTCGGCCGATGAAAGTATATTTATTATAGAGTGCACAAATTCTTAGTTCCGTGTATGCTTATGACCACACAACAGATTATACGGACAGCCTAGCATTATGTACATCTCTTGTACAATTTGTTTTATGCAAAGAATTAGAAAAAATAAATAAAAGTGAAAAAATTCTTATACGGCTTTCTAAGCCTGTCTTTCACGTAAAGACTGGAGCCGAGCATACCCGAAGCTGGATCGCCGATCGACTGGAGCCGAGTACTTAAGGGTTTTTGTTATACACTGAATATCGATCCAAGACTAACTATGGCATTTCTTCTTTCTTGCCCGTGGTAATACGGAATGCCTGGTAACACGAGGTACTTCTTGGACGGGGTACGGCAAAAAGGGGGTAGTTTTAAAGAAACACCAATCGCCAATTAGGACGCCGTCACAAGCGAGACCGCAGTGTTAGCGGGGTTAGTTCCGGGCTTAAGTTTTTAACTGACTTTAAAATACTAAGGGGTTTTTGCTATGACTGTACTCTGCAGGGAGTTGGCGTTCCTGGCTTAGTTTTAGCGGGGTTTAGCTAATTACTCGTGATAAGATAGGGTTGGGAAATCGGATTGAGGAAGATGGGAAAGTTAAAAAGTGTCAGACCAAAGCGAATCACGTGCATATGAATACACTTTCTTTACGTCAGACAGGCTCGGACTTACATCAAGGACATGCCTGGACGCAAATTTAGCCAACTTGCATTACAATTGAGTGCATTTATTTATTAATTTAGCCAAAATATGCATTCAGTTTCCGATGCGCTCTGAAGTTTCAATAACCTAAACTAAACTTTAACTTCTTTATTCCGATAACACAGACACGCTTTATAAAATAATAAGAGACAAAAAATTACTATTTTATAAAAACTTAAAATAATAGAAACATTAGCTATCACATTTTATCAATAAATTATTAAACTAGCTTTGATTTAGTTATATTAAAAACAAATTAAATAAAAAATAAAAACCGACTTCATAACATTACAGCACTAAAAAGTTAGAAATGATTAAAAGGAAAACCTTTAAATTAGAAGTATGTATTCACGTAGGTATTGTAGAAGTATAATTTTTAGTCGGTGCCCGGTTTCATGACCAGCACATATATATATTTTGGGCACCGAAATATATATACTACAAATTATACTTCTACAATACCTACATGTATAAATACTTCTAATTACATATTTAAATAATTTGAAACTTTTTAGTGCTGTAGTGTTTCGAAGTCGGTTTTTATTTAAAATTTTTTGGTTATGTAAATAAAAGAAATAAATGACTGAGCGACAGGACCATGGGGCAGCTTTCGCCAGCAACTCAAATCTCCATTCGGTGCCATTATGCCAGATGTGGCCGCTTGTAGGGTCTCTCCCGTAGCGAGAGAGTTCCACGATTTAGACTTGCAAAAGTTAACACATCCTTTATGGGGCACTGTATAAGGTTCTACAACAAAATTCGTTAAGATATATTAGAGTTACCTCCAACGCGATTTAAAAAATGTGTTAAGCACATTCTGTGCAAAAAGGCTTACCATAACATCAATGATTATTTAGAAGACAAAGATGTTTGGCATTAAACAGAGTTTTAGATAGATAGATTAATATTAATTACAGGACGATTGTGACTAGTGTTCAACACATTCATGACTAATATTTTAAGTTGAAAACTCTGTAAGTTAAAACGTGTTTTGAAAAGAATAAATGTGGAGTTTCTCTGTTAGCTTCTTCTCCACATAATCCATTAATTGTGAAACTAACAACTTTGACGTTCATTAAGTAAAATTCTCTTTTTATAATGAATAAAAATATTTGAATTGAATTGAATTGCTTCATTAGTTGTGTCTGTTTATCGCATTGGTACTCGTACTCTGCTCCTTTTCCCGTCTGTGCGACCGGTGATGATGACATTCCAGACTGTCTTGCCCGCACCGAACCTAAAGGATCCTAGTCCTAGAAAATCAGTCAACAATATTTCAGGGCAAGATAAAAAGTACCCGCGTGCGTGCATGCAACGACTAATGAATGTTGAGGAAGCGAAAGTGATCTGTCAGGATCGTAGCAAGTGGCAGTCCCTGGTCTCTGCCCACCCCTCAGGGATACAGGCGTGAGTTTATGTTGTGTTATGTTATATTTCAGGAACCAGAGAACTTCTGTGCAGCACATTTTATTTGTAGCACTCATTTTGCGTACTGCTTGCTAGTAAACCTTTACATTTTCGTTGAATAGTCGCCCATAACGTAATTGAGTAGACTTCTCGCTGGAGATCACCCTGCCGGACTGTCATCGAAATATTACAATCGAGATACATGCGCGTGACGTGTATCTATGTGCCAAATAGTAATAATAATAATATGCTTTTATTTCAGAATACACAGTTCCAGATTATAAATAAATAACTTACAAAATTCATAGTTACACATTTAACGGGCCTCGCGATTATTTATTCATCATCATCATCAGCCCCTTGACGCCCACTGCAGGACATAGGTCTCCCTCATGGTTTTCATAATCATGAGGGGTTTTGGAAATAATCGGCACGCTTGGCAGGCGGGTCGGCGATCGCAGTATGCGGTTGGAATGTCACGTAGACGCTGCTGCCCGTCTCCTGGTAATTTATTTCTTTATTTATTTATTAGTCAAACTTAATCCCACCAAAAACATTTTCATGTAAAATGTTGCCCAGACGAGAAAGTTATCAGATCTTATGTAGAGCCAAGCTTCTAACTCTACAAGCCCTAACTTCACAAACTCTATACCTATGTCAAAATGTGTGGCTTGGCCGTTTCGTGACTACAAAAACTATTGTACGCCTATCTTCATCTTCATCATCAGCCATTTGACCCCTACTGCAGGGCATAGGGGTGGTTTTCGAAGCTTCCCGCTCTTGTGCCGCCCGCATCCAGCGACTCCCCGCCACCGTAACCAGGTCGTCAGACCATCTGGTGAGGGGACTTCTCACGCTGCGTCGTCCGGTCCGCGGTCGCCAGGTCGGAACTTTTTCACCCCAACAGCCATCGGTTCTCCGAGCTATGTGACCCGCCCACTGCCACTTCAACTGAGCAATTCTTCGAGCTATATCAGTAACTCGGGTTCTTCTGCGGATCTACTCATTTATGATTCGATCACGCAGTGAAACTCCTAACACCGCTCTCTCCATTGCTCGTTAGGCGATCTTGAGCCTCCTTATGAGGCCCCCTATAACAGAAAAGTAATGAACAGTAATATTCCCCTTACGCCCATGGGACAGTAGTGAAACAGCCAAGCCACATATTTTGACTAAGGCGGTACACTGACGGGTAGAGTCTCTGAACATTCTGAATACTGTTCTGTGGACATTGTGGTCAGGGAAGGTGGTCTACCCCCAAGTCCTCAATTAGTATGTATGAGCATGGCGAGTCATTAAAAATATTTAAGTGCCAAGTTTCATCCAGCATGAAGCATAACACGTGATCGAAACAAAATCCCCAAACAATTCGTTGCCTCTTTTCATTCTGGGTTATTGTCTAAGGGCAAAAAATATGTGAACGAAACTGCCTCTTTAAAAAAGAAACCAAGTTTATAGAAACAAGAGAGGGATAAGACAAAAGGCAATGCCCTATTATTAAAGTAGGGTAAAAGCACCAAACGTCGCCCGTGCCCGACAGAACACTAAATTAATTTCGCAATTTCAACAGTTTATAATTCACAGGAGACAGATAAGACGCTCGCCTTCAGAGCTGTGAAATGAGGTCCTGGGCTAGGGTTGTTCCTCGTTGGAAATAGCTCAGTTGAGTTGAAATGGCTTATTTTTAGATAGGTTATCAAGATGCGCAATTCTAGAGACTCCCGAAAAATTGTCCATTTTTCTAAAACTCGGGTGGATCTCTCGAGAGCCGTTTTGGTAAAGTGGACAATTATCAGGACATAAGTCGTAGACTAAAAATCTTGTAAATGACAAACACTAAACGACATTTTTCGAACTATAAATTTCGTCAGCACTACACAACACTGTAAATTTCATATCAATTTAAACATATCAATTAATATGTATAATTGGGTAACCAACACATATTAGCGCCCTTTGGGGTTTAGACTCTGGACTTTCCGTATTTATAATAATAAATAAGAAATAAGTAAGTAAACCTAATTTTAATGTGTATCAGTTACTAAACGTGATGTTTTATTTGATGATTCTAAACGGAAAGGTCACAATGACTTCTCTTTGTTCCCGCCGAGAGCGCTGTTGTTTTTTCACATTGATTCCCCTAATTTGTAATCGTGCGCTAATGGGGAACTTGCGTCTAATTTAGATTGGAGTGACATTTCTTTTATACCATAGAAATCGAACCCTGTTTTGGTAGCTAATCGCCTAAACGGCTTGAACAACGAGGCAGTCGTTGACCTGCCCCTATATTACGCTCACCAAATCCTGAGCGATTCCAATCGTTTAACTGTCAAATTAGTATGGAATTTGACAGTTAGACGATTGGAATCGCTCAGGATTTGGTGAGCGTAATTAGGCCACTGATCTTAACTAGCGCCACCAGTGGAAAAAAATTTTTCTTTATTATTACTGCAGTGGCAAGAACTGGTGGGGTAAGTAGGAGCGACCCGTGGAATAACTATTTAGAGTAAACGAGCAACTGTTATTACGGGACTAAAGGGTTATTTTTCTCGCTTTGTCGGGCCGTGTTGTACCCGTTAACGCTTTTCGGGGTACGGGTAAGAAGAATTATCTTGATTAGGACAATAATTGGGGTTTTCCTAAGCATTTTGTTCCTTTGACAACTTTACTCGAAATACAGAAAGGAATGTTACGTTGATTTGGACATGTGGAGAGGATGAAGGCAGAAAGATTGACGACACAAATACATCGAGGGAATGTGGGTGGAAGGGCCGGTAAGGGACGTCCCAGGTGGACATACTTCGACCAAATAGAGGATGTATTAGCAAAGGGCAAGATAAAAAGTACCCGAAACCGGCGTGCGTGCATGCAACGACTAATGAATGTTGAGGAAGCGAAAGTGATCTGTCAGGATCGTGTCATTATATCACGGCAGCATATGAATACATACATAAACTGACGTCGGTTGGCCGAAGGGGTAGGCTGAGTTGCCACTTGCCACGATCCTGACAAACCTCTATCGCTTTATCAACACTTGTTAATGATTATTATTCCGGGTAATAATTTACTCTGTTATTATGAATAGGAAAGTCGAATTTTCCGGTGATTGTCACTCAATAACACACATTCTGACATGCCGTTAGGCTAAATCTTGGTTTCGATAGATAGAATTCTTTATTGTACACTAGCAGAGCCCGCGACTTCGTTCGCGTGGTAAACGAATTAGTCTTTAGCCTATGTCCACCCTGAAGGTCCATTCTGAATACTGGTGAAAGAATTTTTGAAATCAATTAAGTATTTTCAGAGATCACCCCCTACATACAAACTTACAAACATATAAACCAACAAACTTTTCCTCTTTGTAATATTAATGTTGACTGGGAATTTATTAAATTTTAAACTTAAAATAGTACAAAGGACACAGACGATAAAGAGGCAATAAAAAAACTTAATGGATGTAATTATTAATTAAATAAATCACTATAATTGAACGCGTAACAAATTATACGTATGTGTATGTACCACCACGATAGTTTTTTAAACTATCTAAATTAGTATCACAAATATCGTCACAACTCGTCCACACTTAATTACAACAGTAAAGTAATAGATACGACTCAAGCTTTAACAAATTGACTGATCAACTCATTAATAAAATAAATCGCTTGAACAAACACAAAACAACAGGAAGACGCGGATAAAACGAATAATCCCTATCAATAACATTATAATACCCAATCTGCATGAAATCTCCTATGCGAGAGATGTATTTGTATATCTAACATAATTAATACGGCACCTGATCCGAAGCAGATAAAAGCGAAACGTACAGAAGCACAGATCAAGGGTACTGAGCATTGTTATACAGAGCGGTTCTTACATTACTTTATTCGAGAAAATAGGCAATTTTAAGGGCGTAGGCCAAATATTTGGAATTAAGCTGCTTTCGTAAATTTTTAAAGCAAAAAAAAACCATCGGCATTTAACGAAGCGGAAGTACGTCACTGCAAAGGAAATACGTCATCGACTAAGATCCTAAAAATAAAAAATCTACAAACTCTATGGCAGGCTGTCAATTTCCAGTGATACCATTACTAGAACTTTGTAAATTATTATTTATTGCAAGCGTGTTTCCAACCGAAATCCAACTGTTGTAAATTCAGTCTTTGAGATAAGAGGTCATCCATAAAGTACGACACACAAATCTCGTGATTTTTTGACCCATCCGCCGTCCTTGTCACAGTTGGTCATAATTTTGTCATTTTAGACACATTTTGTCAGCATTTTGCACATATTCAAAATTGAATATTTCAATATAAAAGTCACATATTTTCCAATATCGATAATTTCGTGCGAGCTCTCCTTCGTGTGTTAATGTAATAAATATAATAAGAATATTAGAGAGTAATTTTATAAAAACATAAGTCTGTTCACCTCCGATTTTTTTTTGTTTTGTATTTATGTGCTCGAGTCCGCTGACCTAGAATTATGCTCCTGCGCTGGCAGAGTCTGGTCTTGTCTCTGACTTAGAAAAGCTATCTCGATATTTTTAATGACCTGTTATGTTGTTCTTTCTGTTCTTTTTGTGGTTTTCTATGATTCTGACTACATTTTATCAAAAGTGTACTCATTTCATAGTTAATTAAGATCGTCATACAAGGTACCATGTAACACGGTCAAGCAAAGCCTCTCGCTTAAATGAAATATTGTGTGTGCGTGCGTGCGTGCGTGCGTGCGTGCGTGCGTGCGTGTGTGTGTGTGTGTGTCAGAGAGAGAGAATAGGATGGCTGCTTCAGTATTTCTTGTTATAACAATTTGTACCTCGGCGGTTTTTCTTCTATGTCCACGTATAATTTGATTGAACAAATTCCACTTTCATCCAGACATTGATTGATCGGCTTTCGCTCCCAGCTCGGAAAGGTTAAATCGTCAAACGCTTTATATTTTTGTTCTTTTTAATTTAGACGCTTCGATAAACACGGCCGATAAAAATGTTGATGGACGATATTAGGAATTATACCCCACGTCTCTCAGGAAACGTGTCAATTTTGAAGTGATTCTCGTTGATGAAATTGATATGGCCGTGATAGCGACCATCACCGAAAGTTATGATCGTATTTTAAATGTGATTATTACTCCTTTATGTATTTCAGATGCAAATTGAGATGGGTTCCCGTAATGTGCTCAGTACCTGTTTGTGTCTTACAACTACTTTTGTTAAGTGAGTTTTTTTTTAGTTCTCCTGAAGACGGTGTGCTTAAATGCAACGACTAATGAATGTTGATGAAGCGAAAGAGATCTGTCAGGATCGCGGCAAGTGGCAGACCCTGGTCTCTGCCTAACCCTCCGGGATACAGGCGTGAGTTTATGTTTTCATTATGAGTTTTTTATTTAGGAATTAGGTTTTTGTCATAATTTTATCATATTCGCTTTGTGCGCTCTGTCGCGATTTAGCATACTTCGGTGAGAAAAATATCCATTCTTTGACACATCTTTTTTTTAAACATTATCTGAAAACAGAAAAACCTAGACACTATTTTTTTTTCTTGAAAATTGAACAAAATCATTTGAAGATTGGTAAGAATTTAAAAAATTGTTGTATATGACAAATTCTTGATTGACGTGTTTCTTAAGTTTTCCTTGTTAGACTTGTCGGTAATCCGCATCGGTACAGTCGAACACATTAACCTTTGCACACTTGCACTCTAATCAGTTTAGTTACGGGCAACTTTACAACAAAAATTTAAGGATTGACCTGCTGGCGACTGTACCTACAACACTTTTCCCACTTATTTTTAGAAAATCGCGAAGCAAACGGATCCAGCGGTTTGCAATTTGCTTTGAGTGCCTGATAAAGATGGATAGCACACCTCCGAAGTTAGCAGGTAATGCAATTTCAGAGATGTTTTTCAATAAAATAAAATAAGAACACCGCTACTTTATACCGGAACAGGTAGGCAGCACGTTTTTGACTTGGCATTAACTTAGTAGTATTTTTTAGGGTTCCGTACCCAAAGGGTAAGGGACCCTATTACTAAGACTCCGCTGTTTGGCCGTCCGTCCGTCTGTCACCAGGCTGTATATCATGAACCGTGATATAGTTAGACAGTTGAAATTTTTACAGATGATGTACCTATTTCTGTTGCCGCTATAACAAGAAATACTAAAAACAGAATAAAATAAATATTTAAAGGGGGCTAACGTTGTCTAAAGACAGCGCCGATTTCATGTCGTTAAATGTCAATGTTAAACGCTTTTTGTTGGTTTCTATAGATGGCGCTATTCTCAAATTCGATCTTTGCCTAATGTTGTATAAATAATGGTACGGAACCCTTCTTGTGCGAGTCTGACTCGCACTTGGCCGGGTTTTTCGATATTTTATAGCCTCCTTAACCTCTGAACTACCCTCGCGGAATGGAACGTCACCGGACATTTCTGAAACACGCTTTATCTATAGGTTCGATACAAAGAAAGTAACGGATTCTCAGATTCGTCGATGAAAAAAAACTTTAGGATTGGTTTTGATTTCGATTTTACTTTCCATTTTTGTATGCAAAACTCTATGAAGTTTTTTTCGTTTATTTAAAAAGCAAGCTTGTTGAGTTTTTTTCTACTGAACATGCAACTTGGCAAGGATCCGCCTGGGTTCGAACCGCAAACTTTGCCTCTAAAACAACCCACGGCGACCACTTCAGCAATAGCCGGAGTAATAAGGGAGCAGCGGAACCATTACATAGACAGCATTTTTGGAAAGCGGCAGTGGAAAGAAAAATACAGTCTTAGGCCGGGCTCACACATCCGGAATGACTTTCTGACTTTAGAACGGGAATTAAACCGAAATGTGACGACATTTGCTCATATGCCAATGCAACCACAATCACGAGCTCTGGACCACGTCATTTGAATGGAATAAATTTTGTATGAAGAATTTTAGTATACCAACTGCTTGTATGTCCACGTTTGGGAGGTGTAGGTCAGCCTTGGAATAGGATTAAATAAGAGTTACGCTATATTTTGCCAACAAACTATCGCGCAGTGTCGATTAGCTATCCCTAAAGCTCTGGGCCGTTTGTCTTGCACGACTGTCGCTCAAGGGCAAGATAAAAAGTACCCGAAAACGGCGTGCGTGCATGCAACGACTAATGAATGTTGAGGAAGCGAAAGTGAACTGTCAGGATCGTGGCAAGTGGCAGTCCCCGGTATCTGCCTACCTCTCTGGGATACAGGCGTGAGTTTATGTATGTATGACTGTCACTCTGCGATACGGTCGATAGGCCAGTGTCATTGGGTTGGGAATTGGGAAACAATTTTAATTTAGCATAGGTGTTCAATTGTAAAGGCATGTATTTAACGCGGCGACAAATTGATACCATTCCGGATCTTAAAAAAACTGAAAATGGATCGTAAATAAACTACTTTGGCGACTAATTTGAGGTAGCATCTTAACTAGAAAGCGGCGGCTTTTTAATGAGTTTTGAGGTTTTATTTAAATTTTATCTGGCAGTGATTTTCTTTTGTGGCAATTGAATTTCTTCTAAGGCGACAAATTATTGGCGGATAAAAAAGTTAAAATAGGCTTTCATAAATTCTAAAATGGGGTTGTCTATAAACTTGACCAAGGTCTTAAATAAATACAAACAAGATCTTAAAAAAATACTTTTGGCTACATTTTCATAATGTAGGCCCCATGACTTTTCCATGCACCAACCTGATTTAAGTTTGACTCAAAACTAAGTATTTTAGTGAAATATTTTTTTTCGCTTTTATATAAAAAAAAAGAACTAACACCCGAAGTTTCAGGATGGAGCGTCGCTGCGCTCCGCTCCATCCTGGAACTTCGAACCTATTTTTGCTTATGTGTACTGACCTAACAACCAACCCAAAATTTAGATTGCCAGTAGTTGCCAGTGAAGAATGTTTGATATCCCCTCGGGATAATTAGTCGCCACATTAGGTTTTATAATACCTTAACCAGTTTTACACTGATCCCGCTTGATATATTTGACACCTTACAGTAGCAGCCGTTTTTTAGTTTTTTTGATCCTAGCCTTTTGTTGCTTGTATAGTTTAATAGTTGCTAAGATATTTAATCACTGAAAAGTTAGTTTTTTTGTGACTTAATAGAAAGTCGCCTAAAAAGGATTTCAGTTGCCGTGCTAAATATTTGCCAATTGTAAACCGTATTTTTTATCCAATTAATTATTTGTATTTTATTTTTTAATTGGCTGGTGTCGGCGGATTAGTACTATTAGCTATATTTTGAACAATTTTCACAATATCTTTATAAATAATAGCCTATGTGTTATTCTGATGTATAAGCTATATCACTGTAAGGTTTCATTAAAGTGTGTGTTTGCATGAAAGAGTAACAAACATCCATAAATCCATACAAACGTTCGCGTTTATAATATTAGTAGGATATTTAAAGAAAATTTTGTGCCAAAGGTTTTTTTAATAAATAAAAAACCACCGTAAGTGAAACATTTGGTTCTTCGAATCGATCTTTACCGAGCCGTAGCTCTTTGTGCGTGGCGTTCGAGCTAGAACGGATTAAGTGGGAAACATATCTTCTTTTACAGATCGTATTTGGAAAACGTGTCAGTAAAATCTCTCAATCATGTTCACAGTGATTCTGAGGGCCCATGACAAAGACGTTAAAAATAGTTTTTTAAATAGTTCTTAAGTTGTCAATAATTATTCCATTAGAATTTATTAGATCGTAAAATAATATTGATTTTTTGGGGCTTCAAATTCGGTCCGTGTGGCGCCGGATTAAGAACCGTGTCACTCCATTTCCTTCCGTGGATGTCGTAGAAGGCAAATAAGGAAATCGATAACCAGGAGACGGGCAGGAAACGGTCTTCCTGAGATTCCAACCGCATACTGCGATCGCCAACCCGCCTGCCTAGCGTGGCGATAATGGCAAAACCCTTCATGTTTATGAAAACCACGAAGGAGGCCTATGTCCTGCAGTGAGCGTCAAATGGCTGATGATGATGATCATGGGGCTTAAAACTGTACTTATATTTAAATTTTCATGGTCAGATAAAAAGGCTGTCACCATAGCACCACATAGTCTGCAAACAAATACAATAAGGCTGAGGAGTAACCACGGCGATCCGAATTTGACTTAGTGACTTCACGACCATGGTAAATATAGATTTCGACGTTTCAATGAAAAATAAAAAACAAGATTTTTAATTTGCATTTCTGCAGCCTTCTCCTACTTTTACATATTCCAATTGACACATTTAGTTCCGTTAGGGAAAGTTCTATGACAAATAAACATATTTAGATAAATTTTGATGGGAGTTAACGAGCGTATCAGACGTCATATTAAAATGAGAATAAACCTAATTTGACAACATTACAAAAAATTACGCAATGGATGCCGAACCAACTCGCGAGTTTTCTGAGCACTGGCGTCAACCGCCCAAAAAGTTGGTACGACCTATTCAAGTATCGATCGTGTTAATGTGAGGCCGCCCTTAGACCTACAACCGCGCAAAGAAATGGGTCAGACTCAAAAACCACTTTTACCAGTCCCTGTACCGAACGCTAGAGTTGGGGATAAACTGCAACAAATTAGGTAAACAGAAAGTCTGATTCGTGCATGTCATTATCAGCCTATATACGTTCCACTGTAGGGCACAGGCTTTCTCTCAGAGGGAGAATATGGGCTTAATCACCACGCATGCCCACCGCGGATTGGCGATTTAAAGCGCTGAGGTATGTGAATAGCTCAGACACTCAGGTGAAAACATCGTGAGGAACGATGTTTTCCTTCACAGTTAGCGAGTGGTATTGGTACTAACTTCACAAATGTACATAACTTAGAAAACAAAGTCATAGGTACATGCCCGCACTGGGAATCGAACCTGGGTCTCTCGCTTCCGAGTTCAATGTTTTACCTATATAAACTCACGCCTGTATCCCGAAGGGGTAGGCAGAGACCAGGGCTGGGTGGGCGCTATGATAGATAGATGAAGCATTAGGACGCTGCGCGTCGGACTTAAACATACTCTGGAACAGAAATAGATCTTTCTCTCGAGTGATACATAGTGCTTTATGCTTAACCTACGAGGTAAAAAAGTTGTTTAGAATAATTTGAAGCGTACTTTTAAATTATCAATTTAAGTAGAAAACAACACATATTGCCGCACTTGTTTTGTTTCCGTAGTGCAGAAAAAGATTTCATTGAAAATCGATAGCCAAAAATAATCCCACCTCTTTTTTATAATTAGCAGAAAAAGGTTGCCAGCCTCCTCTCATTGAAAATCGAGTACAAAAAAAACCCTACCTCTTTTTTCTAATTATTTATTTATTTATTTAATTTATTATATATGAATATGGTTATTTGATATAAAACCTTTTTGAGGTTTGACGTTTGTATTTTTTTCTTATGTTCGCTGCTAAAACAAAAAAGAACGCTAGCAGGGCAGGAATGGATTTTCACACAACATTCCTGCCCTGCTACGAAGGGCATTAAAGCTATATTCTTCTGTATTCAATGTAGTTAAAGAGATGCTTCTATATAAATATCCCTATTTTTATATTGTATGTGATTCTGGTCCCAGAGACACTTTTGTCGCTGATATTCATTGATGAATTGTTAATTTTTATCTGCACTCCATCGTTGGTTCGCCATTTTCAACGCTTGAAGGCTTGAAGCGCGCGAAAATACATCCGCACAGCGCAGGCGCTTTCGCGACACTAGTTTCACGTCGCAATGAAATTAGTTGCATGACACTAATTTCACCAAAAAATCGCGCAGGACACGAAATTCATTACCTGACGCGAAATTAATGCATGCATTACGAAAGTACTAAATTACACGTGAAAACTTTGATAAAACTAATATCGCGACATTAATTTCATGCCACTAATTTCGTAATGTAAATTCGGCTTAAGGTACATATATGTACTGGACTTTAGGTGTGGCAAATGTAAATGGGCTCCGACTCAGCATGTGCTGAAAGTTGGGAAAAAAAATCGGCACTGACGTGTAGGCCCGGAAAGATGGGCACTTGGATTCTTGGAAAATCGATTGGGCGCCCTTCGATGGCCACCGGCGACGTGGCAGACCGAGGCGGAGATGGCGTGCCGACTTGACATAATATTTATCTGGTGCCAAGAGCTGGCCAAGGACAAGGAGGAGTAAAATTATGTATAGGTACCGTAATACATCGAAAAACATAAATCATAGAAATAATTCACAGATCAGAGGTTGCAGCCAAACACACAATGTCTCAGGAATTGTGCATAATATAACGTAACAACGTAACATAAACTCACGCCGGCATCCCGAAGGGGCCCTTGCATCACGTAACTTTCCACTCTATCAGCATTTAGACGACTCCAAAGTGTTTATATGTGTATGTACTAGCTGTCCCGACGAGCTTGGTACCGCCGCAGAATCCGTTTATACGATTCTTGCACAACGCCATCTATTTTTAAAACACAAAGTTCGCTCGCACAACGCCATCTATTTTAAACTTAAAATAAACATTATCCTCCGGGAACCAAGATATCAAGTATGCTACGTCTCAATTCAGGTCTTTGTCTATCTGTACGCAAAGTTTCATGTAAATCCGTTCAGCCGTCACTAACGTGGTCGCACCTCAGGGTCTGCCACTTGCCACGATCCTGACAGGCCTTTTTCGCTTCATCATCATTCGTTAATCGTTGCAAGCACGCACGGCGGTTTCAGGTACTTTTTGTCTTGCCCTTTGCTACCTACTAGTACATTCCCTATTTGTTCGGAAAATAAAAGCCGGAGAAAAAAACTCATGGAGATTGCACAGTTTAGAAATAACGTTGTATATATATTTTTTTAATTATTTGCTATCTTCTTAGAAGGCACTACATTGGACCTTCTATAACTTTGCATAAAGTGTAGAGGGTAAACAGACATTTGCGTACAGGATAGCTAGCCAAATGTATTTGGCGTGCCTCCAGCGAGGTTTAAGAGAAGATAGGGGGTGGGCAGGGACACTGTTTGTGTTGTTACCGAACTGTGAACAGCCATTCTCCGTTGCAAGATGTGTCATTTCTATTTCGGCTTAGAATATATTTATTTGGTATCGCATCGGCTGAACGCTGGCCTCGAATTCGAGTGGTCGTAGGTTCGAATCCGGACATGTACGAGTGACACTGCTTTCTACGTACATTTGTCAATTTTTAGTAGCAACACCGCTGTAATTGTGAAGAAAAATATCGTGAGGAAACCCGAAGGTCTGAGGTGGATATAACTTAGCTCTCGGAATTCGCGATGGGCACGCGTGGTGATGAAACCCATACCGTCTCTCTCTGAGAGATCGCTTTTAGCAATAAGACCGCCAGTTGTATAGTTTTTAACTTAGATATGTAAGAGATTTTATCATACTTTTATAATGTATCGTGTGTAATAAAGAGTTTTAATCTAACCTAATCTGAGCTAAGGTCTGTGCCTCGCGGTGACGTACAGATTTAGATTGGTACAGTAAAATAACATAAATACATACATAAATAAACTCACGCCTGTATCCCAGAGGAATAGGCCTCCATGGAAACTAGGAGGCTATACTTCGACCAAATAGGGGATGTATTAGCAAAGGGCAAGATAAAAAGTAACCGAAACCAGCGTCACAGGCCAAATACAGACTACTTTTTTTTTTAAACTAATCTTATTTAGGGACGAGGCACAGTTTTAGAAATCCTACAACGAGGCAACAGAATGACCTGGCTTTGGTAGTTTAAAAACATGAAAAGTAAAAGCAAAAATAACATAAATCGTGCAAAGTGGGCGCGTTTGTGAGTGTGCATGCGTGCTTGCGTGCGTGCGTGCGTGCGTGCGTGCGTGCGTGCGTGCGTGCGTGCGTGTTTGTGTGTGTGTGTGTGTGTAAGATTGAAGAGAAACACTACAATTCAAGCCCACGACACGTATATAAATGAATTGCACACTAATCGTAGTTACAGTTACAGCGCTCGCCGAGGCGACATGTTTTCGCTGCATGTGGTTTGAGCAAGTGACCCCCCGGTGACATCGAACTAAAAGACGTTTCACGTGAAAATTTAACACATTTCCTCACAAATTCTAAAGCCAGAAACCCTCTCCGGCTTGAACTACTAAATTTCTCCGCATATAAAACGCTAATCAACCGACGGTAGGTTATAAAGTAACCTCCCGAACCCGAATTCTAGATTAACACCTAACTAACCTGTCGGTCGCGTTTTATCTCGGCGGTCTGTCAAGTTTAAACCGGGACCCTTTCTTGTACCGGAAAGTGAACGAACAGTCGGTTACTTACATACATGAGATCAACCAGAGAGGGAAAGAAAAAGATAGAGAGATAGAGAGAGAGAGAGAGCATATAATATTTGCAAACACAGTTGCAAATAGTATTGTGCTTCTTTCTCTCTTGCTCTCGTGATATTACTACCAACTCGCCTCAAAGCCGTGAGTTATTCAATATTTAAAAAATATGTGACCTAAACGAAAAAAAAGACAACTTGTCAAGTCTCGCAATTTCGTTCAGTGTAAGAAGAAAAAATATATAGAACGGAGTGAGGACGATATGAATTGATATAAAAGCCGTAATATCTTACTTTGGAATTAATTTTAATTGAAAAAATTTTGATCGTTAATATATAAATCTACCACAGCGGTGGTAGCCTAGTGGGTAGAACATTGGACTCAGAAGCGAGAGACCCAGGTTCGATTCCCAGTGCGGGCATGTACCTTTGACTTTGTTTTCTAAGTTATGTACATTTGTGAAGTTATAGTAGCAATACCACTCGCTAACGGTGACGGTGAAGGAAAACATCGTGACGAAACCTGAGTGTCCGAGCTATTCACATACCTCAGCGCTTAAAATCGCCAATCCGCGGTGGGCACGCGTGGTGATTAAGCCCATACTCTCACCCTGAGAGAAGGCCTGTGCCCTACAGTAGGACGTGTATAGGCTGCTTATGAAAAATTATTAACAAATCGAGTTTTACGTTAAATATTGACAAACATAACCAAATAGACCACCTTCCGTTTTTAAATATTGTCCTTCTGCCGCCTTCTTAATGTCATCGACCCATCGGGTAGGCGGCCTACCCACCGAATGACGGGCAGTTTCGGCCACCACTCTGTGATTGGCTTCGTCCACCGTCCGTCTTCCCGTCTAATCAAATATCCCTCTCATCCCCACTAAACTTTATTGATTCTATATACATTATTGCAAAAAGATGTTCAGTAAAAATACAAAAGGTCTGCAATACTATATCACCATGTTAAAAATACTGATAGTAATATATACTTAGTATATATATTGATACTTAGCAATAACTTTAGTGGGGATGGGCGGGGCATTGTTTTAGACGGGAAGACGGACGGTGGACGAAGCCAATCACAGAGTGGTAGCCGAAACTGGCCGTCGTTCGGTGGGTAGGCCGCCTATCCGATGGGTCGACGACAATAAGAAGGCGGCAGGAGGACAATGGACGAAATTGGCAGGATACCGGCGGGATTAGCGTGACGTGGAAGAGGCCTATGCCCAACAGCGGGCATCTTTCATGGGCCGTATACTGTATTGTAAGATAGAAAGTATGTAGGTATGTAGCTATCGCACTGTGTTTTCTCTCCACGCCCCAGCCCAAAGACAGTCCTGTCTGCCGCCGATAAGATCTAAATTGTTTCTCCTAAGATAGTTTAGGAGGCCTGGCAACCGGCCAACACATTTAGCTCGCAATCATGCCTCAGTTTATACTTAGGGATTAATGTTGAGGTTTTACGACTATGCTTTTGTTTATTAGTGCGATGATATTAATGAATAATAGACGAAATAATAGGCTTCCCCAAGGCACGCCACGTTTTTCTGTCTCCGGCCGGAAAGTAGTGGCGTGGGGGAGGCCTGTGTCCAGCAGTGGACGAATGCTGATTGATTGATTGAAACGAAATAGTAATGCAGCCTATGTAAGACCCACTGTAGGCCACGGGCCTTCTCTCAGGGAGACAGAGTAAGGGCTTGATTATGACGCGTGCCCACCGCGAATTGGCAATTTCACGCGCTGAGGTACGTGAACACTTCAGTCGCTCAGGATCCCTCACGATGTTTTCCTTTGCTAACGGCAAAGGAAAACACTGCAGCGAGTGGTACTGCAACAACAAATTCACTAATGTGCGTAACTCAGAAAACAAAGCCGTTGGTACACGCGCCGAGATACGAACCCTCTGGAATGTGAATCAAGCGTTCTACCGCCACATGTTTCATTCAAATACAAATTAAAATATTCCAGGTTTTTTCTGCCATCAGCGAAAAGATCTTTGTAAATAAACACGAGAAAATATCGCTGAATTTTAATTAAGAGGTACTGGAACTGACAGCGCGTGTTCCGATCCAAAAGTAACAACATGAAAATTATATGAAACTAGCTGTGCCCGCGACTCCGATCGCGTACATTTCGATTTTTACGAAGCAGCATTTGTATGGGGGCCACGTCTTATCATAACTGGAGCTAGAATTTAAATAGCCTATCCTGTGTCCCAGATGTCTATATGTTTTTATACCAAATTTCATCAAATTCGGATAATTGGTTTAAGAGTTATGGAGGAACATACATACATACATACACACATACAGAAAATAATTCTAAAAATCGTGAAATTAGTTTCAGTATCATATATTGAGCCTATAAACACAATATCTCTGAAAACAAACTAACTTACTTCATGACCGACCCTTACAGATTTATTATTAGTATAGATACCCACGAACAAGAAATTAATTGAATAGTGCTCTCTCGGCCAGCCTCTTCGTTAGCTATATGTACATATAAAAAAACTACAACCAATAGCGTTGAAATGGGTTTTACTTCATGCGCAAACAAAGCCGCTCATATTGTTGAGAGTTTGTGTTTGTTTGTATAGCATACTACGAAAGCGACTTTTGAAAAACGGTTTTAGTTTTTTTTCTGCTTTGTATCCGACCGAAAAGTAAAAATTTTGATGAAGCCAACGAGATTTGTCAGGATCGTGGCAAGCTGCAGACCCCGGTCTCTGCCTACCCCTCCGCGATACAGGCGTGATACTGGTTTGTTGTTTCAACAAGTAAAAAGTACCCGAAACGACTGATTGTTGATGAAGCGAAAGAGATTTGTCAGGATCGAGGCAAACCTTGGGGTGTGATTCATAGAACATGCCCCAAGGTTTATACCAGAGGGGTAGGCAGAGACCAGGGACTGCCACTTGCCACGATCCTGACAGATCACTTTCGCTTCCTCGACATTCATTAGTGGTTGCACGCACGCACGCCGGTTTCGGGTACTTTTTATCTTGCCCTTTTTGCTAATACATCCCCCATTTGATCGAAGTATGTCCGCCTGAGACGTCCCTTACTAGCCGTTCCACCCGTATTCGCTCGATATGTCTGTTTCGTCAATCCATCTTCCTTCATCCTCTCCACATCTCCAAACCAACGCAACGTTCCTTTCGCAATTCTAGTCACTACATCTTCTTTCAGTCCACAACGTTCTCTAATCAAACTATTGCGTATCCTGTCATTCAAAGTAACACCAGACATATTTTACAAACATTTTTGAGGCATGAAACCCAAAAACATTTTATTTACCTTCTCAAATTATTTTCGTACACTTTCCCTGTCATGTCATATTTCACAGTTTCTGAACCCGAATGCAATTTATTTACCGCCTTAATATAATATTATCCTTATCGATTTGCCAAACAAGTTAAGTGGGTTTCAGGGCAAAGGATGGAAGCGATAATGTGTTTTGAATTACATTTTCCCTTTTAATCTCCGGCTTAGATTTTTCGATGTTGAAAAATCCCACGTTGGATATCTCGGCCTTTTCCGTCCGAGATATCAAATTTGCAAGCTTCAAAGTAGAGCTGATATCAGCATCGATCAACAGTGTTATAAGATTTCCAGATGAAAGTTCAATCTCAGAGTCAGATGAATTACACAGGTGTAGGAAGTAGACATGTGCGCCGCGCCGCCGCGTCGATGTCGCTCGAAATTTTGGAGACGCCGCCACCGGCGGTTTTCACGCCAGTGTTACTTGTAACAGTTTATTAAAATATCACAAGACCGGAAAGCGACAATGGAAAGAAGAGAGTTCGAGGCAGACCACCCGCCAAATGGATAAACCAGATCAGATCGGGGTCCTATTTTCTATTACAATTCGATGTATATGTCGCAGTAAAGTAGTTAAATCAGAAAGTTAATTGAATCTCTAGACAGCTAATTAAAGATCGATATTCAATCAAGTCGCTAAAGTTCCGTCAGACAAGTGAGTGAACGAAACGTTTAACGAGTTTCCTAAACGTTTCTAGGCAACAACACGCATTTCAACTTTGGTAGGGTGACCAAGATATTTGATTGGAAAAAAATGGATAAAAAAGACATTGCTTGTCTTATATTTATTCATAAGGCGTAATGCCCTCTTAGGCGGTGTGGATGTTTGTCGATCTGACACAGGCCACCTTTGCACGGCATGTTCTACCCAACCGAAATTGAAGAACATACCTTGCTAAACTGGCCTTTATCAGATCTATGTAACGTCACTTTTAGCTTTTGAAGGGGACCAAGATATTTCATTATTTAGGAAAATGAATAGCCAATAAAAATATTTTTTTTTTGTTTTATGTTTCTTTAATTAGAAGAAATGAAACCTGCTCTGCTGCAGATATTTGGTACATTTGTTTAGTTTGTTTTACCTTTATTAATGGCATGTTAAGCATTATTGCTCAACTTAAGTATAAACTACATACTAGCTAGAACCTATTCCACAAAAATTGTATGGGCGAGACAAGGCATACAAAAAGGAACTATAAAATATCTTCAACGACAAAATTGAAATCAACAATACAAATAAAAAATATGCTTACTAACACAATTAAAATAATTTCTGTGGGATGCATTTTTTGGCAAATGATGAATAACATATTATAAATCCTTTTAACACATAAGATGACTTGAATGAGATCACAATGTGTTAAGTACTATAAAAACACGTTAGATAACTTGAATGATTATTAAATTGAATTATTGAATAAAAATTCACTGCATAAACTCATTTATTAACGCAAGATAAAATGGAGTGGCACTTGGAGCCGCAAAGCACTTTATTTTTATAACATGCACATTTGTTTGTGAAGCATTGTTTCGGTGCCGGTTTGCAGGTGCACTTTTGGAAGCCCTGTCCTCCAAACATGGACTCATTCCTAACAGCTTCTCTTAATGAAATTGGGACATCCAATACATCATCATGGTAATCATCCACCGGCTCTTGCAATGCCTCGAAAACCAGTTTTTTATAGTTCCAGTTTTCGTCCCTACTCTATAAACACCATTGCGGAAATCTACAACTATTATTATCCGATGGAATGACGATTTTTTTTGGTATTGAACATAATAGCACCCGACTGACCAATTAGTTGATTTATTGTCTTTCATCCACATTCGCAGCATGTTTTCCACATCCTGGTTACTTCTCTCTACACTCCCTTACGTTTGAGGTCTTCTTGGGCTCCCGTGTATAATTTTGAGTTCAGGCCACATTGCAGTCAGTTCTTCCATGATGTTTGCTGTAAACTCACGTCCATTGCCTGACTGTAAAATATAGCTCGCCCCAAATGTCATAAATATTTTCATGAACTCCATGGCAACTTCCGATGCTCGTTTAGATATCAGGGGGCGAAGACTTGCAAATTTGGTGGCATTATCCTGATAATTTAATAACCACTTGAAGTCACCATCAGAGCACGATTGAAAGTCAATCAAATCGACTTATCCTCTTATATTGTAGTCCTGTGACACGATTGGTCGCGTTACTATACTTTTTCTGGGAGCGTGTCTTTTTGCGTCACACGTAGGGCAGAGAGCTACGAACAATAGGATTGCTCTTATGGGTATATAAAATTTTGATTTCAGGGAGTATACTATTTTATCTCGCCCTCCGTGTCCACAGCTCTTGTGAGCACTCAGCAGGATGTCATGATGATAATTGGTTCTTCTGCCGCTTTTCTTTTGAAGATTAAATATTCTTCACCACCTGTCGTCATTATGTCATATTTGGCCAACCAGTAGTAGTTCATGGACGTTTTATTTCCCCGTTCAAGCATGGTCACCCTAGCATTCTTTACATTGTTGATTACGTCATTGATTCTTTGCCGCGTCCAAGACTTTCTTGTAGATCCTACAAGAGAAAATGCACACAAGCGTTAGTTTAGAAATGCATTGAGCTTATTTTAGTAACGTAATCAATAAAAAAACTAACGAAATAAACTCACAAACCTACCTTGATGTCGCTCATCATCTTCCAAAATCTTTTCGTAAAATGTTTCTTTGAACGAACGTGTCGAGTCTACTAAAGCCATGTTTGCAACAAGAACTCACTACAAAAACAAGACTCTTCTTCTTAATTTTGCTGAGTAACGATATTTACGATAAAACAAAACACGGAATTTCCAAGCTCTCAGTTCTTCACGCTCACACCGAAATAACAATAACAAATGAAATAATCATGGCGGAGTCGACAACATGTTTACAATTTCACCAAAGACCACAATTTGAAACAAAAAACCAATCACACAACAAACCAACGTTGCACAACGTTTGCCAAAAGAAAGACTCTAAAAGTAATCAGCTGTTGTCGTGACCGCCATCTTGTTTTACATTATTAATCAAGACGCTGGCTTTCGGTCAGACAGATAGTTAAACGTTTTCGACGCTGCTTTATTTAAATCAAAATGCTAGCGACTTGATTGAATATCGATCTTTAATTAACTGTCTAGAGATTCAATTAACTCTCTGATTTAACTACTTTACTGCGACATATACATTGCATAGTCGAACAGTCCACGAGAAGGAAGGAAGACTAGGCTAAGTCAGGTTGTCTGGAAGAAATTGCTGTTAGCAATAAGGCCGCCCATTGTGCTTTTTCATTGTAACTTTCATATTTTATGTCTCTTGTTTCTTGTGTGCAATAAAGAACATTCTTATCTTATCTAAGTAATATACATTGAATTTATAATAGCTATGAGTTGTTGTTTTATGAAACGCGGCCAGACTCGGTCGCGGTCCATGCAGCGAACGACAGGTCCAGATGGAGAGCACTCTACACCCAACCCCGACATAGCAGCCACGATCCTCAGCATTGCGGAACCGACTGATTGGATTGGGTTGGTATCGACAAGTAAACCGCAATGAGTTATTTAACATTATATTTTTTTCTATTTTCCATTTAATCTCTAAACTTGACGAGATCGGTTTGTACAAAAATTAAATAAAAATACGAACTTTAAAATGTTGCTTCTTGGAAGTGGAATAAGTTTTCACGTTTTACGTTCGATAACTGTTTTAATGTTTGCCGTTATTTCAATAACACGCTCTATACAAAAATGTGTCGATGGAACTCCTTCCTACCACATTTTTTTTATATAAAAAGCTCTCCAGAGGTGCACCCACGCCGTTTACGCCGCCCCGACTGATTTTTGCCCTGACGCCGCGCCGCCGCCGCCGACGTAATTCGCATCGGCGCACATGTCTAGGAGGCAGAGACCAAGGTTTGCTACAAGCGGCGATCATGGGTTTTCCAGTGCATACTTCAACTGAAACTTAAGAGTTTGTAATCGTTTCATTGATTTTTCTTCCTTTACGCTCAACCAGTCAGTGACGTCCCATGCGCACATACTTCGACCAAATAGGGGATGTATTAGCAAAGGGCAAGATAAAAAGTACCCGAAACCGGCGTGCGTGGAGGCAACGATTAATGAATGTTGATGAAGCGAAAGAGATCTGTCAGGATCGTGCCAAGTGACAGACCCTGGTCTCTGCCTACCTCTGCGGGATACAGGTATGAGATTATGTTATGTTGTTTAGCCAAAACACATACATATCTACCCATTAAGTTCGTGAACGTAGTACTTTCTCACGTAATCTTGTATTCCTCTCACCACACAACTGCAAATTATTTCTGAACCTCACGAGGTCTTAAAATAGATCTCGTGCAGAGGTCCAAAACGAAATAAAGCACTCAGCCGCGTCAGTGGGCAGACGAGACAGACAGACAGACAGCCCGGCCTTGTCAATTAAGTGCGGGGCCACTGACCTCAGTTAACTTTTCACTGTTGAATAAACTCTACTCATTTAACGCGACTGGCCGAATGCGATGTAACGTAGGCGAAATTTCAAATTGAAAAAAGATTTATTTGGTCCAAGGAGAATTTCATTCAATAGGATAAAGCCCTAGTTCCCGCCCGAAGATTCTCTGTGTTGTGGAAACTAGCATCATCAGCATCATCAGCCATTTGACGCCCACTGCAAGACAGAGGCCTCCTTCGTGGTTTGTCATAACCATGAGGGGTTTTGCCATAATCGCCACGCTTGGCAGGCGGGTTGGCGATCGCAGTATGCGGTTGGAATCTCAGGAAGACGCTGCTGCCCGTCTCCTGGTAATTGATTTCCTTAGTCGCCTTCTACGACATCCACGGAAGGTAATGGAGTGACGCTATTCTTAATTTGGCGCCACACGGAATGGAAACTAGACCCCAATTTAATTCGAATCCTGTGAAGGAAAACATCGCGAGGAAGCCGTGTCTGAGGTGTTAAGGTACATCAGCGCTTGACATTGTATTGGTGTTTAACCCCAATCTCTCTCGCTGAGAGAAGGCCCGTTTGAGACGTTATATGGGTTAATATGTACTTTGATTTGGATTTGTGTTAATTTACCGTTCGACTTTTTTTTCCACAAATAATAATAATAACTTCCACACCGCACAATCACTTGTCCTGGTCCCAAACTAGGATACTCCGTGCTATGCTAACCAGACAAGGACATCACAAAGATGAAAATACACTGAGACTGAGGCCATTTGTACAAACGTTTCGTACAGACCACAGCACATTACCTTTGCGGACGTACAATCATAGGACATCTACAATTGGGTATTTGACAAAATATCAAACGAGTTACTTTTAAAACGGAATTTTGTATGAAAGTACTGGCTTATGACGTCACATTTCAGAGCACTCTTTTTATGTTTAATCTATTTAAAAATTGTAATAACTAGTAATTGACTAAAAGACATAAATTTTCCGAGATATTTTGTAATTTCTGTTTTAATCGAGCATATGAAATAATTTATTGATGATCGTGTCAAATACCGTATTACATTTTTGTTGCAAAGTCGCCCGTAACGTAATTCAATAGAACGCATGGATGTACTCACTTGGACTTTACTCGGTTGCGTTAGTGGCGACTTTGCAATGAGAATGTGGATATCATCAGCCGCCGACTGTAGGTACTATAGCCAGCAGTGTATCTATTAACCCAAATCGAGCCAGCTGATTTGATGTACGCCATAAAACCTAGCGGCATGAGAGGAGAAGGTGTGGGAAGGGATGGTGTTTCTCATCCGACAAATTGCAGACGAGACAGAATAGAATCTTTTCTTTTTTAACACACGACGCAACGCAAAGAGGGGTGTCATAAGTTTGAAGCCCATTTCTGTGTGTCTGTACGTTCCGTCGTAGCGCCTAAACGGATCGAGCGATTTCGATGCGGATTTTAATTCATTGAAAGCTAGATTGATCGAGATGGTTCTTAGCCATGTTTGATGGAAATCCACTCAGCCGTTTATAAACACGGTCAACTGCCTGACGAAACGGTAAGAGATACAGGTATGGTGCTTTGACTAAGACAACCACAGAACAGAGAAAAGTTCCGTGAAGACAACGTACGTACACCCTGGACAAATTTAAGTGCGATAAAAAAAAAACGAAATGGCGGAAAAAAATGGCCGCCAAAAATTTTGTTGCTTTGATTTGGCTGAAATTAGCGACAATCATGCGGTTTTACTTTTTGTGTTGGAGGTTTTATACATATTAAATTTAATATTTTTAAACTTAATATAACCAGACTGAAGTGTGCCACATCTATCTGACACAGGCATTGTATTATTATTATTATTATTCTCTGTTTGGAAACAAAATAACAAAAATATCTGCAATCAATTATAGTGACACAGTGTGGTTCCATGAAATAGGCCCAGGTCGTACGAGAGCATACCCGGAAAACATTCCCCCGATTCGTTTCAATATCCGGGATGACGTCATCCCGCTCCTATCCTCGGCCGTCCTCGTCCAGCCGCTACCAGCAAACTGCTTCAGATCTTCGGTCCAGCGAGCTGGTGGGCGTCCTACGCTGCGTTTGCCAGCTCGTGGTCTCCCCTCGAGAATCCTTGCACCCCATCGACCATCGGTTCTTCGGCATATGTGACCAGCCCACCGCCACTTTAGCTATTCTTAGAGGCTATGTCAGTCACCTTAGTTCTTTGGCGAATTGTCTCAATTCTGATGCGGTCCATTAAAGAGACTCCGAGCATAGCCTGTTCCATAGAACGTTAGGCTCTTCCTAACGTTCTATGGAACAGAGCGCTTGAAATCGCCAGTCCGCAGTGGGCACGCGTGGTGATCAAGCGCATACTCTCTCCCTGAGAGAAGGCCTGTGCCCTACAGTGGGACGTATATAGGCTGGTTATTATTTAAGGCTCTAGTGTCACTCGGAATAGGACAGCGGTTTCCCCTTAACCGCCGGTCAGCGGGGTTGGGTCAGTAAATATTTGTACAGTCGGCCATTACCTCCACATCACGCTCCCAGCGTGCTATGGCGCAATCGACCCCATTTTGGCTTTACCGCCCTTGATTCGGGATCATCGGCGTTTGGCGATCGCTTGTGCGCTTTATGGGCCTTCCCCATACAATCTGGCGATAGATAAGAGATTTGTTTACGTTTCTGTCCGCAAGTTACGTACAAAGATTAATACAAAAATGTACAAATGACAGGGAAAGCAAGGGAATGCATTGTTTGTGAAAGCGCTTTAACTGGATCAAAACTAACAATAAAAAACCGGCCGGTGCGAGTCGGACTGGCGCATGAAGGGTTCCGTACCCTTCTATAAAACATTTGAATATTTTACGCGTCTACGTGTCGCCGGTATTAATATCGAACAAAAAGCGGCAAAAAAAACACGTTTGTTATATGGGAGCCCCCCTTAAATGTTATTTTTTTCTGTTTTTAGTATTTGTTGCTATAGCGGCAACAGAAATACATCATCTGTGAAAATTTCAACTGTCTAGCTATCACGGTTCATGAGATACAGCCTGGCGACAGACGGACGGACGGACAGTGGAGTCTTAGTAATAGGGTCCCTTATCCTTTAACGTACATAACGTCTAATATCGAAGCCAAACGATTCTTATAGTTTATTTTATACACGCAACAACGAGCCGTAATCGTCGACGAGGCAAATAACAATTAAGTCGAAAAAAACACTGTATTTATTTTATACGTCAGTCATGTTGTTTATGGATCGTTAAAGTATGTAATTATGCAGTTTTTAAGTCCGATCGTAAACCTGCGATCACCATGTGGTCGCATTTACGTCGCCTGTGTGTGGCCGCGTCTTTATGAGATTCACAAAAATGTTGACGGAAACATTGATGCGTATCCGAATGTTTATGGTCTTTCGTATGGAGGAATGCACATTTCCGTGTTAATGAACGTTTAATTGGGCAGTACAAACGATAGCCTGTCCATTTATTATTGTTTGACTTCATGTAGTTTTGTGCAGGTGTCTTAAGGTACTGTTACACATGCTCATTACTAGCACGCTTAAAAGCCATGATTATGAGTATGCTTAATATGAGCATGCTCTTGGTCTGATTTGCTAGCAATAATCATGCTAGTTTTAAGCATGTTCCTGAATAAGCGTAATCAAAGCAAGCATTCCAAATACACATGCCATTTGCTAGCGTGCTGTCTGCCATTAAAAACCGGATCATGGAAAACCAAGTGTAGCCATGAGCTTGGAGCTGAATTAAATTATCCTTTTGCTTGCAATGCAATGCATCAAAAAAAAAAAAGGCATTTTGGCACGCACCTGCGGCGAACAACTGATCGATACTAGCGTGCTCATTAAGTAAACGCTTTCACACTTGCTATTACCATTCCCCCTTCCACGCCACCACAAGTAGCACGCTCGAAGATAGAACGGCCGTCGACTAACAAGCATGCCACTAAAAAGCATGCTTAATAAATGAATGAATGATTTATTGCCACAAACAAACATGATTACATGTATGTAAATAATATTATTGTAATAATAGAAAAATAAAGGAGAGTGCGTGTGACAATGATACTACTTCATCGTTTGCTGTTTCTATTTGAAATAGAATAATACGAATAATACGAGCACCTCGTCGACACACATGCGGTAGTAGGTAGCATTTGCGCAATAGTAGCATACTTTCGTGCTAGTAATTAGCATTTGTAACAGTACCTTTAGTTGTTGTATTAACAGAGTAGGTAAAAGACGAGCTGAAATAAAACCACTGGCTAACTGTAAAGGAAAAAATCGTAAGGAAACCCGTATGTCTGGGGTATTCATATACCTACTGAGAGAAACTATGTGCTGTGTCTTGTAGTGGGACCTTTAAAGGCTGCTTATAGTAAGTGGCTCAAGGATAAAAACCTTAAAGCATCATGAAACATCTAAAACAAATAAAATATAAGCAAAACAAAAGTTGTTGTAAATAACAAACTCTAAAACCCTGCATTCATCATAACATTTAAGATCGTGAGGAAACCTGAGTATCTATTAGGCTGCTTTATGGTTATTTACATTTGCCAAGAGCCAGGCAACATAAAAAGTAACCAAGTCAGCGTGCGCGCATGCAACGACTAATGAATGTTGATGAAGCGAAAGAGGTCTGTCAGGATCGTGGCAAGTGGTGAAACCCTGGTATCTGATTACCCCTCCGGAATACAGGCTTGAGTTTATGTAATGTAAGTACATTCGTTAATATGTTAAAACAGAAGCTGTCGTCTATATTTCAGATGGTGGACGAATTTCCAAATTAGTTTACACAGTAAATCGCGGGTTCAATTCGAGACGGCAGGCAACCATACAAATGTCTGGAAAATCTAGCAGCAAATTCTACGTCAAGCGAAGCCTAAATAAACGTCTAAATCAGACCACTCAATCTCCCGTATGAAATAAAGATTAATAAACATGTTAGCTAAATCGAGTATGAGGTTCAGTTCCGTCAAAATGTAAGCGGAGTTAACTTTGTTCGATTTTCTACTTTTTGCACTGGAAGTGCAGCGAAAGAGGATCGTGGCAAGTGGCAAACCCTGGTCTCTGCCTACCCCTCCGGGATACAAATAAATGCCTACAACAGTTATGCCTTTCTTTGATTTATCCCAAACACAACAGTATAAAAGAAAAAGCACTTTGTTCTGTTTTATTATTAACTTTATGCTTACAACTAACCATTTCGAAGAGCCAACCTATTAAAAGTACTCTCATAAGATCAGTTATTTGACTTGTCTGTTGGAGTTGGCTGGAAGAAGACGATGTCATCAGCAACTATTGTTGAAGCAGTTCGGACTTGTCCATCACCCAGCTTTACTTCACCATAGGAAATTTCAGCTTTCTAGTACTAATCGTCTCTGAGCTATCCCACGGACAGACATATGGACAGATAGTCAGACGGATGGACATGGCGGGTTCTTTGTCAACAACGGAATCATAAAAAAGCGGGCGGTGCTGTGTCGGGTTACACGGCTCTGAGTTAATCGTGAAACGTCTATCATCATCATCATCAGCCATTTGACGCCCACTGCAGGACATAGGCCTCCCTCATGGTCTTCCGAGCTTCCCGGTCTTGTGCCGCCCGCATCTAGCGACTCCCCGCCACCGTAATCAGGTCGTCAGACTATCTGTTGGGGGGCCTGCCCACGCTGCGTCGTCCGGTCCGCGGTCGCCAGGTCAGAAGTTTTTAGCGCCAACGGACATCAGTTCTTCGAGCTATGTGCCCCGCCCACTGCCACTTCAACGAACTTCGACCAACTTCTGAAACGCCTATAAGTAAGTGTTATTTTTTAGCTCAAACTACGCAATATGTTACGAGGCACTGGTGCCCTCTAGCAGCACGAGTCAAAAGGATCTGAGTGATAGCTACTTTGCTCTACTCAACCATATATAAACGAATTGCACATGACACGAAGTTACAGAGTTACAGCCCTCGAGGCGACATGTTTTCGTTGCATGCTGTTTCAGCAATTGGCCCCTTACTACCGAACTTAAAGACGTTTCACGTCAAAATGTGCACTTAAGAAAACGCCGATCAACTCAGCGGTGAGACCGGGCTCCGAGATTAATGTGTCGCGGAAGTCGTGTGTCACAACAAGTCATAAGCTCACGCAACGTCGCCACCGCCGCCAACCGTGGGTGCATATTTACTCCTTGACAGATTTAAACGCGGTTTAGCGCGATGCTTATGAAACCTGCTAATTAAGTGTTAATTCTAGGCGACGGCGTCGGGTCGATGGTTTTTACTATGTATCTGCGGGTTTTCTTACATAAATCGGAGTTATGATTTAATAGGTGTTGGCTGCCACTTGGTTCGCGTGGAAATTTTAGTGTTAAGTAGTCTTAAAGTTAGATGTATTCTGTAATATAATTTTTTATGTACAATAAAGTGTTTTCTATCTATGTACCTGTCTATCTATATGCTATTCTAGAATATAACTACCTCTGCGCTAAATATCAGTTCAGCCGTTTTAGAGTGATTGAGTAACAAACGTCCATCCATCCATACATTCACATTTATAATATTAGAAAGATTTGTTTTTTTTTTGTTTGAGCAATGCACACATTTTTTTACACGCTGATTTCTGGGTGGTTTGAAAGCCGCGGTTATGTAATTAGTAATTAAAAATGGCTTCTCTTTTGACTATTACTTTTAAGTATAGACGTAAATTTAAAAAATAATAATAGTTGAGACTCTTGTTTCGAGTTGAGAAATCTTGTTAAAAAAATGTGCGAACAATTAGTACCGCCTCTCCGTCTAACAGAACGTCTAACAGAAGATGACCCGCGGACCCGCGGCACGCACGGACCGCTCTGGATGGCTACTAATGGTTCTAATAGATTCGAGTTTGTGTTGAATATTTTTGAAAGGTGCGTTTTTTTTTAAAAACAATCTAGCATATTCGATGGCTATTGTCAGGCACGTTTATTTTGCTATGTCTTTCAAGCCACCCAAAATTAATGCAGTATACATAAAACAAAGCCGGGTCAGTTACACCATTTATAACACAAGAATAGCTGGACCGATTTTTATGATATTTGATTTGTGGGATTTGTCTCCGCCCCAAATAGCAGAGTAACTATATGTAACTACATGGGAAACATTCACAAAAATTAATTATGAAGGAATTCGGTTTTCTCAGGTGGGCTTAATTACCACGCGTGCCCACCGCGGATCGGCAATTTCAAACTCTGAGGTATGTGAATAAAACAATATTTTTTATTTATGTTAGAATTGTGTAAGATTCAGGGCTGACATATCACGAGTTTTAAACTGTTGCAAAAGGCGCATTTATTTCCAAAAATGTTTTTCAGACAGAGCAGGAATCCCGGAATCAGATGACCGAAATCATAAGCAGCCTGTGTACGTCCCATTGTAGGGCACAGGCCTTCTCTCAGAGAGAGAGTATGAGCTTAACCACCATGCGTGCCCACCACGTATTGGCGATTTCAAGAGCTGAGGTATGTGAATAGCTCAGACTCTCAAGTTTCCTCACGATGAATCGAACCTGCGTCTCGCGCTTCCGAGCCCAATATTCTACCCACTGGGCTACCACCGCATTTTATGATGATCGAAATGGATGATGAATATTATCGCAATTATTATTCGCAACAGTTTGGCGAGTATTATGGTAGTTTATCACCTGTATTGTATTCTTGTATTCGCAATTAAAATATAATTGAAGAAATAGGTTAAAGAAATGTAGTTTCGTTAGCAGCGACAGAAATCGGGGCGTTTTCTTGCGCTTTGCCAAAATAAATTCGCAGTAGTTCCACCGTGGAACCAGGCCATGGTACTACTGCGAATGAAGGTAAAACGGTAAAACATGGTAAAACATGGTAAAGCATGGTAAAACGACCTGAAACATCTGGAGGGTTGCCCTTCGTACCTGAAACAAACAAAAAAGTCATTAGGTATTTTAAAACACTTTTTGTGAACTAAGTCGACTCAGTAAGGAAAATCCCATCATAGGAAGGTAGATGGAAATAAGTCTCAGCTGTGCAAAAAAGTGTCTTAAACACTGCAGTGACTTTGCCACGAGAAAATATCGTAAGGGAACTGGAACGTCGAAGGAGGCTCTCTTAGGCTCATACGAGGCTGTACATGAAATTCCATACCGCGATAAATTTTTCTGGGCCGCGTTTCGTAAATCTACAATTGAATCGTGTGATTTTAAAACGACACATGTCCTTTCATTACAACTTTGCAGGAAATAGAAAAAACTGTTTTATTCAAATACTAATATCTACAACAGCAATATTTTAGCATATTATATTGATTTCTGTATGAATAAACTACATTTTTTTTTGCTAATGTAAATCAATAGGTCGGTGTAAATAATTTAATAAAAAAAAATGGGCAAGTGTTATTTTAAAAACAGATGTGACTTGTGTTGTTTTAAAATCACACGATTCAATTATTCATGGTTTATTAAGACAATTAAGGTTTTGTAGGCTGCCCTGCCTTTACACATCTTCTAGGCCGCGTTTCATAAAACTACAATTTATAGTTTACTATGACAATTCGAAGTACATTGCGTAGCAGATTGGTGCAATTAGTCTTCCTATTTGTTAGTTCCTATTTTATTTCTTTTACTTCCTACTTTATTTTAGGTTTATTAAAACATAAACATAAACATTTACATACAGGCACATACATTGCTTCTGGCCCCACACTAGGATACCCTGTGTCGTGGGAACCAGAAACAACGACATCACAAACATGTAAACAAAATGCATCCCAATCACAATGTGGGATGTATTAGCAAAGGGCAAGATAAAAAGTACCCGAAACCGGCGTGCGTGCATGCAACGACTAATGAATGTTGAGGAAGCGAAAGTGATCTGTTAGGACCGTGGCAAGTGGCAGCCCCTGGTCTCTGTCTACGCCTCTGGGATACAGGCGTGAGTTTATGTATGTATATATGTTATTATAATTGTTATACCTATAGTATGTAAAGGTTTATATAAGTATATTATTATTAAGTATAAGTATGTAAATGAATATTCATATTCGCGTCTCATTTTTCCTTCAGCAACTCTCCATGGTCGGTTGCCTGGAAAAAATTGCTATAAGTAATAAGGCCGCCAATGGTACTGCATTTTTGTAAATAAGTATTTTATGTTTGTGTTTTTCTTAGTACAATAAAGAATATTCTTATCTTATATTATCTTATAATCAGTGGGTTAATCGGCGCCGAGTTGCCATAGAAGGCTGCTTATTAAAGCGAATGAAGAAGAAATGGGGTCCATCTGGCCACCTAACCCTACAGGCACACGCCTGCCAGTGTGCCAATATTTACGTTAACACCGCTCCGGTCAAACATTTGGGTTAATCGGTGCACGGAACGGGCGTCTGCCAAAATTTACATACGGCACAGGGTTAAGGAGGTACAGTGGGGGGTGGCCGGACGTAAGAGGTGTTTGGAACAAGTCCGAGAGTTTCTTTCCACTATCACACACACTACCTACTGAAACTATAGCAAACTTTTTCATTTATAGGGTTCCGTAGTCGACAAGGAACCCTTATAGTTTCGCCATGTCTGTCCGTCTGTCTGTCCGCGGCCTATATCAAAGACAATTAGTACAAGAAGGCCGAAATTTGGCATAGACACACATAATAATTACGCTGACAAAACTGTAGAATAAAAACATTAAAAAAAATTAAGGTCCTCTGTACCTAAATTAGGGATGCAATTTTTTTTTCACCTCACTAGCTCGTAAAAGCTCTGTTTATCATTCGAAATCTGCGTGGAAAATCGCATTTATCCGCTAGCGTGGAAAGTGTTTTTAAAATTCGAATATTTTTATTCAATAAAGGTTTCGTACAATAAATTACATATATATAGAACCTCATTGGTTTCGTAATAGTTTATATTCTCTGCAGCCAGTCCATTGATGATTGAAATGCAAATACTTATTTCATGTCATGCGCCAGCCTCATTTAAAGAATCGCACTGGCCGGCAAGAAAATTTGATTTAAAAAAAAACTTTAAAATTTTCTTCTCTTTATTGAATTCACTTTACTTCCATTATTTTAGTTTGTTTTTTGATAAAATCGAAAGAAATCATAAAATATGAGCGAAGCTAGCAGCGACGAAGATATAAATTCCAAAAAAAAAATTAACTTTCAATATTACCAATTGTAGTAATTTTACTTTTAATTTTTGAAATAAATAAACAGTAATTTAATATTTATTAAAACTGTTTTTCTTGCACCTAACATTTTCCTCGCTTTAGTGAGGTGAAAAGTTGTGTGTTGCGCTCGGCAGCAAAGTTATTTAGCGTCTCGTACCTTTGAAACCCTCGCTACGCTCAGGATTCTATATTTGAACCACTCGCTTCGCTCGTGGCTCAATCCTAGAATCCTTCGCTTGCTCAGGTTTCAATACAAGGTACTCGCGCCAAAAATTAACTTTGCAGCCTTGCATAACAAATAACTATTCTCGCCTACATCACAGTGAAATTAAAAATATTGTAGGTGTAGCAAGACCACTTTTCGATTCGATTATCTGTACAACATGTGTATATTTCAAGCGTCTATTTTTTCCGTTATTAATATCGAGCATCCAATGGCAAAAAAATCACATTTGGTGTATCACCCTTACCCTTTCAGTACGGAACTGTAAAACCCAGCAATCTGAATTAAATAACCTGAGGCAGATTGCCAGAAAGAAATGGCGAGCCTTAGGGGAGGTCTATGTCCAACAGAGGACGAATGCGGGCTAATAGATTGAAATTTAATGCTAAAAAGCCCATCATCATCAGCCATTTGACGCCCACTGCAGGACATAGGCCTCTTTCGTGGTTTTCATAACCGTGAGGGGTTTTGCCGTAATCCACACGCTTGGCAGGCGGGTTCGCGATCGCAGCATGCGGTTGATAACTCAGGAAGACGCTGCTGCCCGTCTCCTGGTAACTGATTTCCTTAGTCGCCTTCTACAACATCCACAAATTGCCCGAATCGAAAGAAATTTCAAGTGAAACATTCTTTTCAAAAGTACTTTCATTTTTATAGGTAAAAACCTTGTAATGTGCGAGCGCGACTGATCTGTACCTTCTCTACACTGAAAAAGATACGGTTGCAAAACAAGCGGCGGTTTTCTTGATGGCGAATTAATGACTACGGCAAGAGGGATTTTTATTTTATTTTATTTTCATTGCCCGTGTTTAATTACTCCACATAAAACTCGAGTCCAGACTTTATTTTTATCCAAATGGTGGTGATGTATTAGTGTCGATAGCTTTCGCACGCGGCTTTGCTCACATTCGTATAAAATACGGCCAAGTGCGAGTCGGACTCGCGCAAGAAGGGTTCCGTACCATTATTCATACAACATTTGGGGCTCCCATACAACAAAAATCACGTTTGTTGTATGAGAGCCCCCCTTAAATATTTATTTTATTCTGTTTTTAGTATTTGCTGTTATAGCTGCAACAGAAATACATCTGTGAAAATTTCAACTGTCTAACTATCACAGTTCATGAGATACAGCCTGGTGACAGACGGACGGACGGGTCATAGTAATAGGGTCCCTTACCCTTTGGGTCATCATCATCATCATCAGCCATTTAACGTCCACTGCAGGACATAGGCCTCCCTCATGGTTTTCCTAACCGTGAGGGGTTTTGCCATAATTACAACGCTTGGCAGGCGGATTGGCGATCGCAGTATGCGGTAGGAATCTCAGAAAGACGCTGGTGCTCGTCTCCTGGTAATGTATTTCCTTAGTCGCCTTCTACGACATCCACGAAAGGAAATGGAGTGACGGTATTCTTAATCCGGCGCCACACGGATTGGGCACCCTTTGGGTACGGAACCCTAAAAGTACCGTGTATAGTCAGTCGGGAGGGAGTCCATCCGTCAGCTGAATTTCATCCAAACCAGTTCAGCCGTTCGGCGGCCTTTCGTAAGTGATTGTATGACCGAAATCTGGTCGGTCAAGGTATTTAGCCTCTGGTTATAAATAATACGCACAAATAAGCGCAAAAAACTCAACCCTCCTTCGCTTTCACAGTCGGAGGTTGGCGGTCACCCATCCACCGCCCGACCGCGCCTATTGTTGCTTAACCCCGGTAATCGACTCACGTTCCTTTCGAAAATATTGACACTTCATCAAGCCTATGACGTCACTACCTGCTTCGCATAGATTATGGAGAGAACACACCCTTGTGTTTAAACTGATAATAACCCACCGTTCTTTGTGTCAATTGGGAGAGTCTTAATGACTTCTTGCGGGGGAGTTTCGACTCTAGTGCTTAGGCTTTAGAAAAGGTTTTAAAAGTCAGCTGCTTCTTCTTCTTAATTCTTAATACGCTATGTGTCTGAAACTTCACAGGACGTATCAAAATATCAAATTCTTTTTGAAAACTGGTTCTATTAGTCATACATACATAAACTCACGCCTGTATCCCAGAGGGGTAGGCAGAGACGGACTGCCACTGGCCTTGACCCTGACAAATCACTTTCACTTTCTCAACATTCATTTGTCGTTGCATGCACGCACGCCGGTTTCGGTTTCTATGCGTCGTCGGTTGATATTAATTAAAAGTCATTCGTAATATTGTACTAGTGGCTAGAACATTGGACTCGGAAGCGAGAGAACCAGGTTCGATTCCCAGTGCGGGCATGTACCTATGACTTTGTTTCCTAAGTGATGTACATTTGTTAAGTTATAGTAGTAGGAATATCACTCGCTAACTGTGAAGGAAAACATCGTGAGGAAACCTGAGTGTCTGAGCTATTCATATACCTCGGCGCTCGAAATCGCGAGTCCGCGGTGCGCACGCGTGGTGCCCTACAGTGGGATGTATATAGGCTGCTTATGCATACTAATGTCGAATAGAACTACTTTTCAGGACGAATATAATATTTTGTTACGTCCCATGGAATTTCGGTTCATAAGACATAAACATTTACATACAGGCACATAGATTGCTTCTGGCCCTACAGGATACCCTGTGTCGTGGCAACCAGAAACAACGACATCACAAACATGTAAACATCCAAGACCTGGGGTTTTTTTTTGTCCCCAGCCGGGATTCGAACCCGGGACCTCTCGCATGGTATGGAGAATATGCAGATGCACTACCACTGCGCCACGAGGTCGTCAAATTCGTCAAGATCGCCAGAGGACAAGCGGAGACCTTAAAAAGTAGGTGTCTTAAGAGGGCGCCGTGCCGACGTGTCAGATTTACTCACGAAACCTATGCCCAGCAGTGGGCTCTATTATTTATTTATTTTATTTTATTAAGGATATCAACAGCGAAAACAAATAATTTGATTACAATAATAAAGAAACAGTTCACAAGGCCAATAACAGACATCCACAAATAGGCAGTTCATAATTACTAGAAATATAGCACGATAGCGCTCAGCAATATACGAATACATGCATTTTTTTTTTATTATTGGGCTGAATAGATAGAACTTAGGTAAGTTGGTGGATAGTGCTAAGTGGCGATAAGCTCGCCTGTATGCGTGTTTTTTATGTAGTCGATAACGTCCCACTGCCGGGCACAGGGCCTTCTCTCAGAGAGACAGTATGGGCGTAATAACCTCGCGTGCCCACCGCGGAATGGCAATTTCAAGCGCTGAGGTATGTGATCAGGCACTACTGAGGATTCCTCACGATGTTGTCATTCAACGTTAAGAAAACATGTTTTAATGCAATTTCATTTTTACATACTTAATAACAACAAATATAATACGTGTTTATCACCATGCAGCTTCGCCAATATTTTAAAGGGCACACATCAAGGTTTGATCGTGTGTCCCAAATAAACTAATCAAATAGGATTATAATTATTTTTGTTGAAAAAACCCGTGCTGAGCTGAGGACAATTTTTTAAAAACCTATTTAGTGGAATTTTTACCCTCTAAATAGGGTTTTAAATAATCAAAAAGAAATTATAGCCTCGTGAGAACTTTGTAAACGTAATCAAGTACAACACAATATTAACTCAATACCGGATAAACTTACTTGGTTTTTTGTCAGAGACGAGCAACCGACGACGACGCGAGCTTCGTCTCTGCTCACCATGATCACCATGAATCAGAGCGAAACCTGGTCGGACTCTTCCGTAAAAAAACCGAGTAAGTTTCATCATCATAAGCCACTCAACGCCCACTACAGGACTCAGGCCGCCCTCATGGTTTTCCTAACCATGAAGAGTTTTTCCATAATCGCCACGCTTGGCAGGCGGGTTGGCGATCGCGGTATGCGGTTGGATTCTCAGGAAGACGCTGCTGCCCGTCTCCTGGTAAGTCTCCTTAGTCGCCTTCTACGACATCCACGGAGGGAAATGGAGTGACGCTATTCTTAATCACACACACACACACAAGTAAGTTTATCCGGTATTAAGTTAGTAATCGAGTTCAGTTATTATTTGTGTCCTCTAATTTGTTAAAGTATTGTTAAAGTTTAATTGCCCTCTTTACTAAATGAAATGACATGAAAAATTCGTCACCGCCAACATTTTGAAAAATCTGCACTGTAAACTGTATAATGAAATGTGTTTGAAATCTTCAATTCCCAATCATATCTCATTCGAACACAGGTCCAAATCCCTTCTGTGTATGTTCAGGGAATCGCTCATCACTTGCTCGTTTTAGATTTGCAATTGCCAATCCTATTTCATCAGTATTAGAGTACAAATCTTCTCGACGTTTCGAGAAGCTCTGGCCACAAACAGGTGTATTGATTACGCCGCTAATTCGCCGATGCAATAAAGGTGTTTCAATCTGTCAGTACCTATTGTAAAATATAATATTATAATTTGTTTTTGTAAAATATTCAAATTTGTTTTACTGGTCCTGATATGTTGATGATGCATTTGATTTATTATTTGCCATTTCTGTTTAAAATTTCATTTTTACTTTATAAGATTAAATTGTTATTAGCTCAATAATTTTCTGTTGCCGTATTTATAATGGTAAAAGTGTAGGGGTCACAGTCCTTTTCTCTAAGAGAGAGAATGGATTTAATTACCACGCGTTTCCACCGCGGATTGGCAATTTCAAGCGCTGAGGTATGCGAACACCTCCGACACTCAGATTTCCTCACGGTGTCTTCCTTCACAGTTAGTGAGTATGTTAAAATAAGGAAGCTTTTTGCGAATGTTCTAATTTTGTATTACCTTTTTCTTTGTTCTAAATCAATGACTTTTGTAGAGTATGTTAAAAAACAGGCCAAGTGCGAGTTCCGTACCATTTATCTATACAACATTTGAATATTTCAAGCGTCTACCTGTTGCCGTTATTAATATCGTGCAAAAAACGCCAAGAAAATCACGTTTGTTGAATCGGAGCCCACCTTAAATATTTATTTTGTTGTTATAGCGGCAACAGAAATACATCACCTGTGAAAATTTCAAATGTCTAGCTATCACGGTTCATGAGATACAACCTGGTGACAGACAGACAGACAAACAGAATAGCGTCCCTCACCCTTTCGGTAAGTAACCCTAAGAAATAATTAGGAGTAAGTATGTCCAAACCTCTTCTATACACGAGGTTACTTTTTACCAGGCAATAGGCTAGATAAATTTTGACTAACGAAAGCCTTTGTCAAAGCGGGTGACACTGGCCTCATGCTTTCACGAATAACACAAAATGACGGTTATGAGCGGTTGTAGTGACAGCTTTTGTTATCATATACACAAAAACCTTATTACGAAAACAAATATATAATGTAATACAATTTACTCAGCTCCAGCTGGTGGGACCAACCAACCACACTATGAACTTACCAGCAAGAAATAGAATGCATAACATTAGAAATCATCATCATCATGAGCCATTCGAGACGCACTGCAGGACATAGACCTCCCTCATGGTTTTCCAAGCTTCCCGGTCCGGTGCCCGGCGATTCCAATCGTCTAACTGTCCAGTTTCGTACTAATTTGACAGACGATTGGAATCGCTCAGAATTTGGTGCGCAAAATATAGGGGCTGGTCTCAAACTAGTGCTCTGGTAACCAGGCAAGTACAAAAATGAAAAAAAAAACGAAAAAAAAAAGGTTTTAAGTAGTCTTTTTATTCCTAACACCTTATGGAAAGGATCCGATATTTTTGCATCGACTTTAGAAACCCTGGTATTTGCTCCCCCTCCGGGACACAGGCGTGTGTTTTTCTATGTATGGCATGTATCTATCTATTTCCATTGTGAATTTATTTAATCACTGAAAATTAATTGTATCATAGATATAAATCAATCAACAAAATAATAATAAAAATAAGTTCACCATGGGCATCGTCAATATATTAAATAGGTCGCCTTATAAAAGTCCAACATAAATAATTTATGGCATACAAAGCAAAACTATTGTATAGTTTATGTGCCTGTATGTAAATGTTTATGTTTGTTTAAATGTTGTTTATGTTTATTAAGCAAAGCAACATTTTTTTTTTTTGTTCCTAATATTATGTCATTTAGAGACTCCCCCGGTAACATTCGGCAGGGTATTTATGGGCAGAATTGCTCTACCCACCTCGTTAACGGTTCCGAGTGTCCACTATCACCCAATCGGTTTATGAAATGTGGTAATCGTACCGCACAGCAAAAGTTTGCACTCGCCGTGAAGGAACACATCGTGAGGATTCCTGAGTGTCGGAGCTGTTCACATACCTGAGCGCTTAAAATCGCCAATCCACGGTGGGCACGCGTGGTAATTAGCCCATTTAGTCCATAAGCTCCCTCTGAGGACAGGCCTATGCCCCGCAGTGGGACGTATATAGGTTCCATAAAAAAATCCATTATCTCATCTCAACAAACAACCCCTAACTTTTCGATTATCGAACTAAAGCCTCGCGTAATAAGAGCTACTATAGATATGGTGACACAAGCTGTCTCTAATACTTGCTAATACGTAGTTAGAGAGCGGCAGGAAACTTCAAAAGGGCCCAAATGAGTTTACGCCAGCACTACACTTTAGTACGGACTTTACGTGTGGCAGGGTTGACCACGAAACTTGGACACTTCAAATAGACCAAATAAACTTCACAGGGCCTCGATTCTGTCAGTGCATTTCAGTACAATGACATCATCATCATCTTCAGCCCACCTCTGCCCACTGCTGGGTATAGGCCTTTTACGCCATCTTACGCGGTCTCTCGCCATTTGCATCCAAGGGCCCCCTGCCGACCGGACCACATCGTCTGACCGTCGGGCTGGTTGTCTACCCACTGACCGCCCGCCGGTTCTCGGCCGCCATTGGGCTACTGCCCCGGTCCACCTGCCATCTTCTCGCCTCACTAGGTATTATTATTATTATTAAATCCTTTATTGCATATAAAACAGAAAGTTTTGCACATAGGCGAGCTTAATGCTACTTAGCATTATCTACCAGGTATCCCGCCCATCGCCATTTAATTCCAACAACATTGACAATGACATTCTTGACTTGATTCCGGAATCACTTACTTGAGTCCGAGGACGCGAACTCCGTCTTGAATAAGAGCGGCTTAAATAAGAGCGTCCTGGTCGGACTCTTCCGACAAAAAATCAAGTAGGTAACTGATTCCGGAATTAAGTTGTTAAGAATAATTATTGCTTACGAAAGTTTAAGTTCTAAAAATGTAAATTCTACGGCCGGTTGAGTTAGACGTCAATCAATCAGCCGGTATTCGTCCACTGCTAGACATAGGCCTCCCCAAGCACGCCACTTGTTCTCGCCCCGCCCTCGTAAAAAGTCTACGAGTTTCAACATAAATATCCAGTTCATGGTCTCAGCAGTCAGTCTAGCACAGGTAGCGTACTAATTGCATAGCTAAACAATAAAGCGTAGTCGCCGGCAAAGCACATCACTTGCTGTCGTGGGCACGACGCGCTTCGCTAGTGACGGGACAGTGTCGGTAAAAGATCACTATCATATCGATATCCCACTAACGTTGTTAGTAGATAAACAATGAAGGGTAGTTTCTGGCAAAGCAAAGTCAGTATTATCGTGGACACGACGGGTGAAGACTTCGCCAGTGATGAGACATTATCGAAAATAGAAATCATACTCGTTCCGTATGAACCCACCTCGATATTACGAGCGCCCATGTAATATCGAGGTGGCCTCATATAGAACCGTCTTATAAATCAATAACGGTCACTTCTATCATATCGATTTACCTATACGTAACCTTGTTCACTGCTCTAAATATGCCTTTCCAACCAGCATAAAATTGGGAGTTCAAGGAAGCCTTATAAACCCAATGAATCTAAAGGCACGTTTTATGGACGCGCTGGGTACATATTTCAGTGCCCTACATTCCCAAATTTTGCAGCGTGAAAATGTCGGATTACTGAAACGTTATTGAAGCTGATAATTAAACTGAAAAAGAGGCTGCACCGCAAAAAAGAGCTGTACCGCAGTGGACTGGGGCAGGCCAACGATGATGGTTAAACAATAAAGAGTAGTCTCCGCATCACTCGCCGTCGTGAACACGACAAGCCCCATAAGTGACGGGAAACATAGGAAATCGATATCGATAAAATAATTTGCGAATGGCTCCAATAGCCATTTGATTTTATAGAAACATAACATAAACTCACGCCTGTATCCCGGAGGGGTAGGCAGGGACCAGGTTCTACCACTTGCCAGTATCCAAACGGATCTCTTTCGCACCAAGAGCATTCATTAGTCGTTGAATGTATGCACGCCGGTTGCGGATACTTTTTTGTTTTTTTTTTATGTTACTTTTTTATGCTATAGGTTTGCGATTTGGTCTGGGGTGAAATGATCACATGGTGATCAAATATATATATATATATATATATATATATGTATATAGGTTTTCCTAACGCACGATATCAACTAATGTATTATACGAGTCCGATGATGTGTCGTTACACTTATCGTCCGATGTGAAACCGGCCAATCATAATGGTAAACGTTGTCTGGCTTACCGGAAAAGTTAGAAGCGAATGTGAGCTAATGAGCTGAATCTAGTTTACTATAGTCTAGTAAAAGCAGCATATGTACGTCCTTCTGCAGGGCTTAGGGCTTGAAAACAGAAAGAGAGTATGGGGTAAGCTCCATGCATGCCCACCGCAGATTGGCAATTTTAAGCGTTGATGTCTGTGAAAATCTGCGACTTCTTCGATAATTAAGTCTGCTTTCATAACTACATTGAAATAGTAGATAAAGTAATTTATCTATTTATCAACATTTCAGAAGAAAGGGGCCGATTTTGTTATGTTTTGACTATTTTCGGATTCCAATGTGGCAAACGATGATCGGAAAACCTATCGATATCGATGAAATTGACCTAAAAATCCCACAACTAGCCACCGGTCGTCAGTATAAGACAAAATAAGAATAAAGACTGACACAACAGACGGTTCGCTTTTGTATTATTTTCTACATCGCCTAGACATGACCCAAGCCTTAATCTGTAACCAAAGACCAGTGTTATAAAACCCTTGACTTCACCCTTAAACTCATACACTTAAGGGCAATTTTCGCGATTTATTGGGGCCAACGAAAACTTTTCTCCCTGCATCAAAAACCAAATATGAAATGTACTTATCAGCGCTGGATGTAGGTTTATCGCCGACGATTTAAAGTTCATTTTGGCGTGTAAAAGGGGTTAATAAAGGCTGGTTAAAGGTATCTGTAGCTTTAATCTTAGTTAATGTTACATGCAGATGGTGATGCGAGATACATTGTTGTCTAAGCTGAGAGAGAGTTTTCCACAAGAATTTGCAATTTCAGCATATAAAGCGCTGCAGCACTGCAGCAGTGGTGTTGGACACAAATAATAACAGGAAAGTTCGTATCATCAGCTGTAACGTTTAATGAAAGCTAGAGTTTTTGCCACCTTTGACGGGAAAGTTCCGGATACGTTTTCGGGTTTGTTAAAGGTTTCCAAGTTAGACCTGATACGTTTGAACTGCAGTGTTTTTATTTCACGACAGGATATATAACTTTCGCGGCGTGTTGAACGTTTATGAATTCGTGAAAATAACGTACGAAAACCTTTTCGTGAAACTACGACGTGGGGCCGGTTTAACCTCTGCGCTTCAGTTCGCGATAAAAATAGAACACATAATAATAAAATTGTCACCTGGACACAAAAAACCCTTCGCGGCTGGCACCGGCTCGACTTGAGCGACACTAACGTCGACAACATTGCGACGAACCCTTGGCTCCGGAGAGCTGAGTTGTTCCCAGAAACTGAAGGGTTCATGACCGCCATACAGGACCAGGTTCTAGATACGCGGAACCATACAAATCGGCCAAGTGCGAGTCAAATTCGCGCACGAAGGGTTCCGTACCATTATCTACACAACATTAGACAAAGATTGAATTCGAGAACGAATTTGAAACCAACAAGAAGCGTTTAACATTGACATTTAACGACATGAAATCGGCGCTGTGAAGGTAACATAAATGGCCGCTAGATGGCGAGCGCTGTCTTTAAACAACGTTAGTTGTATGGGGGCCCCCTTTAATATTTATTATTCTGTTTTTAGTATTTATTGTTATAGCGGCAACAGAAATACATCGTCTGTGAAAATTTCTGCCTAGCTACCACGGTTCATGATACAGCCTGGTGACAGACAGACAGACGGACAGTGAAGTCTTAGTAATAGGATTCCGTTTGGCACCCTTCGGGTAGGGCACATAGCACATCATCCGCGGTAAAACGCTGTCACCACAACTCCGAAACCATCAACATATTACAGGAGCATGCTCATCAATCACACATTTGTAAAGTTATAGTAGCAATACCACTCGCTAACCGTGAAGGAAAACATCGTGAGGAATCCTGAGTGTCTGAGCTATTCACATACCTCAGCGCTTGAAATCGCCAGTCCGCAGTGGGCACGCGTGGTGATTAAGCCCCTACTCTCTCCCCGAGAGAAGGCCTGTGCCCTATAGTGGGACGTATTTAGGCTGCTTATGCTATGTAAATAAAATATCGCTGACACAATGTCTAATGCAAAATCATTCGTAACGTCACCCAATAGAGTGATTTCACGAGAAATTCGAAGTGTTGTCGACTGTACCAGAATAGGTACTATTTAAGGAAACCTATAAACACGGTGCGAGTAAACCGCCAACATAATATTTCAACGAAACCCAATACGTTTTAATAGTATTCTTTCAATAACCATTCCGTATGAAATATTGCCCCCGAAAACATGTGCTTTGCCCGGGGGTGGTATACACACCATCAGGCGGGCAATTGTCTACTCTTTCGACGCTCGATAGGGACTATTTTGTCCTGTTTCGTGGCTGGCAACACCCTCTCTATTTAAACGTCATATTTTTATGAGTTTTGCGGCTTTGATTAATCATTGTTTGTTTAAGCATGAGGGGGTCGAACAAAATTATATTAGGCGGCCAATGAGGTATAACGTACTGGAAGGTGGCATTCTAACTAAAAATTTTTGTGGTAAAATAAAAAATTTTGCAGATTTAGATTTTTTTTTATTTTTGACTGCCTCGGTGGCATAGCGGTATCACGTCTGATTACCATGCCGGAGGTCGTGGGTTCGATTCCGACTGCCCACTGGGGGCCGGCCGCCGTACATTTGTACTAATGGCCTCAGTCTGGGTGATGTCCTTGCCTGGTTACCATAGCCTAGTATGCTACTTTGGGACCAGGACAAGTGTTTGTGTGTTTTAAGCCGAAATCGGCGAGAATGTTGATGAAGGGAAACAGGCTTGTCAGGATCGTGGCAAGAGGCAAACTACACTCTCTGCTTACCCCTTCGGGATAAAGGTGTGAGTTTACTTTTAAATTTGGCTAAAATAAAGTTCAAGGAATTTTCAATCGCATCCGAAATACGTTCATGTCACAGTCATTTGTTCAACTTATTTGTCGGGCATTATACCGGTTATAGACTTTTTTGCAGGTAGTTTACTGCCACCAGCCAATGCCTTCTCCAGCACGTAGTTCATAATACCTCATTGTAGGTGGCGTGAAATTATTGGAAAATAAACTCTATTTTAGAAGTGTATAAGACACAATGTAGCGTTTTCTTCGGCGGCACTTTTTGTGAAACTTGAGACACTGTTTGGTATTTTCAATGAGTAATTTGGGATCGAATTAGACCTTGTTTTTTTTTCAAATTGGGGCATTGAGCAGCTTCGAAATAATAAATACAATTACATGTTGATTTTTCAATAAGGTTTTCTGTTGTCGTGATTCATTATTACTAAATAGTGAATTTCACCAGATGGTCTGGTCTGACGACATGGTTATGGTGGCAGGGAGCCGCTGGTTGCGGGCAGCACAAGACCGGGAATCTGTCCCCGTGAATTTTTTAAGGTACTTTTGACCAAAAGACAAGTGATTTTTTCTAGTCTAAGACCTGGGGCGCGTTAAGAAGTTGCTGAGAAACATCACTTGATTAATAGACGATCCCTAATCAAGTAATAGTACATAAACTGAGATAATACGCGGGGAGGCCCCCCACCAGGTGGTCTGACGACCAGGTTACGGTGGCGGGGAGTCGCTGGATGCTGGCGGCACAAGACCGGAAAGCTCGGAAAACCATGAGGGAGGCCTATGTCCTGGAGTGGGCGTCAAATGGCTGATGATGATGACGATGATGAGTGAATTTCGACGTCTGTCTTTTGAAAAAAAGAAAGGAATGTGACATGCTCATACATAGTCGCGATGCTCATAAATAGTTATACATTTAACGCTAATTAAGTTTTTTTTTACGACTATGTCGACGGACGAAAGTCGTTGACATAGCCCAGCGGATCAGTAAGTTGAAGTGGCAGTGGGCGTGGCACATAGCACGCAGAACTGATGGCCGATGGGGCCGAAGAGTTCTCGAATGGAGACCACATATCGGCAAGCGCAGCGTAGGACGACCAGCCACAAGATGGACAGATGACCTCATCCAAGTAGCAGGAAGGCGCTGGATGCAGGCCGCTGCCAACCGGTCTTTTTGGAAGTCGATGGAGGAGGCTGAATGATAATGATGAAGCTTTTTTTAAACACTAACTACCACCACTAACCGTAACGAATACCACTTATCTATATAAGCACAACACAATTAGAACAGTGAATATAATGTTGCAAGTGTTACAGTTTAATAAAAGCTCTCCTTTGGAGACCCCGATGACAATAATACATAAGCAGCCTATCTACGTCCCGCTGTGGGGCACAGGCCTTCTGTCAGGGAGAGAGTGTGGGCTTAATCAACACGCATGCCCACCGCGGATAGGCGATTTCATGAAGTTTTCCTTCACGGTTAGCGAGTGGTATTGCTACTACAACATCACAAATGTACATAATTTTGAAAACAAAGTCATAGGTACTGCCCGCACTGAGAATCGAACCTGGGTCTCTCGCTTCTTCAACGACAATACTGTTGAGGACATATTTAGGTATAACTTCGCACTTTCACCGAAGTCGGCCCAAAGTTCACCTTATGGTATCCGCCAAACTTGGCCCGTATCGACCCTAATGTCAGTTTGTGTGTACACTTGATACGTCCAATAATACTAATGATTAGGGTGGAAACTAAGAATGAACGGGGGCTGCATATTAAGTAGGCTATAGATGGATTGGCGAGATGATAACTTTTCGTTGGCAAACTAAAGAAAAAGAAAAAGTTCAAGAACATAAAGAGCTATAAAAAAATATACTTAAGAAAATAAAAATCGGACAAGTGAGAGTCGAACTCACCCATATACTTAGATCTACAGTACCTTGAAGATCTAACAAACTCAAACTTCTAAGTTGACGTAAAAAAAACATACGGCTGTTTATGCCGCAAAAAACGTATATGCTCTCACAGGGTGTCATGTAGAGCATGAATTATTTTTGAAATTATTATTACCACCTGTTTTATAACCATGACATGCAATAAATGAAATGAAATGAAATGAAATATTTCGACACTCAAGAGCATTAAAATTTACAGGGTACTTTCCGTAGACCTAGAACTATGAAATTTGGCAAGTAATATCTTCTTAAACTACAAGTACAGGGAAAAGTCTAAAAACATTTGTAATTAAATCATTAAAAAAATTGTCTTTAAAGTTTGGAAAAAGTTTGGAAAAAGCTCGGAAAAAACTGCAAGACTTTATTCCCGAATTATTAATAATAGGTATGTAACTACCTACAAATCTGTACGGGACCCTCGGTGGGCGAGTCCGACTCGCACTTGTCCGTTTTCTTTTCCTACGAGACAGCTCCATTTATTTCTTCAAGTTGTATGCATTTGTTACCTACAAAACAAGACAGACAAACCGGCAAAAGATCTGTACCTAACTCTAGCCGTATCGAAGATAATAATCCCAGATTACTTCGTTCGAAAAAGGAAGTTTGGGTGGCGATTGTTGACCTAGATAATACGTGAGAAGATCGTCAAAGTTTAGTTCATTTCGTTCATGTAGACCATTTCAGACAAGATAAATTAGTCTGATCACCTGGCGTGAGTGATGCAGGGGCTAATGAACGTTATGAAGCGAATTTGTCAGGATAGTGGCAAGTGACAGACCCTGGTCTCTGCCTACCCCTCCGGGATACAAGCGTGAGTTTATGTTATGTTACGTAATGTAAAGTTGTATTTCCCCATCCCCAGACGCACCACATAAAGAGCAACATATGTAAAGGCGAATGTGCGCGGCTTCAATAAAGAGTGGCTCAAAGCGCCCGGTTGTTTAGACAAGCCTTTTGGCTTTTATTCTGCGACAGAATGAGACGAATTACACAGAAGATGCGGTCAATTTGTGGCCGATGACCAATTAATTGATAATATTCACGCTATTACATAATCAGCCTATATAATGGAAGGTCGTGGGTTCGAATCCCGGCACCGATGACTTTTTTTTTCTAAGCTACATACATTTGTGAAGTTATAGTAGCAATACCACTAACGGTGAAGGAAACCATCGTGAGGAAACATGAGCGTCTGAGGTGTTCATATTCTTCAGCACTTGGAAGTGCCAATCCCTGATGGGTACGCGTGGTAATTAAGCCCATACTCTGGGTGTCACGACAGACACCCAGGTTTCCTCACGATGTTTTCCTTCACCGTTAGCGAGTGGTCACTCCGTGTGGCGCCGGATTAAGAATAGCGTCACTCCATTTCCTCCCGTGGATGTCGAAGAAGGCGACTAAGGAAATAAATTACCAGGAGACGGGCAGCAGCGTCTTCCTGATTTCCAACCGCATGCTGCGATCGCCAACCCGCCTGCCAAGCGTGGCAATTATGGCAAAACCCCTCATGGTTATGAAAACCACGAAGGAGGCCTATGTCCTGCAGTGGGCGTCAAATGGCTGATGATGACGATACCAATTAGTATAGAGAATTTGATAAAGACGATTATTCCAATCGTTCAGGATTTGATGCGCGTAGTGGCTGATCTATCTGAGCTGTCCATGCTATGCTTATGCCACAGATTTGGGCTACATCTACGGTCCTGTTTTATGGAAGAGGTCGCTTTTAGCGATAATACCGCCAATTGTATAAGCCAAAGCTTAGACATGTAAGCCTTTTAATATATCTTGTTTTCTGGTGCGTACAATAAAGTGTTCTAATGTAATCTAGTCTAACTTTTATGATTTAATAACAAATTTATAGTTTTCAGATTTTTTCCTGTACTGTATAGGTATACTTGCCAAATTTCGTAGTTCTAGTTCAACAAAAATTTAAATATAAATTTTGATTGCCTTGAGTGTCGAAATATACGTTTTTTTCGGAATAAAAGGCCGTATTTTTTTTACGTTATTAAAATTTTAATTTTTAAAATTTTTTTCACAGCTTCAAGGGATTGTGGAAGGCTTTTAATTTCAACTCGATACCTCCATCCGTTCCCGAGATAAAGGGTCTTGACAGACAGACGGACGGACGGACAAAAAAAGGGATCCTATAATGGTTTCGTTTTTTCATTAGGAGGTACGGAATCCTAAAAAGGAAAGAGGTGTGTTGGGAGACGAAGGAAGTCGTAGCTCTGAATCCTTAGTGAATGGACGGTTGTGACCAGCGTTGAAGACCTGTCTCACTTGGCAAGAAGTGAAGAAAAATATAGGAGCTGACGGCCAACCTCCATTAGTGGAGATGCACAGGAAGAAGTAAAGTAAAAGAGTCTAACTAGAGCGCAGTTTTGGAAAATAAATTCATTCATTCATTCAGTGGCAGGAAGACGCTGGATGCAAGCCGCTTCTAACCGGTCTTTTTGGAAATCCATGGCGGAGGCCTATGTCCAGCAGTGGACTTGATCATTCATTCAGTTTTGGAAAGAAAAGGCACAAAATGCTACACGGACCCAAGTGTTGATCACACTTATCTAATTATCCTGAGCCCTGTTGTCGTTGTAAGCCTCTTAAGTTGGTCTAGCGGTATCACGTCTGATAACCACACGAGGTCATGGGTTCGATTCCCACTGGGGGCCGCTGTACATTTGTACAAATGACCTCAGTCTGGGTGTATTTTCATGTTTGTGATGTCATTCGTCAAGGACATCACATTTTAATGTAATACCAAGAGTAATTCTGGTTCTAAGGACAAGTGATTAAGTTGTGTGGAAGTTACTATTAATCGTTTATTCATTATTTTCACTCCAACCCATCCGGCTCTTAGGCAGTTTAATTAAAAAAATAAGTACACAAATAGGCATGTTCTTTCATATCTTTGTTCCGCCAAGGTTTGTTAAGGCAAATAGTTTACGTATATAAGCTCGCCTTTTGCCTCAATTCTCTAATGCAATATCTCATTAGGTGTTTTCGTGTGCAATGAAGCGAAATAACGTAAATAGAACCCACGAGCGATCCTTCTGGTGCAATCCCGTCGAGTCTTTTTAATTTTTATTTCAGAACCGAGTACAGTCAATTAAAACGGCGGACGAGCGACGAGAGACTCCCCGAATGAAAACTAAAGCGAAAAATCGACGGGCTGCTCCTTATCCCTACGGCACTCCAAGACTTTAGGGTAACTTAAAAATTTAAGAGATAGCATATGAAAGCAGAACTACCAGTTTAAATAGTTTATCCTGCATACGTCGGTAGATTACTACAGTAAAACCTTTGTGTTTTGAAAATTTCTTATAGCAAACTAGCGTATCTTATAGCAAACTAGCGTATCTTATAGCAAACTAGCGTATCTTTATAGCAAACTAGCGTATCTTATAGCAAACTAGCGTATCTTATAGCAAACTAGCGTATCTTTATAGCAAACTAGCGTATCTTATAGCAAACTAGCGTATCTTATAGCAAACTAGCGTATCTTATAGCAAACTAGCGTATCTTATAGCAAACTAGCGTATCTTATAGCAAACTAGCGTATCTTATAGCAAACTAGCGTATCTTATAGCAAACTAGCGTATCTTATAGCAAACTAGCGTATCTTACAGCAAACTAGTGTATCTTATAGCAAACTAGTGTATCTTATAGCAAACTAGCGTATCTTATAGCAGAGAGCCATATTTCATATCAAATCAGAAATCAATAATTTATTTCAACGTAAAGAATTTACATTCTGTTTGCTGAATGTCGATGTACTATGTTACTATGTTAGCCGCTGCCTTCGGGCCGTATTTGTAGTGGAGAAAAAGGCAGCGGGAAAAAAAACTCCACTCTGACCATGTTTTCTCAAATCATCTTAAACTTATACATCAACTACAACTACAAACTAGAACTACAATTCATAGTTTACTATGAAAATTCTATGTACATTGATTGCAGAGCCCATTAACTCACAGGAAATAGAGCCTTGACATCTTTGTCATATAAACAATATTTAATTTTATAGTGTTTCTTTTTGTCCAAAGTGTGCTCAACATAATATTTTGAACCATCTTTTGGGCACGCTTATTACATTTTCAGGTATTTTATTGACCTTTGCCAGCATAAATCGTGGGAACGAAAGTTTCTGTCTATTTCTTGTATTTACATTGTGTTGACTACCTACAATTTTTAAAGTTACTGATATTTTTCCGACATACATAATATTCCAACAAATATACTGCCTAGCAACTGACATGATGTCAGTTCCTAGTTCAGAGTTTATTTTTTCAGTACGCACTTTTTGTTAGTGCCAAGATGAATAAAGTGTCTTAGGAACAGCCCGTCCATACGGACTGCTCAGTTATTATTTCAGTCGACGGATTATGGTCCTCCCGGCGTTATATTCAATTTACTTGAGCCCGTTCTGCGGCAGTCAATTGAGTTTAAACTAACTACTCATGCTGCTTTAGGCTTCTATCGCGCAAAAACGGCGCTGCCGTGAATAATTTGACGCTAAGTTTCTCTATTATAGAACTTCTCATGCGTCAAATTACTAATAACTTGGCTGTAATTGCTGCTTGGTAATTATTCCGCCGAAGGTCCGTGGATGCGGATGGCAAGACCGGGAGAGATGGCATTTGGGATCTTTGGGGTGGTATGAAAGCCGTAGCAAAATGAATGTGCCATAATATTAGCTTTCAAATACGCTAGTTAGTTTTTTATACAGCTAGTTACTATTCCGCCGAAGGTCCTTGAATGCGGATGGCAAGAGACCGTTATTCCGACGAAGGTCCGTGGATGCGGATGGCAAGAGACCGTGAGAGATGGCATTTGGGGGAAAAGGCCTATACACCATGAATTTTCAGTGGTTTGAAAGTCATAGCAAAATGACCGTGCCCTATCAATAGCTATCAAAAAAGCCAGTTACTTTTTTTTTAAAAGCTTCTTTTCAAAAATACTTCGACAATAACTCGAATCTATAAGAACCATTAGGACGCGTGCGCACTGCGGGTCCGTTTGTCATTGTTCTGATAGATAACGCAATACCTAATTAGGCAATTCATTCATAAGCAGCCTATATACGTCCCACTATAGGGCACAGGCCTTCTCTCAGAGAGAGAGTATGGGCTTAATCACCACGCGTGCCCACCGCGGATTGGCAAATATATATAATAAGGCAATATCTAAAAGTAATAGATTTATCATCATTCATCATCATAATTTAAAACACAACGCCATCTATTTTAAACCTAAAATAAATATCCTACGGGAACGCATTACTGGGATATCATGTATACTATGTCTCAATTCAAGTCTTTGTCTATCTGTACGCCAATGTAAATCCGTTCAGCCGTTATTGCGTGATTGAGTAACGAACATCCAAACATCTTCACAAACTTTCACAATTATAATATTAAGTAGGATTACATAACCTAAACAACAAGAAATCTAAAACTTGAAACTTTCACCCCCCAACCCTAGGGGATGGAAGTTTGAAAGAGACTTCCGCAAATTTTTATGTTAGAGGTCTGAAATATTATATAGGGACATAAAATAATAATAAAATGCTAATTTCGGGAGGTTTAGTAAATCACCCCCTACCCTTTAAATTATGGGAAAGAAGAAATGAAAAAAATATTGTCGTTATCAACTTACAAATAGGAGTGAAATACCACCAAAAATATTTTAATATAAAATGTTGCCAAGACGAGACCATATAGCTCGCACTGTCAAAAAGTTATTTTTAGATCTCATCATCATTATCTTCAGCCATTTGACGCCCACTGCAGGACATAGGCCTCTTGCGTAGTTTTCATAACCATGAAGGGTTTTGCCATAATCGCCACGCTTGGCAGGTTGGCGATCGCAGTATGCGGTTGGAATCACAGGAAGACGCTGCTGCCCGTCTCCTAATTGTAATTGATTTCCTTAGTCGCCTATTTTGCCTATTCTATTATATTTGAACTGAATTGATAAGGCAGTCAGCTTCGCACAGAATATTTAATAAAAATTGTTTTGCCATCGACACGCTAAGAAGAAGAAATAGAATCCCGCCAACGCTTACAAGTTCTTCGCTCCACTAAAAATAAACCTTAAAAATAAACATGTCCCGAAGTAAAATACTGGCAACACTCATAATAGCGTTTCGGTGAATCTTTACGATCGCCTTTTGATCGTCCAATTGCGCGTGTTAAGTTACACGGCTGGGCTGAGATATCGCCGGATAAGTTTAGTGCTTGAGTTCTGGAGCACGGGTCGATTTCGAGCATTTGTTCTTTGCAGGTACAAACGACAGTACATAAATCGTCTCTTTATCATCATGACATTGCAACTCCACTAAAAATGGAACTGATATAAATAATTATATTCCTCTTCGTTTAATATCGGCATAACGAATGGTGATATCAGTAATGATGTATTGCTTCTGTAACTTCACAAATATATAATACGTAACTTAGAAAACAAAGTCATTGGTTGCATGCCGGGATTGGAACCCAAGACCTCCGAAATGAGAAGCCGGCGTTTAACCGCTCCTATATCACCGCATCTGCACAACCACGTCTAATAAAAATGGAACTGATATGCCCCTTCGTTTAACATGGTTAGTAATAGGGGTTAAAGTATGAAATTGCCGTTTTATAGCAATAGGTTCTTTGAATTGACATAGAATCTTCATGGTTTGAGGTTTTCGAATGAAATTTTTTTCAAATGGTTTCCATGATGTTCTTTTTTTAAAAAATGTGAAACATTTGAATATCGACTTTCAATTATTTTTGTTATTCAATTTAGACAAGAAAGCGAAAATTCGAGTGATTTTTGAATACTTTTGTGGCATTTGACCTGGGGTCAGCCATTGCATTCTTCTTTTCCGGTTATCATAAAGAATCCACTTTTCATCACATGTTACAATTCGATCCAATATTCCTTAATTTTTGTACCGGTTCAACAAGGCAACATAAGTTTCAACACTCGTTTCTTTCTGCAGATCAGTCAAATCATGAGGCACCCATTTTTCGTATTTTTTTATTTTATTGATTTGACGCAAGTGAGTCAATATTGTGGGTAAGGTAAAGTCAAACCATGCCGCTAATTCCTGGGTAGTTTGACTAGGGTCGGCTTCCACTATCTCTCTTAATTCATCGTTATTCACCTGTGTGGGCGGTCTTCCTCGTGGCTCGTTCTTTAAGTCGAAATTTCCATCACGAAAGCGTTTAAACCAAAATCGCACGGTGCGTTCATTAGTAGACCCCTCTCCAAACGCAGCATTGATATTGCGGGCTGTTTCTGCCGCGTTAGTTCCGCGTCGGAACTCGTATTCAAAAATCACTCGAATTTTCGCAGTATCCATCTTTCTTGTCTAAATTGAATAACAAAAACAATTGAAAGTCGATATTCAAATGTTTCACATTTTTTTAAAAAAAGAACATCATAGAAACCATTTGAAAAAAGTTTCATTCGAAAACCTCAAACCATGAAGATTATATGTCAATTCAAAGAACCTATTGCAATAAAACGGCAATTTCATACTTTAACCCCTATATTGAGTGGTGATAGCAGTAACCAACTTACGCCTGTACCCCGGCCCCGGAGCGGAATTCGAAGAGTTTGCCACTAGCCACGATACTGGCAAACCTCATTCGCTTCATCAACATTCATTAGTCGTTGCATGCACGCACGCCGGTTTCGGTTGCTTATATAGTCGAAGTGTGTCTGCCAGGACGTCCCTAAAGCTTCTGTCAGATACAGCGAATAGTCGCTGCGAATGCCAACTCGCCGCGAGTGCTCGCTGTGTGTGACAGGCTATTCGCTGCGAATGGATTCTCTCGCCGCGAGTTGCACTCGCCGCGACTAGAATAGAATTTTACTCGCTGCGCATGCGCACTCTCAGGGCTGAATTGCGAATTTCACTAAGTAAATACTTAAGATGAAATCCTTAAGTAATGTGCTGTCACGCTCTTTTCTGAGAAATTCGAAGAGACAGCACTACAGTTAACTATTTACTTAGCGAAATTCTCAATTCGGAAACTGGCCCTCAGTGTCGAAATTCTCATGTAGAACTCGCTGTGTGCGACAGGCTATTATTCGCGGCGAGTGCACTCGCAGCGATTAGTCGCTGTGTGTGACCGAAGCTTAACCGGCCCTTCCCTCTTACTTCGTCAATCTTTCTTTAGTATTTACCTGTAAAGGAATAAAGCGCTGGCAGGTAAAGCGGTGTTAAACAACCGGCGTGTTTCAGTTTTAAAGGCAACAAGCTCGTAAAACGCTGAGCTATCATTTATTAAGACGTCGATACACATTTCTGTGACCACCGCGACTGAGGACTTCGACAGACAAACTAAATTATTTGCTTGGAAGAGATCACTTTTAGTGATGAGGCCACTGTCTATATTTTTAGGTTAAGAAATATCTGTGTAATTTCCTTAGTTATCTAATATATATGTATATGAATTGCTGTTCGTTAGTCTCGCTAAAACTCGAAAACGGACGGACCGATTTCGCTATTTTTTTACATTTGTGGAAGTCCAGGGAATGTCTAAATAGTGAGGACAAAAAAAGATACGAAGTTCACCGAGTCAAATAGAGTAAAATAAAGTGTTCTACATCAGTGCGTACGCATCTTGCCCCTTGCCTGCCCCGTTCAGCATTTCTCACTGCTCACACCACCCAGCACCGTAAAGCGTAGGTATTTTATTTTACTTGCTCACTTATGCATATGAACTAGAATAGTTTACACTCACAAGTATAAACTAATCCAAGGTCAATACTCAGGTAAGTAATTCTAATGAACAGAAACTGATAAACTGAGGTCCACAGTGTCAGTAGTTCTCCTCCGGCTACCATTAAAGCTTACGTACCAGATTCTCCTAAGCCAGGGTTCTGAATTATTTTAATGGTCTCGCAGCTCACTAATTGACGGGCTTTCTACAGCGTTTAATGTTATAATTGTATTCAAAATATTGTTAAGAACTTAACTCTGCTGTGGGAGTGATATTTGACAACTTTTTAGGTTTATTGTGTGGGAGTCCAAAGAGGGATGAAACATCTTTATGAAGAGTCCAAAGTCAGACTTGACAGAAAGTTGTTGATTGCCAGTAAAATGTTCGCTCTAACCATTGAGTTAAACTTTATCCTCTAAGGCTCTAACCTAAGTTTTGTTGTGTTCGTATTAACTTAGGCCTTTGCATCTACGTAATGAGATGATTTATACAGCATCCAGTGTCACCTTCACTCACACTAGATGGGCGAAGGGACCACTCGTACGCTGTAGGGCCTGGGACATTGTATTTTAGATGGAATAGGCTTGCCCAGAACCTATACCATCCTGACAACTTAGTCGGCCTAGCCCACAGGAAAAACAAGTCAATACGTGCGGAGCCAACCAAGCCTCGGGTTTCCTCACGATGTTTTCTTCCACAGTTAGCGGGTGGTAAATAAACAAAATCATAGGTACATGCCCGCACTGGGAATCGAATCTTGGTCACAGCTTCCGAGTCCATTGTTCTACAAGGCTGATTGTGTCTTATTTATAAAAAAAAACACGATTCCTTAAAACGCCGATTAAAATAGTCTGACCACACTCATAACCACAGATTAAATCAACTGCCTCTTAGGCGTGCTTTAGAGAAATCTTGTTTTTATGAATAAGGCCGTAAGTATTTTCTTTTTTATAAATAGTGATTAAACTATTTAAAACACATGATATGCGTACCCCGATTTGTGCACCAAATTTCATCTAAATCTGTCTAGTCGTTTCTCCGTGATTGTGTTCTAATAGAAACAAGTACAGACTTTCACATCCGATCCCATTTATATTATACTCGACGTCGGCTTGTTTGGATATTGATGATAGACATGTCGATAATGACGGTAATCGATCGATCGTGACAAGTGGCCTACCCCTCCCGGGTTCTGTATCTGTATTCGTGACTTTACGTAATGTAATGATAAGCGGGGTTTGAAACCGGGCATATACCAATGAGTTAGTTTTCTATATTACGTAAATTTTTAAAGTGGTAACGGCGACACAATGAAGGAAAACATCGTGAGGAAACCTGAGCGTCTGAGGTGTTCACATACCTCAGCGTTTGAAATTGCCAATCGGCGGTGGGCACGCGTGGTAAGTAAGCCCATACTCTCTGAGAGAAGTACTGTGCTCTGCAGTGGGACGTATTTAAGCTACACAAGAAAATGTATTGATAAGGGTAATGTGCCACATACGCACAAGCGCCACAAAGGGCGCCAAAACTCCGGGAATTTCGCGTAAAACTATCACGTTTCGTAATCATTTGGCAACGGCAACTATCGAATAACAAAAATAGTTTTAACAAAAATTACAACCACCTTCAAAAATGACACATAATAATACTCGTAAACAATCCGACTTCATTGAAGGCGACGTCCTTTTTAAACACGCAGTTTCGATGTTCCGCAGATGTCGACTTCAATGAAATCGGATTGTTTTAGTTTTCATTGTCTAACTAATCGGTTCAGCCAAACGCGCGATAATCGCGGATAAACATACATCATCAGCCATTTGACGCCCACTGCAGGACATAGGCCTCCCTCGTATTTTTCATAACCATGAAGGGTTTTGCCATAATCGCCATGCTTGGCAGGCGGGTTGGTAATCGCAGTATGCGGTTGGAATCTCAGGAAGACGCTGCTGCCCGTCTCCTGGTAATTAATTTCCTTAGTACATACATATATACACATACAAACATACGGGTCAAACTGAGAACCTCCTTTTTTGAAGTCGTTTAATACCAAAACCTTCTCCAGAATTTAAAAAATACTGTTCTAAAAACCGTATCAAAATCGGTTCAGCGAAACGCAAGATAATCGCGGACAAAGATACATACAGGTAAAACTGAGAACCTCCTTTTTTGGAGTCTTTTAATACCAAAACCTTCTCCAGAATGTTACAAACACTTTTCTCAATACCGTATCAAAATCGGTTCAGCTAAACGCGAGATAATCGCGGACAAACAGACATACAAACATACAGGTCAAACTGAGAACCACCGTTCTTTTTTGAAGTCGGTTAACAACAACCGCGAGAGGTATGGAAATCGACGTTTATAGATTTATGAGGATAAAGCAGTCTTTGTGCCTCGGATGTGGAAGAAAAAAGCCTTTGATTCGACTCGGAACGGTGTCGGATGACGTGGTTTGTTTTGGCAGATATCTGTACAATTGTGGAGTGTTTTGCTTGCGACTTTCATCCACTATTCAATAGTCAGTAAACAGTAAAAATCCTCATCCACCTGCCATGGACAATCACCCTTTAGGTGCTTGTGCAATCGCGTGAGCGTTGAAATTCGCCTAATTATTTTTTATCTTTATTAAAGCCGAGTTTTGACGGTCTTAGTATGGTCGGACCGTCTGCGTACAGTTTTAGTTGAATTTGACGACGCACTCGGTCCGAGCGCACTGACCCGTCGTCATAATCAACTAAACTGTACGCACACGGTCCGACCGTACTAAAAACCGTCAAAACCCGGCTTAAGGGAAACACACTGTAGTTCAATGATAACTAAACATAATTACTAATTATTTTTTGTTTTTTTTTTTTTTACTTTATTTATTTACACGTTATAAAAACATAAACTTTAATATTTAATAGCACCAAACCAACTGTACTACCAGCACCGTTAACCACGGATTAAATTATTTATCAAGACAAAACTGAGAACCTAATATTCTTGTGCCTTTTAGACGTTGCATTAAAACCGTGAATGCTTCGCATTGAAATACTTTTGGGAATAAAAATGCTAATGAAAACTAGATAAAAAATAGATAAATTTCCACATAGCAAAAGCACTTGTCCTGGTCACAAACTAGGATCATCATCATCATCATCATCATTCAGCCACAAGAAGTCCACTGCTGGACATAGGCCTCCTCCGTGGATTTCCAAAAAGCCCGGCTGGAAGCGGCTTGCATCCGGAGTCTTCCTGCCACTTGGATGAGGATATACTAGGATATCTTCACCTAAATAACTAGCTAACCAGGCAAGACCCTAAATACACCCAGACTGAGACCACTTGTCCAAATCGAGACTGTTTGGTATATGTGTTTCACAAGTAGACCATCGGGACAGTCGAGGCAGCAAAACTAGTCCCAAATTAGTAGCTCCGAATACCCCTAAAGTGCTACAGGGGTAATGGTTGTTAGCTAATCCCTAAGGGAGTCGACTTACACGATGTATGCAAGAAACAAACAGCTTCCTGTTCTATAATTTAATGAAGCAATCTCACTTTGTACCTTTTCTGAGTATTTATTTTTGTCTAACAAATTGTTAGTTTAGGACTCTTTGTGAATATTAAAATACTTGTAATAAAAAGAACTCGCCTCCATTCCTCAGAGAGAATCGCTGAAAATTACCTGAAAAGAAATGAAAAAGAATATTGTTAGGGAAATGGAATGAATTAAAAGCTACAAGAGTAAAAGTAAAAGGAGCAGTAAAGTGGGATATATTTTGAAAATAAGATCTATTAAGGTGGTCTGGAGTCAAGAACAATATCACGTGACAATCAGGAGAAAATATAAAATTACAAGTTTATGGTCCAGAGTTTATGGCTTGACTACCTCCCAAAACATACGCACACGTTCGTTTAGGCATAAAAACAAAAATTAAAAACTACACATTACTACATATTATTTAATATTAAGACATAAACAATTTTATATAAATTTTTTAAGCGTTAAAATAACAAAGACATTTCTCAATTTTCAATGAGATCATGATGAGAAGATGGCCTTTCGGCATTTACTTCTAAATGATGTCAGGCTATCATTATGTAAATCTAGATCTTTACAAATTACGGAAACAGAATTAAAGAGGCGACACATGCGTACCACTGGATTATAAAAGGTGTTATTTTAAAATACTTGAAGGCTAAAAGAAACACCAAAATAGTTGTTTATGATACTGTTGCATAATAAGGGTTCTTATAACACGAGTGTTATAAGACCAAGTTATGTATAGTGTCATACACTACTTTATCTACTCTCATACTTCTCGAAATTCTCATAAAATTTTTTTTTTTTTAATTTTTACAGTTGTCTGTGAAATAACACAGCCTTATTAAGTATCAACTTTCAAGATCATAGTTCGAATCTTACGACATGAGTGCAGATAATTTTTTTTTCACACCTCCTGCTCGACAATGCCTTATTACGTACCGTCAAATATCATCGTAAAGCATGGCCTTGTCTCTCGAGGGCAATAATAATGAAGAATTTCCCTAGGGAATAAAGTGATTTGAATTTAGAATGTCAAAATTCGCATGAAAACTATGGAGAAGCCCCGCATTGCAATTCGAAATTCGAATTGTTGTTCGAAACTCACCTCTTTTTTTTCTTTTTTTTCTGAAATACTGTGTCCTGTGACCGCGCGAAACACCAACAAAAAAAAGAAAAAAAGGCGCGAATTGCAAATACGAATTTAAAAGTTATATTCAATTTAAGTTGCTAAGCCGTAAAAGAGTGTGGACTTTATATTTAATTTCAGGTTTTAATACATATTTTCAACTTATGCAGCCCTGTCTTTTTATTGTCTCCCAGATGGTGTGAAAAGTAGAGTATTCACCTCTGGAATAAAACATGTCTTAGTCTCGGGCGGTATGAACCCCTCGCTTCACTCAGGACTCTACATAACTCCCTCGCTTCGCTCAGGAGTTAAAATTTAACTCCCTCGCTGCGCTCGCGAGTTAACTCGGAGTCCTTCGCTCCGCTCAGGGTTCAATATGCCGCCCATGACATAATACATGGTTTTATTCCCTTAGTACATAATCTACTATATTAAACCTTCTCTTTAGCGACAATACGTTCAATACGACGTAAAGTCTAATTACGTTACGATGACTGATTGCCTCGTTGGACTATTAAGGCGCTTGCTACCAAGATAGCCGTCGTGGGTTCGATTCCCACCGGGGGCCGCCGTACAAATGGTCTCAGTGTTAAGATCTTAGGGTGCACCTTGACAGGATAAAAATAGCAATTTACTGTATTTATTATATTTTATTTGGTACGCACACTGATCACAACCACACTTGGTGAAAGGAAGAGAGGGCTGGCAAGCAGGTGTTGCCAGGCGCAATAATTAAAAGTTATGTCGTGTACATAGTTTGCGGGGGCCACAGTAGTGGCTAAAAGAGCAATGAAGCCCGTTACACAATACAAAAACCAAAATGTCAAATGAGTTAATTTTAAAACGAAATTTGGTATGAAAATGCTAGCTTATGATGTCACATTTCAGAGCACTTTTTTATGTTTCATTTATTTAAAAATTGTAATAACTAGTAAATGACTAAGAGATACACTTTCCGAAACATTTAGTAATTTTTGTCAAATACCGAATTGCTAAACTAATTTTTAGTTTTGAAAACGTTTTATAGTAATAACAAAGATAAGGACTAGCTGAATAGAATTCTATTGCTCAATAGGCAAGACTACAATCTTTGACACAGCTCGAGTATGAAGCTTTCCGTTTGAAGTTTGTACCTCCACAACTCTTACATTGTTATCGTTGCCGCAAAAGGTTTGCGTGACCCTGCCCAGGGGCCAATGAAGGGGTGCGGTATTAGGGTTCAATAGCAAAACAATGGTACCTTGTCTGAGATTGGGAACTGTCTTCCGCCACTTTGTCCTTTCGTTGAGTGTTGATAGGTAGTCCCTAGACCAAACTTTCCAAAAGTGCTGTCTTACTTGCTCACAGCACCTCCAGAAATGTAGTCGGTTGCTTGGTATTTCCGTCAAGTCAGCCTGTGGAATAGCTGTCAAAGGACAACCAATCATGAAATGGCCTGGGGTCAAGCATGAAAAGTCTGAGGAATCTTGTAAAGTGGTTGTAAATATTGGCCGGGAATTTAAAATGCCTTCAATTTCAGTCATTATTGTGCTGAATTGTTCATATGTAAAAATTTTAAAAGATGAAATTCTTTTTAAATGGTATTTTGCAGATTTAACAGCTGCTTCCCACAGACCTCCATGATTTGGACTGTATGCTGGGATGAAATGGAATTTAATTTCCCTTTGCAGGGCATAATTGTGAATTTTTTCTTGGAACTCTTGGCTATTATGTAATTTGTATAAGTCTTGCAATTTATTGTTTGCACCTTTGAACGTGCTGGCATTGTCACAGTATATATCTGATGGAATGCCTCTGCGAGAAATGAATCTTTTGAATGCTGCTAAAAAGGTATCAGTTGACATGTCAGAAACAACTTCTATATGGATTGCTTTGGAAGCGAAACAAACAAACAAGGCAACATACCCCTTGCTAATGATGCTGTTGCGTTTGGAAGACTGTTTGATGTCAAAGGGTCCACAATAGTCCATGCCAACCCTTTCAAAGACCCGGGCAGGGTTTACACGGTCCTTAGGAAGGGAACCCATAAGTTGCTGAGAAGTCTCGGCCTTATGTCTACAGCAGACAACACATTTAAGAATCACACTTTTCACTTCTCTCACAGAGTTAATAATGTAAAACCTTTGGGCTAAACTACTTAAGACTAGTTTAATGCCACCGTGCATGGATAACAAATGTTCTTGTCTTATAATTAGTTTTGTAATGTGACAATGCTTTGGCAAAATTACTGGAAATTTTTTGGAATATTTTACTTCGGCGTTATGTAATCTGCCTCCAACACGGAGAAGACCCTTGTCATCTAAGAAAGGGTTCAAAGACTTCAGAGAAGTTCTGCCATTCTGTTTATTTAAGAAAAGCTTAAATTCTTCACGTAAATAATGACGCTGTACTCCTCTAATTATGGTAGAGAAAGCTTCTCTGAACTCTCCAACTGTGATTTGGCCTAAATTCACATTTAGTTTTTTACATTTGTTGATAAATCTTAACGCACGAGCCATGACAGAAATTGTTTTTAATAAATTCGAATATTTTTCAAAGAAAGGATGTAGAGCTTCATTGTCTAATGTTGTGTGAGTTACACACTCTTCTGAACTAGCATTTAAGTTTTGGACTTGCAAATGCAAATGTTCTGTAACATCAAAAAAATGTAGTATGTAATTATTACACTCCTGTAAATAATCGGGCCCAAGGCTCCATAATGAATTGTTAACAACATCTTTGGGGTCGGCGCCCCTTGACAGGATGTCTGCTGGATTGAGCATGCTAGGTATGAAGTACCAAGATGCATTTGGCAACAGTTTTTCAATTTCTTTTACTCTATTTCCTATATAAGCTGGCAGCTTTACAGATTTTGTCTCAAGCCAAGCGAGAACAATCTTTGAATCACAAAAAAGATGTACCTCATGTATATGTAACACAGTTAAAACGTGAGAAATTAGCTTCGCTAGTAACAACGCGCCATTGAGTTCTAACTTAGGGATAGTTAGTTTTGAATTGACATTATTCAACCTGGACCGAGAGCAAAGGAGGCGCACGAGAGACTGGCCATCCTTAATTGTTTTAATGTATATGCAACATCCATAGCCAGTTGCTGAAGCATCGCAGTACCCTACCAGCTGTACTTCATCTGCACCTGCAGTATGTACATAACGTGGAATAATCATGTCAGGCATGTTGATGAGACTTGAATAGAAAATGTTCCACATTTTCTCTAAATCAATGGGCAATGGAGAATCCCAGTCCAACTCATGCTGCCAGAGCTCCTGCATAAACAACTTGGCCTTCATTGTAATTGGGCCAGCAAGTCCCATTGGATCAAATAATCTACTTATGGAGCTCAAAATGCTTCTTTTTGTTGGCGTTTTGGTGGGAGAAACAGCGTGACCACTGAGCCGGAATACATCATCTCGTGAATCATATGATATGCCTAAAATTTTGACTACAGCCTCATCCCGATCCAGATCTCTGCATTTGACTCCTAATTTGTCATCTGGTATGTCTTGTAGTAAACTTGGGTTATTTGATACCCATTTATGTAAATTTAAGTTTGCATGTTGCATTATAGAAATAAGTTCACCTTTTAATTGAAGTGCACTCTGGAGTGTATCACAACCTGTTTGTAGGTCATCGACATATGAATTGTTCAAAATTGCTGCACTTGCTAAGGGGTAGTCCTTCTGGTATCTCTTAGCTAGCTCAATGAGGCATCTAGTCGCCAGAAAGGCAGAACTTGTTAAGCCATATGTCACAGTTTGCAATTGCAGGATGTTGATAACACCATCTTCACGCCATAGGATATTTTGTAAGCATTTATAATCTGGATGTACCTTTATCATGCGGTACATGTGACGTATGTCACATTGTATTGTATATTTGTATGTTCGGAATAGTATCAGAATGTCAAAGAGAGATGGTTGGACCACAGGCCCATTGCACATCAAGTCGTTGAGGCTTAGACCACTTTTTGTTTTTGCACTGCCATCGAATACGACTCTTAGCTTATTGGTTTGTTTATCAGTTCTGAGTACCCCATGATGGGGTAGGAAAAACCGGGGTTCATCCCTTGGATCACAGTTTTTGGAATGTATAAATTTGGCGTGTCCTAATGCAATGTATTCATGTATAAACTCCTTGTATAACTCATGGTAAACTGGATCTTTTGTAAATCGTTTTTCTAAATTGTATAATCTTTGCAAAGCTATTGCATAAGAATTGGATGGTTCAACTTCCTGCAATTCAATCTTGAGCGGATATTTGACCTGAAATGTATTATTTTGTAAAGAAACTGATTCTTGAAACACCTTTTCACTATACTCGTTCTCAGATAGGGACTCGTGATAACTATCCGGTACCTTTTCTGTTTCCCAAAATTGACGGACACAGTGATCAAGATCGGGGCGAAGAACTGTATGCATAGCAATGGTTGTATTGTAATTGGAAATACCTGTAGACGAGACGATGTACCCCAACCGAGTGTTCAGCAGTATGGGCTCTGTTGGGTCACCCTCAATTTTTCCATCAAGTATTATCTTGAAGAATACATCACTGGCAAGCAGTAATGAGATTTCTCCTGGAATGTAAAATTCACTGTCAGCTAACGAAACATATTTTGGAATGGTGAAGCTACTTAAATCGATTTGTTTTTGTGGGAGCTTGGATGTTATTTTATCAATGACAGAGCATGTTATATCAAGCTTGTAATCGTCAGTTAAAGACTGAATAGAAAACTGGGTGCTCTTGCTGACTGTAGCCTTGCAACTGCCGCCTAGAGTGCCAATACTCTTTTGTGATTCTATCAGTGGGAAACCTAATTGCCTTGCCAAGGCCGTGGTGCAGAATGAAGTTTGGCTACCACAATCCAAAAGCGCTCTCACTACATGTTTTTTATTGTCAGCTCCAATCACCATGACCTTGGCAGTGGGCAGCAGGACGCTTTCAGCAACTGGCTGTGAAACATGTAAATTAACCTGTTGGCCTCCCGTCGCCTCATCTGACCGTGGAGCAGAATTTTCTTCTACATTATGTAGCAAGGTGTTGTGTGTACTGGAATTGCAAAGAGAGCATTTAAATTTATATCTACACTTTTGAGAGTGAGCAGCAAGGCAAATGTGGCATAAATTGTGCTTTTTTGTAAATTCAATTTTGTTGATTGGTGCTAGCTCGAGAAAAACTGGACATTTGTATAATTTGTGAGCTCGAGAGCACATTCTGCACTGAGAACCTTCATTTGCCTTGTTGGCTGTACTGAAATTAACAGAAGATTTTGTTTTAAATTGTGTTTGTGATTTTTCACCCAGAGATGGACTGGCTTCAAGGGAAGCTGCACGTTTTTCAAGATAACTTAATAATTCATCAACGGTCACCACCTTAGTAGTGTCCCTCTCTGAGTGAAACAATCTTAGATTGAGAGTATCTATTTTTCTTAATAGAATGCATGACAATATTGCATCCCACTGGTTGACAGGCTGTTCAAGGTTATTCAAAGAAGTGACATGCTGTCTAATTTTTGCAATGAAATCCCTAATTTGCTGGGCAGTGCTGCGTTGTATTATTGGCAAATCTAGCAAACCATTTATGTGGTTGCTAATCAGCAAGGCTGGATTGTCGTATCTCCCTTTCAAAAGTTGTAGTGCTGACTCATAAGACTTACCAATGATTGGTAGGCTATCTATAATATGTAATGGCTCTCCTTTCAAATATTTCTTCAAAAAGCAAAGCTTTTGTATGTCCGATATTCTTGTATCACTGTGCACAATTGCCATGAACATCTCAATGAATGATTTGTAAGCAGATATGTCCTTTCCGTCAAAGATGGGAATATCCAAGGATGGTAACTTTGCTGCCGCAAATGTAGACTCATTCGGTGGATCGCCTTTGGGAATTTCGGAACTGAGTTGGCGCTCCAACTCTGCCATGCACTGTAAATACCTGTCTTCGGTGTCATCCTCCTCATCGACTTCATCTGAAATGACTTGAAGTTCTAGCTCAGCTTCTCTGTACTTCGTGTAAACTTCTATTAGATTCTGTTTCCTGACAAGCAATTGCTCTTTACTCATGTCCGTTGTAGCACTGAGAAGACTCTCAAGACGCGTTATTGAGCCTTTGCAGTACCTTTTTGTGGCAAGAAACTTCTTGCACTGGTCTGGCATGGTGCAGGCGATGTAATTTTATACTGCTCTTTTCCTAAATGAGTTTTCTGTTAGTATTTATTTCGTTCCGCTGAGGGCAAATTGTAATTCGATTCGATAAAAACCTATAAGGCCAGCTGTCAAAAAAAAAACGTTCATATGACACAGAGTAATAGTATGTAACGACTCCGTCGGGTGTGTCGGACGCGCGCAACACGCACGCAAAACCGCGCAATATGGTCGGTCCGTCAGACGAATGCTCCCCATAGACAACGGGACCGGCTTGACGAACGTGACTTGTGGCGAGCAATGCAAGCTGTTGTAATAAAATGGCGTCACCTCACCGGCGAACTCTGAAGATTTCAATGCACATTTACACAGAAGTTTCGCACTTTAGAACACTTGTTATTAGACTGAAAGTTTCGGCACCATGATAAGATCTTAGGGTGCACCTTGACAGGATAAAAATAGCAATTTACTGTATTTATTATATTTTATTTGGTACGCACACTGATCACAACCACACTTGGTGAAAGGAAGAGAGGGCTGGCAAGCAGGTGTTGCCAGGCGCAATAATTAAAAGTTATGTCGTGTACACTCAGTATGGGTGTATTTCCACGTTTGTGATGCCCTTGCCTGGTTACTATAGCAGAGGGTATCCTAGTTACCATAGCACAGGGTATCCTAGTCCTAGACCAGGTCGAGTGATTGTATTGTGTGGAAGTTATATTATATATACATGTTATTGGTTTAACGCAAAACATTCAAACCTTCTTCATTACCTTTAAACTACATCACTTTAAAAGTTTCAAATTTAATTCTTAATTTTATTGTTTGATTTTTATTATTTATTGGAATATGTTTAATTGTCGATACCGAAGTTTTCCGTTATTTCAACAACACTTTGCAAACGGTTTTCTTTGTGACACTTGTTAGATAATTGACAGTGTTATTTATAAAAACTCAATTCCAATAAACTACTCCTCAAATTAAGTTTAAACTGATCTTCCCCTTTACGCAAGACCATTTAAACTGCATCTGAGGAGTGTTTTAATGAAATCTTTCTCTTTTCTCTTTTATAAATAGCGCCGCATGAGTACATGACTATTTTAGAGCCTACAGTAGAACCCTCCAACTAAATCCGTCAACGTGTATAAAACCTCTCGCTCTCTGACCAAAGTTGCGGACGGCAGTGGCTTAGCCGGATATATGCGGCTTCCCGCCTAAAATATATGCCCATAAATATGAGAAAAGTGGCGACTTTTAAACATTTTTGTTTCAGTCCGGTTTAAGTCACGATTTAGCGTCGAAACTCAACTGGGATGGGGCGGTACGCTCTCGGTATGCTGTGCAAAGGAAGTGAGAAGTGCATTTTATTTATTAGCCGACCATCACAACTTGAAAAATGGCCGGAATAATATTACTCCATCTCTCTCCGGTAGTACGGTGCTTGAGGACGGAGCATATGGAGCAATGAATGTAGAGGAAGCGAAAGTGATCTGTCAGGATCGTGGCAAGTGGCAGTCCCTGGGCCTCGATTCTGTTAGTGCATTGTAGTATAATGACAGGTACACTGTCGGGTCACGTGACGTGTTTTTTCGTACCATTGACGCCTAGAAGGTTTGATGGGTGTACCCGCGTAGACTTAAAGTAGCCATGAAATGAAAACCGCCATGTTCATGCAGTTGTCATGTTACTACAATGCATTAACAGAATCTAGGCCGTCACTGCCTACAAACGTGACTTTATGTATGTATGTATGTCTGTTGTGTATTTCATTTTCTTTCTGTTGTTGTACATATTTTGCCACTTATCTGTTTCTGTGATGTGTCTTGTTGTTGTTGTGTGAATGTGTTAGAACCGGAAAAGTATTTTGATTTTATTTCTGTAAAGCATCGTAATCACAATTTAGAAAATCGGAAAATACAAAGTTTTCCATTTATGTAATTCATTCAACTCTTTCCAAATGGCGCCGTAGAAGGATGAACCGCCCAAATCCCCGTATTTAGAAGGAAGGAAAGATATTTCGGGTTGTTTTTCTATTTCGGGTTTACGCGGATCAGAAGTTGTTACGTTGTAATGCGTGTGTGATCCCGTTTGATTCTTATCAAGCCTCTCTCTCTTAGAAATATTTAGAGACACCTCTTGGTGCGATAATAACACTATTCTCTGCGTGACAAGAGCTGTCTGGCTGGTGTTCGCGCTGACCTTGAGTAATTGATTGTTCATGTCTTTGACACGACATAGGTCTTGGTGAAAACAAATAACATTAAAGACCTATGTCGGGACCAGGACAAGTGATTGTGACTTCCACACACAATCACTTGTCCTGGTCCCAAAGTAGGATACCCTACTACTAGGTTAAAGGTAAGGACCTGGGATTTTAATCCCGACTGTATCAATGGCGTTTTATAAGCTACATGTGTGAATTTAGAAGCAACACCACTCGATAATGTAGAGGAAAACATAGTGAGGAAACCCTAGTTTCTGAGGGTACCACGATTGGTAACAACATCACATTTCCAACCTTTGTTTAATAATACCGCGACGCATGTCGGTAATTCGAGAGCATAATACAGCCATATTGTTTTCTAAACAAAAGATTTTCCTGAAAACCGTCGCCATTTTGTTTTTCCGACGTGTCAGGTTGACGTCCATTAGGAAAGGTTTTCTTCGGAAGTAGGTACGTATTTTATACTATTATATTAGCAAAGAGGATGAAGATGGACTAGTATTGAGAAAGGAATGTTGCGTTGGTTTTGACTATGGAGAGGATGAAGGAAGAAAAATTGACGAAATGTGGATGAAAGAGCACGTAGGGGAAGTACCAGGCCTAACCAGGCGGACTTCAACCATTAAGAGGATGTTTTAGCAATGGGCAAGATAAAAGTACCCAAAACCGGCGTCCGTGCATGCAACGACTAATTATCAACGTTCATTAGTCGTAGAGATGCACGCACGCCAGTAGACGTTAAGAGGCTCCTCAGGATCGTAGCAAGTGGCCAATCCTGGTCTCTGCCTTCCCCTCCGGGATACAGGCATGAGTTTATGGCAACCCTCTGTCTCGTCCTCTTTTAAGAAATCAGAAGAATCAGAACGATGTAGTGTGGTGATACCCCTACGCCGCATATTGGTTGGTTGTAATACACCGCATCTCGTTTAATGCCATCATCAACAGCCGTAGCTCGCTTACAGCTCTAGCTCGCTTTCAATACAATCTCCTTTAAAAAGTAACCAAGAAGATATTCGCGGTAGGCCTTCCGAGACTGGCAAGCCAGATCATAAAACTTGCACAAAATGAATAAATACATAATAATAAGTCGTCAAGGTATACTGGTCAAACAAAGTTCCTTCCACGCTTCAAAGTTGCAATTTTCGCTGCGCCAGTAAACTTCTTGCTAGTAGGGTGGCCATGGCGGATACCATTCGAAAGTTCAACAGTTATTTAACCAATTCTCAGACAACAAACAACGAAATGCACATGAATCATTTGATTCGTAATCATCCCATATAAAAATGTTTCGCAAACCTTATTTATTTATTTATTTATTTATTTATTTAGGACAACCAACAGGCAATACAACAACACATTCACAAAAAGAAAAAAAAACACCTCATGAAGTAATTATTTTATATTATAATGTCATTTAGGCCCCCCATCAGATTGTCTGATGACCTGGTTACGATGGCGTGTACGGTGTACGATAGTCAACGACATCTGGCCCGTATGCCTCAAGGCACGCCACTTCTTGCCTCTTCTTTTTAATATAATTCAATATTTTTTACTTAGCCCCGTAACTCTAAAATCCTATAAAAAAAAGGAATATAATGGGCTGTTATTGGAAACATACTTTATTTTAGGGTTTCGTGTTCAAAGGGTTAGGGACCCTATTACTAAGACTCATCTGTCTGTCCGTCCGTCCGTCCGTCTGTCTGTCACCAGGCTGTATCTCATGAACCGTGATAATTAGACAGTTGGCATTTTCACAGATGATATATTTCTGTTGCCGGTGCTATAACAACAAATACTCTTAACAGAATAAACTAAATATTTAAGGGGGGCTCCCGCACAATAAACGTGATTTTTTGGCCGTTTTTTGCTCCATATTAATAACGGCAACAGGTAGACCCTTGAAATATAAAGCCCTTGGTGCGCGAGTTGACCGCGTCGAGTTTCGAAATTGTGTGAAAAATATAATTGAGAACATAACCTCTTAAGTCCGGACCTTGAAAATAACAATCGAAAACCATTGTTATTATCAAGATTAGCACTAAGGAGGCTAAACTTTTGATTATAGAAAGTTTTTTTTATCGATAACGAATAAACCATTACAAGATTTTACATTATTTCAACCACAAGTTGTATAATTATGAGAGAATTTAACCAATTATCCCCAGTCCCAAAGCAGTTATGGCCACCCGCCAGCACTAGCGAGGACATTACGGCTCCGATGGAACGCTCCTCTTTATTCCAACACTAAAGTAGAACTAATAAGTAGGCACTCGAAACGTCTTGCTAATGTAAATAACTTGCGGAGTTGCTTCACGGGGGACGGCATACAATGAAGGGGAAGAGGGAGGGAGGGTGATGTCTTTTTGACTAAATGACACAATTAAATTAAATTTTGTTTCTTATGTTCTGACCACTATTCTTATATCATGGACATAATGGAGAATTTGCACTAAACAATATTTGAGTTATCTCGTAAAATAATGGTTTTATGCATGTACACCCTTACAAGAATTTATTTAATGACAACTCGTAATCTAATAGGTTTTATGTTATTAGAGTAACTTTATTTTTTCGCACATTTTGTGACCCCGAAAACCCCGAAAAATATATTTTTATTTTTAAATATTTCCTAGGTTTTTATATGATTTCGATGGTATAAAAGCAAAGTTACTCCAATGTAGATTAGACGCAAGTTCCTAACTATGACATAAGGCGGCCGCCCCTCAAGGAGCAATTCTCATACAAACGTAGTTTGGTTTTTATTGACAAACAACATCAATGAATCGCAATGAAACTTTACCAATACTTTAAAGGATACCAGACGAGATTTGCTTGTGCTTAGAATTGGAAATAGACTTATAAAAAAGAAATTATAGGCTGGTGAACGGTTTCTATGAAAAGTCTTGTGAGGCTATAATTTATTTTTCACCTCACTAGCTCGTAAAAGCTCTGTTTATCATTCGAAATCTGCGTGGAAAATCGCACTTTATCCGCTAGCGTGGAAAGTGTTTTTAAAATTCGAATAATTTTATTCAATAAAGGTTTCGTACAATAAATTACATATATATAGAACCTCATTGGTTTCGTAATAGTTTATATTCTCTGCAGCCAGTCCATTGATGATTGAAATGCAAATACTTATTTCATGTCATGCGCCAGCCTCATTTAAAGAATTGCACTGGCCGGCAAGAAAATTTGATTTAAAAAAAAACTTTAAAATTTTCTTCTCTTTATTGAATTCACTTTACTTCCATTATTTTGGTTTGTTTTTTGATAAAATCGAAAGAAATCATAGCATATGAGCGAAGCTAGCAGCGACGAAGATATAAATTAACAGTAATTTAATATTTATTAAAACTGTTTTTCTTGCACCTAAAATTTTCCTCGCTTTAGTGAGGTGAAAAGTTGTGTGTTGCGCTCGGCAGCAAAGTTATTTAGCGTCTCGTACCTTTGAAACCAGAAGCCTTGCATAACAAATAACTATTATACCACACCCGCTCAGAAAGAGTCTCATTGCTCGTTCATAAACAGGTTACAAAGTTAGTCATTTCTCCCTTACAAATGTGCGGCAGGAAAAGTTATATGGAATTAAAAAGAGCTTTAAAAATGGTGTTTGAAGGGCTGCTAAGTTTAGTAATGCAGTGGGTGTAGAACCTAAATATCCTGTTACAGATTGGCGATCGGCGCCCAAATCGATTAAGAGGCTGCAAAATTTACAACGTTTCGACGAAAGAAATTTAGTATTCCGATATCGCAATAAATATCCGCGCAAAAAAGGCCCTGTGATCGGATCATCGAAATAAAGTACCCTGCGCTGCGCGATGTTAATCGGATAAGTAATTTTAAGTTTCGACGTGCTTTTTCGGCGAAAAAACTAAAAAAATACACCGATTTCGGGTTGTACGCTCGCGAAGTAATTTTGATATCGCGAGCCTATCAGATTGCTCGTTACTTTAACGCTCGATTGAGATAGTTATTTTCACTCTGAAATATATTGTTACATTTTAGAGAAACTCCAAGCCCCTGCTGAATAATAATAACTTCCACACAACACAATCACTTGTCCTGGTCCCAAACTAGGTAACCTGGTTACCATAACCAGGCAAGGACATCACAAACATGGAAATACACACTGACTGAATGTTGAAGAAGCGAAAGAGATTTGTCAGTGTAGTGACAACTGGCAAACCCTTGTATCTGCCTACCCCTCCGGGATACGGGCTTGAGTTTATGTGTCTATTTATTTATGTAGGGACGCTAACAGACTACATATCAACCAACACACTAGTAACAAAGTCTGTGTCTAAATGTGTGATATGCATCCCAGTTAGACGCTTCCACAACATCTGCAGAGATATAAATTAAAATTTGAATACATTTAACAACTTAGTAACTACAGCAATATACTGCTTTAAACTTAACAGAGTATGCAAATCTAGGTTATGAGGGAACCCTAGGCGAATCATTGAAAATATCCTCTATTTTGCCATTAACTTGCCCAAATTATTTTACTTGCCACCATCATCAGCCATTTGACGCCCACTGAAGGACAATCGCCACGGTTGGCAGGCGGGTTGGCGATCGCAGTATGCGGTTGGAATCTCAGCAAGATGCTGCTGCCCGTCTCCTGGTAATGTATTTCCTTAGTCGCCTTCTACGACATTCACGGAAAGAAATGGCGTGACGCTATTCTTAATCCGGCGCCACACGGACATGCCAGCTGCGGTTTAATTACAGGATAAGTCCGTACAGTTACTCTGAGAGTGCAATACAATGAAGCCTTCCGTATACTAACGCGTTTGCCTCTATTTTGTAGTGCATCGCAAATGGGTACCGGATTTCTCTGCCATTGTTCGCAGCAGAGCTGCCTCATTTTGGAGCCGACTCCGGGCTTCCAAGAATGAGATTCTGTCGTGTCTGTGTGAGGATCTGGACACTTCACAGTACCAACATTGCCATTCCATTCAGCGCGACGATAGTCGAAAATGACTTATACTCACACGTTTATTTTATTTTTATATTGTATTATTCATTATATTGTAATCTGGAACTGTGTATTCTGAAATAAAAACATATCAAATTCATTGTAGTTTCTACATATTTTTCTGTTGAAAGGTGCGTGAAATCCAATATTTGTTTTAGATGAAAAAATGCCAAATATACTACAGATTGGCCGTGTCGGGTAATTGTATCTATGACTTCTAAAAAAATTGCCTCTTGCAAACATTGACCAAAACCACTTAACCAAAGAATAAACACAGCAATAGACACGCGAATTAACACACCGAACAACCAATTCCCTGGGCATTTCTCTTTTATTGCCTCGCAGAGCCTTGACGGTTATATCGAACGATCCCCTGGACTCTTCGCGTGGACAATAAAACTTTTACACTAGGCACTAAAACGGTTTCATGGGTACCTTTAGCACTATTAAAATCATAGACTAGCCGCAAGTAGACTTGACATTTCCACGAACATTTAACATACATAAGTACATAAACTCAAGCTTATATCCGGGTGTGGTAGGCAGAGGCCACGGACTTTACACTTGCGAGAAAGAAACGTCAATATTATGCGTCGTTGTGAAAGCGGTCAATAAGGCCGTACACACCAACTGCGGAATAGAGGCCTCCAAACGAAGTCGTAGGAACCGCTTGCTCGAAATAAAAAACACATAAGCAGCTTTTAAAATTAAAAATTAAAAAATTTGTTAATACCACTTTGGCCTTTGCACCTACGTAATGAAATTATTTATACAGCGTTCAGTGGCACGATCACTCACACTAGATGGGTGAAGGGACCGCTCGAACGCCGCAGTGCCTGGAACATTATTTTAGATGGAACAGGCTTGCCCAGCACCTATATCATCCTGACAGCTTAGTCGGCCTAGCCCACAGAAAAGAGATGTCAATACGTGCGGAGCCAACCAAGCCGCGGGTTTCCTCACGATGTATCCCTTCACCGTTAGCGTGGTATTGCTACTACAAATTCGCAGATGTATGTAACTTTGAAAATAAACCATAAGTACGTGCCTGCACTGGGCATCGAACCTGGGTCTCCCGTTTCCGAGTCCATTGTTCGACCCACTGAGCTACCACTACTCAAGATCATTGTATACCATACCCACTCAGAAAGCGTCTCATTGCACGTTCAAAAACAGGTTACAAAGTTCGTCATTTCTCTGTTATAAATGTGCGGCGGGAATAGTTACAAGGAATTTCATTCCTGCCCTCCGTAGCAGGGCAGGTCAACAATAAAAAATAGTGCCTTTAACAGGAGCCTTACATAATATGGTTCCTTATGTTCCCTATAAACTGCGCACTATTATCTATAATGCATTAGTAAAATCACACCTTGAGTATTTTATAGAAGTCTGGGGGCACAGCTAGTCAAACAAATTTAAAAGAATTCCAGAAGTCACAAAATAAAGTCATCAAAATCTTAAATATAACTCAAAAGCGCGATTAATTTATTGCATTCCCGGCGATTTTGTTGACGAATCTTGTGACAGTAGACTCAAGTTACGTATTAGTGAAACGTAAAACAAAAAAGTACATTTGTGAATGCATTTTGAAGTAATTGTGGTGGCAAGTCCTACGAGATGTGATTGACATACAATTGGTCCTGGTGAAAACAATGCGCTACCAGTTCTTCAACATCTTAACCGCGTTGCTGAGATTGCCGACCTATTCGTCTGTCCTCTGAATGAGTTCACAAAGGCTACTCTTTCTATATTGTGTTACAGTCAGAAGATATTTATGTGACCATCGTTGTTGTCTGGACATATAGATGCTTTGATTATGTAAGAAACTAGGTAAATTAATACATAATAAATTATTACCACTCCGCGTGGCGCCGGATTAAGAATAGCGTCACTCTATTTCCTTGCGTGGATGTCGTAGAAGGGGACTAAGGAAATCAATTACCAGGAGACGGGCAGCAGCGTCTCCCTGAGATTCCAAGCGCATACTGCGATCGCCAACCCGCCTGCCAAGCGTGGCGATTATGGTAAAACCCCTCAAGGTTATGAAAACCACGAAGGAGGCCTATGTCCTGCAGTGGGCGTCAAATTATTAGCAACCGCAATAGGAGGCTCCCCGTAGTGTTAGCGTTAAGTTTTTTTATATAAATAAAAATAAATAAACATTAAAAAAAACATTGGTCATTCCACACCTACTGTAATATAAATTGTCGAGTCTGCGGCCTAGTTGCTTAATCTTTGTCCCAGGTCGTATCTCACATAAGCGCCAGGGCAAGGCATAAAGGTGGATTTTCACTATACTTCCTCGGTATAACAAGTTAATATGGCCGGGAAGTAGGAGGCACAAATTTGTAGAGTACAATATGAATTATGTGCTAACGTGATATTAAAATGGCGCGTGTTGTTGGTCCTTTATATATCCGGCAGTAAATCTGAAGCTAGAGGTTCCTAGGAGAGAGGTAAAATTATTTTGCAGCCGGAGGGTAAGCCACATGCAACGACTAATGAATGTTGATGATGAAGAGGTTTGTCGGGATCGTGGCAAGTAGCAAACCCTGGTCCCTGCCTACTCCTTCTGGATACAGTCGTGACTTTATGTTACGTAGGGTAAGCTGTGCGTGCCCATGCTTAGGGATTGATGCGATTAAAATATATATTTAAGAAAATTTACTGATCTACAGTAATATAGTTGCACATTCCGTGTGACGCCGGATTAAGAATAGCATCACTCCATTTCCTTCTGTGGATGTCGTAGAAGGCGACTAAGGCAATCAATTACCAGGAGACGGGCAGCAGCGTCTTCCTGAGGTTCCAACCGCGTACTGCGATCGCCAAACCGCCTGCCAAGCGTGGTGATTATGGCAAAACCCCTCATGGATATTTAAACCACGAAAGAGGCGCAGAACAAAAATATATCATCATAAGCAGCCTATATACGTCTCACTGTAGGGAACAGGCCTCCTCTCAGAGACAGTGAGTATGGGCTTAATCACCACGCGTGCCCACCGCGGATTGGCGATTTAAAGCGCTGAGGTATGTGAATAGCTCAGACACTCAGGTTTCCTCTCGGTGTTTTCCTTCACCGTTAGCGAGTGGTATTGCTACTATAACTTCACAAATATACATAACTTAGAAAACGAAGTCATAGGTACATGCCCGCACTGGGGATCGAACTTGGGTCTCTCGCTTCCGAGTCCGATGTTCCGATGCTACCACCGCTGTCTACCAAATATATTACTATGCTATATTTCGGGTCCGCGAACTATCTAATATCAAATATAAATACACAAGATTTTACATATAAGCCTATCTAATATGTAAAATCTTGTGTCATAGTGTTTGTTATCGAACTCCTCCGAAACGGCTTCACCAATGAATTTTTTTATGCATATTTGGCAAGTCTGATAATAGGTCGCAAGCCAATTAAGACGGCAAAACAACGTTAGTAATATATACGTCCCACTGTAGGGCACAGTGCCCACCGCAGACTGGCATTTTAAGCGCTGATCGATTCCACAAGATAGCATTTTTGACGTTCTCTGTGGCCCAGTAGTAGCGCATCTGCCTACCGTGCCAGAGGTCCCGGGTTCGAATCCCGGCTGGGAAATAAAAACTCCAGGTCTTCGATGTTTACATGTTTCTGGTTCCCACGACACAGGGTATACTAGTGTGGGGCCAGAAGCAATGTATGGGCCTGTATGTAAATGTAGTATTTTTTAATGACTGCGATGCTCATACCTACATAGTTATACATAAGATATTCATTAAGCCACAGTCAATGTGTTATTTTGAATGAAAAACACTTAGATTTTCATTAGTCACGAACTAAGATAAAAATTAACTTTGCCTAATAAACAATCGCGATTAAACCCGTTAAGGATGATACACACCGACGCGGTGTCGGTCCATACAAACGTCCATATAAATATTACTGCAGTAAATACTGCACTAAATTTTGTATGTATGGACCGCCACCGCCACCGTGTCGGTGTGTTTCATCCTTTAAATGTTTAACTATCCAGACGATAATCCACGCGGAAAAAATCGCGATCGCGATGGTTCATAAGGTGTTTTTGCCTTCTTCAATCATCTGGTGTGCCCACCGCGAATCCGCGATTACAAACGCCAAGGTATGTGAACACCTCAAATCTCTGTCTGTCATAAAATAAATAAAAGTATAAAGGAGCTGAGTGAATCCCGTTCACCCTGCAGGACCCTAGAAAAAAGAAAGAAGAACCTAGCAACGACTTTTAATCATATTCCTTAAGCGGAATACTGCTTCAGCCAGAGTCAACATAAAGGAATGAATTTTAATATTGGTTCTTCTTCGCGGTTAAAGGGAAGTTTTCGCTGTTTGTGCAGACAGAAACAATTTTATTTTATAAAAGCGATTAACCTAGTAGGTAACGTCTCGATTCAACCGAGATCTCGAGCTACTGTACGAGATCTCGTGGGCAAGATATCGTGTTTGAAATTTTGTTTGCGATCTCGCTCGTATTCGAAAACACGAGTGAAATAAAGATAAAAGGACCACGCCATACCCTGTATAACGACGGGCCCTGGATTCTGTTAGTGCATTACAGTACAATGACAGTTACACGGTCGGGTCACGTGACATGTTTTTTTGATACCATTGACGCATAGGATAGGCATAGGCTTGAAGCGACAATGAAATGAAATTGGCGCGTTCATTCGCCTAGAGTCTGGGAGAATGTACTTGCATGACGCGACCCTATAAATTATAATAACTGAGTCCCGGTACGGGTGGAATTATTTGCCTCTAAATAGGTTTTTAAAATTGTCCTCAGCACGGGTTAGTGCAAAAAATAGAATATAAAATTAGAACTGGTCAAGTGCGAGTCGGACTCGCGCATAAAGGGTTCCGTACCATTATCTATACATTGTTACACACAAAGATCGAGAAAAAACGGCAAAAAATCAGGTTTATTGTATGGGTGCCCCCCTTAAATATTTATTATGCCCTGCAGTGGGCGTCAAGTGGCTGATGATGATGATGATTTATTTTTCAAGTTAATATAGAACTAAATATTTTAAGTAAAAAGTACCCGAAACCGGCGTGCGTGCATGCAACGACTAATGAATGTTGAGGAAGCGAAAGTGATCTGTCAGGATCGTAGCAAGTGGCACTCCCTGGTCTCTGCCTACCCCTTTGGGATACAGGCGTGAGTTTATGTTATGTTATGTTATGTAAATATTTTGTGAATATTTCAAGCGTTTACCTGTTGCCGTTATTAATAGCGACCAAAACACGCAATTCGTTTGTTGTATGGGAGCCCCCCTTAATATTTATTTTATTGTGTTTTTAGTATTTGTTGTTATAGCGGCCACAGAAACACATCATCTGTGAAAATTTCAACTCCCTAGCTATCACGGATCATGAGATACAGACAGACAGACAGAATGACAGACGGACAGTGAAGTCTTAGTAATACGGACCCGTTCGGCAACCTTCGGTTACGGAACCCTAAAAAGTCATATGTTCTTTAAATTGATTCCACTCAGTTATTTACTGCATTCCTCAAATATGCTGAGTTTACTGTAAGTTATTTCAATAAATATAATTCGCACTTGTACTCAAATGGGAAGTACTGCGTTTAATTTAAGTTATTTGAAGTTGCAAGGACATTTCTCCACCCAGACCATCACTAGTCTCGGCACCATCACCACGTCGGCGCATCTTTAACGAAGCGTATTTTAAGAGCGCACAGCGCGCAGTGCGTTCGCCCCGCAACTTTCAGTATAACTTCCCCTTAAACGGCTGCATCGCAACTCGAGAAGTTAGGAATGATAGCCACCGCGGCGCGAGGTAAATAACGCAGACGTTCGGCTCAGCCACTGGCCACACAGAAGGGACGTGGGGCGAGGGCGCGGAAAAGACGCGTCGTTAATCCAATTCCCTTTCATTATTATTATTCATCATCATCATTAGCCGTTTGACGTCCACTGCAGGACACAGGCCTCCCTCGTGGTTCTCCCTAACCATGAAGGGTTTTGCCATAATCGCCACGCTTGGCAGGCGGGTTGGCGATCGCAGTATTCGGTTGGAATCTCAGAAAGACGCTGCTGCCCGTCTCCTGGTAATTCATCTCCTTAATCGCCTTCTACGACATCCACGGAAGGAAATGGAGTGACGCTATTCTTAATCCGGCGCCACACGGAAATTATTATTATTCATTAAATACACAAGGAAATAAATTACCAGGAGACGGGCCACAGCGTCTTCCTGAGATTCCAACCGCATACTGCGGTTGCCTGCCAAGGGTGGCGATTATGGCAAAACCCCTCATGGTTATAGTCATGGCTAAACCGTGAGGGAGGTCTATGTCCTGCAGTGGGCGACAAATGGCTGATGATGAACACACAAGCATCTTCAAGCTGATGCTTGTATATAACTTCCGTGCACTTGTAAAAGGTTTATCAAGTCTGTTTTTAAATGAGTTCACTGAAAGTGCATTAGTTACTGTCTCTGGTGGTGATTTCCACATATTCATACAAAATTTACTGAAGGGACGGGAGGAAGCCCACACAGAAGAGACGGGGTGAGAGCGCGATTTCTACGCAACGCGGTGCGTCTTTTCTACGCCCCCGCCCCACGTCCCTTCTGTGTGGAAAGGGGCTTAGACAAACGTTAATCTTTAGTGATCTCGAGTGAAGACCACGAACTGGCGAACTGGCTGACGTAGAAACAGCACGCTGGAGCGGCGATCATGGACTGGGCCGAATTGCTATCCGAGCTGTCCGCTTTGGTGCGCATAATGTAGGTAGGGTTACCATAACTTCTAGGAACCAATGCGGGACGTTTTCTCTTCCGATGCACAAAACTCACAAAAAAAACAGAGTTATCATTCCCAATGTGACATGTCTATTTATAATTTGCCCAGTCATATTTTGAAGTAGATTTCACTTTTGCCGCCCTCTCACCTCTCATGCGCGCGCACTCTGCCGCCGGCAGCCGGGCGGGCGCCCGCGACACTCACCTCTATTTCCGCATTTTGTCGAAATACCGGACAAATATGGGATATGCAATAAAACGGGACGGAATGGTCAAATAAGGTGACAGTCCCGTATATAAGGGACGTATGGTAACCCCAAATATAGGGACAAAATGTGTCAATGCGTGTAAAGCCACTCTGGGACGCGGGTTTCCTCAACCCCTAGTGGTATTATTCAATAAATCAGCCCGCATTCGGCCGTTGCTGGATATAGGCCTTCCCCAAGCCACTCCTTTCTGTCCTGCCACCCTCATCCAGCCTCTGTCAGCAATCTGCCTCAGATCATCGTTCTAACGTCCTACTGGTCATACGCTGCGTTTGCCAATTCGTGTTCTCCACTCGTGAACCTTCGCATCCTCTTCGGGATAAGTGACCAGCCCACCGCCACTGCCACAAGGCCACGAACTTTGGCCTTTGCATCAACGTAATGAGATGATTTATACAGTGTCCATCGGCACCACTTACACTAGATGGGTGAAGGGACCACTCGGACACTGCAGTGCATGGGATATTGTCTTTTAGATGGAGTAGGCTTGCCTACAATTCTGACAGCCCAATACAATATTCGAATAAATCGATAGTTCTTAGTAAGTACCCATTGCTAAATTTCGTTGGAGCTGACCTTCTGCTCCCTACACTTCGCAGCCGTTGTTTATGCCTCAATCTCGACTCTTTCAAACTCAGTTTCCAACTCAGGTCTAGTTCTAGTGCTTTGTTTAAACTTGGCTTAGGAGAATGTATAAAGCAATCGCCTTTTTGCGCGCCGATGCGATCTGGTTGCTTACGGAAACTAATTAAATTATCACCAAAATAAACATTGATTCGCATTTTTCTTTTTATTGAAGTTCACAAAATTTTTTTTTTTTCGTTTTCATGTGCGAGAGGGCGCAATCCCCCTCACGTAGTTGACAGTTGACAGCGTTAAGCCGGGCCCAGACGCGTGCACCGAGCAATGCAAGATTACGTGTAAGATTGGTCAACAAATAAAATATGAGCTGCAGGTAAATTGAACTTCATCAGCAAATCTATCTTTCTTTGAACATGATATTTTTTGCGATGATTTCGATGTTTTCCCCATTGCATTTATTTTTTCGTATCAAATTGACAAATAGAATTCTCCATTTTCGTATATAAATAGGGATTTAAGTTCATATGGTGTGGCACATATTTTTTTTTGTGACACTCTGTATAATAAATTGAGTACTACTAATTAAAAGTAAAATTACATTCATATATAAACATACGCCTGTATCCCAGAGGGTAGGCAGATACCAGGGACTGCCACTTGGCACGATCCAGACAGATCACTTTCGCTTCCTGAACATTCATTAGTCGTTGCATGCACGCACGCAGGTTTCGGATACTTTTTATCTTGCTACTTACTTACTACTTTTAGGTAATTTTTAAGTAAAATGACTAGTTAATTCATATAATTTGACGATAAACTCAAAATGTAATGTACTTAAAAAATACATTTTTCCGTCTACAAGGCGAAAAGGCTTTATAAACTTTTCCTTCCAGCCGCAAAGGAAACCTCCGACACCGACAGTACCTCTCTAATCTTGTGAAATAATTATGATCTCACTCCATCTAGTGTTGCGGGGCCGAGAAGGTACAGCCAGACCCAAGTGAAGCCACATTTAATTGAGCTAATTGTTTGACGAGTATTTAGCGAACTCTAGTTCGTATATCGTAGTGTTTTTTTTTTATTATCAACTAACTTTGGCCTTTGCATCTACGCAATGAGATGAATTATACAGCGTCCGTTCGTGGGTAGAAAATCGGACTCGGAAGCGAGAGACCCAGGTTCGATCCCCAGTGCGGGCATATACCTACGAGTATGACTTGGTTTTCTAAGTTATATGTACATTTGTGAAGTTATAGTAGCAATGCCACTCGCTAACGGTGAAGGAAAACATCGTGAGGAAACCTGAGTGTTTGAGCTATTCACATACCTCAGCGCTTGAAATCGCCAATCCGCGGCGGGCACGCGTGGTGATTAAGCCCACACACTCTCTCCCTGAGAGAAGGCCTGTGCCCTACAGTGGGACGTATATAGGCTGCTTATGTATGTATGTTATGTATACAGCGTCCAGTAGTACCTTCACTCTTACTAGATGGTTGAAGTGAACACTCGGACGCTGCAGTGCCTGGGATATTATCAGCTATATATAGTTCATAAGCCGTAATAGAAAAATGCCAATGTTATCTACTCCCTAAAATCATAGAGTACAATAATTTCTTCATTGTTTAATTAACTTTATTGATAACATATGACATGCCTTTTAAATTCTGTATATTACGTATTTGTCCTCGTTGGGCCATTGTACGTAGCAAGCGCTAAGGTACGTAAATACCTCAGACACGGTTTCCTCACGATGTTTTCCTTCACAGTTAGCTACAACTTCACAAATGTACGTAACTTAGAAAACAAAGTCATTGCTACGTGACAGATTTCGAACCCACGACCTCCCGAATGAGAGGCCGGCTTTCTACCGCTTCGCTATGGGTTCTATAACAAACACTGCGACACGAGATTTTTATATAGAATTAGATTTATTAGCTAATACGTATAACGATTAAACAAGTTCTTATTTAAAAATTAAATTATTTTGGGTTGTATCGTTGCGCCGGCGCGTCGTCTTCGGCTCGTTGAACTCAACATATATACGTAGTCGATTATGCCAAGCGTGGCGATTATGGCAAAACCCCTCATGGTTATGAAAACCAAGAGGGAAGCCTATGTCCTGCAGTGTGCGTCAAGGGGCTGATGATGATGATGACGCAGTCGATGGGGTACAGTACAAAGGTTCTCGAGTAGAGACCACGAACTTGCAAACGCAGCGTAGGTCGTAGGCAGCTCCCACCAGCTCGGTGGACCGAAGATGCTGACAGGGGCTGGATGAGAATGGCCGAGGACAGAGAGAAGTGGCGTGGCTTGGGGGAGACCTACGTGCAGCAGAGGACAAATGTGGCTGATTGACTGATTGATACACGCGTGAAGTTACATTAATGCACCATAGAAATCAGGGTATTTCCCTGCACTGATCAAGGCAAAAACGGTGACTCGAAAGAGACGTGACGAAGAAAGACTGCGCCTTTTCATTATCTTTCATTTAAATGACTCAATTGATGTACAGTCCATATTTAATATTTTTTATTAATTCTAAATATAATAAAACCGCGCCCAGACTTTCCGTCCACTCAAATTTGTGCGCTGGTATCAGTAGAACATGTTGGGTGCATGTTTTATTTTATGTGACTTGATTGACATGTGTTTTTTAAAAAAAAAACGTATCTTTATCATATCTTTATCTAAAGAGGTTGCTTTGTTTGAAAACTTTTTGGCCATTATACGCACTCCGAAAATAAAAAGAAATGTGCCATATTTTATAAACCATCGTTTGATTGTGGCCAGTACATCTTTTTAGGGTTCCGTACCTCAGAAGGAAAAAAACGGAACCCTTATAGGATCACTTTGTTGTCCGGCCGCCGGTCCGTCCGTCTGTCTGTCAAGACCTTTTATCTTGGGAACGCGTGGAGGTATCGAGTTGAAATTTGAACCATATAATCAGGTCTACAGTAACTTGAAGCTGTGAAAAAATCAAACGTATATTTCGACACTCAAGGGAATCAAAATTTACAGGGCACTTTCCGTTGACATAGAACTATGAAATTTGGCAAGTAATATCGTCATATAACTAGTCTGTCTGAAAAGAAAAGTCTGAAAGCTATATATTTGTCATTAAATGATAAAAAAGTAGTCTTTGAAGCTCGGGAAAAGTCGAAAAAAAACTGCGAGACTCGATTCCCAAACTGTTTATAATACGAAAGTACCTACAAATTTATACGGAACCCTCGTTTGGCGAGTTTTGCTCACCCATGTCCGGTTTTTCTTTTTTTATGTCTATCTTCAGCTGCCTGTACCGCAGTGCTCGTGATTAAGAGAGGCAGTTTTCTCTCTCCACGGAAGATTGCTGCTTCTGTGAGGCAAGGCATTTGGCTCTATCGCGGAAAATGGAACTGACAGAGCAATGAAGATTTCTTCACGACGAAGATTGGTGTGGCTAAGCTTGTTTATTCTTTATCACTAGAATTCAATTAATTTAAAAAAAATGCCCGAAACCAGCCGGCGTGCGTGCATGCAACGATGAATGTTGATGAACCGAAAGAGATCTGCAAGGATCGTGGCAAGTGGCAGACCCTGGTATCCTCTCCGGGATGCAGGCGTTATGATATGTTACGTTTTTTATAAATTTTTACACAGGTCGTGTCAGTAAACTGCTCTCAGAGCTGAAATGAAAGTCAATAGTTGACCATCTGGGCCGCGTTTTATAGAACATTGTATAGTTTATTAATAAACTATTATTACAAATCGATCTACATTGCGTAGCAGTCTTTTTACTTGTTACCTGGTGAATCGATTTTGCAATGTACATCGAATTATCAAAGTAAACCATGAATTGTAGTTCGGTGAAATAGCCTATCTATAAATAGATTATCCTAGGCGCCTCGCATCTCACCTCGGGAATATTTTTTCTGGAAAGTATTTAAATTCAGAACAAATGTTCTGAATTACGCAATTTTGTGGTAGAAATCTATCATAAGATTGCGTTGTGGTAAAAAACATCCCTTTATTTGTCAACTAATTTTATATATAAAGCATGTGTTTATTAATGTATTTTGCGATCATTTTATCTTTTTTATGTAGCCTATATACGTTCTCTCAGAGGGATAGAGAGAATAAGGGCTTAATTAACATGCGTGCCCACCGCGGATTGGCAAATTCAAGCGGTGAGTTTATTTAATTTGAACTTTGATCTTGCAGTAAGATGATAGATTTTGTTTTTTTTTTTTTAAATACTTCATCTTTTCACAGACGCGGGGTCCGTGCCATTTTTTTTTCCAGAATTTTTAATTAATTTTCCCTTTTGTGCTCCTCTACTCCACATTCACACATAACTTATACTACATTAACCCTACACGCTCTTACACAAAATTAATGCTAATATAATTTTAATTTTTTTTCCTTTCCACTTATTTACACGGTTGCTAATTATTTATTGTAAGATGATAGATTGATCGGTTGATAATGATGTCGGAACCGAATATTAAACAGAAACATAATCTCATCACTCCTTAAACGAATCGGCCGGGACGGGACAAACTGCACAATAAGCCTTCTTTACAATTCGAGACCGTAAAGAATGGTTTATCTGTCGGAAAGAGACAAAGGGGGAAAAAGAAAGAAATATTAAAAGGAAGTCGGGCCAATGTATCGGCCGATATAAATAAGGCTAAGGACAAAACAAAGAGCATTCCTGATCGAATTTATGTGGGCCCGTGAGTCGCTGTACACTGTCACCGGCCGCGAAAATAAGGTGAGGCCCTCGAAAATTCAAATATTTTATTCAAAATAGTACAGAAACTGCGGTTTAATAAACTTTACAAGTCAAACTAGGTGCCCATTTCAAAATCTAGATCATTTTGGAGAAAAATGGACAAAAAACTCCAAACTTGGTCTTTGCAACGTCTTTATTTAACAGAGTTTACATAATTTTATATAAAAGTAAGTGAAACCGTTAAAGTTTAAGTTGTAAAAAGAGTTGACATAATTATTCTAAAACCTAGAACTCATGCATTGAACTGGCTTTAATTCCAGACGTCATTGTCATCATTGGCGGCAAGAGGGCAATGGATAAGATAAGCAGGGGACCGGCGAGGTTGGCGTGACGGTGAAGAGGCATGCCCAACAGTGGGCGTCTTTTATGGGCTGTATAGAAAGATAGATAGATGATTATCTAGCCTATATACGCCCTGAAGTAAGACATACTACATAACACATAATAAAAAAAGTAAGTTGGACTCGCGCGCCGAGTGATTAGTACAGTAGATAGCAGGGCCCCATTTGGTGAAACTGCAATTCATGGATTTAGAACTCGGTGCCAAGATTTTAGAAGAAGAAAGAGCGGACTTTTTAAAACCTTTTTCCCTTTCAGTGTCTCTTCACTATTGAAAGTAAGTATTTTATTTGTGACATTCTCAACTATTGGGTAACACAAGAAAACTAAGTACATTCATCGAGGGTGGCAGTGTACACAGACAACAGAGATACTTGGTCACAACTTTCTGTGGACATCCCTTTGCCTTATTGAGAAACTGAACTGAGCATTTATTTAACCTGTCCCTATAATCAAGCTTTGCGCCTTCCGGGGTGAGCAGAGAGACGTTTTAGTTGAATCATTGCTTTCCTACATTCTGTGGCAGGGGAATGTTCCCTATAGAGAAACAAATGGGTAAAATAAAAAAATAAAAAGCAAATAGCGTATGCTGCTGCAAGGGGTCGTAGATTCGAATCCCGGCATGTATCTACGAGTCGGATTTTAAACGTACATTTGTTGATTTATAGTACAAAAACCCACTCGGCAACTTAAAAAAATTCTTAAATTCCTAACAATACAATCACTTGTCCTGATCCCAAGCTGTCCAGAACAGTGTGCTATGGTTACCAGGCGAGGACATCATAAACATGGACTTACACGCAGACTGAGGCCATTTGTTTGTACAAATTTACGGCAGCCCCCAGTTTCTGTCAACGGTTTGTTTACATGTAGAACCAAGCCTCTGTGTTTATGTAGCCTAAAATTATACGTCCCACTGCAGGGCACAGGCCTTTTCTCGGAGAGAGTATCGGCTTAATCACCACGCGTGCCCACCGCGGATTGGCAATGTATGTGGAACACCTCAGACACTCAGGTTTCCTCACGATGTTATCATTCACTGTACCCTTGAATACCTGTATTGCATATTGCGCACGTTTTCTAACCACCTTATAGCAGATTTTTGCACAAAACAAATTTCACGAAAGCCTGAAAAATACTAAAGTAAAGTCAAAAAAATTAACGCGCGTATTTTTTAAACAAATGAGAGTTAATTAAGCTCAACGGACGTCCACAGATAATGAAAGACGTCATAGCTATTATTTTAATTAGTCTTTTTTTCCATGCCTAGGGCGCTGGTGTTTTTACTCTATTATTATACCTAAAGGGTCAAGCGTATGGCTGGGTTTTAATTCTGGTTTGATACACTTTGGGTCAAACGCAGTGCCAGCTTAAACCTTCTGCCACTATATTACGCGCACCAAGTACCATGCACGCATACCATGCGAGAGGTCCCGGGTTCGAATCCCGGCTGGGGACAAAAAGAACCCCCAGGTCTGGTATGTTTACATGTTTGTGATGTCGTTGTTTCTGGTTCCCACGACACAGAGTATCCTAGTTTGGGGCCAGAAGCAATGTATGTTTATATTTAAAAAAAAAATCTTGAACGATTGCAATCGTCTAACTGTCAAATTAGTGTGGAATTTGACAGTTAGACGATTGGAATCGCTCAGGATTTGGGCCGCAAAATCAGGCAACTGATCTTCTGAGCGAGTGAAGTAGAAAATAGAAATAGAAAATGTTTGTCTTTAAACACAAATATTGCTAATACAAATTCACAAATGTACGTAACATCGAAAACAGAGTCATTCAACTAGTTTATGCGCCGGGTTTCGAACCCACGCTCTTTGGAATACAATGCAAGCAAGACAACGCTACCACCGCTTTCTAAACCGCCGCTAAGAGTTATATTCTGAATCCAGGGGCCTGTTTCATAGAATTACAATTCATGGTTTACTATGACATTTCGATCTAAGTAAATTGCAAAGTCGATCAACCAGATATAGCAGTCGGATACGCGGCGTTCTGAATTAAATTTTTATTTTTATTTTTTATTAAATGTAACACAGACACTGTGACTTATTGAACGTTACAAGTAAAACTATATAGGTGTTCGTTTCAAAATCTAGATCATTTGGAGACAGAATGGACAAAAAAATCTCCAAACTTAGTCTTTTCAAATATGTTCCTTAATTAACCGAGTTTACATATTTTAATCTTCAAAAACTTAGTACTGAACTGGCTTTAATTCCAGACATCTTTGTCATCTAACTAGTCCTTAATTCTACAGGTACTGTACTTGATTTTAGCGCAAAGTGCGCTTCACGCATTTTTTTGCAGAAACATATAAATGCCCCGTAAAGGATGTATTAATCTTTGCCAGCCTAAATCTTGGGAACGAAAGCTTATGTTCATTTCTCGTATTTACGTTGTGTTGGCTACCTACAGTTATAAAGTTACTGATATTTTTCCTCACGTACATAATATTCTCATAGCATATACTGACTAGCAACTGTCAGGATGTTAGTTTCGCTAACGAAATCTCTTAACGAATCCCTACTGCCTAGGTTTTAAATGAATCTTGATCAGATTCTCTTCTGTAAGTCAAAGATGGTCGTCGTACCTCTAATTGTCATAATAAACTACGTATTGTAGTTTTATAAAATTCGGCCCTAGCATATGGTGCACCCTATCCACAGGTAAACTTCTTCTTCTTCGGTCCTAGGGGGGCATAGGGCTTAAACCACAGATTTCCACTTTGGGCGGTGGTTCGCGGCAGATCCCAATTCAAGCCAGCTAATCCCGAATGACTTGTCCTCTTGGGTTATAGATCTTTTCAAGTGATCCTTGGCCGCCCAGGTAAACTAGTATTGATTAAAAAAACGCACTTATCGTCGATATATTAAAAATCACGCCTGTATCCCGGAGAGGTAGACAGAAACCAAAGTTTTCCACTTGCCAGGATTATTCCACGATTAGTCGCTGCATGCGCGCACGCCGGTTTCAGGTACTTTTAATCTTGTTTCTTGCCTTAGACGTCGTTTACCGGACCTTCCACCTATATTCGCTCGTAATATTTCTTTTGTCACAACCAACGCAACATTCCTCTTTCAATTCTAATCACTACATCTGTGACAATCCTAGGTTTTTACATCTCTGCAGGCTCGAAAATCGGATTTCGTATCGGTAAATTGCAGTGAAGTTTATTATTACGTCTGCTATGCTTATCCGGGAAATATTCCCGGGTAGAAAGGCACACGACAGGCATGTTTTCCCAGTGTTCGCCCGTATACATTCTTGCAGCAGAAAAGTTGTCATGAAGTCATCCTTGAACACGATACTTAAGACTAGATACGGGGTATTATAGACTTGGTGGTTGAAGCTACTCGCTACTGTAGGATTTCGGGCACAACACAACTGGCACGATTTTAATCTAGAATAAGTAATCCTTAAATACTTACAAAGACTCCACTACAAGATTAAAATATCTGTTCTCGGGTCGTACCCGTCGTGCGCACATCGCCGGGCTTTTTTTTTGCGCGAGGATTGTAGTCGTCAACCTTATTAAGTTTTTTGCTTTTACATAGCCTCTTTAGTGTCCAAATGCAAAGGCCTCCCCGCCTGTTTTCCATCTCTCACTGTCTCCAGCCATCTCTCACTGTCTCCAGCCATCTCGCACCATCCCGGCAAGAATGCATTTAGGTCACCCACAAGATAGCGAAGCCTTGGTCTGCCGCGACGTCGGTGTCCATTTTATCCATTTTTACCCCATTGCATTAATTTAATTAATCAGCTCGTATACGTCCGCTGCTGGACAGAGGCCTCCCCCAAGGCACGCCACTTCTTTTCGTCCTCGGCGATCCTCAACCAGCCTCTGCCAGTAATCTGCCTCAGATCGTTGTCCAGCGAGCTGGTGGCGTCCCACGCTGCGTTCGCTAGTTCATGGTCTGCGCTCGAGAACCTTTGCACCCCATAGGCCATCGGTTCTTCGGCAGATGTGATCAGTCCACTGACACTTCAAATTGTTAATGTAATTTGGCAAATTTATTCATATCACCGAACCGATCTCTCCGTATCCCTTTCGTTCTCTGCCAATATCGTCCATCGCTTTCCGACGGCTTTCTTAATGTCAACGACTGGCTTGTCAGACTCCTATCCAATCCATCAGTCCACATGCCCCTCTTTACCACCAAAGACCTATACCCCACGCTTTCGCTGCAGGAATGAAGCAAGAATCCCGATAGCGAAGAAATTCGCAGCCGACTGAAAATGGAAACAAATGAGGGGCCATTCTTGAAATGAATCCAGTTGTTTCCGATAAATTGCCGCTTGCACGTACAGTCAGCGATTGGGTAAGATAAGATAAGATAAGAATATTCTTTATTGTATACCGGAAAAAATGTTACAGAAACAGCAATGACAAAAGAAAAGATACAATTGGCGGCGTTATTGCTAATAGCAATTTCTTCCAGGCAACCGCATATCGGAGAATTTGCCGAAGGAGAAATAGACACGGGTAGTCGGTGCAAATACGAATATTAATAGACATACATATACGTAATAATAATAATAAAACATAAACATAAACATACATTGGTTCTGGCCCCACACTAGGATACCCTGTGTCGTGGGAACCAGAAACAACGACATCACAAACGTGTAAACATCCAAGACCTGGGGTTTTTTTTTGTTTCCAGCTTACATATATCATACTTAAGCGGCAATAAGTGTAAGCAGCTTTATCGCTTGCCCTGGTCCCAAACAAGGATACAATGTGCTATGGTTACCAAGCGCTAAGATGTTTCATGCTACACCTCAGACTGGTTATCTAACGATGTTTAAGGAACGATGACAATGAAATGGCTCAAAAATTAACTACCAGAAGCTCTAACACTTAGACTTTCTCTCTCTGAGAGAAGGCACTAGAGAAGGGAAGGCTGTTTCCTATGCTTTAAAAAAAACCCAGGTCTTGGATGTTTACATGTTTGTAATATCCCTGTTTCTGGTTCCCCCGACATATTGTATCCTAAGAAATGTATGTGCCTGTATGTAAATGTTTATTAAATGTTTGTTTGTTTGTTTTTTTTGAAGTGACTGTGGGCTGGACAAATCTGCGGTAAAACCAATAGCCAAAACCAAGAAACAATCAGGTCGTTTAAAAGGAGACAGTCCCTCCAGCATCGGTCAAGTTTACTAAACCACGGGTTTCCTTACGGTGTCACCACGCTGCAGCCTCTATCGCTGAGTGTACAAAAGAGACAGATCCTCCAGCATCGGCCGCATCCATATGAAATACGGCCAAACGTGCAGGTTTACTAAGCCGCGGGTTTCCTCACGGTGTTACAACGTTACAGACTCTACCGCTGACTGTACAAATGAGACAGTCCCTTCAGCATCGGTCACATCCACAGGAAATACGCGGCCAAACGTGCAGGTTTACTAAACCACGGGTTTCCTTACGGTGTCACCACGCTGCAGCCTCTATCGCTGAGTGTACAAAAGAGACAGATCCTCCAGCATCGGCCGCATCCATATGAAATGTACGGCCAAACGTGCAGGTTTACTAAGCCACGGGTTTCCTCACGGTGTTACAACGTTGCAGACTCTACCGCTGACTGTACAAATGAGACAGTCCCTTCAGCATCGGTCACATCCACAGGAAATACGAGGCCAAACGTGCGGGTGTACTAAACCGCGGATTTCCCGATGGTGTTACCACAGCGCAGTCTCTATCGCTGACTGTACAAAGGAATCGGGGGCGATATTTTTCGTTCTAGGTACCTCAGGGTGGTTATTCTGAAACACGAAATGGTGGTATTCGTTCAAACGTACGCCGTAGAAAAGGTAGGCAGTAATACAGAAACGGTTTCTTTTTATTATGTTTTTTATTAACGTCACAAGACGTCCGAACTCGACATCGGCTTAAGAACTTAGAACTTTTCCCAGTTATGTGTAACAAAAATGTGTACTTTTAATATAACCTCAATTTGTGGCAGAGATTTTTTATTTCTAAAGCAGCAATATAAAAACACGTGAGAAATTACACTTTTCTGCAATTTGTAATTGGTTTAAAAGTTAGATGTGGTCTCCTAACAAACTTTTAGAGTGGCAACCAAGGTTCATGTAGCTTCCCTTACTGTTATTTGCAGCATACAAGCTGAACGTGAACACCTCAGGCACTCAGGTTTCGTCACGATGTTTTCTTTCACCTTTGGCGAGTGGTATTGCTGCTACGAATTCACAAATGTATGTAACTTAGAAAACAAAGTCATTGGTACATGAGGCTGATGGATTCCGTATGCAATTACAGATGCTAGACAGATGACCAAATTCGAAGTAACGGATTTCAGAATGAAGCCGCTAAGCTTTCTTGAATTTTACCAGATTGGCAACTAATGCGGCTTGGGACCTAGAAAGGAAGGCCATTTCGTAAAGTGGTTACCACGGATTACTGATTTTTTTCGTGATTTGGACTGATTCAGGTAATCTATTATGGTTTGCCTCAAAGAGAGTAATCGAGCATTAATTTGTAAGAAACTAGCCGAGACCGCATGATTGCTCACGCGGGTGTCAGATAAAAATTGTCTCTATATTGGTGCCAAATTTCATTTTTAAGGATTTGAAATTCGAGACACATCATCATCATCAGCCATTTGACGCCCACTGCAGGACACATGCCTCCCGCGTGGTTTTCATAACCATGAAGGGTTTTGCCATAATCGCCACGCTTGGCAGGCGGGTTGGCGATCGCAGTAAGCGGTTGGAATCTCATAAAGGCGCTGCTGCCCGTCTCCTGGTAATGTATTTCCTTAGTCGCCTTCTACGACATCCACGGAAGGAAGGCACACATATACACGCTGAAATCTAGGTCATTATCATCATCATTCAGCCACAAGAAGTCCACTGCTGAACATAGGCCTCCTCCATGGATTTCCAAAAAGACCGGTTGGAAGCGGCTTGCATCCAGCGTCTTCCTGCCACTTGGATGAGGTCATCTGTCTATCTTGTGGCTGGTCGTCCTACGCTGCGCTTGCCGATATGTGGTCTCCATTCGAGAACTTTCGGCCCCATCGGCCATCAGTTCTGCAACGAGCTATGGAAAGGGCTATGCTCGGAATTTCTCTACGAGATTTAATCAGAAATGATGAGATCCGTAGACGAACGAATGTCGTCGATGTAGCCCATCGGATTAGTAAGATGAAATCTAGGTGGTTTGAAATTATTTGAAAATAATTAAAAATGCCGTCTATTAAGACTATTACTTTTAAGGCTGGCTTCTCTGATTTAGCTGATGACCCCTGAAGCAGGGGTCTTAAAATTCATGATGTATTGAGACGGTGCAACCGTTTACGTGTGATAGCGTCACAAAAATGTAAATGTTCGCACTTTTCGTTAATTTTCGCAAAGCGCTTCCGATTTAAATACAACTATGTATCCTCATGAAAAATACAGTAAAACAAAAGTCAAATTAGGAACGATAAAATATACGCGTCGAATTGATATCCTCCACCTTTTTTGAAGTCGGTTAAAATGATGTTTCATTATTCATTCTTTAGCGAAATGCCTCATTTCTAATACAATCAACGAAACACAGCTTCTAAGCGACTTCGAAAGGTTTGGCTAATCTTACCGTCGCCGTCCACGACTAACCGCCAACCGGATATACTGATAAAAGACTGGTCAATAATATATAACATTTACACCAAAATATAATCAATATACACACTTTAAATACACCGCAACACCCTCAAACATAGTATAATTATATGGTAGAACCGCATTCCCAGCTTCCAAAGTGACGCAACAAATTGGTAGCCAAATTGGCATGCTTAGCGTAGCCGGTTGTCAGTGTTGAGCTCTGGTATGAATGTCTAGTCCGCACAAATCTCTTTGGCGGTAACGTGAACATAGTCACAGATCGTTTGCACATCGCTTTCTGTCTTTACAGTGTATGCGTGAGTAATTGACGTAGTGTGGTGCATAGAAAATTAGTATTAGTCAATTACTAAAGTAGTAGTCAATTGCTCATTATACACTGTAAATACAGTAAGCGATGTGTGACTATGTTCACGTTACCGCCAAAGAGATTTGTGCGGACTATACACGTGTCTGCCATGTCTGCATGTTACGCTTATGTTGTGCGCTTGAATTTTGTTCCACACTCTCTTTGCGTGGTATATCTATGCTCTCCCAAGCATTTGAGCCTGTGTGTCAGGTGAATATAACTTTACATATCTCTTGCTCTGTAAGTAGTCACTTACTTCCCTGAATGCCGGGGTGTATGGATATCATTACAGCATAGGTTTCAAAACTTACCATGTAATGTTAACATTACAGCATAGGTTTTGGAATTTGAAAAAAGAACTGTCATACTCATACTGCAAGAAGAATATTTTTTAAAAGTTAATATTTTTTTTCTCAGTATCGATTATTTACTCGAATCGGAATCGAGACAATTTATATTAGAATTTATGAAGATTTTATTTTAAATATCGAACTATTTGTTTCGCAGTCACATCGTATGTTAATTGAAATCGATTTAAAAATCAAACTGGCCAGCACGATTTGACGCGCTTGCGTGCCATAAAATCGTGAAGAGTAAAAAAGTCAGTCAGTCGACTAGCTAGGCGCGAAAGTAAATTTTTTTCGTGTTTTGGAGTTCTTTCTCAAAAGTCCTGCTTTCTTGTTTTTTTAACTTACCTCACAATCGATATGTTAAGCAGAGTGTTTACCTCGGGTGTAAGCATCAATTGCATACTCGGGCTAATTAGCGCCCTCGCTGCGCTCGGGCGCCAAAAACCTCGTATGCAGTTGATGTCATACAGCCCTTGGTTAACAATTTACTATTATTTTAACCAAACACAAGCTGAAAGCCCCTTGGGGATCAATCAAGGAAGGTCCGGAAGACCCGTAACGCAATTGTTCGCTGGGGCCTCCACGCACGCTTTTAGACCCGTACGCTCTTGTGGGTTGAACCTTGTATTAAAAGGCAGGCAAAAACATTTGAGAATTTGTACTACGAAGCACGAGATACCAGTTGCTGCAATCCATTATGATGGGCAAGGTGAAAGGAACGAGAAGGCCGGATGGAAGAAAGGTTTCATGGTTGTGCAACATCAAGGAGTGGTCGTGTCAAAACCCAGGAGGAGTTGCTCAGAGTTGCACTGAACAAAGAGCGTTATAAAGAGGACTGCCAACTTCCAGTGATGGAGAAGCAATTTAAGAAGAACAACAGTTAACTCATTTTTCTTCTTTTTTTCGGTCTGTTTATGCGCCAGATGTACGGCCGCTTGTAGGGTCCCTCCCGTAGCTTCGCTTATACATACATAGATACATACATACATAAACTCACGCATGTACCCCAGAGGGGTAGGCAGAGACCAGGGACTGCCACTTGCCACGATCCTGACAGATGACTTTCGCTTCCTCAACATGCATAAGTTTCCTTGATTCCTGGCCCTCTTCCTTATGACAATCTAAGGTCAACGTGCCGATGGATGCGTGGCTAGGCACTAAAAGCCTTGTCTCGTCATGCAGGGCTCTGCCGGGATGGACAATCTTTCCCTAGCTACTCTTGGGAACAAGACGAAGTTTTTAAAAAACGAATCGAAGGTGGCTAGGTTGGTCGCCGCGCCTCACGCCGGATCACACGTGGGGGAGGAGAGCGGACTTTGGACACCCGCTTTGCTTCGCTTATAGTGTCTCCTTAATCACACTAGCTTAGGTATACGATTGACATGTAAGATTGCTCTTAGCTGGAAACCTGAAGTTGTCTCAAGACCAGGTCGACCGAAGAAACATGGAAAAGATCAGTCCAAGCGGAAATCCAGCACAAACATGCGCTAGCATCAACGTCCTGACCTATTACAGAGAGGAACAGCAGAAACTTGTGTTAGCCCCAAGCTCCTTGGGGGACTAATGGAATTCCAGAATGAAGATAAATAATAACTAAGGATTGCTATTGATAAAAACTAAATTTGCACGGATATTTAGACGTTTGCACGGGACCTGCAAAAGTACCGAAACGTCAGAAAATTGTAAAATGAAAAAATAATCGAGTAAATATCCGTGCAAATTCGGTTTTTATTATGTCTAGTGCTCGTGTTAACCTTAGAAGATTGCTACTGAGTTGCATAAAAGGTGGCTTCACCAACCACGCACCTCCTAAGCTCAGTTACGTCTGGCAGACCCTGCAACTCCACTACCTTCAGCTAAGTCATCATCATCATCATCATCAGCCATTTGACGCCCCCTGCATGACATAGGCCTCCTTTGTGGTTTTCATAACCATGAGGGGTTTTGCCATAATCGCCACGCTTGGCAGGCGGGTTGGCGATCGCAGTATGCGGCTGGAATCTCAGGAAGACGCTGCTGCTCGTCTCCTGGTAATTGATTTCCTTAGTCGCCTTATACAACATCCACGGGAGGAAATGGAGTGACGCTATTCTTAATCCGGCGCCACACGGAGCTAAGTACGAGTCTGTAATTTTAAAAAGGTCTAACTTGAACATCAAAAGTGTCTAAGCCCTTCACAGGTTGCTACGAACCTGAAATTCATCGTAATTCCGTCTCCGCAAACATTGTTAGGCCGAATATCGAGGCGCTTTGATTCGGCTTCGAAAAACAACCCGGTGGACGAAAATGTTACTACAGAAGGCCTACGTCGTATCCTACACCTACTGTAGTATCATTTTTAGCCTACGGGTTCAAAAATAAAAATTAAAGTATTTTTATTCAAATTAGAACAGAAACTGTAACTTAAGGGGATCCAGTGGGCTACATAAATGAAAAAAAATCATATCTTCTGTAACAGATAGTATTTGCAAAAAGTGTCCGTACAATCTCTCAATCATGTTACCAGTGATTTTTTATCACGAACCGTGGACTAGATAGCATTTATGCCAAAAGCGCCCGTTTTTTGTTTCAGGTCCCGGTCAAGGCCAGGGGTCCTAAAAATTACTATTAACATGATTGAGAGATTGACACTTTTTACAAATTCGATCTGCAAAAATAGTTATTTAAGATATACGTGCGGAAAGTAAGTGTCATTGGCACGCATTCGGATAAAAACCTTTTACGCTCAAGTATCTTACAACATTTTTCAATGCATTTTGCGAGGAAATACAACAAAAAATAAGTATAATAAAGTAATTTTATTTCACCAAAGCCTATTTACGACAAAATGGCGTGCTTTTTAATGTGAAATAAAGGATTTCCGTACTGTTTTATTTCACGCGTGAAATAAAGAGTCGGTTTCCGCATAATTTTGTTACACAAAAAAGAAAACTTTACGAGCAACTGCATTGAAAAAGATATGATTTTTTTCTTCGGTGGCGCTAGTGTTACTCCCTGGAGCCCCTAATTAACTTTACAGGTTAAATTAGGTGTCTCTTTCAAAAACTATGTATTTTTTAAGTTAAATGGATAAACAAAGCTTCAAAATTTGTCTTTTTATTTTACGTCTATCTCCCTCTTTCTCTCCTTCTCTCTCTGTCTCTCTCTACCCATCTTTAGTCCCACCTGGTGATGGGGTCAGCTTTACTTATTTTCTCTCTCCACTTCGCCCACTTCATGACCTCGTTTATCTACCTAGTTTTTGTAGTGGATCTCCGCCCAGGAATTGATGGACGTAGCACTTCGTTACCAAGGTATTTTACGTCTAGGTATATGATATTTATACAGCGTATAGTGGAAAATCTTATCTACATCACATAGGTAAAGTGACCATCGGGACGATGTAGTTTAGTGTAATTCGGTGCGGTACAGTGCCGCGGAGTGAACTGTAGTATTTTATAATAAACAAACTAATAAACTCACGCCTGTATCCAAGAGGAATAGGCAGAGATCATGGTTTGCTACTTGCCAGGATTGTGACCAACCTTTTAGGCGTCTTCAACAGTCGGTAGTCTGTTGGTACTATGTTCGCTTCATGCGTTCCTCACCGGCCCTTTCACCCACAACGACTCGATATATTTCTTTGTTACTTTGTACAAAAAATATTCTACTGCTTTGCTTATTCAACGATTGCCGATTTCGCCGTAAGCATGCAACGAGCACAAGAGATGAGTTAATCTTTTGTAAACGAGTATTTTCTACTCGTGCCGTGACATTAGGGTACTTTTTTTTACCTTATAAAAGTTCCAGGGAATCCGGATAACTCTGTGTTCTTTGTAAATATGGAATTTGATTTGGGAGAGATAAAATTTTTCGTATTAATTTCCGGGCTGATGGATTTTTGTCCTTTTGGCTGTCGGTGTCCAATAGAGTATTCGAATGATCAGGCACGTTTTGGAGAAATGGAGGAGTTAAAATTTAAATATTAGTCGTAATTAAAGTGTAAGTTTTGGGTTACATTTTGACAAACAAAACCTCAATCGTCGTGTTTGCGTGAGTGTCATAGGCTGTATAAAATCAGCATAAATCCAACACAAGAATAAAAAAAAATTAAAAAACTGAAATAAAAAATTAGGCTGCATGAAGTCAACATAAATCCAACAGAAAAATGAAAAAAAAAACTAAAAAGAGACAAACAACAAACTGAAATAAAACATAACCAACAACCCGTCCGCTGAGCATTTTTTTTTGCAACCCATTTATATAAAGATCGAGCTGTTGTCGACTGTACAAAACAACGGTCTTATTACAAGTCTCCGTAACGTCGACGCAATGAAAAGAAGATGGAACACCCCAGAACTACCCTCATTAGATTCAAGTGCAGTCTGACCGAAGGATGTAAGCAGTGGATGGAACGGCAAACCATAAGGTTTAGTTCGAAAAGTGGAAGGAATTTGATATCACATGCTGAAAATCTATCTGTCCGTCCGTCAAGCCGTCTGTCTGGCTGGCTGGATAAATAAATAGATTAAATATCTAAATTTCTCTCAACTGTTTTATTGTATTTATCTAGAACACAAAAGACAGACAAATTTACCACATTTCACAAACATTAAACATCAGATCTAGCCTATTACCCTGAGCTTGTGTACCTAGCGTGCATTTAGACTACTTAGGCCCGCTTGCACCACCGACTAAAATCCATTTAACTTTAAATTAAACAGAATTTTGACAGCTCCGCCATGCGCCATACAGATAGTCTGTCAAAATTCTATTTACTTAAAGTTAAATGGATTTCAGTCGGTGGTTCAAGCCGGCCTTAGAATTTTAACCCTGACCAAATAATACTTATGGCATTAAGTCTGCCGCATTGTACAATTTTTTTTAATGTAATGCGTTAGAACATACACACGTACATAAACTCACGCCTGTATCCCAGAGGGGTAGGCAGAGACCAGGGACTGCCACTTGCCACGATCCTGACAGATCACTTCCGCTTCCTCAATATTCATTAGTCGTTGCACGCCGGCTTCGGGTACTTTTTATCGGGGCGCCCTTTGCTAATACATCCCCTAAGGCGTTCAAAGTACCAAAAAATATATAAATAACTAGACACTGGCACTGGCACTAGCTGTCCTGAATTGGAAGCTGCCGCGAACCACCGTCGGAAGAGGAATCTGTGGCAGAGACTAAGTCCTATGCTCTCCTAGGAGTTAAGGGGCCGAAGAAGAAATAACCAGACAAAACTAGTAAAAAAAACTTTTTTTTTAACTGCAAGTAATTTGCAATAAAAATATATATTCTTTTTAGGGCTTCGTACCCGAACGGTGCCAAACGGGACCCGACCTTACTGTCCGTATGTCTGTCTGTCTGTCTGTCACCAGGCTGTATCTCGTGAACCGTGATAGCTAGGCAGTTGAAATTTTCACAGATGATGTATTTCTGTAGCCGCTATAACAAAAAATACTAAAAACAGAATAAAATAAATATTTAAGGGGGGCTCCCATGCAACAAACGTATTTTTTTGCCGTTTTTTGCTCGATATTAATAACGGCAACAGGTAGACGCTTGAAATATTCACTGAATATTTAGTTCTATATTTGCTTCAAACATGAATAATGAAATTAAAATAAAATAAATATTTAAGGGGGGCTCCCATACAACAAACGTGATTTTTGGCCGTTTTTTCTCGATCTTTGTGTCTAATGTAGTATAGATAATGGCACGGAACCCTTCGTGCGCGATTCCGACTCGCACTTGGCCGGTTTTTTATCTGTAATCCAAACAAAACACTTAAGGACCTCGAAGCCTTAATCGTGTTGCCATACAAAAATACCACTTCCCAAAAAGAATCGGCCGAGTACATGCCAGCTGCACAGCACAATGGAAAGTGGAATGAAACGAATTCCTGAAACAATCCGCGCCATTGTCCTTTACTGCAATAACTATTTCATTTTGCAAACTTTAAGACAGCTGTAAGGGCCCGTGCACAAAACTGCGATGCGACGTCGCATCGTAAAAATCTGCGAGCTCGCGCGACGCATCGCAAGAACTTGCGAATTGATTCGCGTCGGCGTTCATAATAATAGTAATAAACGGATGAACCCAAAATCTTCTTTGTTTCTTTTTCCTGTATTTTCTTAGCAATAACACAAGTGAGCACTTCCGTCCACGTCACGACGTAGTTCACAAAATACGTTCAGTACGGTTGACAGTCGTCGAAGGAGCGGTAACCCGAATCGTGGAAGGACCGCACGAAATCGCATCGCAGCAATTCGCAAAGACTATTTTTTTTCTTGAGGGCTGAATCAAAAACCATTTCGAGATTAACATCTAAGTAACCATATTTTCTATATTTAAGATAAATATTAAGGAAGATGAGCGTTATTTTTGCCAAAAAACAATAACCTTCATTTGACCTTCTGATGACGTCACATTTTAAAATAAACATAACATATGGCAACACTACGTTACTTAAAAAAAGACTTGCTGTCATAACTGTCATATGCATATCATTTCCTTGTCTGTGAAAAAAACGTCTGTGATAGCAAATGACAGAAACAAAGTGTGACAGTTTGCGCGACGTTTCGGCGTGTGCACTCGAAAAATATGACGTCACGCTTTCAAATACTTTAAATAAATAATTTATAATAATAAACTTAACAAATCGCTGAAAAAATGAAATTAGTCTCTAGAAATTACTTCTGCTTTAAGAAAAAAATATAAAATAAGATCAAAATAAAAAATATACTGCCCGAATTCGTATCGCAGTTTTGTTTTAATGAATTCGCATCGCGCCGATTTGCAGTTTTGTGTACGGAGCCTTACGTCTGGAATGGGGAACTTTCGACTAACTTAGATAGGAGTGACCTTGCTATTATACCATAGAAATCATGTAAAAACTTTGGAAAAATTTAAAACTAAAACGATAAAAATATTTTTTTAGGGTTTTCGAGTTCGAAAAAAATGCGAAAAATAAAGTTACTTTAATAACAAAAACCTTATTAGGACTTTTTCATTGAATTCTGAATGTTTTCTTATACGTGTGTACATGCATAAAACATTATAAGGCGTTACATGCAAGTTGTGACGTCATAGTTTGAGCCCGAATTGTATGGCGCGTTTTTGTACCACGTGACCATATCGACTTTTCGACAGGTTATATTATGAAAAGTATTAGTCGTACAGTAATTAAAATACCACGTTTATTTATCTTTTAACATGGTCTCTCCGATTACATTGAAACATTTTTTAGTGCAAGTCCTCCATTGCGTCTCGGTCGCACACTCTAACGACCTTATTTATAAAAACACAATTCCTTAAAACGCTCCATAAACGCAGAATAAAATAGTATGTGGTAGAGACTTTGCAAGAAAAAGATGTAACCGCAGATTATTTAATCTGCCTCTGAGGCGTGATTTAGAGAAAACTTTTTTCATTTATTTATAAGACCGTAACATTTTTAAGGATTGTAAGAAAAAAATTATATATATACTTTTCACCCGACTGCGGCGGAGCCCAAAAATAGAGGATAATGTGTTTGGCTCGTATGTGTATGTCCGACTATATGTTCCCTCATTTCACCAATGGTCAGATTTTGACAAATAAGATCTCATCTGATTCGTCCTGTTTCATCGAATCAGCGTAAATCCAACAAAAAACATCACTAAAAAGTCAAAAATGATAAACTGAAATAGAATATAGCCAATATAACCAACAACCGAACTGCTGAGCATTAACTCCTAAGGAGGCGACGAGACCCAAATTCAACTACGTAATTCATTGCGAGGTACCCAGGTTGGTCCCGCCTGCTTAGTAATTAAAGCTCAACAGTCGGATTGATGCTTTTTTTTTTTGAGTTGTTTTTTTTTAACTGACTTCAAAAAGGAGGTAATTAATTCGACGCGCGTATTCGTTCTTTTTTTAATCGACTTCAAAAACTGAGAGGTTATATTAGAATTCTCCGATATGAGGTTGCCTGGAAGAAATTGCTATTAGCAATAAGGCCGCCAATTGTATCTTTTCTCTTGTCATTGCTGTTTCTGTAACATTTTTTCCGGTATACAATAAAGAATATTCTTATCTTATGTTATAAATTTATAATATTCGACGCGTAACTCCTTTTTATTTTTTGCCATGTCCACGCATAACTCCGTCAAATCTTAACCGATTTCGACAATTCTTTTGTTGTTTGAATATATGTAACGTCTCATTGGTCCCACTTTAATTTGGCGCGGTAGTGTTTTGAAGTCGGTTTTTATTTTTTATCTAATTTTTTTGTGTGAAAAAACGTATACAGGCTGCTTATAGGTATTACAAATTACCCCATACGTAACACGTGGCAATACGTGTGAACCCCATATACGGCCTAATCCCATCTAATCCCCAGCAATCAATTAGTCAATTTGACCGTAACAAATTAAAGGTACAAGCTAAATCACCATAGTTAATAACCTCAAAGCATCTGCGCTTTTACTCCCGAGCAGAACGAGGTAAATTCCCACAGTGAGCCTTAATGCCCAGGACATAAGAATCTGTATCAAACAAAGAGGTGGCCGGCGGTGAGATCCATCGTACGCACTGCGAAATATTCGGCGAAAATCCCTGGAAAGATTGATCGCGATTACTGGACGTGGGGTGCAAGTTAAAAGGATTTTGAGGGTTAAAATGTTGGAAAGAGATCTTTGATATAATGAAAAAGAAGTCTGCTCTATTACCATTGTACGTTTACCTACGTGCAATAAACGTTAATAATATAGTTTTTTTTTAATTCGCAATTATTATTACAGCTGCGTGATTTGATGTGAATTATAATAAAGGATTATCTTAATTATTAATTTTAGTACCTTGTACGTGGTTGTTTGGTATCATCCTCATCATCATCAGCCACTCGACGCCCACTGCAGGACATAGGCCTCCTTCATGGTTTTCATAACCATGAGGGCTTTTGCCATAATTGCCACGCTTGGCAGGTGGTATACATGTATATATATATATATATGTTTATGTACATGTTTATCGGCTATTTATATAAGTATTACCTGCCCCCCCCCCCCACTCCCCCTACTTTAGAATTTAAATGCACTACCCACCCAGCCATTATCCACAAACAGAAGGTTGACTGGTAGAAAATTCTACTGCCAGTGTAGCAAACATGTGTTTTGTGCAATAAAGAGTCTTAATGACAATTAAACGACAAACAAGTAAAAACCCGGCCAAGTACAAGTCGGGCCACTCACACGGAACCCTTTCCGTAGTTAACGTTTTATTCACGTTTCTACGAACAACTGTATAGCCGGTAGAAGAGAAGGGGCAGGGGGGACGGTCCATTCTAACAAAAATTTGCACTTTAAAGCTTAATATCAGCATTTATTTAAGCATTTATTTGACTTGCAGTCGTGAAGTTCTAATTAGATCAAACTTTACCTTTAGCTGTAAAGTCGCCCGTAACGTAACTGATTAAAGTGCACGATGTAAGTAAATGTTGATGCGCTGTCGACTATGCGATAAGAAATTAGAGACAATAAGTACAAATAAAAAGAATATTCCGAGTTTAAATTTTTATGATAAGATTTTTTAAACGCCTTCAGCCAATGCCTTGCGCCGCTTGCATAGAGTTCGGAATGAGAGAAGAAGATCAATGTTCGGAAGGCAATAATCCCATATTGTGGGGTCGGGGCCAGTGCGAGTAGTACGTGAGCTTAAGCATGTTAATGGTCCGGGGATGGCGTTATGCACGCTCGGCTAAGATTTTGAGTGATGCACAGTGGTTCCATCCCATACAGGGTGTCGGACATAAGGTATTAAAAAATTAAAAGCCATAATTTCATATAAATGAATATGCCCTCAGATTTGTTTATCAAAGAGAAACAAATTTTAGCAGTACGAGTTTTTAGTGCGGCCACTTAAACTATGGTAAAATCTAAATATAGTTTTAAATGTATGGAAAATAACCTTCAAATATGAATGGCTCCAAAAGATAATGCCTACACAATGGCCTTAAAAAATATTGAAGTTACATTCGTCATCATCATCGTCAGACCACCGCTGCCCACTGTTGGGTAGCCATTTCCCCCAAATTTCTCCAAAATTCCCCTGAATTGAATTGAATACCATCAATGGTCCAATTTTTTAAATCCAATTTTCGTCCAGTGCTTATCTAACCTTTGTAGCCAAGATAGGCTACGTCAAACACACGAGGACACACGACCGATGTTTTCGCAACCGATCTAAACGATTGCAACTGATCGCCTCTTACATAAGCAACCTATATACGTCCCACTGTAGGGCACTGGCCTTCTTTCAGGGAGAGAGTATGGGCTTAATCACCACGCGTGCCCCCCGCGGATTGGCGATTTCAAGCGCTGAGGTATGTGAATAGCTCAGACACTCAGGTTTCCTCACGATGTTTTCCTTCGCCGTTAGCGAGTAGTATTGCTACTATAACTTCACAAATGTACATAACTTAGAAAACCAAGTCATAGGCACATGCCCGCACTGGGGATCGAACCTGGGTCTCCCACTTCCGAGTCCGAGGTTCTACCCACTAGGCTACCACCGCATTTTCTACCCACTAGGCTACCACCGCATTTGGTAGCAGAGCGTGGTTAAGAGCGTGAAGAGCGTGGTTTTGAGCCTCTTAAACAAGTCTAAACGCGATATGCAACTAACTATGCATGAGCATCGCGAGTCATTAAAAAATACTAAAAATACAATGTAACGTAATGTAACGCGAGAGATGGCATTTGGGGGCAATGCCTGCCCAGCAGTGGGCAGGGGTGGTCTGATGATGATGATGATGACGAATGTGACTACTATATTTTTAAGGCCATTTTGTAAGCATTATCTTTTGGAGCCATCTCGTATAACACCATCGTTAGCATGAAACTTCATAGGTAACGCCAAATTTTTGCGCTCAATTCTACCTCGTCTATACAAACCGATACCGCGTTAATTGCGTTCTATGTGACACATGATCGCCTGAATCCTCTGCAGGTAGCTTAGCAGTTTAGCAGCAAAAATTAACGAATATAAAGTCATAAGTAATAACTTCCAAGCAACACAACCACTTGTCCTGGTCCCAAACTAGGATACCTAAATACGGTAATAGACTGAGGCCACGTGTACAAATGCACGGCGGCCCCAGGAGGAATCGAACCCACGAACTCCGGCATGGTAATCAGACGTGTTTGATATTTGACGCCCACTGCAGGACATAGGCCTCCCTCATGGTTTTCCAAGTTTTCGGATACTTTTTACTATCTTATTATAATTTCAGCGACGCGAGGTTTTGCCGGTCACGGGATTGGCCGATGTAGAGTTCGTTGTAAAAGAAAGACTTGCCCAACGAGTCTTTCTTTTACAACGAACTCTTCTTTTAAGACCAACTTCCGTACAAGTTTGTGGTCTCGCAGTTTTTCCGAGCTTTTCCCGAACTTCAGACAATTTTTTTAATGATAAAATTTTATAAATGTACAGTTTTTAGTTTTTTCCCTATACCTTTAGTATACGACGATATTTTTTGCCAAATTTCATAGTTCTAGGTCAACGGAAAGTACCCTATAAATTTTTATTCCCTTGAGAGTGACGAAATATACGTTTCTTATGCCTGCACTGGGAATCGAACCTGGGTCCCTCGCTTCCAAGTCCAATGTTCTACCCACTAGGCTACCACCGCTTTGCACTGCCGAGCAATTCAATTCAATTCAATTCAAATATTTTTATTCACTATAAAAACAGAATGTTTACTTAATGAACGTCAAACTTGTTAGTTTCACAATTAATGGATTATGTGGAGAAGAAGCTAACAAAGAAACTCCACATTTATTCTTTATTAGTCATGAATGTGTTGAACACTAGTCACAATCGTCCTGTAATTAATATTAATCTACTGTTTAATGCCAAACATCTTTGTCTTCTAAATAATCCTTGATGTTATGCACTAGGGTCCTAATGTTTACGCCTTTTTTTTCACGGAGCCCTGACACTGGGTTTTAATGTTCTTAAGGTAAGACGTAACAGATTGAAGGGCACTTAAGTGCCCAAAGGAATAAAAAGTTTTAAGGATTCTTTTATACAGTAATAAAATAAAATTTTAGGCAAGACGTGGTGGCGCATCGCTAGAACGTTGGACTTGCTTTCGTGGGGTCGTGAGTTCGAATCCCGGCATGAACCAATGGCTCGGTTTCTTAAGTTCTCGCAAACTTGAAGGATAACATCGTGAGGAAACCCGAGTTGGTGAGGTGTTCACATACCTTAGCGCTTGAAATCTCCAATCCGCGGTGGGCACGCGTGGTGATTAACGCTTTCTCCCTTTTTCTTTTTTCTCTCTCTAGCACTCTATTTTATAGTTACTTGAGACTTGGTCACAGAAAGAACTGTTTTTCCAACCTGAAACAAGAAGGAAAGCAAGGTTAAAACTCTCGTTGGTCTAGCCGTAACCTGTTGGACTACCATGACACTGGTAGTGGGATCGATTCCCGCTAGGGGCTGCCGTACTTTGACTTTGACAAACAGCCCCAGTGCGGGTGTATTTTCATGTTTTTGATGTAAAAAAATTATAGAAGTACTCGAAACCGGCGTGCGCGCATGCAGCGGCTAATGAATGTTGATGAAGCGAAAGAGATCTGTCAGGATCGTGGCAAGTGGCAAACCCTGGTCTCTGCCTACCCCTCCGGGATACATGCGTGAGTTTATCTTGTCTTTAAATAGGTAATTTCAGTACAACTACGAGGCTAAGTTAGTAATCTAAAGGAAATAATCCCAGGAGTAAGTAACACATGTGTGTTGGACAGAAAGGTGGCTTAGCTTCTCCGTACGGAACCCTATGAAATGAAAAATCAAAAGTTGGCCTGGAATCACCAGAGCTGCGTTTCACAAAAGAACAATTCTTAGTCTATTATGTCAATTCGATATACATTGCGCAGCAGAGTCTGCCTGCTTATTAATCTGTGGGTTAATCGACCTTGCAATATACATCCAAATGTCACAGTAATAATAATAATAATAACTTCCACACAATACTATCACTTGACCTGGTCCCAAACTACGATACCCTGAGCTATCGTAACCAGGCAAGGACGTCACAGACTGAGGCCATTTGTACCAATGTACGGCGGGCCGACGACGAGGTCCGCGAAGCGGGCCCCAGGAACCCCGCCGCGGCGAGGCCGAAGGCCGAGCTCCGTTCAGGCCGAGGCCGAAGGCCGAGACCATACATGTTCCCACTTATCAAATCCCTACCCCAAGTGTCTAGCGAGGCCCTAGGCCGAGCGCCGCGGAGAGCGAAGCTCGGAGCGGCTGGGGGTTGGCGCGCGAAGCGCGCAGGGGGTTCACCCCCTAGTATATATATATATATATAGCTCAGGTGAGAAATCGGGCGGTCCCGAAACCGGAACACCCCGGTTCGAGCCCAGACCAGCTGCAGTTCGATAATTTTTTCCCTTTTATTTCATCGTATCTAAATATAATTTCCAAAAAACACGATTAACCAAAAAAATTATACCGAGCAAAGCTCATCATCATCATCATCATCATCAGCCATTTAACGCCCACTGGAGGACATAGGCCTCCTTCGTGGTTTTCATAACCAGAATCGCCACGCTTGGCAAGCGGCTTGGCGATCGCAGTATGCTGTTGGAATCTCAGGAAGACGCTACTGCCCGTCTCCTAGTAATTGATTTCCTTAGTCGCCTTATACGCCATCCACGGAAGGAAATAGAGTGACGCTATTCTTAATCCGGCGGCACACGGAGCAAAGCTCAGTCATCCAGATGCTTTTAATAATATGAAACAGGCCACAGGACGGCGTTTTATAAGACTACAATAAATAGTCTATTGCGCAGTCTAGTACATTGCGCCGCCCATTAGCACAATTAGTACAATTAGTCCTACTTGTTAATCTGTGTTTTAATCTGCTAAGCAACGTACGTCGAATTTTCATAGTACGCCGCGAATCATAGTTCTATGAAATGGGGCGGGGCCTAATTAGGCGCGCCAAATCCTGTCTGAATCATGCCGTTGGCGATGGCAATTAGTTAAGAGACTGTTCTTACCTGGAGCATGCTCTCTCGCTCACACAATCCAACATTTTTAGTGGTTGTACTAAAATGAGTATACTTTTGACGACTGTGGTCTGAGGATTTGATGGATAATGAAATTGCGGATATTCAAGGCATAATTACCTGCACTATGTTTTTGACTGAGAAAATTTGACTCCAAAATTAATAATTTTGTACAGCTTGTCTTTACTAAGAATAGGAAAATTCTGTGTGGCTCTCATTCCGTGTGGCGCCGGATTAAGAATAGCGTCACTCCATTTCCTCCCGTGGATGTCGTAGAAGGCGACTAAGGAAATAAATTACCAGGAGACGGGCAGCAGCGTCTTCCAGAGATTCCAACCGCATACAGCGATCGCCAACCCGCCTGCCGAGCGTGGCGATTATGGCGAAACCACAGATAAAACCCCTCATGGTTATAAAAACCGAGGGAGGCCTATGTCCTGCAGTGGGCGTCAAAGGGCTGATGATGTGATAGGAAAATAAAAGTAAATCTAAAATTTCCGCAATTTAACTATGCACCAAACCCTCAGACAACAATTATCAAAAAATTAAAAATAAATAATTGTGCGAGCGAGACGTAACAGCAGCCTTAATTGGAATTTGACAGTTAGACGATTGGAATCATTCAGGATTTGGTTCATGTAAGGAGATGTAGGGGATGTACCATCTCTTATTCAGTCTCGTCCATAGATTTAACCGGACTGGCATATGCTACACCACTACATCGTGTCAGAGACGTAGACTAAGTGCCTTGACGTAAAGCACAGCAAACACAGTGGGTAATTCACTAAATTATCGCGCAACGAAGCAACGCGCCAGTACCCCCGCGAATACTGAGACACATACTGAGCTTCCAGAAGGCTTAGTGCCTTTACAAGCGTGCACTCTACTTTGCAACTGATATGTAAAGGTTGATATGCTGTCAGCTATACGCCAAATCATACATCGCACTCCCGCTAAAATACTGTCACAAGTCAAAAAGCACGATCAATCGATTTTTAGCATTCCGTACCAAAAAAGGCCAAGTGCGTGTCCGGCCACGCGCAATGTATGGTTCCGTAGAAAGAGGGTTTTTTTTTCTGCTTTACAGAACTAACAACTTCATCGAAGTAATTTTCAATGGATTTTGTACGAAATTTCACTTTTATAAGTTGGTTGCCTATTACTTGTTAACTAGTAAAGCTTACTTAGCCATGATACTTTTCCTTTCAAGTTCATTATAATATAATAATGGATATTAAGCCCATACTCTCTCTCTGAGAGAAGGCCTGTGCCCTACAGTGGGACGTATTAAGGCTGCTTGTATTATGTTATAATACAGCGCAGAAACTGTGACTATTAAGTCAAACAGTCAAACGAAACAAATTAATTAGGTGTGAATTTCAAGCGAGATAAAAATTTTCATAGTGAAAAAATTAACAAAAAAACTTCACCGCCTCGAATTGCAAAAATATGCTTGCTAGACTATAAACCTTTAACAAATATGGACAAGGTGACAATGGAAAATAAAATGGTGTCTAAACGCGGCTCCTGATTCACGTTTCCTCTAAACTGTGTTTTTCTACAAAAAAAAGCGTTTAGCCCTTTTTGTTAAAAGACCGCTAGTGACTATCTAGACACTTCCTAATTTAATTTGCCAGTACCGCCTAGACCACGGCTCGCAACTTCTGTTATAATCTACTTAGTGTAGGGAAAAGCGCGAGAAAATCCGGGCGATACCCTTCGCAAACTGCAAGGCACGCCGCTCGTGGGACAGAGCTAGACTTATTACTACCGGGTGCTTCGGGCGCTTCCAAAGTTAAACTAATCAGTTGCTGCGGGAAGTCAAAGAACATTACAGATTTTTGAACTAAATTTTCCGTAAGCACTAGACGCGTGTACTTCACGAATGAATGCTACAAATGAAGGATTACACTCCGTACAACATATCCATTCACTTCATTGGGAACCTTTGGGTCGGATATGGGTCGGGGCGGTTTGATCGACTGATTTTTTGTTGTTTTCTGTGTTTTTTTTTTCTTTTATTCATAATAAAAACTGAATTTGCACGGATATTTACTCGTTTATTATCACAATTTTCTGACGTTTCGGTACTTTTGCAAGTCTCAGTAGACTGAAGTGACAGACGTTTTGAAAGGATTAACTGTTAGTTTACTACCCTCGGCAAAAAAATTACAAAAAAATTTTTAGTTACGTTCCAAAAATATTTTGGCAAAGCTGACCTGCCAAACGTTGTTTTGCCAGATTAATTAGCCTATGACCTATTCTCAGACCTAGCAAATACCCACAAAAAAGTCATAAAAATCGGTGAATCCGTTTCGGAGGAGTTCGATAACAAACACTGTGACACGAGATTTTTATATATTAGATTAGAGCTCGCGCCACAATTTGTACTCTTTCTGAACACTGAACGAAAGTGAATCGTCACGCTCGGGTGAATCAATAAATCAATCATTCGCGGTCTTTCTCAAAATATAAGTTCTGAAAATATAAAATTTTCCATCGTGTGATCATATAAACGTATTTTTTTTCGCATAGAGTAAACTTGATCTGCGCAATAAATTCCCCAAACATTACCCGGCAATAACGTCGCAAATCACCAGCCCAGCTACGTCCCAACGATTTGAGAACCCCGTACGCTCAGGCGCACCAGCCCGACGGCGACTAATGACCGGATCCGGGCATACATCACCGGCCGGCTGAGCCGCGGGGCGCTGATGGCGCCGAGAGTACGACGTACTGCGTACACTGCACACGTCAGAGAGACTGCATGACACGATGCCTTGACGTCAGGATGACGACGGATGACAGGATGACGACGGATGACAGGATGACGTTGGGAGTGATCGTCACTTTTTCCCTTATAAATAAATATATTAAAGTTAATTTTCCCCGGTCACGGCCGGACTTCCGAAATCCGGCGGCTTGAGAGGGTATTTAACTTTTAAACTAGCCAAATTACATCAGTTTTTTCAAGTTCCACTCATTTAATGTTCAGAGCTTCGAGATGCAACATCTACAATACTTCTATTTTATAACGATCACTTCTTGATTAACGACAAAGCCAGTTGTAATGGAAGTATCTGAAGTCGCCACCCTTTGTTTGATTGATCGGAAGAAGAGAGAACCACATCATACCCTTTCATTTGCACTGCCACTGTCGCAAATCGCTGACAGAGCCAATTGGTTCGACAGCTGGAGAGAAAGACAATCAGATGTTAATACATACATACATATATAAACTCACGCCTGTATCCCAGAGGGGTAGGCAGAGACCAGGGACTGCCACTGGCCACGATCCTCACAGATCGCTTTCACTTCCCCAACATTCGTTAGTCGTTGAATGCACGCACGCCGGTTTCGGGTATTTTTTATCTTGCCCTTTGCTAATGCATCCCCTATTTGGTCGAAGTATGTCCGCCTGGGTCGTCCCTTGCCGGCCCTTCCATCCACATTCACAGATGTTTATGTGACACTATATTATTATGCTGTACCTATTTATATTACTGCTTTGTTACATAGTACTGTATCTATATGAAACGTTACTTTGGGCTGATATTTCAATCCTCTGACACAAAACAGTCGCATGAATCGAATAGGTCGATTGTTAACGTCATACTAAACTATTCCATTTAAAATTTTCGTAGGTATTCATATTTGCACCGACTACCCGTCTCACTTTTCCTCCAGCAACTCTTTAACGTCGGTTGTCTGGAAGAAATTGCTATAAGCAATAAGGCTGTCAATTGGACAATATCTTTGTAAATATTTTATGTTCGTTTTTCCTAGTGTATAATAAGGAAAATTCTCATCTTATCTTAACAGTGGCTTTTATAGATGAATGGTCTATTCAATAAGTTGCAGTGAAATTTTTCGAAGCTTAATCGTCCTAATAGACGGCGGATGCAAAGTGCACAGACGCCCAAGCGCCACTTGAGGTCCCCATGCAGTAACGTGACAACTGACATGTGACAAGGAAGTATGAAGCCTTAATAATGTGTGTGTGGCGAGGGTTGTTTACGTCCTTGCGTCCGGCGGACGGAGAGGTTTGGAGTATTGTTACACTCGGACAAGGGGAGAAAGGGTACGTCTTATGGGAAACTAGATACGGCTATTGTTGAGGGAAGTAGACGTCAAATTAATCGAAGTCTAGTTGACTAATAGGTGGCTGATTAATGACATATAAGCAGCCTATATACGTCCCACTGTAGGGCACAGGCCTTCTCTCAGGGAGAGAGTATGGGCTTAATCACCACGCGTGCCCACCGCATTTCAAGCGCTGTGGTATGTGAATAGCTTAGACACTCAGGTTTCCTCACGATGTTTTCCTTCACGGTTAGCGTGTGGTATTGCTACTATAACTTCACAATGTACATAACTTATAAAACCAAGTCATTGGTACATGCCCGCACTTGGGATCGAACCTAGGTCTCTCGCTTCCGAGTCCGATGTTGTACCCACTAGGCTACCAACGATCGATTCCCAGTGCGGGCATAGACTTATTTGTGAAGTTATAGTAGCAATACCACTCGCTAACGGTGAAGGAAAACATCGTGAGGAAACATGGGTGTCTGAGCTATTCACATACCTCAGCGCTTGAAATCGCCAATCCGCGGTGGGCACGCGTGGTGACCAGCACGTCTTCAGACATACCATTGGTTTAGTAGAAATGCTCAAGCTCGATCCATTTCTGAATGACGAATTTCTCTAACAAGACTTCTAGAAAAAGTGCGAAACAGACGGTTCGATACTTTCAATTCAGAAAGCGGCGGTTAATTTCTAGTGTCAACTTTAACAACTACAAATGATATAGGTGTGTAGAGAGATCTGCACCTACATGAATGACTACGCTAAAGAAAACTGGCTGGGATAAGCTATTTAAATGGAGAACTAATTAGGAGTCACACTTTCGTTCTAAATTTGTATTGAACTAGAACTGCGGTGGTAGCCTAGTGGTTAGAACATTGGACTAGGAAGCGGGAGACCCAGGTTCGATTCCCAGTGCAGGCACGTAGACTTTGTTTTCTAAGTTATGTACATTTGTGAAGTTATAGTAGCAATACCAGTCGCTAACTGTGAAGGAAAACATCGTGAGGAAACCTGAGTGTCTGAGCTATTCACATACCTCAGCGCTTGAAATCGCCAATTCGCAATGAGCAATTGGGGACGCGTTGTGATTAATCCCATACTCTCTCTCTGAGAGAAGGCCTGTGCCCTACAGGGGGACGTACATAGGCTGTTTATGATTGAACAAGAAACCTGAAAGCTTTCAACATGTACATGACGTCGGATAAGCTCAGTGGATACGACTAGTACTTACAAATGTTCCCAGAAGCTCTCACCATTTCAATAATTCACCGAAATAGCTTCACTGGGAAGCAACTAAATTCAAATCTATTCGAAACACCCCTGAAGGGCCCTTACATATCCTTGAGCCCCTACTGTCTTATTCCGAGGTTAGGAATAAAAGGCTGGAGATAAAGGTGGGAGCCCTCAAGCATTCGTGTGTTCAGAAATATCGTTTAGCATTCACAACAGTAAAAATCGGTGGTGGCGAAGTGGTTTGTTTTATTGTTTTCTAACTTAAGTACTTTTGTGAAGTTATAGTAGCAATACCACTCGCTAACTGTGAAGAAGAACATCGTGAGGAAACTCTAGTGTCTGAGTTATTTATATACCGAAGCGCTTGCTACATACAATGGACCAGCTATGAGGCTAAGTGCGGAAATCTCAGGTCTAGCTAGAACTAGAGCATACACAACGGCAGGATACAGGCCTTCCCTCGCAGTGAGTACAAGTTAAATTATATAATTTATTCCTTGGATATTCATCATCATCAGCCATTTGACGCCCACTGCAGGACATAGGCCTCCTTCGTGGTTTTCATAACCATGAGGGGTTCTGCCATAATCGCCACGCTTGGCAGGCGGCGGGTTGGCGGTCGCAGTGTGCGGTTGGAATCTCAGGAAGACGCTGCTGCCCGTCTCCTTTTAATTGATTTCCTCAGTCGCCTACGACATCCACGGAAGGAAATTGAGGGTTACCCATACCACAATTAGAGTTTGTGTTTAGCAGCAAATTTTTTTTCCAGGAGTTTCATCTCGTCTGTGCATTTTTTTACACTGCATTAATTTTGGGTGGTTTGAAAGACATAGCAAAATGAACGCGCCTGACAATAGGTATCGAATATACGGTTGTTCTTTTTTAAAGCACTTTTAAAAAATCTTTCGACACACACTCGAATCTATTAGTAACAATTAGTATCAGTCCAGAGCGGTGCATGCGTGCCGCGGGTACGCGGGTCATTGTTACGTTAGACAGAGAAGCGGTACTAATTGTTCGCGCATTTTTTTGAACAAGATTTCTCACCTACAAACAACATTTTTCAACAATATTTTTTTTTATTAACGTCTATCATCATCACCAGCCATTTGACGTCCACTGCAGGACGTAGGCCTCCCTCATGGTTTTTCAAACCTCCTCGGTCTTGTGCCGCCCGCATCCAGCGACTCCCCGCATCCAATAACCAGGTAGTCAGGCCATCTGGTGGGGGACCTGCCCACGCCGCGTCGTCCGGTCCGCGGTCGCCAGGTCAGAACATTTCCGCCCCAAGGGCCATCAGTTCAACACTTCAACTGAGCAATTCTTCGAGCTATATAGTAACACGGGTTATGCTGCGGATCTCCTCATTCCTGATTCGATCACGCATTTACGTCTGCACATGAAAGTAATAGTCTGAATAGATGCCATTTTTAATTACTAATTACATAACCGCGGCTTTAAAACCAACGCGTGTATAGGTCCATAATTTTATCAAAACCCGCTTCGCGGTTTACTTGCTCTACCTATTTCCCAGCCTTAGTTAATCATTCTCCTATATTGAAGAATGTCCATTCTGTGTAACACATGCGGTTCTAGCATTACCTATCAAACAATGCCAATAAAGCAGAAAAATCGCGAAAATTAATAAAAACATATTTTCAAACATGTTTCTGGAATTGCGCATTTTAGAAATAACCTTGCATAAATGTATTTTTATCGAACCCTTAATAATAATATGGCAGTCTATATACGTCCCACTGTAGGACGAAAAGGGAAAAGAGAGTGCGTGCCCACCGCGGATTGGCAATTTCATCCGCTGAGGTATGTGACAACCTCCCTCAGATACTCTGGTTTCTTCACGATGTTTTCCTTCACAGTTTGCGAGTGGTATTGCTAGTACTATAACTTCATAAATATACGTAACTTAGAGAACAAGGTTAAAGTCCTTCACTCCACTGCAGACGACTCTACCACTTTGACAAAACGCACAGGAGCACTTATTCCACAGTTCCACTGCAAATTTAAATGTGCACGACTCTACCACTTAGACATAACGCACAGAAGCAGCTGATCCCGCGTAGGCCCCCCAAATAAAGCGCATTGCAGTTTGCAGGCGATAATGTCGGCCCGGGGGATCCGATCTGCCTCCTGGCTGATGTATCCCCGGGATAACCCGCCGTCCCGGGTTCGGCCCGTTTAAAAGCCCGCTAACGTGTTAACGTATTTAGAGCGATGATTTGGGTCCGGGTTAGGGAAGGGTCGACTTTTGAGTGGAGTGATTGGTTTTATTTGATGGACTGCCTCGTGGTTGACGCGCTTGACTACCAAAACAGAGGTCGTGGGTTTGACTCCCATTGGAGGCCGTTGTAGTTGATTTGTATAAATGGCCTCAGTCTGGGTAGTTACAACAGCATAGGGTATCCTAGTTTCGGACTAGGACATGTGATTGTGTTTGGAAGTAGTTAATTCATTGTTATTATTTGCCAGATTTAGAAGTGTTGTGCAGTTGTAGATGAGTGGACAGACCAAATGCTTCTCACGCGTGAGGTTCCAAGTGCGGATTCCGGCATGGACTTTCTAAGTTTTATATAAACTGAAATTTAAGTAGCAATAAGACTCGCTGAAGAAAAACATCGTGAGGAAAGTCGCGCCTTAGCTGAAAAAGCACATTTCAGCGCGCGAAATGGCCAAAACTGTACAACTACATATATGTGATATGTAAGCCTTCTAATGTTTTTTATTTTCTGGTGTGTACAATAAAGAGTTCTAATGTAATGTAATCTAATCTAATTACAGTAAAAATTCAGCTAGTAGATATTTGTTGTAAATATCAAGCCCCAAAAACAAAATTCAATAAGTCCGGCCAGTAAACCTTCAAAGTAAATCACACACTCAATCAAAATACAACACCAATAAAATAATAATACAGTATTGTTGCAATTCCAAAACCTTCCCGTACAATCTCTATCACTCTTAACCCGAAGACATAACGTGTATTTTAGTCTGAAAGGATGTTTTGTTAAGGCTCGGGGAGTATCGTCACGAACCGGTAAGAGAAACCAGCTCGCCGGCGGAGACGTCTGCCTTGGGCGGGCGCGGGCTTGCTGACAAGCGGAGCGGGAAGCGGAGGGATTTGAAGCAGACAAGCTACGGCGCAGGTCACACAGATGGGACGTAGGGCAAGGACGAGGCGGAGACAGAATTCGCAGTCTGACCTATCTTATCTGTGTTGGCTATACGTCCCACCGCTTCAGTACATTTTGTATGAAAGTGCCTCACGCCTCTCGAAAATAAAAATCAGTAGGCCACGTGGAAGGAGGAGAAGGGAGGTGTGGCAGAAAGCCTTTTTCTTCGCTATGGGATATTTTACAAATGGATAAAAATCTTGCCTGTGAACGACTGCTGTTATCTTACTTTATATATATTTTACTTACACATATCTGTACAAAGAAACGTGGTTCTTACCACCATTATTAATGTTATTTTAAAATTTTACCTAGTACTTAAAGTGTTTTATGGCACTCACAAAGTGATCTTATAAGGAACCAACTAATTTAATATTATCTAAGAAAACATGGTCAGAATGAAGTTTCTTTATTGCCTCATTTTCCGCTACAGAATCAACCCGAAGTCAGCTCACATTGCACATTGGAATAAATTTTTAATTAGCAATTATAGTACCTATATTCTTAGCTAAATATATTTTTTATGCAGCCACGATTGTGTCCTACAGATGGGCGAAGGCCTACCCTATAGATTTCCATTTCTCATTGTCCACGGTCAACTCTTGCCACCCAGGTAAATATTTGATCAAGTCGTCACACCATCTCCACCTCGGCCTGCCACTTCACCGGTGGCCGTCGCACGGCAACCAATTGGTGACGATTTAGTTCACCTAGTTTTAAATCGCCTAGCTGAGCGTCCGCCCGGTCACCCGCTCTGCTCAAGCCCCAAGCCCTGTCCCGGACGGCAGTGTCACTGACACCGGCGCACGCGCAACGCGGCTGCTTAGATCGCGGCTACACTAGATCACGAAATGTTCCACCGACAGCCTACAGCGGCAGGCTCTTTGTTAATAGATCATGTTTGAACGGCTGGTAAGTTGGTTGGGTCCATCATTTCTCGCAATAAGTTATCACAGCTTTCAGCAGATATAGACTAAAATATTTTTACACAGTCATAATAGATACATAGCGATAGATAGAAAGTACCCGAAATCGGCGTGCGTGCATGCAATGACTAATGAATGTTGATGAAGCGGAAGAGGTCCATCAGGATCGTGGCGAATGGCAGACCCTGGTCTCTGCCTACCCCTCCGGGATACAGGCGTGAGTTTATGTTACGTTATCTTTGTCTGGAACATAACTTTAGTACGGAACTGCTGATATGCTTTACAACTTGCTTTCGTAAGCACTGAACAAACTAGTCGGCAATCCCGACGTTAATAAAAGTAGGTGAAGCCGTTAAACCAATGTCAAACCAATAAACCAGAAAACTGATATGTTTATTTGCTTATTTTAAAGTTACATAGTTATTCAACATTGTTCACGAGTAGAAACTCCTCTTTTCGGACACGTATGAGTCATGAGTACTTAGTTACACAGTGGATTTAGCTGAACGCTTCAGTAGCCACCCTTTCTCTCTCCGAGATAAGGGCTACTCTTTTCGAAGGAATCGGTTGGAATCGGCCTATCCCGGGCATGGGGCACATAGGAAGGACGTGGACGAGGGCATGGAAAAGACGTCCTTTCAATCCACTTTCATACAAAATGTGCCGAAGCGTTTGAGCTATGTCCCATAGCCCGTACCGATAAGAAAGTTGCACTCCGTACAACAACTCGCGTCTTTTCCGCGCCCTCGTCCTTGTCCTTACTATGTGCCGAATGCCTACGAGTCTAGGATAGGCCGATTCCAATCGACAAATTGTCAAATTACATTAATGCAGCCTATATACGTCCCAATGTAGGTCACAGGCCTTCTCTCAGAGAGAGAGAGAGAGAATGAGCTTCATCCCCACGTATGCCCACCGAGGATTGGCAATTTCAAGCGCTAAGGTATGTAAACACCTCAGACACTCAGGTTTCTCCACGATGTTTTCCTTCATAGTTAACGAATGGTTTTGCTACTATAAGTTTACACCGATTATATTACAGAATGCGTATATTATATTTAGTGTCGTGTAGAAAATCCCTTGCTGCAAGCCTATGCAGGTTTGCCCACGATACCATCTCACTAATTATAAACTAACGACTACGAAGCACAAGCCCTATTCAAATAAAAACCAATTGAATTCAATAGAGATACGGTCACCACACTAACTTAAACCGATGGATTCTTATAGCTTTCGACGTAAAGGCTAGATTAGAACGGACAGGATTTAATTTACGAAGTGGCAGACTGCATCTCCATATAATTAAATTCCTGTACAATTACCAATGATGGCAGATAGCGTACCTGTGGCCATCGGGGGCATAATTCACAATTTATTGCTTTCGACGATGATAATTGAATTGAAATCACTCTGGGACGCTACTCCTGAACTTTCACAATGCAAAAACGGGATATCCCTAACAAAAACACAAAAAACCATTTTATCCCCAGTTTCTCGTACACTCTCAATCTGTTAATCTGCTGTTAACAGCTCTGAGGTTGGCCAAAGTGCAAAAAAAATCGGCCAAGTGCGTGTCTGGCCACACGTAGTGTAGGATTCCGTAGAAGGAGAGGGGTTTTTATAACTGTCCGTTTTACACAACTAGCAAGTAATTTTCAGTTAATTACCAAAGTAATGGAATTAGTTCGAAATTTTCCTTTTATTCGGTAGTGCATGAGACTTATTATTCAATTAGGTGTGACAATGGTGAAATACATACAGGATGTTTTAGAAAGTTCTGGGAAAACTTAAGGGGATTATTCTACCCGTAAATACAAACACTTTGGTTGTAGGACTAACTCCGAAATATCGAAAAAAATTCAGCCTGTTCCATACATTTTAATATTTGTATAAAACAATTAAAACAAATTAACGGGTCATTGTTGCCTCCTCGCCTAATGAAGGTATTCATACTGGAGAAAAAAAAAACATGACATAAAATCACGCCTGTGTCCCGGAGGGGTAGGCAGGGTCAGCCACTTGCTACGATCCGGACAGATCTCGTTCGCTTCATGAACATGCATTAGTTGTTGCATGTATACACGCCGGTTTCAGGTACTTTTTATCTGACCCTTTGCTAATACGTCTCCTATTTGATTGGATTACGTCCACCTGGGACACCCTTACCGGCACTTCTACCCGCTTTATAGCTTTATTATTAGCTTTATATATTTCTTTCGTCAATCTTTTTCGAAATCAGCGCTTGAAATGGCTAATCCGCGGTGGGCACGCGTGGTAATTAAGCCCATACTCTAGGTCTGTGCCCTGCAGTGGGACATAAAAAAAATCTTTCTTCCTTCATCCTCTCCATATACCCAAACCAAAGTATGAAAAAAAAGCTGTGATAAAAAGCACCTTTGAAAGCAGAGTAAAGCCTTCTACAAGCGCTTCTCAATGCGCATGCACCACACTTAATTCTCCCAAGTGTTATTATTCCTCTAAAGAAAACCGGTTTTGGCTCGCTCGAACCGGTGTGAGGCGAACCTGCGCGGGCGCCGTGTGAGGTTCAAAATAAACTCTGAACCTCAACGATTGGAGATTAAATTAAATTAGCCGCGAAATGGATCGCATCCATTCTGTCAAGCATATTTTGGTGGTGTGAAACGTATAACTAACAGACTGTCTTCAATCCTTTTCAATTTGTAATCGATTTAAAAGATAAAAATCAGCCAGCCTACGGAATGATGCACACATGCAATCAGTTACGCAAAACAAACACTTAAGTAACACTTAACTTACACTTTTTTGGCGATAATTTTACCATAAGTGCAGTTTTTCTTTTTTTGTAAACTTAGCGATTTGGCCTCGATTTTCTATTTAAATTATTAGTCATATTCTTTTTTTCAATTCTTCATCATCATTCAGCCACAAGAAGTCCACTGCTGGACATAGGCCTCCTCCATGGATTTCCAAAAAGACCGGTTGGAAGCGGCCTGCATCCAGCGTCTTCCTGCCACTTGAATGACGTCATCTGTCCATCTTGTGGCTGGTCGTCCCACGCTGCGCTTGCCGATATGTGGTCTCCATTCGAGTTCAATTCTTAGTTTTTTATTATTTATATTGTGATATGATAACACATCGTGTTGTATATATATAAATAATTGCTACTAGATTCGAATTACGCTAATTCTGCCGTCGACTGTACATTACATTACATAAACTCATGCCTGCATGCCGGAGGGGTAGGCAGAGACCAGAGTTAGCCACTTGCCACGATCCTGACAGACCTCTTTCGCTTCGTCAACATCCATCATCATCATCCATCTACAGGGTCAGGTGTTTACATCATCATCAGCCATTTGACGCCCACTGCAGGACATAGGCCTCCCTCCTCCCTAAACCACGAAGGGTTTTGCCATAATCGCCACGCTTGGCAGGCGGATTGGCGGTCGCAGTATGCGGTTGGAATCTCAGGAAGACGCTGCTGCCCGTCGCCTGGTAATGGATTTCCTTAGGTGTTTCCATCCTGCTGCCCTATTTCGAATTACCACCCTATCCGGGAAATAGATCGGACGAATCACATCCACGATGGTAGACCGATAGCGCCACAATGGTAGAACTGCGGTCTGCCCTGGGCAATGATTATCTGCGGTGGAATAACGGAGCCGCAACTGGGTCAGCTCGACTGCCAGGGACGTATCTAGGTCTAGGGGCATCAGATAATCAGTAGGTATCGATACTAATAAAGAGAAAAACTTTGTAAGTTAATATGTTTCAATGTAGAGGTAATCTCCTAAATTAGTTAACCGATTTCAAAATTTCTTTCACTACTACATATTTGGAATGGACCTTCAGGGAGGACAACGGCTAATCCGTTTAACAAGCGAACGTAGCACTGCTAGTGTACTATAAACTACAATTCGGATACTGAAAGAAATTGCATTTGGTATTAATTACCTATATCTGTACAATAGTAAATTACATATAAGCTATGCTAACTCGTACAGCAGTGAACAAACGTACGTAACTCAGAAAGCAAAGTCATTTGCCGGGATTCGAACCCACGACCTTCGGAATGTGAGGCCGACGTTATGCCGCTACCACCGTTCAATGTAATATGTAATTTATGTAGTTTAAAAATAGGTACAATGACAAGAATGACGATGATACGAGAGTCAGTAACATCACATTCTGTGTGGCGTAATGTCGAAAGGAAGTATTTCACATCGGCATCTACTTACTGGGATTATAGGCCGTGATGGAATGTCCCGTTAGTCAACCCCCGGCGATAGAGTCGCATCACACATTAACATCTGAGATCCGTGGCCGTTTGAGCGCGTCGGCGGCCGCGATCGGCCGGATTACTGCCTCACGAGTACGGCACGATGCACAACCGCCCGCTTGTCCGCTGCTGCCGACATAATGATGGAGAGTACCGACATGCAGGGACTGCCGACATGTCGAGTCACGAGTCCACGATATACAGCCAACCGCTTGACTGTTGCCGTTGACATGTGGTGGAGATTTCCGACGTGCGGTTAGGACTGCCGATATGTAGAGTCTGTGGCAATGTACGGCCGTCCGCTCGCCCGTTGCGGCCGACATGTGGACTATATAAGCACAACGCTGAGTCAGCTGCCTTTTGTGGCAACTTAGATAAAACAGCTACATCTATGGTCCTGTTTCATTTATTCGTTTTGTCTTTTGTGTATTTAGTTTTCTTTCTGTTGTTATGCATATTATGTTACTTATCTGCTTATTTTGTTGCTGTTATGTTATTATTGGTATAATAAATTTATTTCTTCTTCTTCTTGTTTATGTAGGTATATGGTTATTTATACACGTAGTATATTAATATTCATGTTTGCACCAACCACCCGTCTCTCTTTTCCTTCAGCAACTTGCCATCAAAGGGTTCTCTGGAAAAAATTGCTTTTAGAAATAAGGCTGCCAATTGTACTCCGTATCTTTACATGTTTATGCTTCATGTGCTCTGGTGTACAATAAGAAACCTCTTATCTTTTCTTATCTTATGGAGGAGAAATCCGAAAGCGGTGGAGTCCGTATGTCGGATTTACCCTAGATGTGACAAGAACCGATCGGGTATGCAGTTTTATACAGAGTAACTGGAATTTAAAAAATGTCGGCAACAGTGGGAAACAAAGCCGCAGAGCGCAGACGGTAACAAAGTTTCAGTACCGCATGCCTTTGCCGCTTATCTGCATGCTCTAACACCGGCGCGGGTAACCAGGCCCGCCATTCTTACAAATTTTTACGAAGCCAGGATTCGAGTTTCGAGATTCAACAGTCCATTTTGGCTGCTTTCTTGCTAACCAAGAACAGACAACCGGCAGCACATTTCACTACATTTTTCTTCACATTCCAGTTGCAAAGTCGCCCGTAACGCAGCGGATTAGAGTGCATATATGTAAAGGTTGATGTGCTGTCGACTGTACATTTTTAAAAATTTATTTATAAAGAGAATAATACATGTTTCTCGAAAACATATCATTCGCCAAACTGCGTGGCAGTTTGTCGTAGAATGGGGCAATACATTATATAACATAAACTTACGCCTGTATCCCGGAGGGGTAAACAGTAGTTGCCACTTGCCACGATCCTGTCAGACCTCTTTCGCTTCATCAACACTCATTAATGGGGCAATTATTAAATAAAATGGGTCCGGTTTCCGCAGAATTTTTTTATTTATATATCAATAATAATAGTAATAACTGCCACGCACTTATCACACGCTAACGGTGAAGGTAAACATCGTGAGGAAACCCGCGGTTTTTTTGACTCCGTACGTATTGACTTGTCTGTCCTAGCTAGGCCGACTAAACTGTCAGAATGGTATAGGTGCTGAGCAAGCCTACTCTATCCCAAACACAATGTCCCAGGCACTGCAGCGTTCGAGTGGTCCCTTCACCCATCTAGTGTGAGTGATGGTGCCACTGGACGCGCTATAAATCATCTCATTACGTAGATGCAAAGGCCAAACAAAAAAAAATCCACACAACACGATCACTAGTCCTGGTCCCAAACTAGGATACCCTGCGCTGTGGTAACTAGGCAAGCATATAGGCAAGGACGTCACAAACATGGAGATGCACCCCGCCTGAGTCCTTCAGCACAAATGTACAGCGGCCCCCAGTGGGAATCGAACCCACGACCTCCGGCATGGGAACCAGACGTGATACCACTAGACCAATGAGGCAGTGTGCCAAGAGCATCGCAATAACGCTAGGTAAGCTTCTGAATAGTCTAAACGGAACTCGAGAGTGGGAGAAGCAAGTCAACACTCCCACCATCAACACCACCTTTAAATCCTACGACACTTTTGACGGTTACAGCTCAACTCGACAAAACGTTTCAAAAGTTTGAAAATCCACTTCTGTTCCATTTATTCTTCATTATTCTTCGGAGCGGTGGTAGCCTAGTGGGCAGAACATCGGACTCGGAAGCGAGAGACCCAGGTTCGATCCCCAGTGCGGGCATGTACCTATGACTTGGTTTTATGTACATTTGTGAAGTTATAGTAGCAATACCACTCGCTAACAGTGAAGGAAAACATCGTGAGGAAACCTGAGTGTCTGAGCTATTCACATACCTCAGCGCTTGAAATCGCCAACCCGCGGTGGGCACGCGTGGTGATTAAGCCCACACTCTCCCCCTGAGAGAAGGCCTGTGCCCTACAGTGGGACGTATATAGGCTGCTTATGTATGTATATTCTTCATTATTTTAGGGCTCTGACTTAAGTTACGAGTTGTAACTAGTAATCCGCGTGACGTGGACGGTGGCTGATATGAATATGAATATATTAAAACGGTGACAAGAACCTTACTTAAAAATCATCACCATCATCAGCTATTTGACGCCCACTGGAGGAAATAGGCCTCCCTCATGGTTTTCCAAGACTCCCGGTGTTGTGCCGCCCGCATCCAACGACTCCCCGCCACCGTAATAGGTCGTCAGATCATCTGGTGGCTGCCGACGCTGCGTCGTCCGGTCCGCGTACATAATCAATAACTATTTAAATGACATTATGACTGATGCAATTATTACTATCACCTATAAAGTTTACTATATTTCGCATCCCTCAGCCTCAGTGCTTTAAATTGCCAATCCTTCAATTCTGCGTTTTTAGATTTTCCTGAATTTTTGAAGCATCAGAAGACCCCATCAAAAAATAACGTTGTAAAAACTAACACCCTCGTCGCCCGATCAGCACCTTTCTATACGTATTCTATCTGACACCGCAAACGTTGATTCAGATTCGTTTGACAGGAGATTTTTATATATTAAATAAACTCTCAAAAAGGTAACAGGTAATTAAGCCTATACTCTCTCTCCAAGATAAAGCCTGCGCCCGGCAGGCTACAATCTACAGTATAAAGGCTACATAAAAAAAATATTTCGTGAAATCATGACAATAGAATCGGGTCGAATGGAGGCAAGACCAAGTCTTCGACCCCCGTAGCATGGCGGGCTTGTCTCATTACAAATTTAAATAAGCCAGTAAGCCGATAGCTCCTATGAATCACCGAACGAACTTTACATATTTTCAAGTAGGTATAATAATTTTAAGTTAACCAGCAGAGCAGTAGGAAAATGGAGTTTCTGGTTCAATTCCCGGCATGTACGAATGATTTTATTTTTCAAGTTATCTTTGACTTTTTAAGACAAGATTTTATGAATTTAAAACACTGCATCCTCCTTTAGTCTGCACCGTTTTCTAATCATACAATTGCGTATCCTGCCATTTATACTGGCAAACCCAGGTCTCTAGGTGTGCTCCGTGAGCCTTGATTTTTCTCTCATTTAACTTCTATGATGTAGCTAAATTTTCCTTCGGGGCATGTCATCACGCTACAATAAACAATTTTCTCAACTATACTCAAGAATTGTGAAATTCACAAAGATAAAACTGGTGGTATGCTTCACCCATCGAGCCTCCTCGGTTGCCATGGCAACCACTCGGGCTAGATTTACGGAGCGAGAAGCCTTCCCAGCTTTATGGGCACTTAGGTAGTGCCTAGTGGCAGATCGGCCCTAATTTACCTAATGGCCGTTCGAGTTTTTGCTAAAGTGCGGTCGCCGCGTCAGCTCGCGTTTTGTGAACGTGACAGACAGTGTATCTTGCGGAGAAAGAGGTTTGTAGAGTCACTATGACGTGTTACGAGAGATAGGTCGTTGACATAGAAAACATAGTTTAATAAAATTTAATAAATAAATAACTTCCACACAATCCCGACAGTTTTATCATCTAAATAATATTCAATGTTATAGTAGCCCTTAGGGACCAAAGTGTAATTCACACATTTTTGAACCGCGTTTCTGGCAAGCTTATTTATATCTTAATATCTTCAGGTATCTTATTGTAGTATCGTGTACAATGCCCCATACAGGAATTAACCTTTGCTAGCCTTAATCTTGGGAACGAAAGTTTATGTATATTTCCATTGTATATTCATCAAAGATTTTATTTTATTTCATTTCACGGTTTATCAGCCTTCGACTGAACAGTCTGAGCTCAATGTACATAACCCCATCTATTCTGAGTTACGATTACGATACAATACAAGCAGGCGAGTTAATTGTTAACCTAAGACAATCACCTACCGAATTACCTCAGAACATTATTGCCTAGTAATTATTTACGCCACCTCAGACCAAAATACGCCTTAATCCTCGGACAAGAGAGGTTAATTTCCACGTCAAGGGAATAGCAAACGATCCCAGTACAAACCACCAAGCTAATTATGGCGGGTGTAATACAAAATGGAATTAGTATTGGGATAGATGATTCGTGTATAACGTTGCCAGTAAGATTACAGCGCTTGGGAAAGGTCGATAGAGATACCGAATATACAGGAGGGTCTGTTGTAAATCATTGTTTAATATACGAAGTATTTAATTGTAATTCTTTCTTCCGGTTGTGCGATAAAGTGTTCTCTATCTATTTACTAAAATTGAATTTTTTTACTTGGTGAAAGAGCTGGAAGTTCAATATTGCATTATGGTAAAAGTGTGTAATGTTGGTGATTACCGCTGAGGCGCCATTGAGAGAGTTTAAGAGAGCCGAGGACGGTAATCGTTAATAACACAAGTGTATGATACGACGTTTTTCAACACATTTGTGAAGAAAATAATACTAAAAAATAATTTTTTTCATAACTAGTACTTGTACACATTTAAATTAATAATTAACTATAATTTCAACAGTGAAAACGAGTTGTGAATTTTTTCAACTCGTGAATTAGTCATCATCAGTCAAAAATTAGTCAGTTTGCCTATGCGCGCGCATCTATAATGGCGATCGGCCATAGACTAAGAGAATGAGGTTCCTTTTTTTTTTGGCTTTTTGCGATAGCGTTTTAGCCACGTACAAAATGGGGAATTCAAGGTTTTCTTTCTTACAGATAATACGAAAGTTATATCTGAGCTACAGTTTTATTTATTAAAAACGTACAAGTTGAAATTATCTATTTAAATACGAAGTTGCGTGAAATGAACAAGCAATAGGTAAATTAATTTATTTGTACTATTGAACACGATCTTTTTTGTAACGAAACTCTTTTAAGAACAAAGCAACTCAACCAATAATAGTTTTTTACATAACTAGGGCCGTAAACAGCCCGTGTTGTGTACACAATTTTATGTCGTCACTTGCTTCACCCGCTTTTTGGCCAGGTGTGGCATAAAATAAAAAAAAACCCTATAACTAACTTGTGAATAATAGCAATGAAAACGTCAGAGTTTTATTACAGGTGTCATTATGTGCCTAATTGCGGTGAAATTAGAGCCATTTTATGAGCAAGTATGTTGAAAAGATCTTTTTCTATTTTTTTTGCTGCGTTGGCAAATTTTAATGCGGATGAGCCCAATGTGGCTCTTTTGTGGTTTTCGCCCGCTGGTAGAATAATATATTTAAGTCTACTTTATGCGTGTATGAAACTAAATAAAAAAAATAAAAAAATAGTCTGGGATTCCGTGTGGCGCCAGATTAAGAATAGCGTCACTCCAATTCCTTCCGTGGATGTCGTAGAAGGCGACTAAGGCAGCAGCGTCTTCCTGAGATTCCAACCGCATACTGCGATCGCCAACCCGCCTGCCAAGTGTGGCGATTATGGCAAAACCCCTCATGGTTATGAAAACCACGAAGGAGTCCTATGTCCTGCAGTGGGCATCAAATGGCTGATGACGAGTCTGCGAGTGAAAACAAAAAGTGCGTGCCGGCCAAGTGCGTGTCCAGCAAAGCGCAGTGCGCGGTTCCGTAGAAAGAGGGGTTTTATACAACTAACAACTTCATAAAAGTACTTTATGAAGTTGTTAGTCGTTAGTAGGAATTTGTACGAAGTGTTCCTTTTGTAAGTTAATCCACTATTACTCTTTAACTTGTAAAGCCTACTTAGCCGTTATAGTTTTCGTTTTAACTTAATTATTACATATTATGTGCTACTGCCCGTATTTTTTTTTCGTTTCTACAAACAGCCGTTCAATTTAAAAAGAAAACCTATTAATAAATGGCTACTCTACACCCACAATATTTTTAAACGAATAATCCAACGATCCCCTTGACTATGGCGTAAACGAGAAAACATTTCAACCAAAATTTAGGACAGATGGACGGACGTGCCGAAACTGTGGCGGTTCTTTCTTGACTACGGAACCCTAAAAAAGGTTCCAATCCATTTTCGAAAAGTTGGTAAAAGAGGCCTTAATAAAGAGTCTAGAAATCTCTGTCTGTGTGTGGTTTTCAATTGCACTGTCTGTCTATCTGAGAGGTATAAAGCCAATTTCCAACAATACTCAATTCATTCTACGTGCAAGGTTTATGTCAAACTCCGGCAACAGCTCCCTCGGAGCGATAAAACTTAAGTGCTCAGGTAGTACTAGAGCCGAATTATGATCTGCATCAATTAGACAGTGTCTGGAACAGATATGCTATATCACTGATGACTCTGCTACAGATATTAGGGTAGGGTAGGCATAAAGGCAGATCCACACTTATAATTTTGGCAATCAAATGCTCTCAAAGTCTTGGGTAACTCGGGAGCGAGATATGATAACATGACACATATATCGATTGTGTGTTTCTGAGTTATATTCCAGAGATAACAACCCAATCTCGTTTCCTCAATCACAAACACACTCTGTATGGAAGCGGACTCGTAGATTGTTCGGCTAACTTCGGATGCATTCGGTCAACTAATCAACGCCCAACAGATGCTCTGGTTTCGTCACGATATTTTCCTTCACAATTTAGTGACTAATTAGATTAGAGTAGTACTCTTTACTGTACACACCAGAAAAGAAAACACCTACATTAAAAGGAAAATAGATTAAATACATACATACATAAACTCACGCGTGTATCCCAGAGGGGTAGGCAGGGACCAGGGACTGCCACTTGCCACGATCCTGACAGATCACTTTCGCTTTCTCAACATTCATTAGTCGTTGCATGCATGCACGCCAATTTCGGGTACTTTTCATCTTGCCCTTTGCTAATACATCCCCTATTTGGGATTTAAATACATTATCAGCTTTAAACTAAGGAAATCAATTACCAGGAGACGGGCAGCAGCGTCTTCCTGAGATTCGAACCACATACTGCGATCGCCAACCCTCCTGCCAAGCGTGGCGATTATGGCGAAACCTCTCATGGTTATGAAACCATGTACTGCAGTGGGCGTCAAAAGGCTGATGATGATGATGATGATGATCAGCTTAATTCCGGATTCATTTACTTGATTTTTTAACAAGCAGTATTCAAGTAAGTAAAACCGGAATCAAGCTAATAATATGTAGTCACCATTTTTAACTATTAGGCGATTTCTACAGATATATATATATATTTATATCTATAGAGGCTTCAATTGGCAGTATCGGGATCAAGCTGGTGTATACGCAGTTTATTTCTAGAGCTTGCAGTTGACTTAAAGACTGGTCTGAATTTGGTAATTTATCAGATTGAATAGGCAGGCCTTTTAGTGGATTTGAGCTAACTCCAAGACGTTCGGGTCTATTGAGTCAGTCTAACCGAGAACCGCAAAAACTTAGCATGTGGGTTAATCTTTAAACTATACTATATACTACGTCTATGTTTACTGTGTACTGTTACTTGGTAATTCATATTATTATGTGATGCTTTGTATACGTGTGTATCTTGTGTAAGTAAATCATTAACCTGCATAATAACCGTCTATCATATACACGCTGAAATCTGGGTGGTTTGAAAGCCGCGGTTATGTAATTGAAAAATTCCATCTATAGAAGTTAAATAACAAAAATGAATTGAGAAATCTTGTTTTGAAAAATTCGCAACCAATTATTATTACCGACTCTCCGTCTATCAGAAGAATGACCCGCGGACCCGCGGCGCGCACGCACCGCTCTGGCTGGCTACTAATGCTTCTCACAGATCCGAGTTAGTGTCGAGATATTATTCGAAAGTGACTTAAAAAAAAAACAAACTAGCGTATTCTCTAGCTGTTGTTAGGCGCGTTCATTTTCCTCTGGCTCTCAAGCCACCCAAAACGCATGGTGTACAGCTTGGTGGTCATTTCTCCTTCGCAATCAATTCTCGGCAGTAAATGATCCTACAGAGATGCGGGCCCAGAAACGACACTAACACGGGTAATGGCCGGCTGGTATCGGGTATAAATTATCATCGCCGATGCTATTCTGCGCCAGTGTCTAATGGTGCGCCCGCTAGATGGGAATTATTTATTGTCAGCGCGTGGAGCGGGGGGCAGGCTGCGGTCTCAGTGATGGTAGAACGGCTACACTGGCAGCTGATCAAGTTTATTAATTTTGCCTGTGATATGCTTCTTAGGATGCAACGTAGGAGGCCCACCAGCTCGCTAGAGCAACGATCTGAGGCATATTGCTGGCAGCGGTTGGATGGGGATGGCCGCAGACAGAAACAAGTGGCGTGCCTTGAAGCCTATGTCTGCCTATGCAGTGGATACTTCTTCTTCTATATGTACCGTCTCCTGTCGGAGGCTGGCAACCAATAATTGGTTGACATAATTCAGCCGAATTATTCGGCTGTCTTGCTTGTCGGGGCTGCACACACAAGGAGCCGGTACTCTGTTTGAACCACTTTAGTAGGTAAGTTGTGTAAGCATGATGTCTTTGGTCTCCCAGGTCTCCTTCGTCCTGGAATTTTGCCTTGTTTGATACGTTGAAGGCGACTGTATTGGTGTTACGCATGTTATGTTCTAAAAATACTCTACCTTCCGTTACTTGATTTCTTCAGGCAGCCATCAGTCACCCAGATCAGAATAAATTGACTGCCTCGTTGTCTAGCGGTATCACGTCTGATTACCATGCCGGTGTGTATTTCCATGTTTGTGATGTCCTAGTCTGGTTACCAGGATATCCTAGTTTGAGACCAGGACAAGTGATTGTGTTGTGTGGAAGTTATTTATATTATTTAAATTAAAACGGCAAGAAAACGGATATACTGACAAATTAATTCGCCTTGCGAGAGACATAGACAGATATACGAAGAGTTGCAGAAAACCTTCGCGGCAGTCCCAGAAGAAAAAGAATAATACAGCTACTAAAAGAATAAAAATGCAGCTTAAATTCAAAATCACAATTCAAATTAAAAAATGTTTTATTCAAAATAGCAAAGGAACTACGACTCAATGGACGTTACAAGTTAAACTAGATGTCAACTTGAAAATCTATCATTTTGGAAAAAAATGGACAAAAAACTCCAAACTTAGTCTTTTCAAAGTCCTAGAACTTATGCAGGAACTGGCTTTAATTCCAGACATCATTGTCATCTAACGAATCTCTAATGTTATAGTAGCCCTTTTAGCACAAGGTGTGCTTTAAAAATTTTTTTGAACCGCGTTTCCGGCAAGCTTATTATATATTCAGGGATCTTATCGTAAAAACTTATAAAAGCCCTTTCTTTCAGAGATAGAGAGAAAGAGAGAGAATAGGGGCTTAATCACGACGCGTGCCCACTGCGGATTGGCGATTTCAAGCGCTGAGGTGTGTGTATGTGAACTCCTCAGGCACTCAGGTTTACTCACGTTTTCCTTCAAAATTAGCGAGATCCGCTACCGCTTATGACAGTGAGACCGCGCCCTTAGCCCGGCTTTTACCGCTCAAACTAAGAGCACACGCCCTAATGACGCTATCGACGTGTCATAATTACGTCATGTTTATGCGCGACCCGTAACTCTGGCTGCCCCTAAAAGGCGTGGGTGTTATAGACCGGAGAGGTAAAGGAAAGTGAGGTTTCGTTCATATATCGGTGAACATATTGAATATCAATAAAGGTTTTTGTATTTGGTGTCATACACTTGAGGCTTTCACGCTCTGAGGTCCTGGCTTCGAGTCCCGGCATGTAGGAATGACTTTGTTTTGTAAGTTCCAATGCCAGCTATTATACCTAGGCTATGACCGAGCGGTAGTAGCCTAGTGGGTAGAACATTGGACTCGGAAACGGGAAACCCAGGTTCGATTCCCAGTGCGGGCATGTACCTATAACTTTGTTTTCTAAGTTATGTACATTTGTGAAGTTATAGTAGCAAAACGCCAACTGTGAAGGAAAACATCGTGAGAAAACCTGAGTGTCTGAGCTATTCACATACCTCAGCGCTAGAAATCACCAATCCGCAGTGGGCACGCGTGGTGATTAAGCCCATATCTCTCCCTGAGAGAAGGCCTGTGCCCTAGTGGGACGTATATAGGCTGCTTATGATGACCAAACTAATTAACAGATAAATAACACAGACACCTACACTCACACATATTCTCAGAATCATCCATTCACATATACACACACACTCTTACCGATTCGTAACTAAGTTATTATGTAGGTGAGATTTCCTCACGACTTCGTCCGTTACGGTCAGCGAGGTATTGATGAATTGACAGCAACCTTAATTAAACATCAGCACAATATTGAATAACAAAATAAACGACAGCACATCCTTCCGGCCAATTAACCCTGCAGCCGCGGTGTGTGCCTGGCGGACCCCACTCATTTGCGAGTGCGCCATTAATCAATATCGCTGCACGCGAAGTGTTGAAAATAGAGTTTGTTTCATATGAAAATGCGGATTAAAATTTCCACCGACTGACGCGACGTCTGCACTAGGTTTAAGTTAAGGATAATGCGCCTTTAAATCTTATACCTATACGTATGTATAAACCTATATTCGAACAGTCTTATTTATAAAAACTTGATTTCACTAAAACACTCTAAGAGTAACAGGAATTCCTGCCGTAAACCGGCTTTAACTCCATCTTAAGAGTGTTCTAGTAGAATCGTGTTTTTGAAATAAGACTGTATATCTATTATTATCTATTAAAGTCGGGTTAGTTACACTTACACCATTTATAACCCAAGAACGGCTGGACCGGTTTGTATGATCTTTTATTTGTTGGATTTGACTGCGCCTTAAGACTGTTCTTACGTGGAGCATGCTGTCTCGCTCCCACAATTTAACATTTTTTGTAATAAAATAAGCATACTTCTATAATGTTCGTATCACCACATCAATGGTTGGCTGGAAGAGATTTCTGCTGAAAAAAGCTCGCCATGTACACTTTTTAATTTTTCTGTAAATGTTTTGTTTCATGTGTTTTTTTTTTTTTTTTTGTTTTAATGTATTGTTCCACCTTGGTATCGCAAAGTTTTAAATTTTATAAATTATTCGCCAAACTGCGTGGCAGTAAAGTATAAAGTGCGTGCAATAAAGTATAAAGTACTTTGGATGAATGTGGTGTGAGGGTTTGATGAAAAATTAACTTGCTGATATTTAAGGTACATTTTTTCTTATACTGTGTTAAGTTTTTGATTCAGATAATTTGATTCTAAAATTAATAAATTTGGGAACAACTTTTCTTTGTTAAACACTACGTACAGGGAAAAGAAAATGTAATAAAAATGACCGTAATTTAATTTAAACCCTCAGACCACATTTATTAAAAGTTCACTAATTTTATTACAATAATAAAAAATGTAAAATTGTGTGAGCGAGACAGCATGCTCCACGTAAGAGCAGCCTTAAGATTTTTCCCTGTGCCGATGACCTTGAGCGTTTGACACAGGTGTGCAGCACTTCAACATTTCACCGCTAGATGACACGACTGAATTAATTCCTAGTAGTAATCTCCATAGAAAGACGCGCGCGCGGCCGCACACACACAGTCTCATTACCTTCGCGTGAGCACACGCCGCCAAACGCACACATATATAGCCGAATTTCGAACGCGTCGAGCGAGCCGAGCGGTTTCTACTTTTCTAGCCGGCTCGCCAGCCCGCCCGCGTACCTACGCGTAGATTGAATAGACTTCAATCTAATGCTTTCTTTTATAGTATGCGCCATTATTAGTATTATTACAAACAAAAAAGATAAAGGTAGGTACATCTCTTCAAAACTTATCTATGCTTTGTAGAAAGAATAGCTTTTAAACAAAAATCACATGTTTAGTACGTATTTGTTTACCTACCTACTTACGAAATAGTACATGTTTTTTCACAACAACAGGTTTTTATGTTGAAAAAAAATCATCTTATCTTTTTTCAATAAAGTGAATTTGACTTTGATTTCACATGGATGTATTTCGGGACTCAGTGGCAAAATTGGAACGTAGGAAGCGACTTCCCCATATGAAATAAAAAATATATTTCAAATGCCAATTCCATGGAAAGTAGAAATTACGACCATTTTAATTGTTATCCGGATTTTACGTCGTTAGGGTTGTCACGCTCTCAGATAGTAATTTATAATCCGGATCTGATTTGATTTTGAAAAAAATCTGTAAATACCTGGTGCCATTATTATTGATATTTTAATTAAAATAGTAACATGATATACATCGCATATAACAACTTTATGTACAGGGTGTGACGTGAAGAATGTATATACTTACATAAAGTTGATCAGCGAAAAACAGCTAGATAAAATTGTTGTCCCATTTTGATGTTACTAACTTGAAATTTTCTATACGATTAGTTTTTTTGCTAAAACTGACGGAGAAAATCGAAAACTTGGAGAAGCTTCTTTTTTTTTCAACGGCTTGGGATAATGGTAACACTTAGGGGTGGTCTTTTAAAACAACATAAACTCGTTGCATAAACCCTAGATAGGACGGTGACGTCAACAAATTTTTATGGCAAATTTAATAGTGCCGATTGAAAAGTAAACTTGCTTAAATTTTCAACCAACACCTAATGCAGGTTTTGCCACCGGGCCCCGCTGGTCTAGCGGCTGGACTAATATTGTATCAACTTTATAGTCACACAGCATTTGAATGCTAAAATAACTAGACGTGCGAAAATTCTTGAATTTTTGGTTGTTCTAATTTCGGTCTTATCAGGTGCTAAAAGATTTTCAAGTTCCACATATGGTATAAACTTGGAATTTTCCATCCTCAGGGTGATCCCTCAATCCGATAAGAAAAATCTGACTTGGAAAATCCGGTCTTTACAGCTTTTTTGTCAAAGGCTGAGAAAACGGTAACATTACGGGGTAGTCTTGTCGAACAAATGTTGAATAAGACCTTGGGTTGGATGACAACGTTAACTTACTTTTCACAAAATGGCGTAAGTCGAATTTCAAGCTGGCTCCTAAAAATTTAAAAATTCTGATTTTTATCTCTGGCTCCGTTTTTGTATGAAAATTAGTATTGGAGGTTTTTGTGGTTACTGATGACTACTCTGCGCCATGTTTATAAGCTGTTTTCGAGGGTCCTCACGAATCGTCTTGAACCTCTCGAACAAGGCGGTTTCCGAAAGGGCTTTAGTACCATAGACCACATCCACACGTTGCGGCAAATTATACAGAAGACTGAGGAGTATAATTTGCCATTATGCTTTGCGTTTGTGGACTATGAGAAAGCCTTCGATTCGATCGAGTTATGGACAGTGCTCGAGTCTCTCCAGCGTTGCCGTATTGACTATCGGTATATCGAGGTGCTGAAATGCTTGTACAACAGTCCACTATGACCACAGAACCACTATGTCGGTCCGAGTACAGGAACAGAATTCGGAGGCAATTCCATTGAAAAAGGGCGTAAGACAGGTAGACGTTATCTCTCCAAAAATGTTCACAAACGGACTGGAAGATACCTTCAAGCTTCTGGAATGTCAAGGACGCGGCATCAATATCAATGGCGAGTACATCACTCACCTTCGATTTGCCGACGATATAGTAGTCATGGCAGAAACGATGGAAGACCTCGGCATAATGCTCGAAGACCTCAGTCGAGTTTCCCAACGGGTGGGCCTTGAAATGAACATGGACAAAACGAAAGTCACATCGAATACTCGTTTCGTGCCCACCCCAATAACATTGGGGAACTCGACTCTCGAAGTTGTAGACGAATACGTCTACTCAGGACAAACAGTCCAACTAGGCCGGTCCAACTTTGTGAAAGAGGTCAATCGTCGAATCCAACTCGGCTGGGCAGCATTCGGGAAACTTAGAAAAGTCCTTTCGTCTAATATACCTCAATCGCTCAAGACAAAATTATACAACCAGTGATAACTTATGGCACTGAAACGTGGTCTCTCACTATGGGCCTCATAAGAAAGCTCAAGGTCACGCAACTAGCTATGGAAAGGCCTATGCTTTCTCTACGATATCGAATCAGAAATGATGAGATTCGTAGAGGAACGAAAGTCGTCTACATGAAGACCACATATCGGCAAGCGCAGCGTAGGACGACCAGCCGACAGATGACCTCATCCAAGTGCCAGGAAGACGCTGGATGAAATCCGCTTCCAACCGGTCTTTTTGGAAATGCATGGAGGAGGCCTATATTCAGCAGTGGACTTCTTGTGTTTCCATGACTCAAGAGGTTTATTTACAAAAGCTGTTGAAAATCTTTAAATATAGTGTAAAAATACAGAGGATTATAAATATTTTAAAAGAGTGGAAATTTTGATAAATTTGAAGCTTGGATTAAGATTTTGGCTCAAAATCTTTGAATTTAAATCATCGACTTTACGCAATTTTTTATTTTATTTTACACTACGCGCATTCACTGAAGCGGTTTTAAAAGGGTGAATATGTGTCATCGCTTCCGTGCCTGTGTGGCCACATAGTCCATTAAGCGAATCTGACAGGAGTATTTTTTTTCTATGTTATAACACAAACAAAATAATAAAAATTTTAAGAACAAAAGCAAAATAATTTATTTTTTACAGAAGAAAAAAAAACATTTCAAAATGGATATTGACCAAAGAAATAAAACAAAAATTATGAAAATGGATAAAGACTTCGTTGCTAAGGATGTTGGCAAAAGAGCTACAAATGGATTTGAGTGCTTATTTGGCCTGCATCCTTGTTTCAGCACAAAGACTGATAAATATAATTATTAATAAACAGTGCCGCCTCGTCTTAACTTATATTGGTATATTATAACAGATTAATCTGTTGATAATCGTATTAATAGTGTAATTCATACCATTTCTATTATTTCATTCCAATAGCACAGGAAACATACAGCATTTAAGTGATTTTTGTCATTAAAGCTGATAGTTAAAAACTATCCATACCATAGTACAGGGAATTCTAGTTTGATTGCGTTGTGTGGACGTTATTATTATTATTATAATTTTGGAACTCCCCACCGACGAGTGTTTTCAAGATACATTAAACTATTCATTGTGACACTTAAATAAAAATATGTAATATCGGTAAACCAGGAACGCAGATTTTTATTTAATCTATTGTGTGATACAGTACTTCTATTTCTATTTGGTTACTTTTTGTTACACTTTTCCTTTTTGTTAAGGTTTCAGTTGTTTTTTTTTGTCACGTGTACAAAAAACCTACCTACTTTCTTTTTTTGTCATTATGATTACGGAACCCAAAAAATATTATGAGCGTTAAATTATATATTTAAATTACATTGTACCTAAAAATGAGCATCGAATAAATCATGAGTAAAAAAACCCGGATTTTGTGACAACCCTAGCGAAAAACAATTGAATAGGATCAACTTATACATGTCATGGAAGTGTGATTTATATTACATGTAGGGAAGGTAAAGAGCATAATTATTGCAGTGTAGATAACTTATCCCAATACGGCGGAATTTCGAGAAAAAAAAAACTAAAAACAAGTACACACGTATATAAATTATAATTGCTTTAAAATTTTTAGCATTACGCCATTGATTCTTCTAACAATACTTCCGCATGTACAATAAAATGCGTGATAAAAATATACAGCGTTTTATTTTATTTAAAACAGAAAAACATGTCAGGCAGATAGAAAAAAAATTCACAGACGAAATCTACACAGAATCGTTTATGAATCAAGTATTATTCGTAACGCCAATCGAAGTTATTATTTACCAACACATTATTTACCGCCTATGTACCCTACAATCTAACGAGGAGGCGAAGTGCGAGCGCGAGGACTGAAACAAAACTCCATCAAACTAAAATGAACCTTAAATGCTAGGTATTAGAGACTACAATACTCGAGCAGAAAGTCTAGCCGCGTGCGGCCGACCTAATCGCGACAATAAATGGATTATAATACATAGGTAGTTAGGTTTCATTTTTAGTGAACCTCGCTTTTACTGTGATTTAGGCACAAATAATAGAACGATGTTTCGCTTAGATTCGTAATGTTACAATAGCTCGGATGGGAAGAGGCGTCCCTTGAGCGGCAGAGAGCTTTTGGTTCGAACTTCGAATAATGATTATAATAAATGATCGGTTTCCTTTTTTTCTTCTTCTTTGTTCTTCTTTTTATTTTCTTTTTTAGTTATTTACTTAAATAAAAAAATACAGGAAATGGGAATTTACATTTTATGTTTTTCTAACGATTGAAGCTCGATCACTACTACAAAAATCAGTCGCCGTGCGTTGGTCTTTTGCAAAAACTCGAAAATGTCTCCACCGATTGGACTAATAGGTATATAATATTTTTTGTTTTGTTCGGACATGGGACGTGGGGCGAGGGCGCGGAAAACACCCATCCCTTCAGGAGCCTGTTTCATAGAACTACAATTCATTGTGACTATGACCGAAAGCCGATTAACCCACAGATTAACAAATAGACTCTGCTGCGCAGTGTACCTCGAATTGTCATAATAAACTTTGAAATTATAGTTTTGTGAAACTTGACCCAGTACATTTTGTACGAAAGTGAATTGGAAAGATGCGGCGTCTTTTTCGGTCCTTCACCCCACGTCCTTGGCCTACAATCGGTAATTTTGTATGAGAATTGCCACTTTGAATTAATTTCACTACCTATATGGCGCTCGAGGTGAACTTTGGAAGGTTGATTTATGATTGATGAATCGCTTATGAAAAGTTACAATCAAATCAATGGTGATGCGAAGAGCGCCTGGTCACAGACAACATGCAACGAGTAGCTGGTTTTTTCCTCGTAAGGCGTAATGTGATAAATTGATGAAAACGTTTTTTCTGAATGAGTAACTATTGTTCCTGTTAGTTTTAAACATGAACATACAAGATTTTGATATTGCCCGTAAGACTGTATAAGCTTAAACGTAATCCACTGCGCATTTAAAATGGTTCATAAATTCTTAGGTTTGTTTTAAGCATTCTTACGGAATATATTTACTCATAGAAGGCGTAAGGTTATGACAGTTGTCATACATGCCATAGGGAATCGAGGAGTTAAATTATATCATATATTAATTTCAAAGATCTGCCATTTTCCTAGAGGATATCACAAGCGATTCAAAAGCGTCTTCCAGCCAGTTCCAGCACACTGTAGCCCCTTAAGTAGATAGCTGAAAAAATAACGTATTTTTTACTGATTCTCACGAAGTTTGCCGGCCAAGCTAGTTAAACTATACTCCAAATTGTTATATTAAATTAAACAGGTCTAAACCCGATTATTTATTAGGTAAAAACAGTAAACCCCAAATTGGGTATTTGACAAAATATCAAATGAGTTACTTTTAAAACGGAATTTTGTATGAAAATACTGGTTTATGACGTCACATTTCAGAGCACTCCTTTTGTTTAATCTATTTCAAAATTGTAATAACTAGTAATTGAATAAAAGAGATACATTTTTCGATACATTTTGTAATTTTTGTTTTAATCGAGCATATGAAATAATTTATTGTTGATCGTGTCAAATACCGAATTCTAAAAAGAACTCATCACAATTAACTTACTACAGCATGATTTTGAAATAGTTTCTGTTTTCCATTACGTTAAACGTTTAAGAGTCTATCGTCCGATATGCGTAAACAAGTGAAAAAAACAATCGAGTTGGCCGGCGCCAACCAAAAAACGCTCTTTAACTTAAAAATATTTATCATTATTACACATATTCATCATCTGATCATATATGTAATAAATTCACAGAAGGTATGCAGTATTTTCGGAGTGCATCGCGAAAATGAGATGAATTGTTATTTACGCGTAATTAACCGTTATCAGTCCAATCGGGAATGTAGCTGTTAAAATTGGCGGGAATTTTCAGACGGCACAAATAAAAAAATGTGAAATGGAAAAAACACAATTCTAGAATGAACACAAGGCTCAGATGTAAGCTTTATTTTTACGAGCCTTGGTTGCCAAGGAGAGCAAGGAACAGTTAGAACTACGAGTACTTTGCCGACTAAGCTGAGAGGTTGGTAGAGGCAATTACTATTACAAACACACACACACACGCACGCACGCACGCACGCACGCACGCACACACGCACGCACGCACGCACGCACACACACACAAACACACACACAGAAACTCCCTCTGTCTCCCTCTCTCTCCGAAAGAACGCAAGTGGCCATTGGAAAGAGTGATATTTAGAAAAACAACTGCTTATATAAAAACCTATTTATAGGCAAAAAATTCCACCTATGCCGGGAGTTGAACCTGCGACCTCTGGCTAACCGTGCCAACGGTCTCCCATCTGAGCTAATGGGTAAGTGCAGGCATCGGCGAAATTAGTTAGCCAGAGGTCGCGAGTTCAAGTCTCGGCATGGATGGAATTTTTAGCCTCCAAATAGGTTTTTAAAAATTGTCCTCAGCACGGGTTAGCGCAACAAAACAGAATATAACTATATGCCACACATATCAAACCTAAAGTTTAGCAGCGAATTTATGATTGACTTCTGCAACTTTTGGTGCCGGGTGCGAGTCTGAAAATTCTGAAATACCATTTTTTTTCAACTACGAACATTTTTCATTGATGTTATTTTAATTAAGTCCGTGTATTCGTTTGCTATCGGTGTTTTCCTTATTATTTTATTTACAGTTTCGCTTTGTGAAACTTACGTAAGACATATGTGAAACGTAATAACAGGTACATGGACTTGATTTTACATACATACATACATGCATACATAAACTAATGCCCGTATACCAGAGGGGTAAGCAGAGGCCAGGGACTAAAACTTGCCACGATCCTGACAGATCACTTTCGCTTCCTCAACATTCATTAGTCGTTGCATGCACGCACGCCGGTTTCGGGTACTTTTTATCTGTCTTTTGCTATCCCTAGGGGATCCCTTTACAACCCCTATTTGGTCGAAGTATGTCCGCCTGGGTCGTCCCTTACCGGCAATTCCATCCACATTCGCTCGATATACATTTGTTTCGTCAACCTTTCTTCCTTCATCCTCTCCACGTGTCCAAACCAACGCAACATTCCTTTCTCAATTCTAGTCACTACATCCTCTTTCACTCCACAACGTTCTCTAATCAAACTGTTGCGTATCCTGTCATTCAAAGTAACACCAGACACACTTCTCAAGGACCTTATTTTTGCTGCGTTAATCCTACTTTCTTGCTTCTTTTGCCATACCCAAGTCTCGCTAATACACATAAGTGTTGGTACGAGCTCTCCATTATGGATAGCCAATCTAGCTCTTTTGGAGATGTTTTGGCCACTAATCCTTATCTTGCACTCAGTCATTTCATCATCTTTTTCGAACACCATTACTTTCGTCTCGCTCACATGAATATTCATTCCTTTCTTTTTAAATGCCTCATTCATTACTGTTACTTGTGTCTGCAGGTCTTCAACCGACGATGCAAACAAAACCTGATCATCGGCGTATAACAAGCACTTGATTTCATTAATGCACGAACGCGTCGTACGCAAGCGTCGAACGCTGCAGCCGTGGTAGCCGAGTGGTTAGAACTTTGGACTCGGAAGCGAGAGACCCAGGTTCGATTCCCAGTGCGGGCATGTACTCGTACTTATGGCTTTCTTTTGTAAGTTATGTACATTTGTGGGCATGTACTCGTACTTATGGCTTTCTTTTGTAAGTTATGTACATTTGTGAAGTTATAGAAGCAATACCACTCGCTAACGGTGAAGGGAAAAATCGTGAGGAAACCTGAGTGTCTGAGCTATTCGCATACTTCAGCGCTTGAAATCGCCAATACGCGGTGGGCATGCGAGCCCATACTCTCTCTCTAAGAGAAGGCCTGTGTCCTACAGTGGGACGTACTTAAATAGGCTAAAACATTATTAATGTATTTATTTACAGTATAGTCAGCAACAGACTACGCCGATATGGAGCAGCCACATCGGCGGGTTCCGACAGCAATTTTCAATTTGCATTAAAAGCTTATCAGTTTTAATGAACAAGCACTAAAAGTTGGCCAGCCGCCGGCGCACCATGCCATTGGGGCCGGTAATGCCCTTAGTATGCATTTTAGTGTTAAAAAACAGTTTGCCAGCTAATGCGCCTGGAATTAACCATCTACGGAAAGTGGAAATACTTTGGCTCTTTTTTTCTTTCCTATGAAAAAGTTAGGTTCCGCAATTTTTACCTGACTCCGAAGGCGAACAAGGTTAGTCATTTATGACCATGCCGAAGCCAAACAACTCAACCGACTTTGGGACATGAGGTGTAAAATAAAAGATTCGATTTAATCATTGCTGACTGTAAATAGAGATATTGACGATGCAAGTGTCACATGACGTCATGGAAAAATAAAAATCGCGGACGTCATATCGTTAGTAAGAAATTACAGATTTTAAGAGGATGCCAGCATACAGTGCCTAACTCTCTCTCTCTCTGTTTGCCTCATGTGACAACTCAACTGGGGCACGTCGAACCTTCAAGATGCCTAGAACCCAAATAAAGAAAAGGGTTACACGGCCGTTGGTTTAACGTGAAACGTCTATAAGTAAGGGTATTTCTAGCTCAAACTCCGTAATATATTACGTGATACTGGCACCATCTAGCGGCACGAATCAAGACGATCTGAGTAATGGCTACTTTGCTCTACTTAACGATATATAAATGAATTGCATATGTCGCGTACTTACACAGTTACAGCCCTCATCGAGGCGACATGTTTTCGTTGCATGCTATCTTAGACCCTTAAGTGACCCCCTACTACCGAACTGAAAGCCGTTTCACGTCAAAACATTAGCCTTTCCACACACTAATAATAAACAAGTCTGAAATGCAAAATTAACTTTTCACATTACCGGTCGGCTGTCGGGTAATGGAGGTGCCTGAAAATGTGCATTATCATGTTGCGTGGGACGGAACAGGACGTGGGACAGGACGTGGGACAGGACGGGACGAGTAGGGATGGGAAAGTTGAGATAAATTCACAGATTTCGTGCCTCACACGACTATCGAGCTATAAATGTCGTGAGAAAAATGTCGTGCTGACTTTTGACTTTTTTTAAAAAAGGTTAGGTTACAGGGCAAACCCTTAACCCGATCTTCTTTGTTTTAGGCTCACAATTGTAGCTGACAATTGTCCAGAGGAGCTTTTCTCAAATTGTTTATATGATTCTTCGTTTCCAAAATATCAAATATTCGGAAAAAATCGAATTTTTCTTTTCACTGCTTCGGCCATTTTTTGCACCTTACAGCTCTCGTGAATACGCGTTTTTGAGCCTTTTTTGAATAGCATATCGTCACAGCTCTCCGAGATATAAGGGGATCGCACTTTTTCATGAAATCGGAGCCTGCACTGTAGCGAACGAAGAGACATTTCCAATGTCAAAACATACGTTACAAAACTCACGCCTGTATCCCGGAGGGGTAAACAAAGACCAGGGTTTGCCACTGGCCACGATCTTGACCTCTTTCGCTTCGTCAACATTCATCAGTGGCTACATGCACGCTGGCAAGAAATGCAGATTGGCGAAGAAAATATATCGAGGGAATGGCCGGTAAGCATCCGGTAAGGGACGCCCTAGGCGAGCATAATTCGACCAAATAGGTGACGTATTAGCGAAGTTATGCAAAAATGAGAACAGTCGATCTGCAATAATAATCGCCAAAAAATTAATTAGATCAGCCAACAACATTTTTTGCCAGCAGAATAAATAAATAATAATAATACGTTCCAAACAACACAATCACTTGTCCCAGGTCCCAAACTAGGATACCCTTTGCTATGGTAACCATACAAGGACATCACAAACATGGAAATACACCCAGACTGAGGCCGTTTGTACAAATGTACGGCGGCCCCCAATGGGAATCGAACCCCGTGACTTACGGCAAGATAATCAGACGTGATACCATTAGACCAACGAGGCTGTCAAAATGAGTTGCAATTGATCTCGGTTGGTGCAGAAGGGCCTTGTTCCATGTTTGTGATGTCATTGCCTGGTTACCATTGCACAGGGCATGCTAGTTTGGGTCCAGCGGCTTAATAGTTTCTCCTTTAACGTATACATATGTGTGCGAAAGCGGAATGGTCATTTAGCTCTACCCTATATAAACATAAGGCGTAATGGTATCGCACATCGCATCGCATTGTTGCTTGTGTGCTTGTTTAGTTTCTGTGATGTATCTTGTTGGTATAATAAATGTCTTTCTTCTTCTTCTTCTTCTTCATTTCAGCGGATGTCTGAGACGTGACAATGACATAATATATATTTGTACGACAAAGTCGAGTAGATATTTCTCTTTTGTACACACACCGTGTGACGCCGGATTAAGAATAGCGTCACTCCATTTCCTTCCGTGGATGTCGTAGAAGGCGACTAAGGAAATAAATTACCAGGAGACGGGCAGCAGCGTCTTCCTGAGGTTCCAGCCGCATACTGCGATCGCCAACCCGCCTGCCAAGCGTGGCGATTATGGCAAAACCCCTCATGGTTAGAGGGAGGCCTATGTCCTGCTGTGGGCGTCAAATGGCTGATGATGATGATGGCACACACATTTTATGTGAAAAGTAACATAATCAAGGCGCTGGACAAAGTGATTGCGTAGTGTGGAAGTTATTTACCTATTATAATTTGTCGATAAATAAATTATCGATAACTCGCCTTTCACAACAACTCCGCACTAATTTGAACAAAAACGTGACCAAAACTAAAGCGCAGCCCATAATAAAATAGAGTGAAACAAATATAAAATGCAACGCGGGGCTACCCCGGACGAGCAGTTTTAACTCAGTTAGCCGCGGACGGGCAATTTCACTGCCGGGTAAAAATGGCTATGGAGGCATGGAAGTGGTGAGGGTAAATATCGCGAGAAAATCCGCGCTGAAGCAGAGGTTTAAATACTTGGAGACTGATAACCAGAGTTCTGATCACCAAAAAAATTTGCTCTATTAACAAATGTAATTTCAAAAAATTTGAAAAACTTGCAAAATATTAAGCTTTAAAGCGCAAACTTTTTGTTCGAGTAGGGCGTCCCCCCCCCCCTCCCTCCTGGCAAAGCGGTTGATCGTAGAAACATGAAAAAATTCAGGGTATAATGAACGTAAAAGGAAAACTATCACGGCCAAGTAGGCTTTACAAGTTAACGAGTAATGGGCGACCAACTTATTAAAGGAAAACTTCGTCCAAAATGTTGATTAAGTTTTTAGTTCTGTAAAGCAGATAAGACCCCTCTTTCTACGGAACCTTACACTGCGCGTGGCCCGACACGTACTTGGCCGGTTTTAATCCTGAGCTTTGTATGGTATTGCTTTGGTTTCCTGGTACAGTTGGTCTTATTTTTGCTACTTCGAAATCGCGTTGATTAGAGCTTTGGTTACAACTTACTCTTACACTTACACCCTGTATAATTATATTATTTAATTATATTTGTTCATTGTCGCTAGATGATAAAAAGTTGCAAAAAAGTCCAAAATTCCAACCTCCTTGGTTGCAATACTACTGGTACCTACTGGCACATTAAGCCTACAGCAACCATTAAATAAAATAAAAAAACACATTGCCGCTAGCGAAAAAAGTAGTTCAATTCAATTCTTAATTAATGGCTACGCTAAGGATTCTGCCAATGGGAAGTTTTGGAGATAGCAAGTTTTTTTTTTATTATTATATTTTTTTCTTTTTATTATTTAACAAAACCCCGTAGGTCAGTCGTGGTGATGTATTACCAATAACAGTAACAAAATACATAAATAACTAGATAAATTAGTAATATTTGCCGATAACAAGGCGGTGTGGTGAAGGATTTATTATTATAACCCCGGAGATAGGGGCCGTAAGGGGCGATAGTTGCAGTTAGGAGCACTTTTATTATTTCAATAAACACTAGCCATTGAGAAGAGGTAGAAGCTCCACTTGCTTTAAAATCTACAATTTTTCTTTTTATATGTGTTTTTTTTATTTTTCTTTCGTTTATTTAGAAATCAAATCCGTCCGTCCGTTCGTCTGTCACTAGCCTGTACCTCATGGACCGTGAAAGTTAAACAGTTGAAATTTTCACAGATGATGTATTTCTGTTGCCGCTATAACAACAAATACTATAAACAAATATTTAAGGGGGGCTCCCATACCAGAAAAGTTATTTTTTTGCGATTTTTTGCTCGATATTAGTAACGGCAACAGAAAGACGCTGGAAATGTTCAAATATTCTGTAGATAATGGTATGTAACTCTTCGTGCGCGAGTCCGACTCGCACTTAGCCGATTTCATTTTTTATTTTTCATCTATAAACTCGACATGGGATTCGCGCTCCCTTTCTGTACATTGTTTAAACAAAACACTTAAGTAATTCACTAAGACAATTAGATCGTGTGTATATATTTATTTTATGTAGCCTCGAGCCCACTGCTGGGCAAAGGCTTTCCCTTTAGTTCTCCACTCTTCTCCGTTCGTGGCCACCTTCTGTCAACCCGGTAGAAAGGTCGACAGATCGTCCCGGCATCTCTGCTTGGGTCGGACACTTTTGTTATGTCCGTCGCATGGAAGCCAGTCTGTGACAATTTTTGACGACATATCTGGATCCATACGGCTAATACTGTTTAATATTAGGGGTTAAAGTATGAAATTGCCGTTTTATTGCAATAGGTTCTTTGAATTGACATAGAATCTTCATGGTTTGAGGTTTTCGAATGAAACTTTTTTCAAATGGTTTCAATGATGTTCTTTTTTTAAAAAATGTGAAACATTTGAATATCGACTTTCAATTGTTTTTGTTATTCAATTTAGACAAGAAAGATGGATACTGCGAAAATTCGAGTGATTATGAGGCACCCATTCTTCGTATTTTTTTATTTTATTGATTTGACGCAAGTGAGTCAATATTGTGGGTAAGGTAACGTTAAACCATGCCGCTAATTCCTGGGTAGTTTGACTAGGGTCGGCTTCCACTATCTCTCTTAATTCATCGTTATTCACCTGTGTGGGCGGTCTTCCTCGTGGCTCGTTCTTTAAGTCGAAATTTCCATCACGAAAGCGTTTAAACCAAAATCGCACGGTGCGTTCATTAGTAGACCCCTCTCCAAAAGCAGCATTGATATTGCGGGCTGTTTCTGCCGCGTTAGTTCCGCGTCGGAACTCGTATTCAAAAATCACTCGAATTTTCGCAGTATCCATCTTTCTTGTCTAAATTGAATAACAAAAACAATTGAAAGTCGATATTCAAATGTTTCACATTTTTTAAAAAAAGAACATCATAGAAACCATTTGAAAAAAGTTTCATTCGAAAACCTCAAACCATGAAGATTCTATGTCAATTCAAAGAACCTATTGCAATAAAACGGCAATTTCATACTTTAACCCCTATTATTAATGCTTGCAGTGCGTATGCGCATGAATTTAGGAAAAAACGATGACTTCTAATGTAGTGATAAAGTCTGTCGGTCTTATTTATAAAAACACGATCCCTTAAAACGCCGATTAAAATAGTCTGTGGTGGAGATATTACGAGGAAAACTCGTAACCACAGATTAAATAACTGCCTCTCAGTAGTTAGAGGATCGTGTTTTTAAAAATAAGACCGTTTTATCTTATATCTCAGATGTCAACGACCATTACCGTTAGATTTCAAAATATACATTATTATTTATTTTCATTTGTTTCTATTTTGGCAACAGACAGTCGCAGTTTTGATAATAGTTACCTACAATGGAAATATACTTAATGAAAAGACTTAGGGCCCTCGCCCACGACGACTTTTTGTAGCGATGCAGTAGCGATGCTGTCGCGCGTGCGCATCGATACAGTCGCGATGCGGGCGCTAGTTGTGTGCCCTCGCCCACCGTAAACACGATTCAGTCGCGATGCAAACGCGATACCGTCGCGCTTCTGTCGCGATGCAAATGCGATTCAGTAACGGAACCAAAATGCCTGCGATCGCTACAGTTGCAAGATGGACTCCGTTGGACCGATGGACAACAGCACTCTCGATCTCTCTGTGTTGCACTACTCATGCGCCACCCTTCCTCCGTTCTCCTCACGATGTCACGACGCGCGTTAGTAGCGTGTTGGCATCGCTTCTGCAGCGCGTTGCAAATGCGACTTACGCGCGTTCGTAGCGATGCTGTTGCAAGTTTACGAAACGCGCGACAGCATCACTACAAAAAGTCGCCGTGGGCGAGGGGCCTTAGAGTGCCAAGAATAACATTTAAGGCTATATATAGAGAACTATTAAAAGAACGTTGGATATAAATTCGAGTGAACCTTTTGTTTTTCCTTCCACTTTATTAAGCACTGCATGCTTTAATAGCGAACAGCGTTGTAATTTCTGCGGTTTACGGTACTTTTAAGAGTAATTGCTCTTGTAAAATTGATTTTTGACGCCCCCATATAACCTCCATCTTTCTTTACTACCCGCCATCTTTACAATTTTCCGACGTTTCGGTACTTTTGCAAGTGCCGTGGTCTCGGTAGATCACGTGGTGGACCTCGTGGTGTATGGTGTATACCGAGACCACGGCACTTGCAAAAGTACCGAAACGTTGGGAAATAGTAAAATAAAAAAAATAAACGAGTAAATAACTATCCGTGCAAACTCAAATTATATAAATATGATAGTTAGTAACTTTTATGTCGCTTGAACACAAATTTTAATTTTATTACATTTCTCTGGAAATATTGTGGACACATACCACACATTTAAACAAAAAAAACTGAAATAAAATATGACCAAGAACCCGACTGCTGACCATTAACTACTAAGTAATATTGATACTAGGAATAAGCATAAATTGTTATTTCCACGTTTTAGACTTGCAAAAGTTAATACATCCTTTATGGGGCACTGTGCACGGTTCTACAATAAGATTCCTCAAGATATATTAGAGTTACCACCGACGCGATACTCTGTGCAAAAAAGCCTATTATAACATTAAGGATTATTTGGAAGACAAGGATGTCTGGTATTTAAATAATGTTAACAGGAACTATTGTATCTAGTGTAGTGTAACTTTAAGTTGAAAACTCTGTTAATTAAGCAAACCTGTTTTGAAATGAACAAATGTGGAGTTTCTTTGTTAGCTTCTTCTCCGCATAATCTATTAATTGTGAAACTAACAGCTTTAACGTTCATTAAGTAAACATTTTGTTTTTATAGTGAATAAAAATTGTTGACTTTGACTTTGACTTAAGCAGGCGGGACCAACCTAGTTACCCCGCAATGAGGTACATTGTTGAATTTGGGTCCCGTCTGCTTAGTAGATAATGCTCAGCAGTCGGCTTCTTGGCTATTTATCATTTCAGTTGTTTATTCTTGTATTGTTGTTAGTGATTTTTTTTGTCGGCTTTATGCTGAATGAATTCATATAGCCTATGACACTCGCGCAAACACGACGAATCGATTGAGATATTATTTGTCAAAATCTGTCGTTTGGTTAAGGAGTTATGAGGGAACATAGAATCTTACATATACTTACATAGATACATACATATACGAACCAAACACATTACCCTCCTTTTGGGCTCCGCCGCCGTCGGGTAAAAACTGTGTTATTAGTGTATCAGTTGATATGTAGTCTGTTGGCATTCCCAAGTAAATAAATAAATCATATATAACATACAACACACATAAGCAGCCAATATACATCCCACTGTAGGGTACGGGCCTTCTCTCATGGAGAAGCTGGGAGGGAGGGCTTAATCACCACGCGTTCCCACAGCGGATTGGCAATTTCAAGCGATAGCTCAGTCACTCAGCTTTACTCACGATGTTTTCCTTACAACAACAACAACAACAACAACACACGTAAGCAGACTATTAACATCACACTGCAAGCCTTCTCTCTCAGCGAGAGAGAGAGAGAGAGTATGGGCGTACTCACTTGTCGCCGCAAATTTACTATTTCAAATGCTGAGATATTATGTGAACACTTCAGACATCCAGATTTCCTCACTACGTTTTCCTTTACAATTAGCAATATCGTAGGAAACAAAGTTATTGGTACATCCCAGAATGGAATCCAGGACCTGTCGAGTGTGAGGCAAACGTTCTACCCGGACGCTGCTACCGCTCCCGCTCACCTATAGAGCGGGAACAAAAATTGCTTAAGTGTAGGTAAGTGATACACCTCTGAGTTTGAAATCGTAATCAGCAGAGGTTACTCCATATTCTCCCTCTCTTTTAGAGAAAGCCTCTTCAGTGGAAGTTGTACAAAGTGATTATACTAGAATTATTTCGGATCGATCTCTTCAAGAACCAAATCCTTCATGAATGTACTATTCATATACTTCATAATTCATATGCTTAAAAATAAAACAAAAATATACAAAACCTAACAAACTTTATGCATAGGGTCAAACCTAATTTGGATCCACGCAAAAACCAGCGTCAACCAGGACATACTGAACACAAAAAACGCGGCCGTCTAAACAAACCGTCAAAAAGGGTCCCCTCCGCCGACGGATCCCCGAAAAGGGCAGTAAAAACAGCAAGTAAACGCGGAGTTGGCAAGTTTACATCGTTAATTAACAGAACACTGCGGTCTTCGCAAAGGGGGTGTTTTATTTATCCTAATGTCAGACCACAAGCGCAGACTACGGTAGCATTCGATTTTCAAATTAAACGATAATTTATCATTTTCCCGTAGCCCAGGGAATCCCAGATTCGGAGCTAGTAAACCTCAATCCCTGTATATATATATGTATATACACGAGGTTGTATAGTATAAAATATATTTTTCATTTTTATAATATGAAATTAATTAACCAAGTTTTTTTTTTAGTGCTTAAATAATAGGGGTTAAAGTATGAAATTGCCGTTTTATTGCAAAAGGTTCTTTGAATTGACATAGAATCTTCATGGTTTGAGGTTTTCGAATGAAACTTTTTTCAAATGGTTTCTATGATGTTCTTTTTTTAAAAAATGTGAAACATTTGAATATCGACTTTCAATTGTTTCTGTTATTCAATTTAGACAAGAAAGATGGATACTGCGAAAATTCGAGTGATTTTTGAATACGAGTTCCGACGCGGAACTAACGCGGCAGAAACAGCCCGCAATATCAATGCTGCGTTTGGAGAGGGGTCTACTAATGAACGCACCGTGCGATTTTGGTTTAAACGCTTTCGTGATGGAAATTTCGACTTAAAGAAAGAGGCACGAGGAAGACCGCCCACACAGGTGAATAACGATGAATTAAGAGAGATAGTGGAAGCCGACCGTAGTCAAACTACCCAGGAATTAGCATGGTTTAACGTTACCTTACCCACAATATTGCCTCACTTGCGTCAAATCAATAAAATAAAAAAATACGAAAAATGGGTGCCTCATAATCACTCGAATTTTCGCAGTATCCATCTTTCTTGTCTAAATTGAATAACAAAAACAATTGAAAGTCGATATTCAAATGTTTCACATTTTTTAAAAAAAAGAACATCATAGAAACCATTTGAAAAAAGTTTCATTCGAAAACCTCAAACCATGAAGATTCTATGTCAATTCAAAGAACCTTTTGCAATAAAACGGCAATTTCATACTTTAACCCCTAATATATAGTAGCATATTTTTTGTGTTTTGGTAGCTTTCTAGATACATTTTTAAAGCTTCTTGGGAAATAGTTACACTTGACGTCAGACAGAGCTTTATTGTGACAGTTAGAAATGAGCTCCACAAGTAAAGTCCAAAAGTGTGATTGACTGTCCTGTGTATCATGCTTGAGAATTGATGACAAAAATTTGACCATGTTGATTTTAGCATGAGAAATCTCGGAGGTTGGTAGGCATAGAATTTTTATTTGTTCTACTGAGCTGATAAATTTAAAAATGAAGTAACTTTGTAACACGACACCAATCGAAAAAGCCATCTAACTGTTTAAGGTGTTGAAAAATATGCCCTATGAAAAATATAATATTGAAAGAATTGCGTGAAAAATCATAAAAACTTAATTTGGCAAAAGGCCTCACGCATGTCGTCAGGGAACATGCTCCACTGTCGACGCCGATTTTCAGCAAAAAGCTTAGAGGTTAGGTTAAAGATACGATTAGCATTGTTTCAAAGTGTCACTTCATGAGTCTCTCGAAAGAGAGCGCCTTGCTTGCGACACTGGAGTCCCCCTGGAGGGGATCCCCAACTGAGTTATGGCCATAAATACGTCCCGGGGCCATTTGAATAATATTGTCATTACGTAATAAATAAGCTCCAATTTTCTTTGTTATTCCGACTTTTTAAGGAGTTTCCTTGAGGATTTCCACAGGCGCCTAAAATTTTGAAGGATTAGAGGATTACACGAGCCGTTTAGCTCCGAACCCGCAGTCCTTTTCACGTTTCCGTTGAGTCCGTTACCAGTTACTAAAATTCATCATCATCATTCAGCTACAAGAACTCCACTGCTGGACATAGGCCTCCTCCGTGGATTTCCAAAAAGACCGGTTGGAATTGGCTAGCTTGATTTACTAAAATAAGATTGTAAAATTAAATTAAATAAGAAAACAGTTGTCGCCAGGCAAGCTCTTTCCCACGCTCAAATAACATAAAATGATCGGCTCAGACTAAATACATTTTCATATTTAAGAACAAATAAAATAAATAAAATGTGGATGGACGGGCCAGTAAGGGACGACCCAGACGGACATACTTCGACCAAATAGGGGATGTATTAACAAAGGGCAAGATAAAAAGTACCCGAAACCGGCGTGCGTCCATGCAACGACTAATGAATGTTGAGGAAGCGAAAGTGATCTGTCGGGATCGTAGCAAGTGGCAATCCCTAGTCTCTGCCTACCCCTCTGGGATACAGGCGTGAGTTTATGTTATGTAAAATAAATAAATAACTTCCACACAACACAATTACTTGTCCCGGTCCTAAACTAGGATACCCTGTGCTATGGTAACAAGACGAGGACATCACAAACATGGAAATACACCCAGACTGAGCCCATTTGTACAAATTTACGGCGGCCACTAACTAGGTACTCATCATCATCATCACAGGTACTAGACAAACTTTCCATACACATACATAAACTCACGCCTGCATCCCAGAGGGGTAGGCGGAGACAAGGGACTGCCACGTGCCATAATAATTATTAAAAAACACGAACTTTCATATTAAAAATTAGTGGGACTCGTGTTTCATGGTTTGTAAGCTGGTATTGCTATTTGTGTTGTTTCTTGTAGTCGTTACTTACGCTACGGTATAAGAACGTTTAGATATTAGATGCTATTAGTAACTATTGTAAAACACATATTATTATGGATTTTGGAAGAAGCCTTGCTACCCATAGCACAGGGAATCCTAGTTTGGGAGCCAGTAACCACTTTTTTAACCTTTTTCTAAATAAAGTTTTTTTCATTTTAATTTTTTTTCATTTTCACGATCCTGACAGATCACATTCACTAGTCGTTGCATGCACGCACGCCGGTTTCTGATACGTTTTATCTTGCCGTTTGCTAATACACCCCCTATTTGGTCGAAGTTTGTCCGCCTGGGACGTCCCTTACCGGCCCTTCCACCCACGAACTTTCCCTTATTAAGAAAGTAAACTGATTGATACATGCTGGAGTTTCGAACGCAGGACCTTACAGATATAAAGCATCGCAACAACAGCAATGACTATAAAATATTCTCGTCTGCAAATTCAGGGTTATAATCGGCCTGTAGGCAATTATCTAGGAGTATTTTAAACCCAAAGCATTTGTGTTTACTTATTATTAACTCGCCGTACAGTCAGATACACCTTACGCAAGAATGTTTACTCAATAATCGCCTTTGGGCCTCGAGAATAAGAGCCAAATTAGGGGGGCCTACCCTATCGTAGCTGAATGTATTCCTTTCTGGTATAACCAATAGTGTAATATTAAACGAAAACAGAATTAAAGATGTATGGAGGGAGAGAACAAACGTATTCTATTAGAGCTTTTGAGGTTTCTCTGCTGTATTTGCACAGATAGTAGGTACTCGCTAACGGTAAAGAACAACATCGTGTGGAAACCTGAGTGTCCGTGGTGTTTACATGCCTCAGCGCTTGAAATTGCCAATCCGCGCCGCGGTGGGCACGTGTGGTAATTAAGCCCATAATCTCTCTCTGAGAGAAGGCGTGCGCCCTGCAGTGGGGCAGTGGGACGTATATAGGACTTGTGATCTAATCTGTGAAATAGCTTAACAGAGCATAGACAATAACTCCGTTTCACGAGTGGAACTCCTAGGGAAACAAGTACTCGCATGTCATTGGTCAATGCGCGCGGCCAGAGATGAGCGAAACAATAAGCGAAGACCGTCCGCTTCAAAGGTTAGGTTTACTTAATGCAGTGGTCACATTAATGAAGGTCACACGTATTAGCCAATGGGCGCACATGGACGATTTTCTTTGGGAGCTCGTCTCGTGGAATGGAGTACAGCAAGTTTAAGTGGCGGTGGGCTAGACACATCTACCGAAGAACCAATTGCCGACGGGGTAAAAAAGTTCTCTAGTGGAGACGTTCTTTCTACTTTCTGGTCATATCCCCAAGGTTGAGGGACGTGACTATGGGGCAGCGTCCGCCACCTACGCTCTCCATTCGGTCTGATTATGGCACTGACTTAAAATCAGCGCTGATGGCTTGACCCTCAGCATACTGCTGAGTCAGTTGCCATTTATAGCAGCAGCGACACGCCGTGACCTTTCGTTTTCCTTTCTTTTTTATAACATTTCGGTTGAAATATTTTCTTTTTTGTTTTTTTGTTTTGTTATTGTGGCGTGTGCACTGTTTTTATAATAAATGTTTTTTCTTCTTCTTCTTCTAGATGAATGCTGCTTGTAGGGTCCCTCCCGTAGCTTTCCCTATTGTAATATAATAATAGTGGAGAACATGAATAAGGAAACGCAGCGTAGGACGCCCACCAGCTCGCTGGACCGACTATCTGAGGAAGATTGCTGAAGGCGGCTGGATGAGGGTGGATGCGGACAAAAAGCAGTACCCTGCCTCGGGGGAAGCCTGAGGGCTATTCAAGTATTACGTAGGCACTACAGGGGGGTGGGGGGGGTAGGATTGAAGGGGGGCTAGGGTAGAAACGTAGGATTTTTGATGACACGGGGGGTGGGCAGATGCAGACTTTGTTTATTTTCAAAGTTACGTACTTTTATGAATTTGCAGTAGCAATACCACACGCTAACGGTCAAGTATGACCTTAGTTATACAATAAACAGGTGTATTTATTGTATATCGCGATTGTTCATCACATAAACTTAATTACCTTGTATTAACAGAGCGATTAATGGCCAAGGGCAAGATAAAAAGTACTTGAAACCGCCGTGCGAGCGTGCATGCAACGACTAATGAATGTTGAGGAAGCGAAAGTGATCTGTCAGGATCGTAGCAAGTGGCAATCCCTGGTCTCTGCCTACCCCTCTGGGATACAGTCGTGAGTTTATGTATATATGTATGTATGAGTAGAGCGAGTGGATAAAAATACTGGTACCTACCTTTGAGCTCGTTCTGAACTTGTTCAAATGAATGTTGTGACTGTTAAACAATTACATAATTATGTTGCAGTCAACTGGTTTAATTGGCCTGCCAGCAAGAAAGTTCATTGGACGCGCGGCGTTCATTGAATGACTAAGGCATTAAGCCAACTAATAATAGAATTAACAAATTTCACACAGCACAAACACTTCGTCGGGTCCTAAACTAGGATACCCTGTACTATACCAGACAAAAGAGACGCAGTAACCAGGGGCGCCACTACGTAAGTCCTACACTGTATGGAGTTGTCCGCTTTAACCTACTCCGAACTGTCAAATACATACATATTTGATTCGACTCTTTGGAATCGTGAAGATGGTTAACCCAATAGAGTGGACCGTTAAGTGGTGGAAAGGCTGGACATCACAAAAATGGAAAACCACCCAGACATACCGCTGGTTTCTGGATTGACAATTTCACTAAGTAAATACTTAAAGATCTGTCTCGTTCTTTTTGTGAGAAATCTAAAGAGACAGTACGATACTTAGGTATTTACTCAGTGAAATCCTCAATTTAGAAACCAGCGGTAAGGTCGTTTGTCCAAATCGAAGCACAAAAAAGTCCGTTCCCGTGACGAGCCCGTCGACCGACTGTCGGCTGCACGTGGCCGGGCTTTTCTGCGCTCGTACTGTAGTGTCTAATCTCAAAAGTGTGTAAGGTTTATTTTAGTTTGTATTTTTGCGCTCGCACGTCGCAGCCGGCCCGTTGTAATGTAGTCTTAAGGTGGGACGATTCCCATCATCATCATCAGCCATTTGACGTCCACTGCAGGACGCAGGCCTCCCTCATGGTTTTCCTAACCATGAGGGGTTTTGCCATAATCGCCACGCTTGGCAGGCGGGTTGGTATGCGGTTGGAATCTCAGGAAAACGCTGCTGCCCGTCTCCTGGTAATGTATTTCCTTAGTCGCCTTCTACGACATCCACGGAAGGAAATGGAGTGATGCTTTTCTTAATCCGGCTCGACAATTTAATCCATACATGAGTTCGACAATTTAGTCCATACAAACATTATCGATCTTATTTAACCTATTAAACTACAGTTTTATTCAAGGAAATATGTATTGGCGCAAATAAAAATCTTAATTAATGCAGACAGACATAATTCTATTGTATAATTATGTAATTTTTCTAACAAATCTTGAAAAAAAATAATCATTTGTACGTGAACCGTCCCACCTTAAAGGACAGTCCTTTAGTCCATCGACTTATGCTTATGCAACTTTAAATATGATCTAAGGGAATACCGCGGTCTTGAATACATACACTCGAAAAACATAGCTTGTAAACTTCTGGCGCAGTCGGCTAAAAAAGGGAATACCAAAATTAGACCAACGGCCCTCCAAAAATCATAATTCAGAGAAGAGGCCGAAGTAATTTCACAAAGTCTTGTTAATTTCGCCAGAAATATAAGAAAAAAGGTCAGCGGCGCAAAAACCCTCACAACCAGTGTTGCCAGAAGACCAGAAGATAATTTTTTAACCCTTTAGGTGATTTTAAGGTAGGTAAGTTCGTTCTTGGTTACACGACTCAATAGGTTACTTTAGGTGATTTTTTGCAATGAGCCGTTTTCAGTACAAACTCACAAAGCAATTCATAGATGGCGCTTACAGGCGTGGCCATAGAAGAACCGGAATACGGCTGTCAAAATTAATCTGCGCTAAGCAAAATTTGACAGACGTATCCCTGTTCTTGTATGTGCACGCCTATAAGCGCCATCTATGAAGTGCTTTGTGAATTTGTGCTGAAAACGGCTTATTTGCACGATTTCCTTTTTATTTTTTACTTGAATCATACGCAAAACGAAACGCAACGCTCTTTGATTTTGCAATGCTATCAACTCAGCATCGTTTTCGTTTCGTTCATATATATGATATATAGTGAGCGCAAGTCCCAAATATACGTCTTTCTCTCTCGCACAAATTCATACCAACCTAAATACCGTAAAATGTTATGTCTTTATTTTCATGTGTATAGAAATTTCAGCAAGTATTTATAGAAAAAGTGTAAAATGCAACTTACGTCAGAACTACAGAACTTTGCGTTTTTCTGTAAGTAATTTCAAGCATTATGTATATTTATTAAGTTATAGCGCCGTTTTATTGGAAAGGTTACTTTTTACACCAAAAGGTTACTTTTTTCTCTCTTTCAGGTAACTTTTGACAAGACCCGGCTGACAACACTGCTCACAACGCAATATGTCTTGGCTTGAATCACACTCTAAGGGATCCTTTCATAAACTCCTCTCTGTTTGGAAATGGTCTCTTTCGACCCAAGCTTTTAAACCAAATTCGATACATATACTCGTTGTAGTGCGTACAATGCTTAAAATCCGGCCAAGTGCGAATCGGACTCGTTCACGAAGGGTTCCGTACCATTATCTACACAACATCAGACAAAGATCGAAACCGGATAGATAAGGTACATTGAGAACAGCGCCATCTATAGAAACCAACAAGAAGTGTTTAACATTGACATTTAACGACATGACATCAGCGCTGTGAAGGTTACATAGATGGCCGCTAGATGGCGAGCCCTGTCTTTAGACAACGTTTGTTGTATGGGAGCCCAATTTAAATATTTAATCTATTCTCTTTTTAGTATTTTTTGTTATGGCGGCAACAGAAATACTTCGTCTGTGAAAATTTCAATTGTCTAGCTAGATACAGTTATAGGATAAACCCTGGTGGCAGACAGCTAGACACACAGACAGACCGACGAACAGTGAAGTCTTAGTAAGAGGGTCCCTTACCCTTTTGGGTACGGAACCCTAAAAAAGCCTTAGAAAGACTTTATTAACACCCCTAGACAACTTTATACAAAAAAAAGTTAGACGCGACCAAGCACTCAGCCATCCATGTCGGTGTAAATACGAATGAAAGAGAAGAAATACAAGGCGCGCCACTAAAATTAAGCGAAAAATTGGATTCACTAAAAAGCTAGTAAATTAATTGTAAATATAAAACAAAAGTATTTTTTTAAGTACGTTTATTATGTATGACAAATTGTGGCCGTTATTCTTATCTGCAAATTTAAATACATAACTTAGATTTGCCTGCTGAATAAGGGGTAATTAGCTATTTTTATCGAAGGCTTTCGTTTTTTTTTTTTTATTTGACGATGCAGTGACCCACTGTTGGGCAAAGGCCACCCGGAGTATCAGGGAATGGTAGTCGGCCATTGCCTGATACTCCGGCAGAAATATCGTGAGGTCGTCCCGCCATCTCCGCCTAGGTCGGCAACGTTTGCGGTGTCCGTCGCGTCCCACTGGGTCCCAGTCATCAGTGGCAAATTTTGGCCTTCTGTCTAGGCCTATATGACTTACGTGACTTGCGTTCCCAACTCCAACATCAGTGACTTTGGTTTTGGAGCGTAGGATGGTGTTACAGAATGGGTCACTCATTTGGCTTTCGATGATCAAATGTCAAATGTCCGGAGCGAAATCTAAGCCCCAACGGGTTTAAGAGCACACAAAAACGCGAGTGTCTCGTTAAAAACTTTTCTGCGGAAAATTATCTTGTTCCTTACCGAATAAGGGCCAAGTTCGTTAGAAACTCCGAGTAGCCCTCAATTTGTTTCTACTTTATTCATATCTTCTTTTAAAAAGATTGCAGATGCCGGTGCGTACCTGAAACGAGAGAAAGTAGGATTTAGAAACATTACGGGCAATAGAAAGAATTTTTCAGAGAGCACTTTGAAAAGTTTTCATTTGAGAAGTAAAATTAAACGCAAAGAAAAATAATTGACCAAAAGCATCTCAGTCCCTTTACAGTCGAGACGACTGAGGGATGTTGCGCTGACACGACCTTAAATCATATGAGTTTTTTTTATGGAGTGACTAGAATTGAGAAAGGAATATTGCACTGGTTTAGACATATATATGGAGAGGATGACGGAAGACAGATTGACAAAAGAAATATGTAGAGCGAATGTGATTGCAAGGGTTAGCAAGGGACGTCCCAAGGCGAATATATGTCAAGATAAAAGGGCAAGATAAAAGTACTCGAAACGGGCATGCGTGCATGCAGGGACTAATGAATGTTGCAGAAGCGAAAGAGGTTTGTCAAGATCGTGGCAAGTGGCAACCCCTGCTAGAGAACAGGGTCCCGGAGGGTCCTTCAATCTCGAAGGTTTAGCCTACCCCTCTGAGGAGCAGGTGTGAGTTTATGTTTGTGTTTATAGATGTATGAGTAATTTAAAGCGTGCCGATGGAACCCTTTTCGTATGAGTAGGTACAAAGTCTATATGTATGACCTATAAAAGGGCTCCTACTCTGGAACCGTAATAGGTATCCACTTAAAATGTTTACAGAATATGTGTTGTGGCATGTTAAGTAAAGAAATAGGGGAAGTTCCCACTTTGTACGAGAAACGTTTTTTGTTTAGAACGTGGCAAGTGGGGATACAGGTGTGAGTTTATGTATGCATGTTTTGGTTTGGGCACAGATAGACCGTGTCCCTGATTACGAAGTCGCAGACACACAACTAGTCAACTCTATTTAAAATGTAAGCGACTTCGATAAAGACGGCAATTGACAAAATTTGATGGCAGCTAAGAGTCATTCTTCAATGATAAATCGCCATCTGTACCCAATAAAATGAGCGCCTAAATCGCCCATTTACATCCTCCAAAATCCACCCTAAGCCCCAAAATTTTTCGACATTTCAGTGTCTTTAGACACGCTTTAGAGTAAACGTTTTTCTCTTTGTCACGCGTATTTTGATACTTTTTGCCTCATGTTAAAGTTGTAAGTACAAGGTTGAATGGTAGAGTTTTGATTACACTTATATGGAAGTACTTTTTTTACAGTCTGTGATCAGTTATCTATCTCCAATATTTTTTTTATTCTGGCTAATGATTGTTTCTTCATCATTTAAGTTGCACAAGTTATTTTGTTTCTTCTAATATATTCATTATTTATTTTAAAGGGGTCTGAACCTTTTGGCATATTTTTGTGTTATAAATTGTCACAGAATAGTAATAATATTAATCCCTTCCTCATTACTAGTCTTAAAAAATGGTTGAAGTCACTGGCCATGCGCCGCCGTTTCGAAATCTTGCAAAATTGCTTTAAATCACTATGCCCTCCTCTGATACAAAAAGGTTCTATCCGATTTAATTAATTTTAATCTATGATTATAACAGTTTACTTTAAGGATAATGTGACTTAAACCTTCACTGAAAGTAAAAATCTGGAGGGTTTAACCAAAAAATTAGGACCAAACAGTGAGACCTAATTTGAACACCAGAGCCCAAATCGAAGAGTTGGCAACTTGAGCTATTACCAAAGTCAAAAGGAACTCCGTTTAATCGCTTTACTGCATCGTTCGGGGTCCTATTCTGAGGTATTTGATATCGACGTATGTTACAAAATTATCTTAAAACGAAAGAAAATTTAAATTCAAAAGAATAAGAATAAGAATAAGAATTGAAAATTGTTTAGAATAAATCACGTTGCCTAAAAATCAGTTGCGGAAGCTTAGTTAATTTCTTTCTTTTTTTCTTTCAAAAACATAAAATGTCCCTGGCAACAATAATAATTTGAACTGTTAAAAAGAAAATCTCTTGTACTCAAATTACTTGTACTAAAGAGTTGGCTGGAAGAGATTTCTGCTGTAATAAGCTCACCATGCATACTTGTTTTATTTTGTGAATTTTGGGTTGAAAGTTTAAAGTACTGTAGGTGTTTTTTGTACGCAAAAAAATACAATAAGTCTTATATTCTTTTTGTTGCACTAACCCGTGCTAAGGAAAGTTTTAAAAACCTATTTATTATATATTCGCTGATGGCTGCACTTGTCCATTAGCTCAGTGGGGAGAGCACTGGCACGGTTAGCCAGAGATCGCGGGTTCTAGTCCCGGCATGGGTGGAATTTTTAGCCTCTAAATAGGTTTTTACAGTAAGTCTTTTCAATCTATTCAACAGGATATCCAGGTCACATCAAAAGTTATCGAACGATAGGCGATGTCGGGTGCCCCTAAATACCTTTCCAGATTAAGTTTTACGTCTCGCTCGTAACTTTCATAATCTCGCGTTACAATCTTTCGGTACCCTCGCAAGTATGAGCGCCGAATGGCTTTATGGAGATTTTCTTGTTAAACTTCAAACAATTTCTTGGCCTAGTTTTTTAATGGTCCCCACTTTTCGGGTCTCTGCGGCTGGGTCTCGCGTTTCGATCCCGTTTGCATTAAATTTTCTTGCTACATGACCGTTCTGTTACTCTAAAGGAATCTATCTACCTTCCTTAAACTCACTCACAGATGAGAACGTGTAAGACAGACAAATAAGATAAGATAAGAGCAAACCTAGTCTGAAAAGAATAAATGTAGAGTTTCTTTGTTAGCTTCTTCTCCGCATAATCTACTAATTGTGAAACTAACAGCTTTGCCGTTCATTGAGTAAAATTTTTGTTTTTATAGTGAATTATGTTTTTACTTTGACTATGATAAAGAGAGATAGAGAGAGATAGAGAATGCGTGCATTAACCACTTCACGGGAGCTTTTTCTGCAAGCAAAACTGTCTAACATCTTCACTTTATCTTAAGCCATAAGACCGCCATCTGTGTGGCGCCGGATTAAGAATAGCGTCACTCCATTTCCTTCCGTGGATGTCGTAGAAGGCAAATACGGAAATCAATTACCAGGAGACGGGCAGCAACGTCTTCCTGAAATTCCAACCGCATACTGCGATCGCCAACCCGCCTACCAAGTGTGGCGATTATGGCAAAACCCCTCATGGTTATGAAAACCATGAGGGAGGCCTATGTCCTGCAGTGGGCATCAAATGGCTGATGATGATGAAGACCGCCAGTTTTATACGTCAAAAATTTGGCACTTGACAAGGTGGTGACAAACCTCTGAACAATTACGGAAGCAAAACTAAGGGTCTAACGGCAACCGACCAACTTTTCATTTGCAAACTCTCCCAGGCTTTAGTCGGAAAGTTATTTTTTAACGCGCAAGTTTTGCTGTTTGGATGACCAATAATGAAGTGCTTCAATTGCGATAGTTTTCCTATGAATAACTCATTTAAGTGATCTTCAACAACTCCAATTCTTAATTAAATTAAATTCGAATTCTAACCCTCAAACTACCTTCAGCTATTTAACCTTCAAAATTCATATCTTAACAAAATGCTTAAGCTAACTTAAGTGGACTCCAAGAGTAGAAGAAAATTGATTCACGGGTAGAGAACGTTATATTCGTACTAGCTGTCCTGGCAAACGTTTTTTTGCCATATTAATTAGCCTACATCCTATTTTCAGACCTACCAAATATACGCAATAAATTTCAAAAATCGGTGAATCCGTTTCGGAGGAGTTCGATAACAAACACTGTGATGCGAGATTTTTATATATTAGATGTGTAAAAGAAAGTTGTTTACAAGTATTATAGTGATTATACCAGCCACTCTGTCTTTGATTTATTTCTGACACTTTCCACCAACAAGTGTTGCATATCTTCTACTATTCCACACTGTTTACAGTTTGGGGGGGTACTTTTCTTCAAAATCACCCTTAACGTAACTAATTACAGTGCACGTATATAAAAATTTATGTGCCATGGACTGTAATGATGTGAACTTTTACAAGTTCCTTCCTTTGTATTGCATCGAATTCTCGTTTCAGTTCCAATAAAGCTACGAAAAAGTCAAATAAATTACTCTGATTCCCCCAAAACAATATCAAAATAATACAATATTATTCACAAATGACGTCGTTTGAAGGCAGGAGAAAAATGAATAATGGATACGAGATCTAAAGGTACCGTGTCACAAAATATGCCTTACAAAAGGTTAACTAAGCAAGCTTTGACTGGGTGGCTCGAGACAAATTTTGGGGACCTTTGGATCGAACGTATGTCAACGCGGTGATGTTTTTTTGTGTGTTTAATAAATATAGTTTTAAAATGTGAAAATTACTTTGCTAAATTCCGCCAAAATCCCACAAGCACCATGCGGTTAGTTAATGCACCACCCTCCCTCCCACTTTTTCGATTCCATACAATATCATAAATATAGTTTTTACAGTTTTATGGCCTTTGCCTTTATTGCTGTTAACAATAGGGCCCCCCATTGTACGTTTTCACTGTAACTTTTATTTAAGTCCCTTGTTTCTTGTGTGCCATAAAGAATATTCTTATCTTATCTTAACTTTTTCATCTTGAAGGAATACACTAATAAATAAATCATGAGGAAATCTGAGTGTCTAACGTATTCACATCCTAAGAGCTTGAAATCGCCAGTCCGTCGTGGGCACGTGCTCTCTCTTTCTTTGAGAGAAGTCCTGTTTTCTGTAATGGGACGTAATAGGCTGCCTATTTTCAAAACATGATGTTTTGACACTTTTGTGGATGTTTTTAAGAAGTTAATAGGTAAGTTTGGTAATTTATCCCCTTGCCTACAAAGTAGCATAAACGGTGGCACAGGTTTTTTTGTTCACAATCCCCAATTTAAAAGATAAAAAGTTTTTTTCAATATATTTTTCTTGTAGTTCTAAAAAGAAAAAATAATAGTTTTAAGTTCTGACACTTTAAATTGAGGTTTAGATTACGTTTTGATGTATAATGGTATAATGCAATGTTTTTACCTCAATTTTCAACCTGGGTTCGAATCCCGCTTTGGCCGGAATTGTTATTTATTTACGATGTTGGTTTGCAAAAACGTATCTGTTTTTACAATTCTTGGTAAGAAAATAAAAACTGTTACCATTGACTGTTCAATACTGAGTTAACATTCTGCTAGCACTATTTTGTAACTATGGGGTGAAGCGAGACAGTGGAGCCAAAAGGGACGGCTGTGAACAAATCATTTGAGAGCTGAGAGCGAAGGAAAACTTTCGATCGTTTTGTATTTTTGTTAGAACTACTGTATTTTGGGACACACGGGAGTGTAATATATAGAAGTTTTGTGAATACGAGAATGCGTTTGATAATTTAATAAAAAACGTGCGAGTCGGACTATCCTTGGTTATCCTCATACAGCTGTTGAGTTGAGATGAGTCAACGATAAAATCGAATTGAGAAATGTTGTTGCAGAAACTGCCGCGGGATACAGCCGTGAGTTTATGTATGCGTGTAAAGCTTGTTTCGAGTTGAGAATTGTTGTTGAAAAAAAAAACGAACGCGAACATAAGGAAAACATAGTGAGGAAACCTGAGTGTCTTGGCTATTTACATACTTCAGCGCTTGAAATCGCCAATCCCCGCTGGGCACGCGTGGTGATTAAGCCCATACTCTCTTCCTGAGAGAAGGCTTGTGCCTTAAAGTGGGACGTATATATGCTGCTTATGTTGTGTCGAGATATTTTCTCCTATTATTTATTTTCGGACACTCTCGTTGCTAATTTTATTCAAGCTATTTTGCATTTTTTTCCTACTCCACCTGAAAAACAATGTCCCAGGCACTGCAGCGTCCGAGTGGTCCCTTCACCCATCTAGTGTGAGTGATGGTGCCGCTGGACTGGACGCTGTGTAAATCATGCAAAGGCCAAAGTTTTTTTCAGACAACTGTCTGAATCAGCAGGCCGACTTGTTGACGCTGACTTTATGTTATGTAAACTCACGCCTGCATCCCGGAGAGGTAGGCAGAGACCAGGGTCTGTCACTCGCCACGCTCCTGACTCTTTCGCTTCCTCAACATTCATTAGTCGTTGCATGCACGCACGCCGGTTTCGGGTACTTTTATCTTGCCCTTTGCTAATATAAGGATGGAGATACTTCGACCATAATATAGGCACAATTACCAATTACGTTCCTTTTCAATTACCTAATAACTCGTGCTCCAAAATTGCGCATTTCATTAATAGCCTAACCTAGATACTTGGCTACAAGTTAGGGCTCGTATGTCTCCACCGTCGCTAGATGTAAACGAGCGATAAAGCCTGGTAATGACGTCGCCGACGCGCTGCTTATGGGATAAGTTTCTTTATGAAAACAAATCGCTGCCGTGGTGACCTGGTTCCCTGTTTCCCGTGTAGTAGGGGCGTGTAGCCTTCTAAGGTAGGTTAACCAAGACAGATCACGAGTTGTGAAGGAATTCACCCTGAAGAAATCAGCTACTCAAGCCTATAACTGCGTTGTTAGTCTAGCGGTTAACACGCTTGTTTAGCAAAACAGTGATCGTTGGTTTGATTTCCACTGGAGGCCAGCGTGCTTGATTGATGATGATGAAGGCCCCAGTCTGCGTGTACGTATTTCCATGTTTCTGATGACCTTGCCTGGTTAAGACAGCACAGCGTATCCTAGTTTCGGACCAGGAATGTGCTCAGCAGTGATCAAGCCATGCGAATTAGCGAACCGAAGCATGGCGTGTTTATTGGTCACTAGAACAAAGGACCATAAAGATCTTTAGTAATATTTTTCCTTCGAAAAATTCCACGAAGCAATGTTAGTAAGAGCCCATAGATCACGCTAGATGGCGCTGCAGCTGAAAACAAACAAATTACGCAAGCCACTCCGTGCTCCACAAAATTGGAAGTAATAGATGGTCAGATCTAAATACCCGTATTTGGCCAGAAGAATGCTTGGAAATGTAACAGAACAGTTCACCAGTCCAGGTAACACTACAACGGGAGTCGCGCATTTTAACGTCAAATACCGCGACTTTCCAGTACGTTAATTGACAAATGGTGACATTTTAGCGCCACAAAAGGCGTGACTCGTAACGTCGTAGCGTTTTATAAAACTACAATACAATTCTTGGTATCAAAGTCAAACATTTTATTCACTATATAAATAAAATGTTTACTTAATGAACGTCAAAGCTGTTAGTTTCACAAATAATAGATTATGCGGAAAAGAAGCTAACAAAGAAACTCCACATTTATTCTTTTCAAAACAGGTTTGCTTAGTTAACAGTGTTTTCAATACAAAGTTACACTACACTACATACAATCGTCCCCGTTAACATTATTTAAATACCAGACATATTTTGTCTTCCAAATAATCCTTAATATTATAACAGGCTCTTTGCACAGAGTACGCTAAACACATTTTTTAAACCGCGTCGGTCGTAAATCTAATACATCTTGAGGAATTTTATTGTAGAACCGTGCACAGTGCCCCAAAAAGGATATATTAACTTTTGCAAGTCTAAAACGTGGAAATGACATTATATTATGTTTATTCTTAGTAGGTGTCAATATGAAAAAAGCGGTGGTAGCCTAGTGGGTAGGACATTGGACTCGGAAGCGGGAGACCTAGGTTCGATTCCCAGTGCGGGCATGTACCTATGACTTTGTTTTCTAAGTTATGTACATTTGTGAAGTTATAGTAGCAATACCGCTCGCTAACTGTGAAGGAAAACATCGTGAAGAAACCTGAGTGTCTGAGCTATTTACATACCTCAGCGCTTGAAATCGCCAATCCGCGGTGGGCACGCGTGGTGATTAAGCCCATACTCTCTCTCTGAGAGAAGGCCTGTGCCTACATAAAATACGCCCTCTACATGATGTATATTATATAGGCTGCTTATGAGGCGTCAATATTATGATGGCTACCAATATTTTCGAAATTGCTGATATTTTTTTAACAGCCATTATATTTACATAAATGTATTGACTTGCAACTGTTAAGATGTTAGTTTCTTTAGAGAAATCCCTTAACGAATCCCTAATACCTAGCTTGTAAATAAATCGGATGGCTCTCTTCCGTAAGATGAAGATCGGTTCAGTGTCTGCTGCCTGACCCCACAGTAGTATACCGTAGGGCATAATGCTATGGAAGTAACTAAAATAAATAAGCCTAACAGTTGCAACGTCAGTGAGCTCTCTAACTATTTTGACTGCAGAGATAAGCCTGTGTGCTAGTTTTACAATATGAGGACCCCATTGTAATTTTGAATCGATTTTGATGCCTAGAAATCTTCAACAAATTCTAGTTTTCTTTTCCGAGTACAATGTTGTTTTTAACTAATGTTACGTTTGGTAATGTAAACTTTATACATTTTGTCTTCTTGAAACTTAAAAGCAGATTATTCGCTGTGAACCAATCTAATACATGCGAGAGAGCATTATTTGCATCGTCAAGATTATTTTCTAGTCTCGTGATTTTAAAAATAAGTACGTGTCATCTGCAACTAATACTATCTCGGACATGTTTTGTACCATAAATGGCAAATTATATACAAATACAAGGAAAAGGAACGGCCCCAAAATTGATTTGTGGTACTCCCATTTCTATTTTCAAACAAAAAATTACGTTGTTTGTATGGTAGCCCCCCTTAAATATTTACTTTATTCTGTTTTTAGTATTTGTTGCTATAGCGGCAAGGGAAATACCTCATCTGTGAAAATGTTATCGCCTGATGGCCCGATAACAGTCAGCCAGACAGACAGACGGACAATGAAGTCTTAGTAATAAGGTCCCGTTTGGCACCTTTCGGGTACGGAACCCTAAAACTATTAGTTTTAAAAACAAAGAAAGTAAAATTTTCTACCACACTGGATGAGAAATAATGATTATAATAATTTCCTGGCAGATATTTTATACACTTTCGCTTCCTCAACATTCACTAATCGTTGCATGCACGTGGCAAGTGGCAAGGGACCCCTCTGGGATACAGGCGTGAGTTTATATCATCATCAGCCATTTCACGCCCACTGCAGGACATAAGCCTCCTTCGTGGTTTTCATAACCATGAAGGGTTTTGCCATAATCGCCACGCTTGGCAGGTGGGTTGGCGATCGCAGTATGCGGTTGGATTCTCAGGAAGACGCTGTTGCCTGTCTCCTGGTATTTGATTTCCTTAGTCGCCTTCTACGACATCCACGGAAGGAAATGGAGTGACGCTATTCTTAAACCGGCGCCACACGGATAGTTTATATATGTATGCATAATATTTTCCAGTCAACACAATCACATGTCCGATATTTGGCATTTATGTGTGAAAATGCCTCACATGTTCTGTTCACGATTGTTTTGTTTTTATTTTTATTTTGTTGACGTTCGTGTATTTTATTTGTGTACAGTCGTGTTTACTTTGTTTTTCTGTGACAATTCAAATTAATGTCTTCTTCTTTTTTCTTTCTTTCTTTCCTTCCTATATTACGCGCACCAAATCCTGTGCGATTCCCATCATCTGTCAAACAAATTCCATACTATATTTGCTATCGCAAACGTCAGGATTCCGACAGGAATAGGCCCACATGCGCGTAACTAGGCCCCAGAACTTGAAATTATTTCCAAAAGGCCAGTGCCCTGCCTGCCGTGTGTCGTGTTAAGGCTTCTTTGGCTATGGTAGTTCTGTGTCTACCATCTCTGTGGTAGCTCGATGGTCGCTCGATGGCAAGCCTTCATCGGGGCGTGGGATTTATGAGCTACCAGCACTTTATTACTAACTGACACGATAGTGCAGCTAAGGCCGAGTAGTACACTTGTTGTAAAATCGACGGCATATCAAGCTTTACATTTTAGACCCGTCTATAGGGGTCTAAAATGTAAAGCTTGATGTGCCGTTACTATTATCTGAGTAGGGTGTAAGGATGTAAAGGTTGTATTAATATTCATTATATTAAGTTTTTTAAGTAATGTACATTTGTGAAAAAAAAAACATTTGTGAAGTTATAACAGCACTCGCTAACGCTGAAGGAAAACATAGAGTAATACACCTGATAAACCTGAGTGTCTGTTGACATACCTCAGCGCGTAAAGTTGCCAATCCGCGGTGGGCACGCGTGGTGATTAAGCCTATACTCTCTTTCTGAGAGAAGCCCTGTGCCCTACAGTGGGACGGATATAGGCTGCTTTAAAATTCGCAATTAGAGTTCGTGTTTAGCAACAACATTTTTGTGCAATGAGTATTTTTTGTTAATTAAAACTTTCGGAAGTACTAAACCTTATTAATTTAATTCCGGAGTCCAAGTAAGTGAATCTGGAAAATAATTACATTAATAGAGTATTTTAAAATTTTTCCAAATATCGGGGTTTATAGATGGACAGATGACCTCATCCAAGTGGCTGGAAGGCGCTGGATGCAGGCCGCTTCCAACCGGTCTTTTTGGAAATCCATAGAGGAGGCCTATGTCCAGCAGTGGACCTCTTGTGGCTGAATGATGATGATGATCGGGGTTTATATAAATTTATTGAATTTATAAAATCCGACAGAGAACCAAAGTCACCGACATAGCCCACCGAATTAGCATGCTGAAGTGGCAGTGGGCCATCCGTATCATCCGAAGAACAGATGACCGATGGGTTAGGTTAGGTTAGGTTAGGTTAGGATGCGATGATCTTCGCAGGGCGGCTGGCAAGAGCTGGATGAGAGTAGCCAGACTATGTCCAGTAGTGGACAAGCGTAGGCCGATGATGATGATGATGATTAAATTCGCGCTTTACGCACTCTACCAATGTCGCAAAATTCTGTAAATGTTTGTCCTACATAGAAGAATGTCCGCTGTCCAATCTATTTAACACGTATGGTGTTAAGTATTATCTAGCAGTCAGCTCTACTCCAAAGCAAAAAAACGTAATGTTTTCTTTAAAGGATGACACACACCAACGCGGTAGCGGTGGCGCTCAATACATAAATCATTTACGCCAGTAATATTTTGTATAAATCGCCACCGCCACCGCGTTGGTGTGTTTTATCCTTAATTGGAATTTTATAAATAACTCTGTACGCTTTCGATGCATAAAAATTTATATGCTGCCGACTGTACGTATTCAGATCAAGTGAATATCTTTGTATTAACATATTAGATTTTCCGGATTACTAATACACCATGAATTTTGGGTGATTTAAAAGCCATAGCCAAATGAACGTGCCTAAGAATAGCTATAGAATTCAATAGTTGGTTTTTAAAAATAAGGGCACTTTACCAAAATATCCGGACACAAACTGCAATCTATAAGAAGTTCCGAGCCCTAATAAGAACCGTTACCTAGTAGCCAGCCACAGCGGTGGGTGCGATTTTTTCAAACAAGATTCCTCAACAATTTTTTTTTTAATTACGTCCATACTTAAAAGTAATAGTCTAAATAGACGGCATTGTGAATTACCAATTACATAACCAGATATCAGCGTATATACGAATCCATTCAATGTTACTGCTGTAGAACCATTACTACAGGTACACGAAAATCCTGTTCCAGTCAAGACTGACTCAAAATACCAAAGTTTTCCATTTCAACTAAATGAAATATAGTTGGCTGCCCAGTCAGACCAAACTCATTTGAGTAAATAGCTACCAACGCTTGTTTGTGTATTTACTTATTGGCCGAAGTTTTCCCTCAATTTAGTATTGAAATGAGCACGGAATAGGGAACACGGAAGCTTAGCTCATAGCTGGGTTGCACTGAAAACTATCCGGGCACGACACGGGAACAGGCTTTTACAACTTGGATTGTAGTCTCTAACTTTGTGACTTTAAGGATTATTCCCAAGGGGGTAAGAAGTCAGAAATCAATAATTTATTTCAATGTAAAGAATTTACATTCTGTTTGCTGAATGTCAATGTACTATGTTACTATGTTAGCCGCTGCCTTCGGGCCGTATTTGTAGTGGAGAAAAAAGCAGCGGGAAAAAAAACCCCACTCTGACCATCTTTTCTCAAATCATCTTAAACTTATACATGAAAACCTATATGATATGATTTCGTGATAGTCACCAATAACTTTAAAAGCCAAAATAACACTTCTTACAAAAGTAGGAAAAACATTAAGCGGCCAGACACACGAACAGCACCCGTTCACGAGCATAACCCAGGGGTCAGCCTAGAGGTATTTAGCTCGGATATATGTATGTATTCCGTGTGGCGCCGGATTAAGAATAAGCGACTAAGGAAATCAATTACCAGGGGACGGGCAGCAGCGTCCTCCTGAGATTCCAACCGCATACTGCAATCGCCAACCCGCCTGCGAAGCGTGGCGATGGTGGCAAAACCCCTCATAATTATGAAAACCATGAGGGAGGCCTATGTCCTGCAGTGGGCGTCAAACGGCTGATGATGATATGTATGTAGCAAGTATGTCCGATTCCAGGTTCCCTCGTTGTCCTTAACCAATGGTCAGATTTTGACAAATAATAATTCAATCGATCCCTCGAGTGTGCGTGAGTGTCATTGGTTATAAATATACGAAAAAAGCATAAATATAACAAAAAAAAAACCTGGTATAAAATATAACCAACGCGACAGCATAAACTACTAAGAAGAGGCTTAAATACGCGCCCCAAATTCTGAGCGATTCCTAACTGTCGCCTAACTGTCAAATTCCATACTAATTTGACAGTTGGAATCATTCAGGATTTGATGTACGTAATCAAGGAGCAGGCGGGAACCAAATGCAACAACGCAACTCTTTGCGAGATACCTAGGTTGGTCCCAACTTCTTAGTAATTAATGCCCAGCAGTCGGGCTGTTGTTGGTTATTTTTTAATTGAATTTTTTCGATTTAAATCATGCCACCCGCACGTCACAGGTCTTGCTGAAATGTAAACTGAACGCTCTCTAATTTCATGTAGATTGTTTCCTTGAATGTCTCTCACTCTAAGTCATGTCGGTCGTAAAACAAACGTGTTGCGTTTTCAAGTTGGCAAATAAATCTGCGCATAACTTAGAAAACGAAGCCACGGGTACATGCCCGCACTGGGAATCGAACCTGGGTCTCTCGCTCTCGAGTCCAATAGTCCTACCACCGCTCACATTTACACAATGTACATTTGTGAAGTTATAGTAGCAATACCACTCGCTAAACGTGAAGGAAAACATCGTGAGAAATCCGAGCTATTCATATACTTCAGCGCTTCAAACCGCCAATCCGCGGTGGGCACGTGTGGTGATTAAGTCCATACTCTCTCCCTGAGAGAAGGCCTGTGCCCTACAGTGGGACGTACATAGGCTGCTTATAAATAAATCTGTAGATACGAAAGTAATCCCGGTTTATTTGCTCATGTAACATCAGGTTATGGGCCCAGAACGCTTCCACTACACACGTTACGTCCCGTTGTAAAGTGAATAGATCTTAGGAGGGACTTTTGTTGCTTTCTAGACTAAAACTTAATTCATTGCTTTTTCATTGGAAGTGGCACGTTGTAGATCCGCTTCATTGGGTAAGTTGATTGGATATAAATTAAAATGGCGGCCGCATTAGTGTAAATATAAAACAATGGAGCGTTTAACCAGAATTGCAATTATGAATTAATTAAACATTAAAATATAAACACCGCGCTACTTCTCGATTTGTGGTATTTGATTAACTCGTAATTTTACATGGAATTCACAATGAAGGACTTTATTATTTATCTCACAGAATATGCCTACAATGTAGAGCAGTGAGGTGTTTGCCCTTAAGAGTCGTAATAGGCTAATGGAGAAGCTGCAAAAAAAATTGGATCTCATCGGAGAGGTCATGTTAACAGACTAATAATCGTGGTAAAGATTTTTCTCAACCACTAATACTTTAAATTATTTAACTTATTGAAATTTTTCTAGTAACTTGGTACGAAATTGCTTCATACAAATCGGGTGCAAATTGTGACTCACGAGTTGCTAGTGTCGCCTGATAATATATCAAACACTTTTATTCTTTTTGTCGCTGAGGACAATTTTAACAACTTCATAAAATTTTAAATATTTAGAGGCAAAAAGAAATGTAAATTACTTCAGCCAGATGTCGCTGCACGTAATAGGTACAGAGAAGTTTGTAAGGAGGTTCGAAATTTCGCCGATGCCTGCACTTGCCCATTAGCTCACTCAGTTTGCCAGAGGTCGCGGGTTCAAGTCTCGCCATTGGTGGAATTTTTAGCCCCTAAATAGGTACTTACAATAATGTTTTTGTGTCTCCACTAAGGATGTAGACACAAAAACATTATTTTAAATTAGAAACGTTTAGAATTCATTGAAAAAACTAAATCCTATAAGTTTTTTTTAATATTAGTCTGGCATTTTTTGAAAAATATTTTAACGGTTAAATTTCACATTCTTTGTTGCACTATTCCGTGCTAAGGACAATTCAGCACGGTTAGCCAGAGGTCGCGGGTTCTAGTCCCGGCATAGGTGGAGTGTTTAGCCTCTTAATAGGTTTTTTAAAGTTGTGGTTAATTTTTTTTTATTTTTATGAGTTTAGTTTATCTATTTCCTTTATGATGAGAAATTATGATGAAATGATGAGATCCGTAGACGAATGAAAGTCGTCGACATAGCCCAGCGGATTAGTAAGTTGAAGTGGCAGTGGGCGGGGCACATAGCACGCAGAACTGATGGCCGATGGGGCCGAAAAGTTCTCGAATGGAGACCACATATCGGCAAGCGCAGCGTAGGACGACCAGCCACAAGATGGACAGATGACCTCATCCAAGTGGCAGGAAGGCGCTGGTCGCAGGCCGCTTCCAACCGGTCTTTTTGGAAATCCATGGAGGAGGCCTATGTCCAGCAGTGGACTTCTTGTGGCTGAATGATGATGATGATGATGATGATGATTTCCTTTATGGTATGAACAAAGCCTCATTCCCATCGTCCGTCAAACTGATTTCGATGTATTTTTAACCCTTAGGCCGAAACAGATCCAGACTGATTTGCAGTGTCCCAGATTTTTACCACGAAAAAATTATTAGCTTGAACCAGTATGGGAAAATAACTTACGTGTGCACTGAGTATACACATAATAAAATTATTATGCAGTAAAATAAGGTACGAGATTAGAGCGCGCATTATGCGCACGACTATAAACAATTTTATCTACACTAATGTTGTAACATTCTACTTATGTTTTCAATACTTGACTTATAATTACTACTGTTATAGCGCAGACAACAAAACACTCAATTTAAGCAATTTCACATGATGGTATAATATTCACATCGATATCGTAAAATCTCATTACAACATCAATAAAACGCGACCAACTTGATTGCAGGGCCAATCAGGTTGGTTGCGTTTTATTGAAGCGCGCAGCTGCGCTCTCATTGGTTAAATTTTAATGGCGGCAAAATCACTGTGATTATACACGTACGCGTGAATTTAATTTTTAATTGCATTAGTGAAGATAAAGTAGTGTATGCAACTGCATATAACACGGGTATTAAAACACGAGTGTGAGTTTATGAAACGAGCGCAGCGAGTCTTCAGCGATCGTGCGAATGATCAGCGAAGCGAGCGCAGCGAGACTTCATTATATGACAGTTGCATAAACTACTATTATCTACACTAATGTTGTAACATTCTACTTATGTTTTCAATACTTGACTTATAATTACTACTGTTATAGCGCAGACAACAAAACACTCAATTTAAGCAATTTCACATGATGGTATAATATTCACATCGATATCGTAAAATCTCATTATAACATCAATAAAACGCGACCAACTTGATTGCAGGGCCAATCAGGTTGGTCGCGTTTTATTGAAGCGCGCAGCTGCGCTCTCATTGGTTAAATTTTAATGGCGGCAAAATCACTGTGATTATACACGTACGCGTGAATTTAATTTTTAATTGCATTAGTGAAGATAAAGTAGTGTATGCAACTGCATATAACACGGGTATTAAAACACTCGTTACTATTATGAAACTCGCTGCGCTCGTTTCATAAACTCACACTCGTGTTTTAATACCCTTCATTATATGACAGTTGCATAAACTACTATTGCACTGCAGAAAACACCTTACAAATGCGGAATTCCAGAAACACCCCAATTTGAGTTTATGTTTGTTCTATGAGGTTTTTCTCAAATTTATATTTTTCGAGATAGGAGGGTTTATATAATTTTGTTAAATTCATGCTTTACCAATTTCGCAGCCTCCGGAGAATAGTTATCCTACTTACAACAACGTCTACGTAACACGTTTGGTTAAAGCAGTTTTGGTGGTTAACACGCGATTTAAACATTGTCTATCGGTTAAAATCACCGCAACATCACATAAATACCAATGTGCAAAATTTATCAAAAAAAATTCCAAATGTCGTAGAACAAAATTTGTTAAAAGCGGTTTCATGTTTATCTTGTTTTTCAAACATATTTCAGGAACGTGCGTCTAACTTCATAGCTTTTATTTATACCATAGAAGACATAGAAAAACTTAGCAAAATTAAAAAACAAAACCACTAACACACGGAGACAGCCCCTGTGCCCCTGTATTGTTGTTTTTATTTTTTGTTTATTGTTTTGCCTTGTCCGTTTTTCCTTGTTTCCTATGCCTTGTATAATGTCTGTGTGGCGATAACTAAATGTATTTCTTCTTCTTCTTAATATATTATTTTCAAGGTTTTTGAGATCTCAAAAAATTCGAAATATACAGATACTCTAATAATAAAAAAAAAAATATTTTGTTTTTTCAAGGAATTCTAAACGTTTTCTTATAAGGGTGTAAATGCATAAAAACATTACTTCACGAGATAACTGAAATATTAATAAGCACTTAATTCATTATAAGGCGTTACGTGCAGGTTGTGACGTCATAGCTTGAGGCCGATTGGCGCGGTTTTGTATCATGTGAATATATGATATACGATAGATACTATACTTTAACATTTCGACAGGTTATGCTAAGAAAAGTATTGTAGTCGTAGAGAATAAAATAACCCCGTTATTAATCATATAACATGGTCCCTCCAATTATATTAAAACATTTTTTAGTTCTCCATTGCGCACTTTTGGGGTCACTCTATGTACCTATATGCATACATACATAACCTCACGCCTGTATCCCAGAGGGGTAGGCAGAGACCAGGGACTGCCACTTGCTACGATATGCATATTTTAACCAACTACTGAATTCATCGGATACTTCCAAAAAAATAACATTAACTTGAGATTAAGAAAAAACACCAGGAAAAATGTTCCGAAATAAAATCCGAAATGAGAACGCCCAAAGGCAACATGAATTTAAAAGTAAAACATGTTAAAAAATTCCGCCCCCCGACATCTACTTTTAATACCGCCCCAACAGTGCCGGGTATCCCCGTTTTACGTAATGAGCCTATTCACCCCACTCTCCTCTGCCTTAGAGACGGATTCACACCTCACGGATATTTAAAAACATATACACGCTTTTTTCTGGGTGGTTTGATAGCCGCGGTCATGTAACTAGTAATTAAAAGTGGCTTCTATTTAGACTATTACTTTTAAGTAGGTATAGACGTAAATAAAAATTAAAAATTGTTGAGAAATCTTGTTTAACAATTTTAGTACCGCTTCTCCGTCCAACAGAACAATGACCCGCGGACCCGCGGCGCGCACGCACCGCTCTGGGTGGCTACTAATGGTTCTAATAGATTCGAGTTTGTCGAGACAATTTAGAAAAGTGCGTTTTTTAAAAACAAACTAGCTATTGTCAAGCACATTCATTTTGCTATGTCTTTAAAACAATCCAAAATTGATGCAGCGTACACGTTGAAATTTTCGTGAAATGGTAACCAGACAAGGACATCACAGAATGGAAAAACATGCTGTACTGGCTGATTTCAGGGTGATTTGAAATCCGCGGTTATGTAATTAGTAATTAAAAGTGCCATCTATTCAGATTATTACTTTTAAGTACCTATAGACGTAAGAAAAATTAGGCTGAGAAATCTTGTTTTAAATAATTCGCGAACCAATAATACAGTCTCCGTGTCAGAGCAATGACCCGCGGATTCCGGCGCCCACGCACCGCTCTGGCTGGCTACTAATTAATGGTACAGGTAGATTCGAGGTTGTGTCGAGATATTGTTCGAAAGTGGCTCTATAAAAAAAAAACCCCAGCGCATCGTATCCGCTTCGTTCAGTGTAAAACCACCTTCTTACGTTGAGTAGCCTTTAATGAAATGGCCCATCGTAGGAATGAAATATTTTATTTGGCAAATTATTGTTGCGGGGTCGATGAGCCGTGACGTTTAATGTTTTAACATGATATATCACACGGAAGCGTTTTAAAGGGGGTCTGGGTATTAGTTAAATAATGTATAATAATAGCTAGGTACGGTAGAGCGGTGGTAGCGCCGCGGTAGAGCCGGCCCCACATTCGGGAGGTCGTCGGTTCGAAACCCGACATGTACCAATGATTTTGTTTTCTATTTTACGCACATTTGTGAAGTTGTAGAAGCAATACCACTCGCTAACGGTTAAGGGAAACATCGTGAGAAAACCTGAGTGTCTGAGGTGTGACATACCTCAGCGCTTGTAACCCACGGTAAACCTCCTCAGACCACCTGGGTAAACCATGGGATTTTTTTTTACAATGGACCATCTTCGTTCACCTGGGTGTTCGTTGGGAAATATTTTTTTCCACCGTACACCATGACATCGATACTCTTCAAAGTCTGACGGGGACTGTCACTACTAAAAATAGAACCTTTTAATGTTTTATCAGAGAAGTGATCACCCAGGAGGTCTCAGGAGGTGGACCATGGGTAAGAAGCGGCTTGAAATTGACAATCCGCGGTGGGCACGCGTGGTAATTAGGCCCAGACTCTCTCTCTCTCTCTCTCTCTGAGAGCTGGATGTGCCCTGCAGTGGTATATAGGCTAAAAAAATTACCAATGAACTGTGAAGGAAAAGTTGTTCGTACTTATACACCATGAATTTTGGGTGGTTTGAAAGCCATAGCAAATGAGCGTGACTTAACAATAGCCATCGAATACACTAGTTTGTTTTTTTTTTAAAAAGGCACTTTCCAAAAATGTCTCGACACAAACTCGAATCTATGAGAAGCATTAGTAGCCAGCCAGAACGTTGCTGGCATGCCGCGGGTCTAAGGGTCATTGTTCTGATAGACGGAGAGGCTCTATTAATTTGTTTGTGAATTTTTTTATAGAATAAATCTTTACTCGAAACAAGATTTTTCAACTGAATTTTTATTTTATTTTACGTCTACACTTAAAAGTAATTATCTAAATAGATGGCGTTTTTAATTACTAATTACATATCGCGGCTTTCAAACCACCCAGATTTGAGGCAGTATACGACCTATTGTAGAGGACAGGCTTTCTCTCAGAGAGTGAATGGGCTTAATTACCGCGTTCATATGCAGTGTTGGAAACACAGGCTTAATACAAATCATCATCATCATCATTCAGCCACAAGAGGTCCACTGCTGGACATAGGCCTCCTCCATGGATTTCCAAAAAGACCGGTTGGAAGCGGCCTGCATCCAGCGCCTTCCTGCCATTTGGATGAGGTCATCTGTCCATCTTGTGGCTGGTCGTCCTACGCTGCGCTTGCCGATATGTGGTCTCCATTAGAGAACTTTTCGGTTCGGCTAATACAAATCGCATTAATATAGAACAAAGACTTAACCTTTCGGGTTTTTACACAGTATTTATCATTTAGTCTAGTGTGTGATTTACAGCCCAATAAAGATTCAGTTTCGTCAATGCCAATTTTTTTATTAATCTGTACATATCAGTTGGGCTCATTTGGTCTAAGCCAGGATTACCATTTAGTTATAAATTAGGTCTAAAATTATCTTAAGGTATCAGTCAAAATGCATTGGGTTTTGGTATTGGCAGCGTGCGTCGCGGCTGTCGTAGGTAAGGGACCATCCATAAAGTGTGACAACGTGTGACAGTGTGACAAAGTGTGACATTGTGTGGCATTGTGTGGCAAGGGGTGGAAGGGCTCCGAAGTTTCGTGGCGTCACATTTCAAAATCCGGTTTTGTGAATTTGCATTTTTTAAACGTAAAACTCAGTACATTGTATCTTCTGAGGTAACCTATAATTCGCTTGTCTACATTAAGAAGTGAGTTAACTTAATTAAATGGAATTAAAACTAATTTCGGAACTGCTGTATTAATTTAAAAAGTTCTCGATGTAAATTTTAAAATTGTGTGACGTCACACTACAGAGGCGGGGGTCTATCAAATGTGACCAACTGTGACAAGGACCGGGAAGGGGTCAAAAACTTACGAAATTAGTGTGACGTACTTTAAGGATGACCCCTAGGTCCGGTACCCCTTTTATTCGAAGCATGCTCTTACCTCTAGTGCGATAGTAATGCTGAATAAATAAAGAATAAGAACCGGCCAAGTGCGAGTCGGAATCGCGCACGAAGAGTTCTGTACTATTATCTATGCAACATTAGACAAAGATCGAATTTGAGAAGAGTGCCATCTATGGAAACCAACAAGAAGCGTGTAACATTGACATTTAACGACATTACATCGGCGTTGTAAAGTTTACGTAGATGGCCGCTAGATGGCGATCGTTTGTTATATGGGAGCCCCCCTTAAATACCTATTTTATTCTATTTTTAGTATTTTTTGTTATAGCGGCAACAGAAATACATTATCTGTGAAAATTTCAACTGCCTAGCTATCACGATACAGCCTGGTGACAGACCGGGTACGGTACCCTAAAATAAATGAAGGCCAACGTGTGAAGACTTCTTCTTCAATTCTTCTTTTTTCCATTTGTTCAGTAGTGTGCTATTAGTATCTTGATAACTAAATAAGTTGACAAATAAAAAAACACGGAGATGACTCGAAATTTTCGACCAAAGTGGCTATCACCTATCACCACAATAAATGAATATTTTGCAAATGTGTACTTGATTTTTCTGTCCCCAGCCCTGCCTACGGAGCCCAAGAGCCAGAGGATCGTTGGTGGATATGTGACCTCGGTCACCATATACCCGTTCGCGGCAGCGTTACTTCACTCGGGCAATGGCGTGTCCTTCTGGCAGGGATGCGGCGGCGCCATTTTGTCGAACAGCGCCGTTTTGTCGGCGGCACATTGCTTTCAGTAAGTAGTGTGAGTGACTCGGTGGTGAATTGGTGATTGAGTTAGTGAATCAACTGTCTTGACGGGGGCTGGACAGGCAAAAATGCGGTTGGATAACCAAAGGTTGGTTGGAGAAACCCAAAGTTGTTAGTGACTCGGTGGTGAATTGGTGATTGAGTTGGAGAATTAACTGTGCTGATGGGGCTGGGGGGGGGAAGCTGATAGTTTAGATGGTGGTTAGACAACCAACAGTGACATTAGCCATGTACAAGGCCTCCTGTCCTCACTAGACGCCCAAGGAACTAAGGTGCCGATGCCTCATGTTGGTAGGGATATAGTGGCACCATTTCTTCGAACCGTGTCATGATATTTGGTTTTAGTTAGTATGACAAACTTCACCTGGAGAGGAAAAAATGCTTGGAAGCGGTAATGTACGCAGTGATACTCCAAAAACATCACCTTTCGTGTTCACCAGCCCCGGACCTACGATTTCTTCGAACCGAGACAAAAATTTGGAAACACATTTTGACTCGCCCTCTATTTAAAAACTAGCGCCAAGTTTCTAAGCCATGGCTAGAACATCTCCTTAAAATATTGCTAAAAACTTCTACTGTCACCCTGTAGAGTCTTTCGTGAAACCCTACGACTTCCTTTCTTTCAGCAATCAACCAGTGTCGCGGTGGCGCGTGCGCGTGGGCTCCTCTTTCGCCAACAGCGGCGGGGTAGTCCACGCTCTCCGGCTTATCATCAACCACCCCAGCTACGTCAGTTGGTCTCACGACAATGACATTTCCGTGTTGCGGTTCGTATTTCACCACATCGTTGCCGAAAACTAATGTTGACCATAAAAAAAGATAACTAGTTATCTAGGAAAATTGCTGCGACGCGATAGGTACCGACTTCTTCAAGTTATTATGATTGGCAAGATTGAGGTAAGGTGTGTTAAGAGAAGAAGGAAGTCGTGGCTCAGAAACATCAGGGAATGGACGAATGTAGGCGCCGAACACCTGTTTCTTTGGAAGAATTGAAGAAGAATATTGGGAGCTGACGGCTTAGTGGAGAGGCACAGGAACACGAAGATTTCATCTTGCTAACTTGACCTGTTTAAACACAGAACTTATTCGGAGTCCTTATCTTACTAGGCCACACAATGTAGTAAGATAAGGACAGCGGCGTGATGATCCACGCCCTCCGGCTTATCATCTACGTCTTTTGGTCCCACGACAATGACATTTCCGTTTCGAGGTTCGTATTAGATATCTCGATCAAATAGATCTATACAAATCACCTCGAAGTACTAGTTCTCTCTTAAGCTCACGAGCTAAAGAATCGTGTCATTGTTTTCTCTCAGTCTTGTCCCTCGGATACTTTCAAGGCTGTAGTGAATGTACTGAGTAAAAATATTAACATATATCAAAGTTTTACGCAATATAGTTTAAATAGTTTTTCAGAACCAGCACATTCATCAACTTCGTCAACAACGCAGTACAACCGGCCCCGATAGTGAATAACTTTTACGTCCTAGCCGACAATCAACCGCTTTGGGCTATTGGATGGGGGTTGACTTCTGTAAGTACACTTGCATATCTTGGTTTTCATTCACTTTCTATGTTAGTTTACCAGTGAGCTAAGGCATCCTCCGGGTGAATCTGACTTGACCCTTCTGTCCTGGTCCAGCTCAGATCACTCCATGACCTCAGATACAACGGCCAAAATAAAAAAAAAAATTATTCGTGATTGGATTCGTATAAGATAGCATTGCGAAGTATTCCTTAAAAACGCACTGACTGTTTATTTGTCTTCTATAAGAGCCGTTCTTTAAAAAGCTAGTGTAAGAGTGATCTATCAAGGTTTTTTTTGCGTGATTCATTAAAATCCTTTACGTTTGAGAGGCGTGATTAACAATCAACCAAATATCGACCCAGCTCTAGATCTTCATAAACGTGCGAGTGACCATGTTGTCTTCGCCTCGTTAAAGAACTTTTCCCCTCGTCAGTTCCAAGGCGTCCCCTCGGAGCAACTGCGTCACGTGAACGTGTGGAACTTGAACCTGAACAACTGCCGGCAGCGCTACGCCTCAATCGGCCTCACGATCACTGACAACATGCTGTGCTCAGGATGGTGAGAGACGAAGATTCTACAATTTTAGTTCACAAATGACTGATTGCACTCGCAACCTCGTGCGGTTTTAGTTTAAATAAATGAAATTATAAAATCTTACGGCAACTGCTTCAGTATGTTTTCATAGACTTTACGAAGGCTTGAATTTGACCGCTTGCTAAGTAGCCGCTAGTGCACCTATCTCTGGCTCTACATTTTGTTACTGCAATAGTTCACCAATCCATCCTCAATTCATTGGTGCAATAAATTCTCAGTTAATTCGCAAGAATTAAGTATTCGACGTGACATTTATACGTAGGCAGACTTTACGAAAGTGGTGCCAGTACCAGTTTCCAAACTGTGGGTTATATAAAATTTAACTAAAATTCTTCAAACAAAATTGAAAATGAAAATGAAAATGAAAAAAACTTTATTTAGAAAAAGGTTAAAAAAGTGGTTACTGGCTCCCAAACTAGGATTCCCTGTGCTATGGGTAGCCAGGCTTCTTCCAAAATACATAATAATATGTGTTTTACAATAGTTACTAATAGCATTTATTATCTACACGTTCTTATACCGTAGCGTAAGTAACGACTACAAGAAACAACAAAAATAGCAATACCAGCTTACAAACCATGAAACACGAGTCCCACTAATTTTTAATATGAAAGTTCGTGTTTTTTAATAATTATTATAACAACAATGTATGTTAATTAGCACATAGTCTACATTACATAAATTTTAATAAAATGTACATTAATTTGCAATGTTTTTTTTTTTTTTTTTTATCTGAACTAAGTATACCACTAAGCAAAATACTCAAAAACATCAGTTCATCCCTTCAGAATTCCCAAAAAAAAGAACGAAGCAAAGATCACTTAAACGATCACTAAGTTAACCCAATGAGACTCCCATTCCAGAAACCTGCGGTTTGTGTTTGAACGTAGCGTCATAGTTAAAAAGGAACAAAAAAAGCCTTCGAATACTTATATACTTATTGGAGGTAGTTGGTATTTTAGCATACGATTCCATAAGCTAAGAATCACAGCAACTTGTAGGTACTTAACAATATACAATATCAACTTAACTTAGTGAGGCTTGCAGTTTTAAAGTAGGTGCTTATTTTGTTTTTGGTGTGTACAATAAGGAGTTCTAATATAATTCTATTTATTCCATCTAATGCTAGCGATTCTATCCATTAGAATTTGTACATTGAGGTAGTGAATAAAACTCGGTTCACCAACCGATGCCATATAGACGCTGACTGGGCGCCCACCTACACCAGTAAATGGAGTGCGGCCGGAGACCACCACAAGATAGAATAATTTTTATCACATTTGCAGTTCCATTTGGATACGTGCTCGCATCAACAAGTGTATTGCAGCCAGAGGCCACCATAACATTCCCATTATATGTCAGTGCAGGGATGCGTGTGGCATTGCATGAGTAAACATTCAATAAACATAGTGTAGGGAAAACTCTCAGAGACAGACATTTATTAGGATGGGTTATTTAAAAGCTCAGTTTCGTTGTAATTTTTAGAAAGTAACCAATTAGTTATGGTGTTTTTACATTTGGTTCTTGGTATATTTATAATATTTAATATTTTATCAAGTTTGGTGTATAGTGTTGGTCCTTTAAAAAAGTAGAAGCGTGTAGCAAATTGAGTGTTAGTTTTCGGTGTCGGCCAGTGATTATACCTGTTGGATCTTGTTGGTAACAAGCGATTTGCAGTTGAGGATTTATGATAACGTAGAATAGATTTTTGAATGAAGAGTTGTCTAACCGTAAGTACTTTGACGTCTTGATAGAGTTGGCTAGTAGGGAAACGAAAAGGCTTTGCGAATAGAACTTTGAGTGTAGCGCGCTGAGCTCTTTCCAGTCGAAGTAGAAGTGTTTTTGGGGCACCTCCCCACGCTTCCTTCACTTTATTCACTTTAATAGCCATTGAAATGGCATTTAAGAAGTGATGCAAGTCGCCCTTAGAGAAGAAGCTCCTTAATCACTGAAAATCAATTAGCACAAGATATAAATGTCTTCTTTCTATAACTCTACCATGTGGTAGATTTTAGGCCTACGATTAGCCTACGAGGCCTTTTTTGGCGAAAATTTTTTTTTACATAGCGACTAACGAATATTGATGAAGCCGAAAAGTTCGTCAGGATTGTTGCAAGTGGCAAACCCTGGTCTCTTCCTAACCCTTCAGAATACAGGCGTGAGTTTAAGTATGCAATGAAGAGTTCTCTATCTTTCTATTCTTTCCAGGTGGGACGTTGGAGGCCGCGGCCAATGCAACGGCGATTCCGGTTCCCCCGTCGTCGACACTAACCACGTGATCGTCGGCGTCTGCTCGTGGGGCATAGAGTGCGCCACCGCACGGTTCGGCAGTGTCAACGTCAGAGTCTCTAGATACACGCCTTGGATCCTCGATGTCGCTCTGAACTGGTAAAAGTTTAGCTGCAGTCACATTATTACATTATTTATTTCCGCAACCATTTCAGAGTCCCGCGGGATTCATCATGGGTCCTTCCTAATTAGTGTTCTTTGACACCTAAGTCGATTTCTGCTAAGTTGAGCATCTCCAGTATTCTTTATTTCTGCAATAAGAAATAAATAATTTCTGCGGTAAAATGGTAACAGCGATGTAGTGTCAAATCAATAATGCAGTAACTGTAAATACAATAATTATGTTTGTACCTTTTTAGCCTCTCACCATCACATCCGATTGAGGTAGTTCAAAACCAGTTTAACCTTAGATTTAAATAATCCTTCAGCAATCTACCCAACTGTAAAATTTAAATGAAGGTTCCACAAGGACCTCTCCTGGGAACGAACCCTTTTCTCTGTAGACTGCTTTGCAACACGTAATCTCCCTCCAAAAACTCGATATCTGCATCACGAAAGCGATCCTGCAGTTACGGTAACCAAAAACAACGGTGCCGGCAGAGCGTAGAAGCTGGTCACCCATTAAGCCATTAAAAATGACGTTATAAATCGGGCAGGAACGGCCGCCCGAGTTAATGGGGCGTGTTGTGCGTGGGTGCAAATTGGTGCGGGGGTTAGTAGTGGTGTTTTTAGAGGGACCCAAGGCTTTTAAGGCTTTTAGATATCTATGTAAACTATTTATTATGAAAATTACATCCGGCTCAAAGAACCATTTTATGAAGAGATCTGAACTGATTTGTTCATTTGTTCATGGACCGATGATTTGATTTGGTCAGACTGATTTATGGATTTGGAGCAGCGAATCACCAGATTTTCATCTTTTAACAATTTATTATAAATTCTAACATCTTCACAGCTCAATGTTGACCACAGAGAAAGGAAAAGTTACAATTAAAATTACCATACTTCGTTGAGTTGCCAACAATCCAATCTAATAAAGTGTAAACTAATCTAATCTGAAACGAAAATTGTTCACCAGAAACCGCATTGTATTTCGACTACAACACCATCACACAATACTTATACTGTAAGTGCGCCAAAATTTTTGAAACCCTACAAAACAAATTTAATTTAATAATAACTTATACTTATACATGGTGTTATTTTGGTCCCCCTAAAAATTTGAGCGGAGCGGTGGCAGAGCAGCGACGGCCTCACTTTCGGGAGGTCGCAGGTTCGACTTTGTTTTGCAGGTTACGTACATTTGTGAAGTTGTAGTAGCAATACTACTCGCTCACGGTGAAGGGAGACATCGGGAGGAAACCTGAGTGTCTGCTTTCTAAGAGAAGGCCTGTGCGATGCAGTGGAAAAAATGATCTATGTCAACAACAGCTGCTCCCAAATTATTTCAGTTTTCTATTTGCAAAATTTATGATTCTGACAGCGAAAATCTTGAAAACTCTTTCACTGTGTGTGAGAACTGAGATTTCCGTATTTAGCCTCATAATCAGTACATTGCACGTACAGTTTTAAAATTAGGACAGATATTATACGGGCCATAAAGAGTTGTTTTGGGAGACTACAGCTCGGAAACGTCATAGAATAGAAGAACGAAGCCAGCCTTGAAGATCTATTTCGCTTGGCTAAAATGGACAAGAATGAGGCTCACCTTCTTTAGTGTAGAGGCACAGAAAGAAGAAGAAGACTTGACCACTTCGTGGGTCTAGCGGTTAACACGCTTGATTACCAAAACCTTACTGGAGGACGCCATACTTTATTTGCACAACTGGCCTCCGTCTGGCTGTATTTCTATGTTTGTGATGTCCTTGCCTGGTTACTATAGCACAGGGTATCCTAGTTTGGGACCAGGACAAGTTATTGTGTTGTGCGGACGTTTTTTTATGCCTAAATGTGGTAAGTATATTGTAACTTGTCCGAAGTACATAAATTTAAAATTTCAGTGTAGGTAAGAAACGTCCCCAGCCCATTCCCCGTCGCAACAAACGTAATTCCATAAAACAGAGAACAACACCGGCTAATGTAATGTAATATCTACCCTAAGTCTCGTTTACGACTCGCCACCTGCATTTTACAGTGCTAATTATTGTACAGTCGGCGGCAGCTTGAGGGCTACAACACGGGAAGTCTTATTACAACTACATAAGAGCGAAGCTGCGAATCTTAAAGTCAGTGTCGGCAGTGGATTCCCGTGATGACATTAGGCAGAGCATGAGACCTATTGAGTGAATGAATAAATGAACGGATGATTTATTGCCACAAACTTACACAACAATAATAGTAGTTACAAACAGAATGCGTGTGACAATGATGCTGTTTCAGCGCTTGCTGTTTCAGAACAGCGCTGTTTTTCAAATCCTACTTTATCCTACTAATATTATAAATGTGAAAGATTGTGAAGATGTTTGGATGTTTGTTACTCAATCACGCAATAACGGCTGAACGGAATTACATGAAACTTGGCATACAGATCTGCATTGAGACATGGATACTTGATATCCCAGTAATCCGTTTCCGTGGGATAATATTCAATTGTTACCGTAACCCTTTTTCAAGCCAAACTCTAAGATACTTATGTATTGCGTTGCCATGGTAACAGGAATCGTATTAACGGATTCTGTGGCGGTACGACGTTCGTCGAGACAGCTAGTAAATAAATACATGCCTTTATGATGTTTGTTGAATGTTGAGGAAGCGAAAGTGATCTGTCAGGATCGTGGGAAGTGGCAGTCCCTGGTATCTGCCTACCCCTCTGAGATACAGGCGTGAGTTTATGTATGTATGTAGGTTTTAAGGAATCGTGGTTTCTTTTAAATAAGACCGTTATTCATTACCACGTGAACGAAGTCGCGGGCACTGCTATTTAGGAATAAAAATGTATGTCACCTAACCGAGTGATAATAACGGCCGATACCTTTACCTTTTGTGGTTTTCGCCCGCTGGTAGATAAAGTTGTCTAAGTTTACATTTGTAACTAATTTTTTTTTTTTTTTATTAAAACACATATAATAAGACTCTTTAGTTTTCGATCTCCAACAAAAAGGAAAGAAAGAAAACGTTGTTTACCGCCGATATTATCACAGACATCTGTTGTTTATTATTAAAAAAAGAAACGTTTGTCGTGGACTGTACCAAACCAAAATTAACATTTTATAAAAATTACCATTCCTCTGCAACTAACGATTCAATTTTAATATCCGCTTTAAACTTCCGCAGAATTACAAATTCCTTGTTTAACTCGAAGATTTTCGGGTGTTTGGCGCAACTGTGCATTTTGTAGTCGGCAGCAGATCCGGTAATTAAAATTTCTTGCAAAGTCGCCCGTGCCCGAGTCACCTGTGCGCCAAATTTCGTCCAAGCCCGTTCAGCCGCTTATGCGTGAGTTTGAGTAACAAACTTCCAAGCGTTGTTTCGAATCATTACGGTTTTCTTAACTAATCCGACAGATCCAATAAAATGTAGAAATAATAAAACTAAAATAAAAAATAACCGACTACCCGACTGCTAAGCAGACGGAACTAATGCATGTGTTTGTTGGATTTATGCTGATTTCTAAGCCTACGACGCCTGCGCAAATACTAATCGACCAAAGATTCAATTCAATTCTCTATAATTATAAGACAATCGATTGAGATCTTATTTGTCGAAATCTGGCTACAGGTCTAGGAGTTATGAGGGAACATAGAATCGGTCGTGTTTACATACATACATACATACATACAAGCCAAACAAACTCATGGACCTCCTCTTGGGCAAAAAGTGGTATTAGTGGGCGCAAAATTTGCATAGAAACCAATTACAATCAATAAAAAAAACTAATCGGCTAGAAATAAATCACTTTGGTTTATCTTTTAAATTGATAACTCCGTATCTCATAATGGCTTTAGAAGATCTATGGGCTAATGGCGATATTAATTATCTTAATGATCTTAAATCGAAAATACATAATGTAAAAGTAATTTCCAAAGCCAATAAAAAGGCTTATTTCAGAGTTATAATGATTATCTCGTTGATCTATCGCCGTTAATATTCAAAATCGATGCAAGAAAATTCAAAGTTAACTAAATTTTGAAGGTTTCTCAAGTTTATCTATCCCCAAATGGTTGTTACTAGAATCATACTATCCAAGTGTATCATACAATTTTCCTTGTTTACATACTTACATACACATACATAAACTCACGCCAGTATCCCAGAGGGGTAGGTAGAGACCAGGGACTGCCACTTGCCACGATATTGACAGGTCAGTTTCGCTTCCTCAAAATTCATTAGTCGTCGCATGCACGCAGGCCGGTTTCGGGTACTTTTCATCTTGCCCTTTGCTAATACATCCCCTGTCTGGTCGAAGTATGTCCGTCACTCATGTTTCTTTTCCATTTTTTATTTTCTTTCCATGTTTCATTGAGAAAAATCCAAAGCAAGAAGATAATACAATTTCTTAACACAATAACCAAGCAGACCAAAATACTTTCCACTCCAGTCGCTACAAAACGCTTTGATGTTCACGTTAGTCACCTCGACTCTGAAAACAATGTTCCTCACGGTCCTCGCGATAAACTAGGTAGTGAAATTGTTAACCTGAAAATGTTCCACTAATATTACTGTATACCTACGTAAAACAACTATAATGTAACATTTGCTGTTTCGTAGTAGAAACACTGGTTTTCCACTGATGAAGGAAAACATCGCTAAGAAAACCACAATAAATTCCTTAATCATATTGCGATTAGTTAGTGTATAATACAGGCCTTTTCTCAGGGAGAGAGTATGGGCTTCATCACCACGAGTGCCCACCGCGGATTGACGATTTCAAGCGCTGAGGTATATGTGAATACCTCAGACACACAGGTTTCCTCACGATGTTTTCCTTCACCGTTAGCGAGTGGTATTGCGACTATAACTTCTCAAATGTACATGACTTAGAAAACCAAGTCATAGGTACATGCCCGCACTGGGAATCGAACGTGGGTCTCTCGCTTCCGAGTCCAATGTTCTACCCACTAGGCTACCACCGCTTCCTCCCTTCCAAACTTTATTGTACACTAGAAAAAAAATATTTACACAAAAAAGTAGTATTAACGAGTGCATGGGCGTGCTTATTTTAAACATTATTGAGAACCTAGTGTCTGATACACATAGTTTTTCAACAGCACGACAGTAGCTGTCACTTGTCTCTAGTTAGTAGTCTTCGAAGCAATACAAGTACAATGTCGTTTCAATGGTATAACCGCGCAGATTAAATAGGCGTCTCTCGCGAAAAAGATCGAATCATACCATTGGAATGCGAGTGGGTACGAGACTACCAACGTTATTATTATTATTATTAAATTCTTTATTGCATAGAAAACAATTTTCGTACAAAGGCGCACTTAATGCTAAATTGCATTTTCTTCCAGACAACCTTGGGTTTGTGGATAGTGTGGCTTGGGCAATGCACGATACATACTATACATACGTTGTCAATGAAACTACTATTACTGTATTAACATGATTCTATAGAGACTCGCCTCCCAGGTCAGCAGGTCTTTGAGCTGGAACTAGTGGAACAAGCAGCAGATAAATCACTTTCATTAAATCATCATCATCATCATCAGCCATTTGACGCCCACTGCAGGACATAGGCCACCTTCGTGGTTTTCATAAAATAGTTTTAATTAAATCCACATTGGACAGCAGACAGAACAGCTTTTTGTAGAGTCTGGGAGAGGTCTACGTCCAGTCGTCGAACATTGGCAAACAATGGAACTGACGATGAGTGTTTAGTTTTTTGCACTGATTTTATTTTACTGCATAATTGTATCCGCGGTGGGCACGCGTGGTGATTAAGCCCATACTCTCTCTCTCTGAGAGAAGGCCAGTGCCCTACAGTGGGACGTACATATGCTGCGTATATAATTGTATCCTAAACATTCAACATACCGCCGCACCTATCGCGAAAAAAATCAAAAAAATAAATGTCGCAAGGAAACCTTATCGGTTATTCGTATCGGCAGTCAATAATTCGAATTCCGAATTCGGAAGCTCCGGCCTTGCGATTGGTCGGAATTGTTTTTTGATGTTTCCCGCCACGACCGAGAATCGGCGGGGTCTTGGGTGATACAGAAGAGGGTAGTCTCTTCAGTAAAGGGCAGAAACAATCTCGCAGAAAACTTCGCGACAAATACTGGTGGACATCGAAGTCGTTAGCAAAACTTTAAGAGGGCATCCAAACCACGATATTTATGGACTAGTAATGGTTAAAAACCAGACGAGTGCGAGTAGGACTCGCCCACCGAGGTTTCCGTACAAATTGTTGTAACTTGCACATTATAAATAGTTAGTTCAGGAATCGAGCCTCGCAGTTTTTCCGAGCTTTTCCCGAATTTCAAAGACTAATTTGTTTATGATTCAATTACAAATGTATAGTTTTTCGATTTTTCCCTGTAGTTGTAGTATATGACGATATTACTTATTAAATTTCCTAGTTCTAGGTCAACGGAAAAACCCTATAAATTTTGATTCCCTTGAGGGTGTCAAAATATGCGTTTTTTGCGGCATAAACAACATATAAGTGGTTAAATTATAAGTTTGATTTCTTCACAGCTTTATGGGACTGTACACATAGCATATGGTTTTATTTTAACTCGATACCTCCAAGCGTTCCCGAGCTAAAGGGTCTTGACAGACAGACGGACGGACAGACGAACGGACGGACACCAAAGTGATCCTATAAGCGTTCCGTTTTTCCTTTTCAGGTACGAAACCCTGAAAACGATGGAAATCGAAAAAATACATTTCGTATGCCGTATGTTGCAGGCACCGGTGCTACATTGCATGAATACCACATATAGGCTGACTTGCTCACTTTCTTAAATGTGGCTTTAGTATCATTTCATTTAAAAATCATTGCGTTGAACAACGAGTCACTGGTACCGAACCCAGGATCTCCCGAATATAAGGCGTGTATTCTACCTATACTCCACCAATGAACAATTCTTACTCTTAATATATGGAACTGAAAGCGGTGAATTTTGCCTTATTTGGCTTGCGCCTCAGTTGGTCACTCTTTTTCGCATTCTTTGGTGAAAATTAAACAACCTTTGCCAGATTCTCTGCCGAATCTTCAGCATCGATTTTGTAAAACCTGCAATGTATTATAAATCTTTGGCGAATACAAATAGCAAAGTGAAGCGTCAGCATTACGTAACTAAAATACAGCTCGTAAGTGACACTGTCGGAAGAAAACTCCTACTTGGATCCCACTTCTGATGCCGGGGTGATTTTGTGAAGAATCATCGTGCTTTATGAATTGGAAAGTTCGAGGGCCCCCTTCGCCACTCGCCGAGTGATTGCTTTGACAAATAATAATCCAACTGTCAGTCTTAATGTCGTTACTGTGAGGTTAAGTTTTTCTCGTTTGAGCTGGTTTTATTAGGTTATTAAATAAAAGAGGGTTTTCTGAAGCGGTGGTGAAAGATTTTACTTGCTACTGTATCGGTTCCTACATCAAAGTACGGCGCCCCCTAGCGTGAATCGAGCCCACTACCTCTGTCATGATAATATCACGTGTTACCGCTAGACCAACGAGACAGTCAAGAGAGATTCAAGTCAAACAACGCTAACTGTACTGTACATTATTATTAAGTCTTGAATGTAATTCCTGGCAATACATTTATACATACATAAACTCACGCCTGTACCCCAGAGGGGTAGGTAGAGACCAGGGACTGCCACTTGTCACGATATTGACGGATCACTTGCGCTTCCTCAACATTCATTACTCGTCGCATGCACGCACGCCGGTTTCGGGTACTTTTTATCTTGCCCTTTGCTAATAAATCCCCCATTTGGTCGAAGTATGTCCGCCTGGGACGGCTCTTCCACCCACATTCGCTCGATATAGGTATGTGTTTCTTCAATCTTTCTTCCTTCGTCCTCTCCACATGTCCAAACCAACGCAACATTCCTTTCTCAATTCTAGTCACTACATCCTCTTTCAGTACACAACGTTCTCTAATCAAACTATTACGTATCCTGTCATTCAAAGTAACACCAGACATACTTCTCAAGGACCTCATTTCTACTGCATTAATCCTACTTTCTGGCTTCTTTTGCCATGCCCAAATCTCGCTACAATACATAAGTCGTGGCAATAAAAAATATTATATCTAACTAACTTTGCGACTGGACAAATTGTCAACAGTAGATAATAAATATAACTTCCACAAAACACAATCACTTGGCCTAGTCCCAAACTAGGATACCCTGTGCTGTGGTAACCAGGCCAGGACATCACAAACATGGAAATACACCCAGACTGAGGCTATTACTGCAAACGTAATGTTTACACGGTTAAAAATCGCGATTAGACCCGTATAATAAAGAGGAAAGGTTTGTAAGTTTAGATGTTTGTAAGTTTGTATGTGTAGAGCGGTGGGAGCCTAGTGGGTAGAACATTGGACTCGGAAGCTATGCAGAAATCAGAGGTTCACAAACTATATCGCAACTTTGTGTCTGCCCTGAAGCTTCACAGTGCAGCTTGCGGGATCTCATGGAGGCATCACCCGGCGCAACTGCAGTGGCGCGGTTTCGGGGCAAGATGTGTGAAGAGAAGTCGAAGACGACGCTTTCGACACAAAAGAAGAAGATAGGTTGCTGGTTTTGTACCCTGATGGGGCTACCCGATGCTAACCAGCGCCACCAATGGAAAAAACCGGCCAAGTGCGAGTCGAACTCGCACACGAAGGTTTCCGTACCATTATCTATACAACATCAGACAAAAAGATCGAGAAAAAACGGCAAAAAATCACGTTTGTTGCATGGGACACCCCCCTCAAATATTTATTTTGTTTTAATTTAATTATTTATTTTTGAAGCGAGTATAGAACTAAATATTCTGTAAATATTTCAAGCGTCTACCTGTTGCCGTTATTAATATCGAGCAAAAAACGGTAAAAAAGTTACGTTTGTTGTATGGGAGCCCCCCTTTAATATTACAGACAGACGGACAGTGATTGGTACCCTTCGGGTACGAACCCTAAAAATATATCTTCTCTTATAATACGTATTTGCAAGAAGTCAAGTATATGTAGCCTATATTTGTCCCACTGCAGGGCACAGGCCTTCTTTCAGAGAGAGAGAGTATGGGCTTAATCACCACGCGTGCTCACCGCGGATTCTCAATTTCAAGCGCTGAGACATGTGAACACCTCGAACACTCAGGTTTCCTCACGATGTTTTCCTTCACGGTCAGCGGGTGGTATTGCTACTATTGTAAATTCACAAATGTACGTAACTTCATTGTCATTGGTACAAATGTCAATAATAGTGATAGATATTTTTAGGACCTAGAACGTAGGACGACCAAGCCTTTCGGCCGGTTTGGCAACTGAGTTTCGCAACCAGTTGTGAAACAGGAATTTTACTGGTTGCGGTAGAAGAATGTTTTTTCTTTGTACGCAACCTAGTTGTGAGCGAAGAATTCCTTTCGGCCGCTTTGGTAACTAGGCTCGCAACCAGTTGTGAAAGAGGACTGTTTATTCTTTTTTGGCAACTACCTACTGGCGGTAGATGACATTTTTTATCACGCGATCGTTTGTTAGCCAGAAATAGTTTTTGGTACCGGAGTTTCGCAACCAACTAGGTGATAATAAAGAGTTGTTGTACTTTGTACGCAATCTTCGTCGATATGATAAGGTTTTATTTTAAATATACAATTGTCAAAAGTTACATATGTTATGAATTGCCAATGAATTGCCGCTTAATCGTCTCCAGCTTCTAGTTTATTCTTGTAAACACTAGTCAAATACCGTCCTGTGGTTGGTTGCGTATTAAGAAAAGTTAAAACTTACCGCAACCGGCATTTATGAACAATTCTTCTTTCGCAACCAGGTTGCGTAACGAGAAAAAATAATCTTCCAGCGCAACTAGTTGCCAAGGAAGAGGAAGGGTTCCCGTTTCACAACTGGTTGCGAAACTTGGTTGCCAAAGCGCCCGAAAGCCGACCAAGAACCTAGATACCCCTTACATTTGTGTACCTACTCAATATCCTAGAGCGAAGATTCATTACATACTTCTACACCCTCCTTCATCATCAACCCATTTATGTCCCCACCGAGGGGCACGGGTCTCTTCCCTGAGGAAGGTATAGGCCATACTCCACCACGGGGGCCAAGTCCGGATTGGTGGAGGCTTGTAGACTAGTGGCTCGTCTACTGTCAGAAGTTGTCAAGCCGCCCTAAGGCCTCTGACTTGGCTTAACGACTGCCATCTGTCGACGGCAGCCGGCACCAACAGCTTAACGTGCCTTGCGAAGCACGGAACCGCTCGGAAAAATGCCTCTAGCGTTAGGCATAGACGGCGACCCATCCATGCACTGAACGCGCCCTGTGTTGCCCCCTACTTAAAATCCATTATTTATTCACAACAACGACTGATTCGCCGACTTAAGCTGTCAGCTAGCTATCGAGTTAATTTGCAAAAGGCTGGGCAAATCCAAAGGGGTAGGAAAACAATTTACTCTTATCAGAGATTAAAGCATTTCCGATGCTTTTTATACATAATTCATTGAATATGCGTGCCTGCTGCAGGGAAAGGGTAGTGAGTGAGAGTTGATTAACATACGGGGGCCCGGATGCATGGAACGGTAGGTTAAGCCAGGCTTAGTGAAATGACCGGCGGGTTTATTTTTATTTATTTATTTACTTTATTAGGTCTACCAACACTTTTTGTATCTTCACACGCTTAACAGTAACTTATATCTAGGCTAAGTCTTGATATAAAAAGTAATTAAAAGTAAACACCACATGAATTACTTTTCAAAACTTAAAATAGAAAATATCATATTTATGTAACATGTAAGAATAAAACTATAAGAAAAAGCCAAAAAGGCCGAGCACACATTTTATTAAAAATGTTAGGGAACTCGCAAAAATGTTAAGGGGTTTTTCACCTGTTATGTTGTAATTTTTATGTAAATAAAATACATACATACATACATAAACTCAGGTCTGTATCCCAGAGGAGTAGGCAGAGACCAGGCACTGCCACTTGACACGATCCTGACAGATCACTTTCGCTTCCTCAACATTCATTAGTCGATGCATGCACGCACGCCGGTTTCGGATACTAAAAAAATGAAATAAATACTGAAGTAAACCGTATTTGGTGAAACAGGCCCTTAATCCACCTCGGAATCGTTTCACCGGCTACAATGGCTTAGCTCGGAAAGTGCATGAGCCAGTTTATTTAAAAGAAGAGAAGTAATTTACTTAAACCCGTTCGTTATTTTGATACGGACTTTGCATGTTATTTACAAACTGGTCTATTAAATCGAATTGAATTGAAAAATTCGTTTTTGCACTAAAAAAAAAAAAAATTGTGCAAAGGCGGGCTTAATACTAGGTAACATTTTCTTCCAGGTAACAGTTTGATTAAAGCGAACGAAGTTTGTCAGGATCGTGGCAAGTGATTAACACTGGTCTCTGCCCACCCCTACGGGATACAGGCGTGAGTCACGTAAACGTATGATTTCGGGGACGTATTAAAAAAGCGCTCAGGCGTCTAATTACGCGCACCAAATCCTGTCGGAATCCTGACGTTTAGTGTGGAATTTGAGGCTGCTCTTACGTGGACCATGCGGTCTCGCTCGCACGATTTAACACTTTTTGTGATTGTAATAATATGAGTAATTGAGTATACTTTTGATGAATGTGGTCTGAGGGTTTGATGGATAATTAAACAGTAAGAAGATTGATTAAATTTGATTTTCAGAAGTCTTTCTTTATATAATGACAGTTAACAAGTTACAATATAAAACACTGTCTTAAGTAGGTATAAAGGCGGAAACAGATTATTGAGACGCGACGCGACGCGACCCGACCCAACGCGACGCGTGTTGAGTCAAATCAAATCTTACTATTTTCTATGCTCAGAATCACATTAGGAACATCCGACGCAACGCAACTAATCATACAAGTTAGCTCGTCGCGTCGCGGGTCGCGTCGGGTGGCGTGTTATTAGTGTGTCGGTACCTTTACAATCGGGTTTTACAACTATTTATAAAGGTGGCACCTGGGTAAAATTTTAAGATTATGTATCTATCATAATGGAGATTTATGACTTAATTTTAAGGTAACGTTATTCTACAGTTTGTAGGTACAATTCAGAATATACATAAGCAGCCTATATACGTCCCACTGTAGGGCACAGGCCTTCTCTCAGAGAGAGAGTATGGGCTTAATCACCACGCGTGCCCACCGCGGATTGACGATTTCAAGCGCTGAGGTATGTGAACTTAGAAACTCAGGTTTCCTCACGATGTTTTCCTTCACTGTTAGCGAGTGGTATTGCTACTATAATTTCACAAATGTACCTCCATAACTTAGAAAACAAATTCATAGGTACATGCCCGCACTGGGAATCGAACCTTGGTCACTCTCTTCCGACTCGGAATGTTCTACCCACTAGGCTACCACCGCTTCAGAATATATTGATACCTTTTAAATGTAATGTAAACCAAGTTTGGAGAAGAGTTGAGTGAGCACTCATTACGGCTAAACGCCATAGCTAATCGACATTTAATCGGAAACGTATTGTAATCAAGTTTTCGTTAATTTCTTATTTTGTTTATGTGGATGGAAGGTAGCGCTAGAGTTATTCTGTCTAATACCGAGAGTTACAGGAGAGCAAAACTAATTACGGTTATTAAAAATCTGTTACGTTACATTGCTCATCGCGTGCGGCGCACTCGCCAGGGGACCTATGTCGTCGAAGTCAATGTATCGCAGCATCCCGTGTGTTGCGTTCGTGACGTTTGACGGTCGTTCGATTTTGACGCTAGACGATTGAAATCGCTTAGGATTTGGTGCGCATAATAAAGACCTCAGAGATCGTACTCGAGTGCGCGTAAGTCGGTGTTTCGGTACTCAAGAGCGATCTCAGAGGTCAGAGCGCTTTACTAATACGTCTCAAAAATGAAATACAAAAGTAAAAACCGGCCAAGTGCGGGTCGGACTCACGCACGAGGGGTTCCGTACCATTATCTATACACCATAAGACACAAAGATAGAGAAAAAACGGCAAAAAACACGTTTTTGTATTGGAGCCCCCTTTAAGTTATTATTTTAATTATTTATTTTCGACACCAATATAGAACTAAATATTCTGTGAATATTTCAAGTGTTGTCGTTATTAAAATCGAGCAAAAAACTGCAAAAAAATCACGTTTCTTGTATGGGAGCCCCTCTTAAATATTTATGTTGTTATAGCGGCAACAGAAATACATCACGTGTAAAAATTTCAACTGGCTAGCTATCACGGTTCATGAGATACAGCCTGGTGACAGACAGACAGACAGACAGACCGACAGACAGACAGTGAATTCTTAGTAATAGGGTCTCGTTTGGCACCCTTTGGGTACGGAACCCTAAAAATGACCAGAGAAGACTCAGAGAAACATGCAATTACCTCACACACACACACACCGTAATCTCACCCATGCATAAGAATATACCACAAATGACAGCAACTCTACAATTGTAACATCTCAATCAATACCCCAAACCTGTTTCACATCTGACTGAACTCGGAGCCGATTGCTCGAGGCTTACACTGACATTTTGGGGAGTGATTCCAGGGGGCCGCATACAAATAAGCAAAGGAAACTCTTGTTAGTAGATAATAGCCTAACTACAAGACATGACCGTCTCTCAATGTGACAATATCGAATGCTGAGGATGATTGCAGCAGCGGAAAGCAGTAGTGTAGTCGATTTGATATTTAGTACAAGTACAAATCTAACCAGAGAAGTTTCTTTATGTCGCAGGTAACTTAGATCTTAACCTGTAACGGGACGAATATGAGCCTGAATTGAGCGTGGAAAATCGGCCGTGATAGAAATCTGTTTTGAGTGTCTCGCGTCCCTAATGACGAATAACAGGAACTCATGGTCATGATGCGAACTCAGATCTAAGAAAATGTATACTAAAACACTATTGGTGTGCAATATAGTGTTTTTGTATCTATAGATTCGACAGATTCAGTTGGAATGTCAAACCCACGAGCCCTGTCTTGAAAGTCAGTACTTGTCATTTCAATATTCGCAATAAGATTATAATTCTCCTTACTGTTACTTGATTATCATTGTTGTTTGTATATTGTTTAAGAATTGCTGTAGATAGAAACTCCATTAAGTTCACACTAGCTCAAAGTCTTCACAAAGAAATCAAAATTTAAATAAATAAAAAAATTGCCCATTTCTTGTCAAGACGTGACTTTGGCAGAATTTGCGGCATCGGCTGGTTGCCATTTCAACAAATAATAATAATAATATAATTCTCCTTTCTATTCTTTTGACCATCGCCAACAGACAAATTCCGACTATGCGAAGTTTTTGAGCAAACTGTTGGCCCGGCCATTACACCAACAATAATTCTTGCTCCCAATAATTTGCCTAACAGTTTTCGCTCTACAGACGCGCAGACTCTTGTTCCCTGTCGCCGATCGCCCAGGAAAGATTACACTTAACATTTTTGGGGAGCGATACCAGAGGGGCAAGGCCAAATGAGCAAGGGGGCGGTCATTAATAGAAAATAGCGCCGCAATCGACCCCCCGAATCGCGAGATGACGTGCGATAGGGGGGCCGGAATACAGCACTTTGTTTTTGCCTCCGCCTCGTGCTGCCGTGAAGGTATTCGGCACGGGCGAAGTGCGGAGTTACTGGGTTGGGTAAGTAATGTTGTACAGGGCTTCAACAAAATTTAGAAAAAAATACAAAATTTCTTTATTTCATGAACAGGATGCATTTGACAGGGGTTGGGACTCTCCCAGTTGAGTTAAAAAACCTGTGATAGGAGAGGCCCGGTCTTTCAACGGATACCGCAGTTGTGATATAAATGTATACCGCTGTTGTGTGCCACTTCTTTAGAAAAACATTGGGTTTCAATCGTCAATAGGAGGAGTATGGTATGGGTTGATCGAACAAAGAAGGTATTGAAAGAATAACGTTTTGATGTTTTTTAAATGACATAACTCATACATAACTTGGCAAAGGACCGACAGGGCAGAGGCCTATGCCCAGGAGTGGAATCTAGTCATGGTCTGGATAGATTGATTGATATTCAACATAAAAACATGTAACTATGTATCGTTCTATAAATTTATTGACCTTCACGTCATCGTACGCCAGAGCTAGGCCGACGTAATATAAAGTTATCATTTATAAAGCTCCCATTTAATAAAGACCATCTGGTCAGAATTTCTCACGATACTGATCTTTGCAACTCAACGTAACTAAAGATAGATAGATACCTCTTTATGGCACACCAGTAATTAAAAGATTGAAATCACCATAGTCTCCTAAAAACACATACATACACTCACGCCTGTATCCCAGAGGGGTAGGCAGAGACCAGGGACTGAAACTTGCCACGATCCCGACAGATCACTTTCGCTTCCTCAACATCCTTCGCTTCATCCATCCATCATTTCCCCCTAGAAATAAATAGTCAATTCACACTTACGCCGCGTTGACAAATGCGCAGTGGCGTAAACAACTCAATTGTAACTCGACTGCAATGGGGCTCTACGCGCTACACAATGGCAGCAGAATTCCTCAATTAGTGCGTGCCCTTCGATTATTTCATATTGAATTACTGCGATAAGATCGGCCTCTGAACTACGAGTTGATTACCGAACTCAGCAATCGTTAGTTTTTTAGAAATCAGAGACTTAACAGCAGTCTTCTAGTTCTAGTTCGACGGGAGAATTCCGCACTTACCCCTAGTTTCTCGTACACTAACACGCTGTTAATCTACTGTTCACAACTGTCAATTGACCAAAGTGCACACAAAAAAAAACACTGACAGCTGTTAACATTAGATTAACACCTTATTAGTGTACGAGAAACCGGGGGTTAGCCTCATAGTTGGGTCATTGTACGTAGCAAGTGCTGAGGTATAGAAATAAAGAAAGAAAGAAAGAAATTATTGGGACAAATTAACATATCACACAAAAAAAAAGGCATAACAAGTAATATAAACAAGTACAAAGGAAAAACGAGTCACATAAATACAAGGCAGGACAAGGTAAAGTCAGAGCGTCAGAGTGCATCCTGTTGTGTCAAAGTTGCCACAAAGGGCATCTGACTCAGCATTGTGTTGAGGATGTGAGCTCCCAGCGCTGGTTGTCAGTCAGTGCCTGCGGTAATTGACGTAAATACCTCAGACACTAGGGTTTCCTCACGATGTTTTTCTTCACATTTAGAGAGTGGTATGGCTCCTGTAACTTCACAAATGTACGTGACTTAGAAAACAAAGTCATTGGTACATGGGATTCGAACCCGCGACCACCCGGTCGGTTCTCGGCTGTAAAATGTTATATAACTCTGTAAAACTGATATTTTACAAACCTATATAGAGGCCAAAAATTCCACCCATGCCGGGACCCGAACCCGCGACCTCTGGCCAACCGTAAAATTGTCCTCAGCACGGGTTAGTGTAACAAAAAGAATATAAAACTGATATTTGTCATTCAGTCATTTGCCAATATTCACACAACTAAAGTTCAAACATAGAAAAATATTACATTTATTTTTACCATATTCATTAGACAGAGTGCGATAACAGCAATCTATCAAAACTATCAAGTTTCGGATCTTACATTGAAATAAAATATTCATTTAATGTTACGTGCACTTCAGAGATCAATCCTGTCTGATAAATAAGAGGGTAGTTTAATTAATTCACTTACAATAGGCGTTAATGACGGCCGATCATTATCTAATTCGAAAATTGTAGAGTAGGCAGTCCGTCAATGACATGGAGAACGAATAGACTAGAGTCAGACATTCACATCAGTAATTTCAATACAGGGTGGTAATCTATGCATCCGTGCACTCTAATTAGTTACGTTACAGGCGACTTTGCAACTGAAACATGAGGGTTGAGCGAAGCGCAAGATAAAAAGTACCCAAAACCGGCCACGCACGCAGCTAATATTAATGTTTATGAAGCGACAGAGCTGGGTCAGGATCGTGGTAAGTAGCCAAACCTGGTATCGGCCTACCCCTCTGGGATACGGGCGTGAGTTTACGTACGACACCAAAAGACACCCAATCTCTACCAGTAGCGACTAAGAATCTATGTGTCAGGAAACAACTCACCTTAAATCATACCATAAAGGTTACAAAATTACAAGGTTCAATCACATTGAAGCAATGCCACTGAAAGGCATTGAACATTGGACATAGAACGACTACCTATTTACACGGTTCAATCACATTGAAGCAATGCCATTGAAAGACATTGAACATTGAACGTCTTTACCTATTTACAAGGTTCAATTACATCGAAGCAATGCCATTGAAAGATATTGAACATTGAACGTCTTTACCTATCAACAAGGTTCAATCACATCGAAGCAATGCCTTTGAAAGACATTGAACGTCTTAACCTATTTACAAGGTTCAATCACATCGAAGCAATGCCATTGAAGGTATGTAAGAGAATGCTAGAAGATGTTTGATAGGTAGTGCTCAGTTAAAATATTGTAACGCTTTGGTGTACCTAATTACTGTCATGTTGCAATATTTATGTGAAAAAAAAAAAAAAAAATTGAAAAGCATTGAACATTGAAAAATGCGCCCGATCCTTCAATCTCCGTGTTTACACTTTTCAATCGCATTGAATAATTGTCTGCGTCAATCGCATTAAAAGCGTTCGCCGGGATTTAGCTTTCAATGAAATGGCGCTATAGAAGATTGCAATGACGGTTCAATGCCATTGAAGCAATGAAATTGAAAGCAATATTGAACCAAAATTGAACCGTGTAATATAGCTTGACGTATCAATGCGATTAAAGTAATGAAATTGAACGCAATATTGCACCGAAATTGAACCGTGTAATATCGCCTTTAGACTCATCGCCATCGGCGCCAAATCTTCATATGCGTAAAATAAGCAGATAAACTCGAGTAGAAAACTATAAAACCAATATAAAGCAGCAATAAAGCTCGCAGTTTGGCTCATGAACGCATTTAAACTATCCGAACGTACCCCCAGGGTTGAGATTAAGCCCGTACCATAGATTTACCACGCAGACAGAGTGTGCCGTGCAAGGCGACACGCACACATAAACTTAAAATGTGTCTAAACGGATTGTAATGATGTTGGCAAACACGCACACATTCGCATTAAGGGGCTCCATCGGGTTCACTAGCTAGAAAAAAAACATCTTTTTTTTACTGATATTGTTTGCAAATAGTGTCAGATCAATCTCTCAATCACGTTAAATAGTAATTTTTAGGACCCATGGCTGGGAACCTAAAGCAACAAATCTAGGACTAGGCCACAGAGTACTTTTCTAGGCCTAGATAGCATTGATGCCAAAAACGGCTGTTGAGAGATTGATTCGACAATTTTTGCAAAAACGAGTTGTAAAGGAAGTTCTTTAGGGTTCCGTACCCAAAGGGTAAGAGACCCTATTACCAAGACTCCACTGTCCGTCTGTCTGTCTGTCACTAGGCTGTATCTCATGAAGCTATACAGTTGAAATTTTCACAGATGATGTATTTCGGTTGCCGCTATAACAAAAACAGAATAAAATAAATATTTAAGGGGGCTCCCATACACCAAACGTGATTTTTTGGCGTATTTTGCTCAATATTAATAACGGCAACAGGTAGACGCTTGAAATATTTAAATATTGTATAAATAATGGTCCGGAAAACTCCGTGCGCGAGCCCGACTCGCACTTGGCCAGTTTTTTTATCCGGCTTGGCTAGTGAACCCGATGGGTTTATTATCCCCTTATCCCCTGGTTACCATAGCATATATCTCCGGATTAAGAATAGCTTCACTCCATTTCCTTCCGTGGATGTCGCAGAAGGCGATTAAGAAAATCAATTACCAGGAGACGAGCAGCAGCGTCTTCCTGAAATTCCAACCGCACACTGCGATCGCCAACCTGCCTGCCAAGCGTGGCGATTATGGCAAAACACCTGATGGTTATGAAAAGCACGAAGGAGGTTATGTCCTGCGGTGGGCGTCAAATGGCTGATGTTGTACCATAGCACAGGGTATCCTAGTTTGGGACCAAGTCAAGTGATTATTTTATGTGGAAGTTATTATTATTATTAATAATGCAACACTAATAACCGCCTTCGCTAAGAATGCCAATTTGGCTACCAATTTGTTGCCTCACTTGGAAGCTCGGACTGTGGTTCTACCGTACAATAATTCTATGGCCCGCACTTTTGGCACAAACTTTAATGTCCAGAGATAATTGTGTTTGGGGAAATCTGCGTTTAAGCTTCGGAAACTATTTCGATTTCATTACGGGGTGAAACTATGCAAAAAAGCCGACTAAGCTATCAGGATGGTATAGGTGCTGGGCAAGCTTAGTCCATCCAAAAAGCAATGTCCGAGGCACTGCAGCGTCCGAGTGGTCCCTTCACCCATCTAGTGTGAGTGAAGGTGTCACTGTACGCTGTATAAATCATCTCATTTCGTAGATGCAAAGGTCAAAGTGTATTTTTATGCAAAAAGGTTCGGTTTAACATAATTATTGTTGTGAAGATCGTCCTTGTGGATAGTTTCCTCTTGCTTCTCCGTAGCTCGGGAATTACTTTTTAATGATAGTAAAAGAATAAGAATGCTTTTCACAAATGTCTAAGCTAAGACTAAAAAATAAAATTACGGGCTTTTACACATTATTTCTGATTGGTCCCAGGTTTTGATAAAAAAAATTTAAAAGTAAATATTCTTACCTACTCTATACATCTTTGTCAAAGACTAAGATATGAAAATAAAAATATGTCTAAACTGTCATTATTATACAGTTTTTGATAGACCAGAGTTTTCAAAAGTGTACTTATTCTGTTTAACATTAATAGAAAATGTTAAAATTTCTTATTTGGCTACAACTTCTGTTCTATGAGTTTTTCCCAGATTTTTAGTCTTCGAAATGTCACAGTTTACATAAATTTACTAAAGTCTGTAAATCATTGTTTATATTCGTGTGGCGCCGGATTAAGAATAGCGTCACTCCATTTCCTTCCGTGGATGTCGTAGAAGGCGACTAAGGAAATCAATTAGGTATTAGGAGACGGGCAGCATTGTCTTCCTGAGATTACAACTGCATACTGCGATCGCCAACCCGCCTGCCAAGCGTGACGATTATGGCAAAACCCCTCATGGTTATGAGGGCCACGAGGAAGGCCTATGTCCTGCAGTGGGCGTCAAATGGCTGACGATAATGATGATTGTTTATACTATTTTAGTGGAAAATTAAACAAAACAAATGTTTTAAATGACAAAATCTAACCGACATCATCGGAAATTGCGCACTTTAGAAATAACCCTGTATATGGACATTACATGTTCCGCTCCAGAGCTAAATTCGTTGATGATGGGTCTGTGACCGTGAAAACTCAAGTGGAACTGGGCAGGCCACGTCGAGTCGTATGGGCCCGGACAACCCGGTTCCACGCGACGGGATAGACGGACATCGCAGATGTGGTCGGCAAGGCTCAGACGGCGGGACGATCTCTCAACGTTTTTGCTCAGATGGGAGATGACCGCTGAAGACAGGGAGGAGTGGAAGATTACGGGGGAGGCCTTCGCCCAGCAGTAGAACACAAACACGGCTATTTAAAAAAACCGGATCAGTGACGTCGGACTCGCCCACCGAGGGTTCCGTAAATTTGTAGGTACTTATTAAAAATAGTTCGGGAATCGAGTCTCGCAGTTTTTTTCCGAGCTTTTCCCGAACTTTACAGGCATTTTTTTATGATTTAATGAAAATTTTTTTTATGATTTAATTACAAATGTATAGTTTTCAGATTGTTCCCTGTACTTGTAGTATAAAACGATATTACTTGCCAAATGTCATAGTTCTAGGTCAAGTACCCTATAAATTTTGATTCCCTTGAGTGTCGAAATATACATTTTTGCATCATAAGCGGCCGCATTTTTTTTTAGGTTAACTCAGAAGTTAGATTTTTTGCACAGCTTCAAGGGACTGTAGACCTGAGTATATGGTTTTAATTTCAACTTCATACCTCCACTAGTTCCCGGACGGACAACAAAGTGATCCTATAAGGCAAGATCCTATGAGCAATTAAAATAATGTTTCATCGAGCAGACACACACACACACACACACACACACACACACACTACACACATACACACATGCGATGTTCTACCTAAACACATAAAACACTCACCTGGCTGAGCTTTACACTTTTATCTTTTTAATAATTTTGTCCTAACAGTAATCTTTAAAATAAGTAAAATATCAAATTAAACTAAGTTTTTAAGCTATGGAAGCGCGGTGTCACCTAGTACAGGCATTCTACATGCTTAAAAGGTGGCTCCAGATACTATGTACCGTTAAATTAAGCAGTTCACGAAAATAAAGATTTTTGTAAATAAAAATAAAAAGATTTTTGTATAAGGGTTCCGTTTTTATCCTTTTGATGACCAAAAATGTACATTTTTACACCTAAAGGTATGTACGTTACGTATATTCTCTCAATATATATTCTATGTTAAACCGTATCACTAAAGAACAAATAAGGAAACCTATATTATGTACTAAATTGTACTATAACAATCTTTTCATTCGGTAAAAGAAAGGCTATTTTGAAAGAAAAATACGTTTAAACCAAAGCGTACAGTCAGCTCCATAAACTGACAATAACACAAACAACTCGACAAAATCATAGTATAGTTTCTGCATCAGAAGAACCTTCGGACAAATCTTGATATTTGCCATCGTTACTATCTATGAAAAAATAAATTTACTATCCATAAAAGATGCGGTGGTAGCCCAGTGGGTAGAAAAATGGACTCGGAAGCGAGAAACCCAGGTTCGATTCCCAATGCGAAGGTTTGCTGGAAGAGAATGCTTCTTGCATTAAGCACGCCCTTGCACACTTACAATGTAATTAGTGCAATAAAGAATTAAAATAAATAATAATAATAATGCGGGCATGTACGTGTGCCTTTGTTTACTTTCAAAGTTACCTACATATGCGAATTTGTAACAGCAATGCCACACGCCAACAGTGAAGGAAAACCTCGTGAGGAAACCCGCGGCTTGGTTGCCTCCGCAAGTATTGACTTGTCTTTCCTGTGGGCTAGGCCGACTAAGCTGTCAGGATGGTGTAGGTGCTGGGCAAACCTAAGTATGTAAGTATGTCCGATTCTATGTTCCCTCATAACTCCTTAACCTAAACCGATTCGAAGTGTTTGCGCGAGTGTCGTAGGTATATATGTAATCAGCATAAATCCAACAAAAAATTTAAAAATCACTAAAAAGACAAAAATAAAAAATAACCAATAACCCGACTGCTGAGAGTTAAATACTAAGCAGGCAGGACCCAAATGCTACAATGTAACTCCTCACGAGGTATTTAGGTTGGTCCCGCCTGCTTAGTAGTTAATGCTCAGCAGTCGGGTTGTTGGTTATTTTTTATTATCTTTTTTTTTCTAAATACGTATTTTGCCTACCCAGTTGTAGGCGTTGGTTATGATGATGAAATACGCATTTCAGGCGCCTAGTCCTAGCAACATTAAAATAGTTCCGTTTCATTTTCGAGAATTGACAAACAATTAGACTTCACAGATTAAACACAATTTCCATCCCAGGCCCTAAACTTCACATTTCTAACAACACCTATTATGAGGTCTCTGCGTAACCCTCCAGGATACAGGCGTGAGGTTATGTAATGTATGTAATATTAATAGTAGTTTATGCAACTGTCATATAATGAAGGGTATTAAAACACGAGTGTGAGTTTATGAAACGAGCGCAGCGAGTTTCATAATAGTAACGAGTGTTTTAATACCCGTGTTATATGCAGTTGCATACACTACTTTATCTTCACTAATGCAATTAAAAATTAAATTCACGCGTACGTGTATATTCACAGTGATTTTGCCGCCATTAAAATTTAACCAATGAGAGCGCAGCTGCGCGCTTCAATAAAACGCGACCAACCTGATTGGCCCTGCAATCAAGTTGGTCGCGTTTTATTGATGTTGTAATGAGATTTTACGATATCGATGTGAATATTATACCATCATGTGAAATTGCTTAAATTGAGTGTTTTGTTGTCTGCGCTATAACAGTAGTAATTATAAGTCAAGTATTGAAAACATAAGTAGAATGTTACAACATTAGTGTAGATAAAATTCTTTATTGCACTATTAAAAAATAAAAAGCACAAGGGCGAACTGAATGCTAACTGCATGATCTTCCAGTTAACTCCAGTTAATGTCTCGTACTTCTGTTAATATTTTTGCCTGAATACTTTGGGCAAGTCGCAGCAAAGTTAAAACTCTTTCAGATCATAAAACCCGCAAGCTCCCCTGCCACGTGGGTACTTTGCTGGAGTTACACTTGGATTCGTCTCTACTAGACCACAGTACTAGACCCCTACTTTGTACTTTTTTAACCGACTTCAAAAAGGAGTAATTGAGAACCAACTTGACGCGTATGTTTTTTTTTTTGCTATGTTCTCGCTTAACGCGATTTTGACAATTATTTTGTTTCAAATACCCATTTAGAGGCTAAAAATTCCACCCATGCCGGGACTTTAACCCGCGACCTCTGCCTCACCGTGCCAGCGCTCTCCCAACTGAGCTAATTGGCGAGTGCAAACATCGATGAAATTTCGAGCCTCTTTACAAACTTCTCTGTATTACGTACAGGCAGCGACATCTGGCCGAACTGAATTACATCACTTGCAGCCCCGAGTAACCCACTTTGCAGTTAGGTTTTTACATCGGAATGATACCGCTGTACCTGCATGATTATATATTCTTTTTGTTGCACTAACCCGTGCCGAGGACAATATAGGGTTTTTGAAATTGTCCTCAGCACGGGTTAGTGCAAAAAAAAGAATTATATTTCTTTTGTTTGTTCAAATATGTATATATAACGTGCGATTGGTCCCATTTTAATTTGGTGAAGATCTAAAAATACTTTCAGAGATGGAGGACGGAAGTCTTTAATAGACAGCAGAAAATAAGGTCTAATGGGGGCAATCCTTTTCAGTAATATGTAAATAATTATTTATTTTTAATAAAAACTGTAAAAGTCAGTTTAACACAACAAACACTAAAAAGAAAGAAAAAATTGAAATTAATTTAAATGACCTTTAAATTCAAAGTAGAAATATAATTTGGAGTCGGCGCCAAATTTCATGAAGAGCACACAGCACATTTTGGACACCGGCTTATTATTATCCCCGGTCGCGCATTTTTCTACCCAAGTCGTCGAATAAAAAAAAAGAGCACTAGATTTTTCCCAAAAAGATCGAAGGGATAATCCGAAAATAGAAAAATAGATCAAATAAGAATAGAATAACGACCAAACGGGGAATCGACCTCCGAAATACACTGGCGAGAGTATAAAACAGCAATTGCCGCGTGAAACCGTGTGCCAATGCTCTCGCAGAATATTTCATAATGCGCGGTGCGTGGTACACTTGCGAGCAGAGGAAAAGATTTAATATGATTCACACTTACGTTTTAAGATTAATATGGCTATAAAAAGCAGTCAACACAAAAGCAGGGGGAGAAAAACTTTAATAACTGTTAATTACGGTCACCATAACCACCTTCCTAAAATAAGAATAATATGTGAGATTTGACTGCCTGCCATTCACCGTCGATGTTTTCCTCTACTTGCATACATAGTGGTAACACGGTACATATTGGAATATCCAGGCTAATCCCTTAGATATGGGAGTCTGAAAGACCAACGGCTGAGTGGAATGTGGGTTTTATATGTACCATTTACAAAAAAGGATATAGGAAAAGGTGTTCGAACTACCGTGTGGCGCCGGATCTTAATAGCGTCACTCCATTTCCTCCCGTGGATGTCGTAGAAGGCGACTAAGGAAATGAATACCAGAAGACGGGCAGCAGCGTCTTCCTGAGATTCCAACCGCATACTGCGATCGCCAACCCGCCTGCCAAGCGTGGCGATTATGGAAAAACCCCTCATGGTTATGAAAACCACGAGGGAGGCCTATGTCCTGCAGTGGGCGTCAAAGGGCTGATGATGATGATGATGTTCGAACTACCGAGGTATCGCACTGCTACCGACCGCATATAAGATACTATCCTACGTACTGCTGCGCAGGCTCGAACCATACTCAGAAAGGATGTTGGGTGTTGTTTCCGACATAACCGAAGCAGCTACCAGCTAATCTTAGTTTTTGGAGTTGGACGTTACAAAATAGCGTAGCATAAACTCACGCCTGTATCCCGGAAGATCAGGCAGAGACCATGGTTTGCCACATGCAATGTTTTTTTTCTTAGCGCCGTTTTCCCTGGCCACCACCGCAAGGGCTCTGTGCCGGGCAAAACGGCCCGATAACTCCGGCTCGATGACGGGAACGCATTAAAGCAATCGATTAACGTCGCCAGTTTTATCGGCACGACTCGCACGCCCGGAAGAAATACAAAAATTTGCAATTTATTCTTTCAGGCTTTAGAATACGGCTGAGGATACGAGATAGCTGATTTTTACTTTCGCTTCTTTTATTTGTCATTTGGATTGAACAAACCCCACTACTTGTATGTCCACGTTTGGGAGCGTGGCGCATGTCAGCCTTAGAATAAGAGATAAAATAAGAAGTGCGATATAATTCGCCAAGAAACGGTCACGCAGTTTGGCGAATGATTTGTTTTTTAAGAACCATGTTATATATATATCATATATCCTGGGATGCAGGCGTGAGTTTATGTTATGTTATGTTATGTTGTATCCATTTTATTTCAGATTACAAATCCATAGTTTTATTAGTAGGTACACACAACTTATATCTATTTTTAGTATTTAGAAACTACTCTTAGCTCTTAATAATTAAATTTTATAATTCGGATTGAGTTGGTCGGGCAGGACACGGTTGACGGATGTTTTTTATAGATAGATAGATAGAGAACACTTTGTGTACATCGAATAAAACCGGCCAAGTACGAGTCGGACTCGCGTACGGAGGGTTCAGTACAACATTATCATTATTAACATAATCAACATAAGAAACATAAGACACAAAGATCGGTTCATAAGATACAGCCTGGTGACAGACAGACAGACGGACGGACGGACCGACGGACAGACAGACAGACAGACAGACGGACAGACAGACAGAAAGACGGATAATGAAGTCTTAGTAATAGGGTTCCGTTTGGCACCCTTTGGGTACGGAACTCTAAAAAAAGAAATTACGACTATATCTCTTAACCTAACAGTACAGACGGCAGCCTTATCACTAAAATAATATTTCTCTCGCTAAGGAAATCACATACAAACGCAGTCCGTTTTTGGACCGCTTCTTGAGAAACGATCGTGCCCGAGCCGTAAACTCCCAGAAAAATACAAACGAAATACTTAAACAGCACTACGTCATGCTAACTTCATATTTCGAGACTACGTCTGAGAAAAACTCATAGAGCAACAAATTTTCTAAAACACGAATTTTAAAAATAACCCTGAGAATTTTGCTATAGCTTCGCTTTGTCGGGAAGACGGCAGGTGGACCAAGCGCGCTACTAAGCAAGTCCGCCACTGTATGGAGTTGTCTGATTTAACCTTCTCCGGACTGTCAAATACATACATATTTTAACACTTGTCGTCAAATAGGTTAAGCCAATAGATCTACCAACTTTCGTACATCCATTTTTCGGTACCCTCACCGTTTCAGACATATACTTACGCAAAAACGTGGGGAACTTGCGTCAAACTTAGATTGAAGCGGAATTGCTTTTAAACCATAGAAGCCATGGAAAAACGCAGTGGCCAAAATGCGCACCAAATCCTGAGCGATTCCAATCGTCTAACTGTCATATTCCATACTAATTTCGGTTCCCTTTCTGATGCGTGAACAAGAAGTATTCTCCCTGGAGATAGGTACTGTAACGATTCTCCTTTATAGAAGCTGGCTGGCAGAGCCTTCTCGTCTTATTTTGAATATTTTGAAGGGAATCGTTACGTTTTGTTTTAGATGTCAGTCGATCCCCAGCTAGGCTAGGGCATCGATAAAAAAAGACTAATAAAAATATATATTGCCCGTAATTTGAATTTCAATAAGTAGAGCATTACATATTGGTGGAGGCGCCTAAAGTCCCCATTTAGTTCGCGCCCGAAGTGTGCACGAGTTGGTGCATCGCGATCGCATAGGGAAGAAGATACCCGAGATTTCTTGCAGCCAGGCGAGTCGCCCGAAGAGGAGTCGCCCAAAGAAGAGCACCATCAGGATAGTGCTCACCCAGTGTGTAGAGCACTAAGGCGTACGCGCAAAAGGCGAAAGTTTGCGTGGACCACGCCACCCCGGGCTACCAAGCCTTAAGAAAGAAAAAAAAAGTTAAGTGGTCTATTATTATATTATACGTAATGGAGGCTACCACGTTCGATGGCTTGACAACCGATGTTGACGAATTTATTCGTCAATTTGAAGTCATTGCAACTCTGAAAAGATGGACGGAAGAGGAGAAAAAGATTGTGATTGCCGCATATCTGTCAGGACCGGCACTTTATTTTTACAAAGAAATTTATGAAGAAAGGATGAAGTATGTCGATTTAGTTGATAGGTTAAAATCAGAGTTCCCGTCAACAGTGAACTATTTGTCATTATTTTTCGCCATGAAACAAAAGGACGAAGGGTTATTAGATTATTTTTATAAGCTGAGCGATATAGGCAAGAAGGGCAAATTGGATGAAAGGTCGTTCATAGAACAATTCTTGCGATCCATACGAGACGATTGTAAGGCTGTGCAAAGAGTGACAGCGGAGCAAATAAGTTTATTTTTGATTGAAGAAGTGTTCTGCCGACTAGGAGGGGTTCAAGAAGTTGTTTCAGATCGGGCTTCGGTATTTAGATCAAGATTGTTTCAGGGAACTATTGCAGCTTTTGGAGCGAGGTCGTGTTTTACGTCGGCGTTCCATCCGCAGAGTGACGGGTTAGTAGAGAGGTTCAATAGGACGTTAGAACAGATGCTGAGTATGTATGTGTGTGAGGATCAGAGTGATTGGTGTATTTATTTACCTATGGTGTGCTATGCGTATAATACGAGTGTGCAAGCGTCAAGTAAGTGTTCTCCGCATTTGTTAATGTATGGGAGAGAACCACGGTTTCAGTCTGATGCTGAGTTGAATATTAATAATCCGGTCTTGCATGACGATATTCGGGGTAGAGTTACTGCACTTGAAGGGATAACGCGCAGGGCCACGGAGAACATTCGTAGAGCACAATCAAGGCAAAAAAGGGTACATGATAGAAAGGCGAAAAATATTATATATCAAGAGGGAGATCTAGTAATGTTATTTTCCCCTAGGAGAATAACTGGAAGAAGTAAGAAGTTATGTAGGATGTACAAAGGGCCATATAGGGTTATTAGACGCACTTCTCCGGTAAATTATGTGGTTGTGGGGATTAATAGCCAGAGAGAGAGTGTAGTACATGTAACCCGTATGAAAAAATTCTTTAATAGGATATTAGTGTAGTTGTGACTGTAAAAATTGTAAATATTATGATCTAATGTTGTGTTTGTCTTACATGTTGTACGAGAGAACGAGCTTAAAGCTGTGAGGAGCTATGGAGATGGCAAAGTAGCTGCAGAGAGAGGCAGCGAGGCCGGGCCATTTGTATAAACGTTCCAGAACCCAATGGTTGCAAGACCGTAAAAAAAATAAAATAACGAGAAGCTAAAGAATAGGTAGCGGTTAGGGTTGTTGATTCCAGGGTACAAGTCTATAAGTTGACTCTCCCTTCACACAACAAGCATAGCTTGATGAGGAAGCTTTGTTGGCTTTTGGCGAGTTCAACATGGGCTTGGATCATTGTTCAACAGGAAGTAGACAGGTTTTGATATGCGATTATTTGTCGACCTCTGGTAGTCCAGAATTTAGAAGAGAGTGTTGCATTGTGCATTTGATTAGAGATATTGGTCTTGCTTATTTGATGCGGGTTCTTGAAAAGGAAGTCCGGACCACAGAAGCTTTGCCATTTCACTATTTCAAAGGTGGAATCCTCACAACTTTAACAGGAGTAGGCAGGTAGAGTGTTGTTCGGTTAAAGTGAAGTGCGATAGTTTATTTAAGTTTTTAAGATTGTAGAATGTCTAGCTAGTTTATTTAAGTTCATGGGGTAGGTAGGACTTATAATTGTGAAACTTGAAGCGGCGTTCGATGGTGTCTTCTCGGTTTTTTGTTGGGTTTTGCCGAGAGGGGGTCTGTCCGTACAGTCATAGACCAATTTTCTCTTGCGTTTTAATTGTAAATAACTTGGAGGTTTTATGAATATTGACTAGCTTGTCTTGATGGTCTTTGAATTGTTCTGGCACACTGACCGAATTAGTAACGGAGCATCATGCGTTCGCCGGGATTGTACAATTTCCCCGACACTGTAGGACAGATGACTGACGTTAGGTTACCGAAGTGTGTTAGCTAGGGTAAATTTTAATTGTTATTGTAATTAAAATTTTATGATAACCGGGGGGGAAATGTAACGATTCTCCTTTATAGAAGCTGGCTGGCAGAGCCTTCTCGTCTTATTTTGAATATTTTGAAGGGAATCGTTACGTTTTGTTTTAGATGTCAGTCGATCCCCAGCTAGGCTAGGGCATCGATAAAAAAAGACTAATAAAAATATATATTGCCCGTAATTTGAATTTCAATAAGTAGAGCATTACAGTACCTAGTTATTTAATTTGGTCTAATGGCAGTGATGAACTTTCTTTCTCTTTTTCCAATTTGCGAACATTCAACGACGCGCCCTCGGTGTTGTAGTTTGTAGTGTGGTGTAAACTTACTTTAAATTTTTCATTCTCTTGCACATGTTTGCCACTTAGTTACTATATGCGGAAACTTATTCTTAGCTTATGTGTAGTTATTCTAAGTCTCTGTCCATTTATTATGTAAGCTGCAAGTTTCCCAAATAAATAATAATAATAAAAATAATAATAAAATTTGACAGTTAGAGCATTGGAATCGCTCAGGATTTGGTGAGCGTAATATAGGGGCGCAGAAAAGATTAAAAAATAAAATCGTAAAAACATTTTTATCAGCGTTTCCGGTGTCCAAAAAATGCGAGAGAACAAAAATAACCACGGTTTTTCTTTAATCTTTATCTTTAAACATGACCTCTCCGCTTGTATTACAAATCAATTTTGTGCAAATTCTCCATTGTGACCTTTAACCTAGGATAAAAAACAACGCACAAGCGGGATCGATTGGGACTTGACATAGCATTTGTAATGACGTATTTAAGACTTATACAAAAATCCAACTTGTTGGGAATTAATGCAAACTGAATATCTATTTTCACTGGACTAAGAGCGGACTGTAACGTGATAGAAGGGCAGGTCAGTGACGGAGTGGGGTGGCCGAGAACCGGGCGGGTGTTGGGTAGACCAACAGCCCGATGGTCAGACGATGTGGTCAGGACGGTAGAGGGCCCGTGGATGCGAATGGCGAGAGATCGCGAAAGACGGCGTGACGGAAAAAAGGCCTACACCCAACAGTGGGCAGAGGTGGGCTCATGACGACGATACTTTGCTCATTTTGACCTGAGAACGTACCACAATTTTGTGACACGTCCATTCTCTGTCTTTATTAAAATTTGAAAATGTGGCGCCGGATTAAGAATAGCGTCACTCCATTTCCTTCCATGGATGTCGTAGAAGGCGACTAAGGAAATCAACCAGGAGACGGGCCGCAGCGTCTTCCTGAGATTCCAACCGCATACTGCGATCGCCAACCCGCCTGCCAGGCGTGGCGATTATGGCAAAACCCTTCATGGTTAAAAACCATGATAGAGGCCTATGTCCTGCAGAGGGCGTCAAATGGCTGATGATGATTTGAAAATGGATTTTTTTTTTAAATAAAGCTACGATATTACGGAGTACTACATGTGAAATAAAAGCACAGAATAATTTATAAGCCAAAAGTGGAGAACTGCGTAGACAAAACGGTGAATAATAAAAACAAAACCATTTTGTAAAAAAAAACCTGACTGCTAAAAAGTAATAAACACGACCTTATACCCAACCATAGGTCATTTGACTGCCTCGATGGTCTAGCGGTAACACGTTTGATTACCAAGCCAGAGGTCGTGGGTTCGTTCCCTGCTAGAGGCAGCCGTACTTTGATTTGAACAAATGATGCCAGATTAGATGTTTATGTATGTGATGTCTTTTTTTTGGTTACAAGATCTCAGGGTGTCCTAGTTTGGGACCTTGACAAGCGATTGTAATGGATGTTATTTTATTTGAATCTTTAGCAACGGGGCCACCCCCGTTTTATTCAAAGTTTAAGTTTGTTTATCCCCGCCTGGGTGCAGCTGGCCCGAGTCTTATTTGTTTTTATTTTTATTTTTTTAGTTTTTTTTTTAAGTTTTTTAGTCTCTTATTTTATGTTTGAAATAATAAAACTTTAGATCAAGCTAAAAAAAAAATTTAAAGGCTAGCTTAAATGTTTTTAAAATACTTTTTTTTACAATTTTTCGGTGGTATTCAGTTGGTTTGTTACACTTTATTGCACAATAAACAACGTTAACAAAAGTAAAACTTGACAACGTCAGTCAAGATGATCTACTCGTTATGTCTTATACAGTTTTATTCTATTCTACGATAACGTCATATCTTCAACTACATTCATTTGACACCTAATTTGTCAACATTAGGGCATGCCCTCGGTGTCGCACTTGGGCCCCACCCCTTGCATTAACTAAACAGTCAAGCCGCCTGACTTCTCGGTGGTCATCAAGAAACATCATCATCATCATCAGCCCGCCTCTGGCCACTACTGGGTACAAGCCTTTATCCCCATTACGCCTTCTTTCGCGGTCTCTCGCCATTAGCATCCACTGCCCCTTCGACGACTTCGCATGGCGTCGCACATCGAAAAAAAAAGAACTTACAAACATTACATAACTCTCTCGTCCTTTCGCGGTCGGGTAGCAATACTGAAAACCGGTGTCGGTCACTCTATGCAGGTAAATTCTATTAGAAGGCAATTCCGGCAACTCTAATTAACATCAAAATGCACTACGTTGATTGACACTCAACCGAAAATACACTCCAAAATTGAGTCGGCAAAGCGCTTTGCAGAGGAAAATGGCACAGGCGAGAATAACTATTTGGAGTGACATGCTATGCCACACTGGGGTTGCATAATTTAAGTGGTGCTACAGGTTTACTTGCTACATGTCATGTTCATCGTCAACCCATTATGTCCCCACCGAGGGGCACGGGTCTCTTCCCTGAGGAAGGTATAGGCCATACTCCACCACGGGGGCCAAGTCCGGATTGGTGGAGGCTTGCAGACTAGTGGCTCGTCTACTGTCAGAAGTTGTCAAGCCGCCCTGAGGCCTCTGACTTGGCTTAACGACTGCCATCTATCGACGGCAGCCGGCACCAACAGCTTAACGTGCCTTGCGAAGCACGGAACCGCTCGGAAAAATGCCACTAGCGTTAGGCATAGACGGCGACCCATCCATGCACTGAACGCGCCCAGTGTTGCTTAACCTTCGTGATCGTTTAAGATCACTCAGGCAGCCGGGGCTACGAGCGCTTCATGAACATGTCATGTATATCCTTACTAATATTATAAACGCGAATGTTTGTATGTATGGATGGATGTTTGTTACTCTTTCACGCAAAAGCGGCTGAACGGATCCGGATGAAGTTTTGCACAGAGATAGATTATAGTCTGGATTAGCACATAGGCTATTTTTTATCCAGGAAAAATACACATCAAAATTACCACGCGAACAAAGTCGCGGGCAACAGCCAGTTATTATTATATAAGCGGTGGTAGCGGAGCGGTAGAACGCCGCCTTCTCAATCCCGGCATGTACCAATGGCTTCGTTTTCTAAGTTACGTACATGGGCTTCTTAAGCCCATACTCTCTCACTGAGAGAAGGCCTGTGCCCTACAGTGGGACGTTCATAGGATGCATTATTATGCGTGTTTACTGTGATACACATATACACACATAAGCTCACGCTTGTATTTCAGACCGGGAGATAGGCAGAGTCTACGGTTTAAATTTGAATTGAATTGAAAAATTCATTATTTCACGGCGAGCTTAATACTAGATAGTATTATCTTCCAGGTAACCTGCGTTGATGTGGAGTGTCGATGGGGTAGTGCCAAACAACAAAAAATGCATACTGTGCGATAAAATTACTTAATGTAAGATTTTGCTTATGTAGGGCTTGCCACTTGCCACGATTCTGACAAACCGCTTTAGTCGGTTCGGGCACTTTTTGTTTTTTAAGAAAAGTATCGTAAGTAAACCTGCTCATCTATTGGACAAGCCTTAAAAAAAATTAAAAAAAATATCCAGGCGCTACGGTGTTTGAGTGGTCACTTTACCTATATATTGTCGGTAGGAGTGGCCACTTTTTAAGCATATATACGTCTCACTGCGGGGCACAGGCGTTCTCTCAGGGAGAGCGTATAAGCTTAATTAACACGCGTGCCCACCGCGGAATCCAAAATCATCTAAAGAATATATATAGATAACCATTTTGTTTTGACAGTCACACGTACGTAATAAGAGCTAATATCGAGTAACCGTCGACTCTGTTTACTACATACATTCTACATACATACATAAACTCACGCCTGTATCCCAGAGATCCCAGAGGGGTAGGCAGAGACCAGGGACTGCCACTTACCACGATCCTGACAGATCACTTTCGCTTCCTCGACATACATAAACAATTCAAAGTCACTTACACCCTTTTTTCTATGAAACCTTACACCGTAAATCGTTCACAGTTTAACGCTCACCACCTCCCCTGAATGTAAATACATGACCAGCACAACGTGGCCTCGCAAGCCCTACAACACTCCTACGGGAAATAGATCAATCACGGATGGCTTGTAAAATCAATCCAGGGCACTTTCCGCGCAAAGAATTAAAAGACGTGAAAACGCGGACTCGCTGTAATACGGGTGCTTATTATATTATACCCAAATCCGATTCGGGTTAAATTTATTTATAACATCAAAAGTACACACAAAATTCTTAAAAAAAGAATAAACATAAACAGACATTTACATACAGGCACATACATTGCTTCTGGCCCCACACTAGGATACCCTGTGTCGTGGGAACCAGAAACAGCGACATCACAAACATACGTAAACATCCAAGACCTGGGGTTTTTTTTTGTCCCCAGCCGGGATTCGAACCCGGGACCTCTCGCATGGTATGCAGATGCACTACCGCTGCGCCACGAGCTCGTCAAAATCATAATAACTTCCACACAACACAATCATTGTCCTGGTATCAAACAGGGTATCCTCCCTGAGCTATTGCAACCAGGCAAGGAAATCACAAACATGGACATACACCCAGACTGCGGCCATTTGTAAAAATGTACGACAAATGTAAAAGAATCCCACAAGAAAACACAAATATTGATAAACGCTTCATCACAGATTTGTATGGAGCGTTTTCGTATGACGAGGCCAGAATTACTTTTCGAGGTGACGGCTGGAGGACGATGGTCGAGGACAAAAAAAAGACCTGGTTGAGACGAACAGTATATCCATCAGTGGACGATGTTACAGGCTTGTCATTTGATGACAATCGCTCAAGACCAAATTATACAACCAGTGTGTGTTACCAGTGATGACTTATGGCACTGAAACGTGGTCTCTCACTATGGGCCTCACAAGAAAGCTCAAGGTCACGCAACGAGCCATGGAAAGGGCTATGCTCGGAATTTCTCTACGAGATCGAATCAGAAATGATGAGATCCGTAGACGAACGAAAGTCGTCGACATCGCCCAGCGGATTAGTAAGTTGAAGTGGCAGTGGGCGGGGCACATAGCACGCAGAACTGGTGGCCGATGGAGAAGAAAAGTTCTCGAATGGAGACCACATATCGGCAAGCGTAGCGTAGGACGACCAGCCACAAGGTGGACAGATGACCTCATCCAAGTGGCAGGAAGACGCTGGATGCAGGCCGCTTCCAACCGGTCTTTTTGGAAATCCATAGAGGAGGCCTATGCCCAGCAGTGGATTTCTTGTGGCTGAATGATGATGATGATTTGATGATTTGGTGGTGCTTGACGTTGACGCCTAGTCTGCCCACAGCTAATCTATGGCGCAGCAATGAATCGCGATCGACAATCGGTCGGACTCGTTCGAAATCTGCGGTTTTGAATGTATTAATTTTACGCTCGGAACGTGCGCCGCGCCACCGCGCGCGTAATGGCCAGTCGCTGAAAGGAGGCTGATTTGTAATCAGAAGTGGGATTGTCGACGGCGAGTGATGAATTTTTAACACGAATACGGCACTGTAACGTGTTGATTGCCTAAAATCAGCCAAATGCGAGAGTCCTGCAAGAATAGAAATATAAATTCAAATTTTTGAACTATTATAAAAACAAAATGACATACATTGCTCTGGCCCCACACTAGGATACCCTTTGTCGTGGGAACCAGAAACAACGACATCACAAACATGTGAACATCAAGACCATGGTTAATTAATGTGATTTAATTAAGTAAATTTTTTACTTAATGAACGTCAAAGTTGTTATAACATTACTCAGCAAAAATGTGTTTTCTTTTATTCACTTCTGAGCCTTTAGTGGGAGTTCGACTTACATTTGCCAGTTTTTTAGTGTTAGTTTTTTTACTACAGGGACTGTACTATACTCACTCCGAGTTCGAAACTTGTATGTAAACGTGTCCACTGCGGATTGACAATTCAAGCGCCGAGGTATATGAACACTTGTGGCCTCAGGTTTCTTCACGATATTTTCCTTCGCCGCTAGAGCGACGACAAAAAGCCTTGAAATGAAATTTTCCAGTATGGGGACCCCACTTATTTTTTATTATTATTTTCGCAACTAGACATAATAACTTGTTGATCAGTGTTGCAGAGTTTTTCCTGTAATTAGCAGATAAAAATAGGACTAACTTGGACACTGTCATTTCGAGTCAATGCAGTGGTAGCACATCGGTTGAACGCTGGGCTCGCATTCTAGAGGCCCTGGGCTCGAGACCGGCAACGGCACGTACCAACGACTTTGTTTTCTAAGTTACGTCCATTTGTGAATTTGTCCTAGCAATACGCGCTGGCGGTGAAGGAAAATGTATTGACGGAACCTGAGTGTTTGAGGTGTCCATATACCTCAGCGCTTGAAATCGCCAATCCGCGGTGGGCACGCGTGGCGATGTAGCCCATAATCTCTCTCTCTCTCTCTGAGAGAAGGCTGTGCTCTGCAGTGGTCCGAACATAGGCAGTTATTACAGCAAGCAGCAAAATAGCCTTGTTTGTAAGGAAAAGAAAAAAAAACACGCCTCAAAACAGAAGAAACTTTTACTTCATAACTTAGGTTAGCTTGGAGATAATGCTAAGCAGCATTAAGCTCGCCTATGCGCAAAACTGTGTGTTTAAATGCAATAAATAATTTTAATAAAAATAGTAAAAAAAACCCATACATTTACAGAAAGAAGGAAAAAAAACACACTTGAAAACAGAAGAAACGCATAATTTTACTGTAAGAAACACAAGTCCATAAATTATGACAATCCAGATACACGCATTTGGACAGCCGCCATGTCTATGGCACTTGTGGAATCCTACTTTTAAGTTTTGTTTTATTTTAATGAAGACGCACTCCGGTTAAATCTCAACTCGACCAAAATTTTTTGTCCTTCACAAGTGAAGGAAAATGTTTCGCCGCTCCGGTAAAAAGCGGTTCCATTTGGTCTAAATATTGAATATAGATACACATACATGCCCTCCATGCACAATGCCGTTTACATAACAACTGGACGGTTCAGTAAGCCAAGCAGTGCACACAGACCAGAGCCTTAGACCAATCCTGATTGGCACATTGAACCGTTCTTTAGTTTTCGTTTATTTTTTCGCTTCGGTCTGAACAAGTAACCGGCATAAGGAATTGCTTGCTGGCTATCACGAGAAAAAAATAACTTGGTCGGATTCTACTGACGAAATTGCAATTAAGTGAATCCAGAATCACATAAGAAACAACATCTTCGCTTGCGTTGTCTTTAGGTATTAACAGGAAGCCAGAATGTTCAAACAATTTGTTTTTGTACAAAAGTTATACTTGACATTTTTAACAATGCTATTTTAAACATCTTTTTAATCTACTTCTTTATAGAATAACAAAGGCCACAATTAACAAGCACTTAATTTGTTATTAGCTCAGGTCCAGATGAACTTATTAGTAATAATAACTAAGTGCTTATCCTAAATTAATAAACTGTAGTGCTTACGAAAGTTCTAGTTCCTACAAAAACATAAAACACTACATGTTTTTCAAAACTGTAGAAAACATTTACTGGACAATTTTAACAATGCCCTGAAAATTGGTTTCCGTCGAAATGGATTAGACCCGTCCGCTCCAAGTTACATGGGCGTTCGAAGCTATGTCCTCTGATTTTATGACTACCCACAGCAAGTGTGGCTTTAGCATACCCGGTGTTATTGCTTCTAAAATGGCCGTGTCTACAAAACGGGCCGTCAAATTAATATTCTAGCTATTCTCAGCGTTTTGTTGTACATTCATTTTCCATTGTGTGCTTGGAACCAGCCGTCATTTCGTTTAATACCGATTATGGCAAATGGTGGAATTAATTTCTCGGGTACGTATAATGCCTTAGGTATAATGTTTGTGAAATTACCCTCATTAGGGTAATTTCACATGGGAATTTGAAGAATGCAGAAAACATTTAGTTTCAGTACGTCTTAGTAATTCAAATCCAATTCAATCCATCAGCCCATATTCGACCACCTCTAGATGAAGGCCTCTCCAAAGTCCAGGCAGGACGCCCATCAGCTTGCTGGACCGACGATCGGAGGCAGATTGCTCGTAACGGCTACATGAGGATGGCCGACGACAGAAATAAGTATAGGTAAATAAGTTTGCTAATGAACTAAATGGTATTGAGACCTAGTAAATGTAGGTAAGTATGTCAATATCTAGATAAACGTTATTGATTAGTGATTATTTATGAAATAAACCGACCAAGTGCGAGTTGCGCACGAAGGGTTCCGTACCACTATCTATACAACATTAGACAAAGATCGAGACAAGATAGATTAGGTACATTGAGAACAGCGCTATATAGAAACCAACAAGAAGCGTTTATTATTGACATTTAACGACATGACATCGGCGCTGAGAAGGTTACATAGGTGGCCGCTAGATGGCGAGCGCTGTCTTTAGACAACGTTTGTTGTATGGGAGCCCCCACATAAATATTAATTTTATTCTGTTTTTAGTATTTGTTGTTATAGCGGCAACCGAAATACATCATCTGTGAAAATTTCAACTGTCTAGCTATCACGGTTTGTGAGATACAGCCTGGTGACAGACTGTATTTTTTGGGCTCGGAACCCTAAAAATACAGTCAACAAAAATCAAGATAAATAAAACGCGTTCTACGTTCAAAAACACGAACAATACATCCTTATTGCCGTATGTCGTCCGGAAAATATTCACATTTGCTGGATTTCGGACGACGACGGCGACTAATAGACCGCGACTAAGGAGATACAGAACGACCACTCAAAAATCCTCAGGTACAGGGTAAAATATCTAACTGGTGCGGCGGGAGGGGCAACTGGGTGGACCGTACTGGCGAACAATGGACAACACCAGAAGGGTGCTCGTTGGTGAACGTTAAATGCGTTATAAATGCGAATCAAAATATAAGGCAACATTTCACTATCCAATCTCAAAGGTATATCAATGTTATTTCTTGATTGTCACTGTCACTTCAAATTTTGACGGTTTTCGGCCAGGAGTTCAGCGCAAAGGGAGAAGCCGAGGTTCTCATCCACTCCTTAGCCTCCACGAGGCCCGCTCACTGTTCGCCACGTACTCGCCACTAACACAGTCCGTGCCAGTTGCCACTCAGGCGTAAACACAACACATTATATGGGGGCGGAGTTCTTATTGAACACAACTGTCGCAGCGCTACGCAGCATTAGCGTATTCCCACTTTTGTAAGAATAGTAACAAATTTTTTAGCATTGCGAGTTGTCGATTGCAGTTATTGGATCTTGTTAGGTCACACTCGTACCAACTTATGTATAAGATGATTTGAGAAAAGATGGTACGATTTTCTCTGTCTTTTTCTCCAACACAACTCGACACTGTAATTTGACATTCAACAAACAGAAGTAAATTCTTCAGGTTGAAATAAATTCTGATTAATTGAATTTCTGACCGATGACCTCATTCAAATAAGTGAAACCAAATATGGCAATTTTTTTAACTCCTGTACCTACTTTTGACAGCTCGTGCGTTCACTCTACTCATAGTTACTACGTTACGGTAGAATAAAATGTTACGGCTGTTGTTATGTGTGGCAGCTGTCTGACAGGCTTTGCGACTTTAATAAAAATTATTTACTTTTGATAAACATGGTCTGAGGTGATAGGTAATCAAATTGCGGTCATTTTAAATACAATACATTTTTGCTTTCCCATACTTAGTTCTTGATAAAGATGTTTGACCATAATTTTATACATCAGTATAAAATTATGGTCAAATTATTTTATTTCTATCCCGCTCTTCTCCATGCTTTACTGCTGCACACCAAAACTTTCAAGATAGTTATACTATTTCCTTAATTCCGGATTGACTTACTTACTTCCTTGTTGTTTTCTCTCTTCGGACAAAAAATCAAGAAACTCAATCCGGAATAATGCTAATCAAAGCTAATAATGAGTAGTGCTTACCTAAGTTTTCGTTCGAAACTTGTTATAAGTATGTGTGACGTCATGAATTGAGTCAAAAATTCCGATAACTTCACTGAGAGAGCCTTCTGTCCTTATCTTTTTCATGAGTATAGTGTATTCTGTCTGTTACAAAAGGAATTTGCATTATAACTAGGTGTGACGTCATGAATTGAGTAAAAAAATCCGATAACTTCACTGAGAGAACCTTCTGTCCTTATCCTTTTCATGAGGATAGTGTATCCTGTCTGTTACAAAAGGAATTTGCATTTTTATTGCACATCATCAGGATTCCACTGATCTACTCGCCAGCGAGGTTGGAACCGCATTCTATTTACTGCTCGGTGCGATCTTTACCTGTAACAAAGAGAGATTTTGTAATTGTAAATCACGTTACATAAACTCACGCTTGTATACCGGAGGGGTAGGCAGAGACCAGGGTTTTCCACTTGCCACGATCCCGATAATCCTCTTTCGCTTTATCAACGTACATTAGTTGGATGCGCGCACGCCGGTTTGATATGATATTAAGAGTTCAAACAAAAAACCGGCGAAGGGCAAGTTAACTCGCGCACGAAGGGTTCCGTACCGTATATAGAATAACAAAGGCGAAAATTAACAAAATTAAAGTTGCCGTTATTAATATCGATCAAACGGTAAAAAAATCACGTTTGTTGTATCGGAGCCCCCCTTAAATATTTATTTTATTCTATCTTTAGTATTTGCTGTAACGGCGGCAACGGAAATTAATCATTTGTGAAAACTTCAACTGTCTAACTATCACGGTTCATGAGATACAGCCGGGTGACAGACGGACGAACGGACGGACAGACAGCGGAGTCTTAGTAATAGGGTCCCTTACCCTTTGGGCACGAATCCCTAAAAACGAGCGCTGCAGGCCATTGCTTTGCAATACCTGAAGCATATGCTGGGTTCGGGTACCACCTTTTTTTATTGCCATAGCACATAATACGCAGCCAATAATTAATTGTAGGGCGTGTGAATGTACTAGTCACTTAACGCGGATAATCACCTCCTTGTTACGATTGATTATGTTGTTTCATGTGCTTATATTGAATTTTGTTACCATACTATGCCTGTTAATTTTTTTTCTTTGTGTGTTGCGACAATTTAATAAATGATTTATGTATGTATCTAATCGCTCGTAGCCCCGGCTGCCTGAGTGATCTTAAACGATCGCGAAGGTTAAGCAACACAGGGTGCGTTCAGTGCATGGATGGGTCGCCGTCTATGCCTTACGCTAGTGGCATTTTTCCGAGCGGTTCCGTGCTTCGCAAGGCACGTTAAGCTGTTGGTGCCGGCTGCCGTCGATAGATGGCAGTCGTTAAGCCAAGTCAGAGGCCTTAGGGCGGCTTGACAATTTCTGACAGTAGACGAGCCACTAGTCTACAAGCCTCCACCAATCCGGACTTGGCCCCCGTGGTGGAGTATGGCCTATACCTTCCTCAGGGAAGAGACCCGTGCCCCTCGGTGGGGACATAATGGGTTGATGATGATGATGTATCTAAAACTAACGACCATTTTTGAAGCATTATTCAAAAAACGGTCGTCGAATTGACGAATGGTTAGCTGTTATGGGGTGTGTGACCAGGTGAGGCGTCCAGGGTTAAGAAACTAATCAATAACAGAAATACAAAAAAAGCTTTCTTTAAACGTGGGAACAATCCTGAAAAAATACATCCGATAGATTTTAACAATAGATAAACAGACTAGCGTACTAGAAACAACCCTAAGAACACCAATTAATAAAAGTTTTAAGCAACCAGGCGGACATACTTCGACCAAATGGGGGATGTATTAGCAAAAGGCAAGATAAAAAGTACCCGAAACTTGACGAAAGTGCTTGGAACGACTTATGAATGTTGAGGAAGCGAAAGTGATCTGTCAGGATAGAGGCAAGTGGCAGTCCCTGGTCTCTGCCTACCCGTCTGGGATACAGGCGTGATTTTATGTATATATGTACATAAAATCACGACATAATATAAGCAGCCTATATATTATGTCCAAGGATGTTATAATATGTCCCACTGTAGGGCAGAGGCCTTAGACAGCTCACTGCAGCGTACGTGCTCACTGCATATTGACAATTTGAAGCGGTAAGGTATAAACACTTCGGAGTCTTCAGACACTAAAGTTTCCTCACGACATTTTCCTTCACTGTGTTGGAAATTATCTTGCTATATTTTGACAATAAAGTCATCATCATCAGCCATTTGACGCCTAATGCAGGACATAAGCCTCCCTGATGGTTTTCCAAGCTTCCCGGTGTTGTGCCGCCCGCATCCAGCGACTCCCCGCCCCCGTAAGCAGGTCGTCGGACCATCTGGTGGGGGGCCTTCCCAGCTGCATCGTCCGCTCCGCGGTCGCCAGGTCAGAACTTTTCCGCCCCAACGGCCATCAGTTCTCAGAGCTTTGTGCCCCGTCCACTGCCACTTCAACTGAGCAATTCTTCGAGCTGAAGGTATCAGTACCTTGCGGATCTGCAGATCTCCTCGTTCCTGAATCGATCACGCAGTGAAACTCTCAACATGCCTGTGTCGAACCCAGGACCGTTCGAATGTGAGGCCAGAGTTCTAACCCACTACCATTGCCTGGGTATTATGATCGACCTCAAAATTATCCTTTTTGGTGTATAAAACAGACCCTATTCAATTTAATATCTTTCAGGTTGAAACATTCACACAGCATTACGTGCTCGAAGAGTTCCAATGGCCATAACAGCATTAAAACTTGGCTTCTCAAGAAAAAGCTCCAAATCCGTACCATCGAGACACAACGTAAACAAACATCAATGTTGAAAACTTGAAAACTCAATTTTCAAAACTCATCGTATTAAAATCACGTTAGCACGCCCCCTCTTCAGCACGTCTTAAGGCTGCTGTTACGTGAAGCTCGCTTTCTCGCTCGTACAATTTAACATTTTTCAATATTGTAACAATATGAGTAAACTTTTGATACATATGGTCTGAGGGTTTGGTGGATAATTAAATTACGGATATTCAAGGCATATTTTTCTTATCCTGTACTAAGGTTTTCATCAACTACCAAAATATAAAACCAAAATATATTTAAAAACCCTCAAACCACTTTTATCAACAGTTTACTCATTTTATTACAACAATTACTGAGTGTCTGAGCTATTCACATACCTCAGCGCTTGAAATCGCTGTATGAATACTCTGTCCCTGAGAGTAGGCCTGTGCCCTAAAGTGGGACGTATTTAGCCTGGTTATGTAATGTTTTGCAATCATAAGCAGCCTATATACGTCCCACAGCAGGGCACAGACCTTCTCTCTGAGAGAGAGTGGTAGCGGTGGTAGCCTAATGGGTAGAACATTGGACTCGGAAGCGAGAGACCCCGGTTCGATTCCCAGTGCGGGCATGTACCTATGACATTGTTTTTTAAGTTATGTACATTTGTGAAGTTATAGTAGCAATACCACTCGCTAACGGTGAAGGAAAACATCGAAAACCTTTTATATAATCATCATCATCATCATCATCAGCCATTTGACGCCCACTGCAGGACATAGGCCTCCCTCACGGTTTTCCTAACCATGAGGGGTTTTGCCATAATCGCCACGCTTGGTAGGCGGGTTGGCGATCGCAGTATGCGGTTAGAATCTCAGGAAGACGGTGCTGCCCGTCTCCTGGTAATTGATTTCCTTATGTAATAAATAGGTTAAATTTTGCGAGCGAGACAGCATGCTTCACGTAAGAACAGTCTTAAGAAGAGTAAGAATAAACTTTATTAGACAACACTACAAAGAATTACACACAGTAGGTAAGTACATTATCAAATTAATAAGCCTTACAGAGAAGCCTATGCACGGGGTGTTAGAAATAACATAACATCCACGCATCACAATCAATTGCCCTAGTCCCAAATCAAATTACCACAGCCACCGGCGGAAATCGAACCCACGACCTCCGGTATGGCAGTCAAACGTGTTGCGGCTAGACCAATGCGGAAGTAAATGGCAAGAAACGAGCAGGAAACTTGAAACGTCTACAGGGGCGCCGCCCCCGCTCATCTTTTAAAATGGAATTACCCCGCTAACCCCTAATTTCGTATGCATAAAAGTCGTCGGACCCCCTGGTGTGTTGCGCGTGCCTACGCTGCTTTCGGCACGTTCAGGGATCCCCGGGAGCTTCGGAAACCCCCGAAGAGTAAGCGGGAAAATTGACAATCTTAGACTCGTTTCCGGTTCCCGTTGGCGCGGATTTTTTTGAGATGAAGGAAAATATTCAGATTAACGGTGAACAGAGTCAGAGACAAAGAGATAAAAGGCAAGATAAGACTTAAATAAAATAAAAATAAAATAAAGACTTCGAAGCTACAGAAAAATTCTTGGAATTTATTTGGAAATTAGACAACCAGTCTGTTTTGGCGGATTTCCCAACAAAAACATAACATAAATTCACGCCTGTACCTCGGAAGGGTAGGGAGAGGCCAGACTCTGCTGTTGCCACGATCCTAAGAGGTCTCTTTCGCTTCATCAACATTCATTAGGCGTTACTCGTTATATGCACGCACGCAAAAAATTATATTTTATAAATTATTTTTTATTACTTTTTGCATTTTAATAAAAAATACAAGATGTAAGAAAAAACGTACAAGTAACATGAATTTTCACCTGTTTTGTTATTGCCTTATCGTAAAAACGGTAAAAAATATAAATTACAAAAGTGGTTATTGTGTCCTTACAGTAAAAAATTAATAATAAAATCCGGTCAAACGTGAGTCAAACCCTCATTAAGAGTCCCGAACTGAATGAAAGAATGCACATTTTTCTAAGCAATTTTTTTTATGGTGTGTACAATGAAGAGTTCTAATCTAATGTAATATCATATTAGTGGTACAGAACCCTCGTGCGCGAGTCCATAGCGCACTTCGCCGGTTTTTTCTTGAAAGCAGCCGTCCATCCAACGCTTCGTAAGGGCGACAAGTTTAATTTAAACTTACAGGGCCTGGACCATCCAGAGGTGGAGGGGGCGTCCCAATTGAGACACGATCGCGTGACGTAATTTCTTAATGTTTTTCCTAATAGAATTGTCAAGTTCGGCCCTCCCTCGGGAATAATTCCCGGGTATAACACGCAGGTCGTAGTCATGGTTTATTTAATTTTACGGCCGAGTTTGTTTATCAACGCAAAAACAAAATAATTCTAAAATAATTCTGTCTCTAAGGACAAATAAATGATTTATCTATCTATCTGAAACAAAACCGGCTCTCAAAGTTAAGATTAGAAGGCAAATATATTAAGGAGTTCGTTCGATGACCGTTGATTCGTCTTCTTCTTTGGCGTTTCAAGAGCTGAAACGCACAAGCTGTTACTTAGCATGTTGTGAAATGTTAAATTGTGAAGATCTTCAATTCACTTATCTAGATCTATCTTATCTTGGACTCTCTGATCGCTAATAATACTCTTCACCCAAAGGGGCAAGAGACCCTATTAATAAGACAACGCTGTCCGTCTGACCGTTTGTCTGTCATCAGGCTGTATCTCATGAACCGTGATACTAGCTATCATATCTAGCATTTGAAATTTTCACATAGGATGTATTTCTGTTGCCGCTATAACAACAAATACTCAACACAGAATAAAATAAATGTTTAAGGGCGGCTCCCATACAACAAACGTTGTCTAAGGACAGCGCTCGCCATCTAGCGCCATCTTCACAGCGCCGATATCATGTCGTTAAATGTCAATGTTAAACGCTTCTTGTTGGTTTCTATAGATGGCGCTGTTCTCAATGTACCTAATCTATCTTGTCTCGATCTTTGTCTAATGTTGTATAGATAATGGTACGGAACCCTTCGTGCGCGAGTCCGACTCGCACTTGGCCGGTTTTTTATGTAGCCTATATAAGTCCCACTGCAGGGCACAGGCCTTCCCTCAGAGAGAGTACGGGCTTAATTACCACGCGTGCCCACCGCAGATTTGCAATTTGAAGCTCTGAGTTATGTGTACACCTGACACTCATGTTTCGTTACGACGTTTTCCTTTGCAGTTATTTTAAGAAAGCGGCCATGTAACTATTTGCCTCTTTCACACACAAAAAGTCGACAATATTGCCGAGCAAAGAGCAAATGGTTGTCCCGTCCCTTTCTTTAATTACCCAGCTCATTTTTGGTCTTTGATTGAAATAGGAACCAGGAATTTTCTTTCGATCCTTTATCTATTAAACCTTTTATGGGTTGCCTTGTTGATTATCATGTTTGTTAGAATTTCCAAAGTTGTTAAGGTCTCTGTCTTCCCATTTGGGACGTCGGACGACCCAAGAGGTCGAAGAGCGATTATGTTGTGAAGTTAGCGAGTGGGGGCTCTAATAGTCATCTCCGAGACATGCCAATTTCAACTTTGAAAAATACTATTAAGAACTTGGCGAGGGATTTGGGGAAAGGTTTTTGGGCGGGATTTTCTCGTGGTCGGCCGGCCGCGTGAATTAAGGCTCAGGCAGACGCTAGTCTTAGAAAACCAAGTCATAGCACTGGGGATCGAACCTGGGTCTCTCGCTTCCGAGTCCGATGTTCTACCCACTAGGCTACCAACGCTTTACGTGAAGTTATAGTAGCAATACCACACGCTAAGGATGAAGGAAAACATCGTGAGGAAACCTGAGTGTCTGAGCTATTCACATACCTCAGCGCTTGAAATCGCCAATCCACAGTGGGCACGCGTGGTGATTAAGCCCATACTCTCTCCCTGAGAGAAGGCCTGTGCCCTACAGTGGGACGCATATAGGCTGATTATGTTATATTATTATAATATGCAGACGCTAGTCTGCCCAAGCATTAAGAATATCCTGATTTGAGACTGCATTGTCCTAAATATTGGCAACGGCATTTCAAAGGTTAGTAAACAGAATGCTATAATTTTAAATATATATTTTTTATATTTTGTGAATAACTTTCGTTTTAAACATGAATGAAAGAAGGTTTAGTATTTTTGTTTTTTTTATAATGACATTTCAGTATTCTTAAAAAAAACTAATCTTTTTTACATTCTTACAGATTAAGATTCTTATAAAGGACTGACAACCTGCCATAGATTGTTTTTTTTCCTTCGGTTTCGTAGACTTAGATCATTCGAGAAAGTATCATATGATTGTCTTGTTGTTACAAATATCTTTTTAATTTTTTCTTTAAATATTCGGTTCGAGCTGTAAAAATTACATATTTTCTCAAGAAAAACTTTAAACTTTTTTTTATAAGGCAATTTTCCCATTGGGTCTAGGAAACGTAGTGCAACGACGCTATACGCGCCATTTTAAATGTCAAAAGTCGCGATATCCCACCCATGCACTCTAAGCCATGGCGTTACGGGCTACTATCCAACAAAAAAAGTAAACGTTGATCCCGTCCACTGTAAAAAAGAAGTCCCAAATAAAGTTCTGCCCTTTTTCGCCCCCAAACGAAAGGTGGCTATAGCAAAACTGCAAACCCTGTTACGAAGTAGCCTCGCCACTCCGCAAACTGTATCAGGTTAAGACTGTCAGTTGCCAAAGGTCTTTGTAACGTCTATCCCAATCGAATTACCAAGTACTGACGCTCGAGGCTACGACCTAACTTAACTTGATATAAGCAACGGAAGCAAGGCAAGAGGTTATAGCGATCGGATTATCAGCGATCATAGTTTGATTGTAGATAGATGCGGTGGTAGCCTAGTGGGTGGAACATTGGACTCGGAAGCGGGAGACCCAGGATTCGATTCCCAGTGCGGGCATGTACCTATGACTTTGTTTTCTAAGTTATGTACATTTGTGAAGTTATTAGCAATACGACTCGCTAACTGTGAAGGAAAACATCGTGAGGAAACCTGGGTGACCTCTGGCTCACCGTGCAAGCGCTCTCCCAACTGAGCTATTGGGCAAGTGCAAGCATCGATGAAATTTCGAGCCTCTTTACAAACTTCTCTGTATTACGTACAGGCAGCGACATCTGACCGAAGCGATTTACATCACTTGCAACCCCGAGTAACCCACTTTGCAGTTAGGTTTTTACATCAGAGTGATATCGCTGTACCTACATGATTATATTCTTTTTGTTGTACTAATCCGTGCTGAGGACAATTTTTAAAAACCTATTTGCACTTGCCCATTAGCTCAGTTGGGAGAGCGCTGGCACGGTGAACCAAAGGTCGCGGGTTCTAGTCCCGGCATGGGTGGAATTTTTAGCCTTTAAATAAGTTTTTAATAATCTTAGTAAGCCAATCCTTTCGAGGAAGTTTCCATGCGCCTAGTCGAAAGCAAAAAGCTAATAACTTGTCCCACAAGTCACGACGAAAACCGAGCCGCTGCCGTTAGCAACAATTGTTTAAATATTTATCAAAACCCCACAATAAGCGGTGTGCGAATCCTCTAATATAAACCACAACACGATAAACCGTTGGTTAAAGGAAATTAACCCCTATCAACGGCGGAAAAGGGCTGGAAGGAAGGCTTATAATCCAGTGGAATCTTATTAATACTGCCGATTTTGTGAGAAATCTAATCGAAAAGTGTGGTCGTGACACTTCGGAAAATCCAAACGCTTTATGAAAAGGCAAGAAGTTATTAGATTATTTAGGTATTGCTATACATTAAAATATGTTAAGTTATATTACTGAAGGGAAAAGGCCACCCACCAGATGGTCTGACGACCTGGTTACCGTGGCGGGGAGTCGCTGGATGCGGGTGGCACAACACCGGAGAGCTTGGAAAACCATGAGGGAGGCCTATGTCCTGCAGTGGGCGTCAAATGGCTGATGATGATGATGATGATGAAGTTCTATTACATTTATTTATTTAATTAATTACCTTTTTTTTGCACGCCTAACAATTTTTTCCTCTACCTCCCGCGGCTGACTGGTAAAAATTTGCAACTAAAGCATCAATATATAAATTAATTAATGAATTAGTTAAGAGGACGCGCAGATCTTCTGACGTTTTAAAGCCGATAAATACATAACATTAGGTACATAACTCACGCCTGTATCCCGGATTACCAACATTCATTCGCTGCATGCACGCAGCGAATGAATGTTGATTAGGGGTGTTATTTTGGGTAGTTTAGGGAGGGTATTTTTTGTCTTGCCCTTCGCTGTAGATCCCTTAGTTGGTGTATTTAACGATGAAACCCACATTGACACACAGCGGAAGTGGAGAATTTTGTCCACCCTTGGACAGATACAAGGAACATCAATAATGTAAATTAATGTAGTAACGAAAAATTAAATGTATTTACAAAAGGTATTTTTTGAAGTTAAATAGTATGTATCTCATTTATTTATTAACAACACTTAACAGTATACGCATTTTTTTTATTGTTTTTATTTGTCTCTTATTATAACGCTACTTTTATTACTAAAATGAATTATGCTTACATAAGCAGCCTATATATACGTCCCACTGTAGGGCACAGGCCTTCTCTCAAGAAGAGAGTATGGGCTTCATCACCACGCGTGCCCACCGCAGATTGGCGATTTCAAGCGCTGAGGTGCTTACCTGAATTTAAATTGATTGATTGATTAAATAAAAAATAAGCATTCATGAACGATTTGCGAATTGCGTCAACATCAGCCCAAATTCATGCCCGTAGAAATTATTTGGAAACGCAAAGTTTCGCCAAAAACGGCATTTCACGCGCCCCCACGCCCAACTATCACAGATAGCTTTTATTTACAGCTGGGCCGTTGTTTCCGAGAGGATTCCGCTTTTTTCTTATATAAACATTGACCGAAGACGACTTGGGGCGCAAGTGACAAGATACTCCGGATAAGCACACAGCTTCGTGCTGAGAACCCGCGACCTCTGGCCAACCGTGCCAGCGCTCGCCCAACTGAGCCAATGGGCAAGTGCAGGCATCAGTATGTAGTGTATGTTTGTGGCAATAAATCATACATTTGAAATACAAAAATACAAATACAAATATATTTTATTTTCTCCTACGGCACTTAAAAAATACATAAAGCTTAGCTCAGTTTAACCAATTTACATACTAATAATAATGTAGGGGTCGCTGATACCTGCAGTAGTTAAAAACTTCCAATTAAGTTGACTTTCATTCATTCATTCGACCAGCGGTGCACATGTACACCAGAAGAAGAAGAAGAAGAAAGACCAATCATAACAACAAGACACATCACAGAACCAAATAAGCAGATAAGTAACATAATATCCACAACAACAGAAAGAAAACTAAATACACAACAGACAAAACGAATAAAATAAACGAATACCAATAGTCAAATGAATGTGAATGAGGTGGGCAGCGGTGTTGATTAGATAGATAGAACGAGAACACTTTATTGTATTGTAGATAAAAAAGGAAATTACAGAGATGTTTCTTAACCTAAGATTACATAAGCGGCATAAGCGGCGGCTGGGCAGCAGCGTCTTCCTGAGATTCCAACCGCATACTGCGATCGCAAACCCGCCTGCCAAGCGGGGCGATTATGGCAAAACCTTTCATAGTGAGATGAATATAAGCTATATAAAAAAAGTGACCACAGTAATAGCTGTTTGTGCTTGTATTGACGAGTAGAACCGTTCTCTGGAACTTGGTATTAAGATACAAAAATCGCTAAAATCGTATAACTCGGGTCGCAGACCTATTAGAAGAAGACGGGGGAGGATGGAGGAAAAAAAACGGAAGCGACCAACGGTAAGGGGAATACGAATCGAAGGATCCGATTTAGTTCGTTTTTTTTTGTATTTTTTGCGCTTCAGAATATTTTCAGTTGGACACGCCTATTGCGTTTGGAAATTTTGAGGAAGAGCTGGTTTCAATCGAGCGGTAAACAATCAATTTACGGGATCTCTGAAGAAAGGGCCAATATTTAAAAATTAAGGAAACTGTGGCCTCCATGGACAGGTGGCCAGAAACGTTAAGTTTAGAGAATTCTGTAACAAAACAAATAATATTGTTCTGAAACGACTCGATAAAGAAAAGAAAAACGCGTTCAAAATACGAAACAAACAAAAACTACGTATAGTTCGGTGATATTCACACTAGGTGGCATTGATAGTATTCTTTATCGCGGTATGGTTGCGTCCATGATGCCATGAAGATGCCTTGAACATTTATGAGTTATGACAGAATACCAGCGTCACGGGTTGTTAACCGGGAACCTGTGACATATCCTGAGTCAAGAACCTTTTCTGGTAGCACGACACAGCGTGTCCACTATAAGGTCACTTCACCACGACTGTATGATTACATATTTACGGTCCTATTTATAAACAACACGATTCCGTAAAAATACTAAAATAGTCAATGGTGAACATTTTACAAGAAAAAAATCGTAACCACAGACTAAATAAACTGACTCTTAGGAATACTTCAGAGGAATCATCATCAGCCATTTGAAGCCCACTGCAGGACATAGGCCTCCCTCGTGGTTTTCCTAACCATGAAGGGTTTTGCCATAATCGCCACGCTTGGCAGGCGGGTTGGCGATCGCAGTATGCGGTTGGAATCTCAGGAAGACGCTGCTGCCCGTCTCCTGGTAGTGTATTTCCTTAGTCGCCTTCTACGACATCCACGGAAGGAAAAGGAGTGACGCTATTCTTAATCCGGCGCCACATTGAGCGGAATCAGAGGAATCGTGTTTTTATAAATAAAGCCGCCAGTACTAACTTAATTATTGTTATTTCTTACTATAAGACTTAAGTGTGTTCTGTTACATTCAATTGTACAATTTTTTAAGACTTTATGTGTGTTATTTGAAAAAAGTTTTCTATTTCAAAATTGTGTCATGGATCCCGTCAGCAGGTTTTGACCACATTCATGGGACCACCTCTCAAGAGTCTCGGCAGTTTTTTACTAATTTTGTGAAGATTTTACACAAAAACGTCTAGAAACCCAGAACAAAATAACAATAAACATGTCGGGGCCGCTACGACAGCTTGAAATAAAATGCTAGCTTAATCGAGAAGGAATGCAAACACCACATAAATACAGTTGACAATGATTTACGTGTGACACCCGAGTAAAATTCATTTAAAACGAGGACTGAGAGTTTCAGTTTGAACAAATGGAATTTTATGTTTACAGGAGTTTCCATTTTTAGACGCTTTTATTTAAGAGGCTGAGACAACAGTCTCAGCCATCCTTGTCTGTGTGGATATGGATACGTCCCACTGCAGGGCACAAGCCTTCTCTCAGAGAGAGAGAGTATGGGCGTAATTACCACACGTGCCCACCACGGATCGGCAATTCAAGCGCCTCAGACACTCAGTTTTCTCACAATGATAGGCGCCGTCCTATTGCCTCGCGGGATAAGAAATCGTGTGTCCTGTTTTGGAACGATGGGATCACACTCGAAATGGCTCATAAGTTTTAGGGGTGGGCACGCTATATTTAGCAATATTTCTTTAATCGTAAATTGCATTAAAAAAGGAAACACATAAGAACAGAAATCAGCGCTTGGTCGCGCGTTCGCCTTAGGACACTCAGGCGAACAGTAGATCGGGTAGTGAAGTCTGATCATTAGATCAGAATGTTTGATCGGACGATCAATACCATGCGTCGATGGTCGCACGATGTAATCTAGACAATTTGGTCGCATGGCATGATCGCGCGACCTTCAATAGGACGTTCAATGGATATCAGTATGTTTGAACGTACGGTCGCACGATCATTTTCGTCGGACGCCCGCATCATCGCGCGAGCGATGGCAATAGGACGGCGCCTTATCCTTTTGACCGTTAGCGAGTGGTAGAGCTACTAAAAATCTCAAAATGTGCGTAGCATGAAAAAACCGACCAAGTGCGAGTCGGACTCACGCACGAAGGGTTCCGTACCATTATCTATAGAAAATTGGAATATTTTAAGCGTCTACCTGTTGCTGTTTAATATCGAGCAAAAAACGGCAAAAAAAAATATGTTTATTATAAGGGAGCCCCCGTTAAATATTTAGTTTATTCACAATATTTATTTACAATCATAAATTAATACTATTCACTGTTTATAATTAAAAATAACTAAAGAAACTGGACTGTTTTTATTCTGTTTTTAGTATTTTTTGTTATAGCGGCGACAGAAATACATGATCTGTGAAAATTTCAACTGCCTAGCTGTCACGGCTCATGAGATACTGCCTAGTTACAGACAGACAGACAGACGGCTAGTGAAGTCTTAGTAATGGAGTCCCGTTTGGCACCCTTCGGGTATGGAACCCTAAAAAAACAAAGTCATTGGTGCCTCCGAGCATCGCCAATCCGCGGTAGGCACGCTTGGTGATTAAGCCCATACTCTCTCTCTCTCTCTCTCTGAGAGAAGGCCTGTGCCCTACTGTGGGACAAAAGTCTGATATGTAGTATGCAGAGTCTGTGCCACATAGAACATTGAAAGATCATGGCCTAATGATAGTATATGGGTCAGCGAATGTCATGGGCTACCTTATACCCGAACCCCACGCAAAAGGCCCGCGCTAGTATTAAAAACCTATTTAGGGGCTAAAAATTCCACCCATGTCGGGACTTCAATCCGCGACCTCTGGCTAACCGTGCCAGCGCTCTCCCAACTAAGCTAATGGGCAAGTAGAGGCAGCCTATTTACAAACTTCTCTGTATTACGTACAGGCAGCGACATCTGGCCGAGGCAATTTACATCACGTGCAGCCCCGAGTACCTACCTACTTTGCAGTTAGGTTTTTACATCGGAATGATATCGCTGTACCTACATGATATTATTTTTTTATATTATTTTTGTTGCACTAACCCGCGCTGAGGACAATTTTAAAAACCTATTTAGATGCTAAAAATTCCACTCATGTCGGGACTTGAACCCACGACCTCTGGCTAGCCGTGCCAGCGCTTGAAATTTCGCCGATGCCTGCACTTGCCTATTAGCTCAGTTGGGAGAGCGCTGGCACGGTTAGCCAGAGTTTGCGGGTTCAAGTCCCGACATCGGTGGAATTTTTAGCCACTAAACAGGTTTTTAAAATTTTCGTCAGCACGGGTTAGTGCCACAAAAACAATATAACAACTAACATTGTAATAACTTTTCAAGGTTTTTTTGTGTACGCAAATAAATTCTATTACAATAGACGCGAAAGTACTTGGACCAGGAAAGCGGTATAGAATTACATGTAGGTACAGCGATATCATTCCGATGTAAAAACCTAACTGCAAAGTAGGTAGGTACTCGGGGCTGCACGTGATGTAAATTGCCTCGGCCAGATGTCGCTGCCTGTACGTAATACAGAGAAGTTTGTAAATAGGCTGCCTCTACTTGCCTATTAGCTCAGTTGGGAGAGCGCTGGCACGGTTAGCCAGAGTTTGCGGGTTCAAGTCCCGACATCGGTGGAATTTTTAGCCACTAAACAGGTTTTTAAAATTTTCGTCAGCACGGGTTAGTGCCACAAAAACAATATAACAACTAACATTGTAATAACTTTTCAAGGTTTTTTTGTGTACGCAAATAAATTCTATTACAATAGACGCGAAAGTACTTGGACCAGGAAAGCGGTATAGAATTACATGCAAACTCATTTTCCACCTCGTTTTCCCTGAAAAGGCAGCCAGGGTTGCCGTATTTTGGTACATACGAGTACGACTAAATACCGACCGTACTTTAAAATTCATTAATATACTGCTTAACTCAATTAGGGGAATAACGTTTCAAAGTAGAATAAAAAAATATTTTTCAACTCTTATTTCTTAATTGCACCGACTACTCGTCTCTAATTTCTTTCTTGTCTCCGTCTATGGAAATTGCTTGTAGTAATGAGGCCCCCATTTGTACTTTGATTTATTGAATTTCTGTTAATGTAATCTCTGTGTACAATAAAGAATATTCTATTTATCTATTCTTTGTTTTTTTAATTGTTAATGCCCACCAAATATTAAAGTGACATTGTTCATGAAAATAAAAAAACAAAAGAGCATCATCGTTTTTGTTGGAAGTTCTTGTGGACAAGAGTAGACCTAAAAACAAAGTGACGTCATTAATTTTTCTTAACTTTATATTTGGTACCGAAAAGTTATCTCATTTTATGTGTCCTTTCAAGTCTTCTAAGCGTTCTTATTCAGTGAAGTGAGTGTTCATTTGATTTACAGTGTCATTATGCCAGAATTGACTGGAATCCAAGTATCCCTGTCACTCTGATTCAAGAGGGTCGAACTATGGCATATTCTGGAAATAGAGATTGAATTTCTACTCCGTACTTATCCCCCTGAATGTAAATACTCAATCAATAAAGATCAGAAGACTAGAAAGGCCACATTCAAGTCTTTTGAGTGAGTTTGCTGTAGTTAAAAAGTTTATGAAAATTCAATGGCGTCACTTTGTTTTCGTGTCTACGTAGACATAAAAACCAAGATGGCCACCATATTAAGAGCTGCTAACAAAAACGCTGATATTATTTTGTTTTTAATTTTGGTAAAGGATGCCACTGTAATATTTTGGCCAGTCGTATTTAGGATCCTAAGCAAAAACGTTTACTCCGTTTTGAAATTGTTTTGAGCAGTGCAAATAACTTCAACACAAAACAGTCACTTGTCCTGATCCCAAACTAGGATACTCTGAACCAGGCAAGGACACCACAAACATGGAAACACGCCCAGACTGAGGCTGAAGTGAGAATCGAACCCAAGGCCCCTGTTTTGGTAAGACAAACGTGGCAGGTCTGAGTAATTTCCTTTTTTGTTTACAATATTTTAGACTAATATTTTAAGTTAAAAACTCTGTTAATTAAGTTAAAACGTGTTTTGATAAGAATAGATGTGGAGTTTCTTTGTTAGCTTCTTCTCCACATAATCTAACAACTTTGACGTTCATTATGTAAACATTCTGTTTTTACAATGAATAAAAATATTTGAATTGAATTGAATTTGAATTGAATTGAATATGGTATTCTCTACTGCGGCGATTCAGCATCTTTGTTTTAGTAATAAATACAAATGTACAGATATCAAATCAAATATTATCAAAATATCTTTGAATCTTTATATTCTAAAAAGGGGGCGTGAGGGGATTTGGGCAATACAAAGAACTTTAACAAAACTTCGAAATGGCAAAAAAATTCTACGGCTCCACACCAAAATGACCACTTAAGCAACCTCAGTTTATAAACATTACATTACATAAACACACGCTTGTAACCCGGGATAGGCAGAGACCAGGCTTTCTTCTTGCCTCCTCTCTCTTTCGCTTCATCAATCAAGATTTATTGAACACCTATTATCTATTTTTTTTTTTTTTTTTACGTAGCCTCGTTTGTGTCCCACTGCTGGGCAAAGGCCTCCCCCAACTCAGACCAGATGTTTCTGTCTTGTGCCACCTCAGGCCACTCCGGCATGTGTCGGTCGAGGTCGTCTCGCCAACGTCTTCTTGGCCTGCCTCTCCTGCGACGACCGCCTTGTGGCACCCACTCGGTGGCAAGTCTCGCCCACCTATCCGGGTGCATTCTACTGACATGCCCTGCCCAGCTCCACTTCAACCTTGCAGTCTGGACTATTATCTATTAAATAACTATTTTATTTACCCGAGCAACGACCGCGGCGCGGAGCCCAAAAGGAGGGTAATGTGTTTGACTCGTATGTATGTATGCAAGTATGTCAAATTCTAAGTTTATTTAGTTTTAGGAAAGCCATTGACATTATATCATCATCATCATCAGCCATTCGACGCCCACTGCAGGACACAGGCCTCCCTCATGGTTTTCCTAACCATGAAGGGTTTTGCCATAATCGCCACGCTCGGCAGGCGGGTTGGCGATCGCAGTATGCGGTTGGAATCTCAGGAAGACGCTGCTGCCCGTCTCCTGGTAATGTATGTCCTGAGTCGCCTTCTACGCCATCCACGGAAGGAAATGGAGTGACGCTATTCTTAATCCGGCGCCACAAGAATGTCTTTATATAACTTAATACTATTTAAAAATATGAAAACTGAAAGTCATTAACAGGCTTCCACTGATAGCAACAAAATATTAAAACTAGTAATTAAGAAGAACTAACAATAAAGTTCTCTCATAACTCCGTAACTTAGGGCTAGATTTTGATAAATAAGATCCCTATCGATTCCTCGTGTTTGCGCGAGTGTCATAGGCCCCATGAAGTCAAATAACAGAAGAATAAAAATCTGAAAAAAGAAACAACCAACAAACCGACTTCTGAGTATTAACTATGTACCTACTAAGCAGGCGAGACCAAAGAACAGAGAAAATGTGTTCTGTGGGCGAAACCAACATTCACCGATGTAACCCATTGCGAAGCGCCTATGTTGGCCCCGCCGGCTTAATATTTAATGCTCAGCAGTCGAGTTGTTGGTTATTTTTTATTTCAGTATTTTATCTTATCTTTTCAGCGACCTTGAAGAGCCGAAATAATAAGCCAAAGAAAATTTGACAGCCCTACCCATGCCATCTCATTATAATTAAGGCGGGCTCTCATATTTCGTCAAGGTGTTTCTGAGCACCCACCGGCTTGAATTAGGTAAATTGGCTTTTTCTCAAAGTAAGAAAAGTTCCTGCGCCTACTCGCAATCAACTGCTCTTGTTATGTCGTTCCCTACACCGCCACGGCTGGTTTTTAGGGCTCCGTAGTCAACAAGAAGCCGTCATAGTTTCTCCATATACGTCCGTCTGTCTGTCCGCGGCTTAGCTTAGAGACGACTAGTACTAGAGAGCTGAAATTTGGCACAGATATCTGATAACAAAAAGAATTAAGTTATTAATTCTTTGCTTTAAAATTTGAAGTTCTCAATTTACATCTCCGAAAGTCTTCACCACAACATCACCAAATTACCCTGGGAATACCTTTACGCTATATTTTATGAAATATATGCATATTACTAGTGGATGGGCCCCATAAGGTCTTAATTACTGCTGTCCATTGCAGAGTTCCGTTGCAGAGTAAGTCTTCATCAGATCTTTACGGGACCAATGGGACGTTATATGTATTCGAACAAAAAAATAATTGTCCAAATCGGTTGAGATTTAACGGAATTATGCGCGAACATATGCAAAAAAAAAGGTATTGAGAACTTCTTCCTTTTTTGAAGTCGGTTAAAAAATGTCTTCTACAATAAGGGCCTGTGAAAACAAAATTTCCGTCTCTAATTACACGACTTCAGGGACACCTTTTATTCCATGTTTAGCCTACAAAACAAAAAGACACAGAAGTGCAATTAAAATAACAAAAGAAGATCAAATAGTATATTATAATAACTTCCACACAACACAATCACTTGTCCTGGTCCCAAACTAGGATACCCTGTGCTATGGTAACCAGGCAACCACATCACAAACACGGAAACACACCCAGACTGAGACCATTTACACAAATTAAGCACGTCGGCCTCCAGTCGGAATCGATCCCAAGGCCTCTATTTTCGTAGTTTCGCAAACCAACGAGGCAGTATTACATACATCTACTCTCAATATATATTTATTAGTTTTATAAGACATTTTTATGCCTGCCAGTACATTTGATTAAAAATCAAATTAAACCGACCCTGGCCTAAGCCACGGACCCATCGTATTCACCTCTCTTTTTTTTTGAAGTCTGTTATAAGTAAATCGCAAATTATAACGTTTGCTTGCATATTATTCCGCCAGTTACAAAAATGCGGTGCTCTGTACTAAGTGACCCTTGTCTTCTGAAGAATAGGGGTCCTTATCTTCATGATTATTGCAGATCGTCAGTCCTGTCTCTCAATCGTGTTAATAGTGATTTTTAGGACCCACTACCGAGAACCTAGAATTAGGGACCTAGGACTCGATAGCATTTACGCCAAAATAGTCCGAGAGGAGAAAACCATGCTGCGCCTCCGCTGCTCGTCGTGCTTAAACATAATCTTCTCCCGTGTGATACATAGTGCCTTATACAACACCACGAGGAGAAATAACATTAGTTAGAATAAATGAAAGCGTACTGTTTAATTATCAATTTAGTAAAAAATATAAATTGAACAAAACAAATTGTCGCGCTTGTTTTTTTTTCGTTGCCCAAAAAGGTTGCCAGCCTCCTTTCATTGAAAATCGAGTACAAAAAAAAAACCCACTTCTTTTTCCCAACTATTTGATATAAAACCTTTTTGACATTTGACGTCTGTATTTTTTTATGTTCACTGCCAAAAAACAAAAGAACGCTAGCAGGGCCGGAATAGATTTTCATTCAACATTCCTGCCCTGCTACGGAAGGAAGGAATAAAATTCCATATAACTTTTCCCGCCGCACATTTATAAGTGAGAAATCACGAGCTTTGCAACCCGTTTATGAACGAGCAATGAGACACTTTCTGAGTGGGTGTGGTATAAAAGTTTTTGGCATATATGCTACGTGACGAAAGTAGAATGAATGGGCAATATTTTGGTGTTTAATCTGTAGAATTCTAAAGGACCCCATCGGGCCACCATAACAATGGCTTTTACTTGTTCTTTTCAAGGTCATAATCTAACAGGTTAAATCGCATCCTAATACGGTAGGATCTTCAAGAAAAAAAAAAAACAAAAACCCAAGCCTAAGCTTGCTGTTACTCTGTGACTTTAAGCGTGATGCGTTGTATACGTGTGTCTGTCTTATGGAAATAACTCATCTTATAAATCTATTTACATTGCTGGAATTCTGGGAATGGTATATAGTTTCTGTTTGCACATAAAAATAATACTTTGTATGGTCTTTAAGAACACAAATAAATTCTTCGACTATCATGCCAAATTTTCACCAAGGAATATTTTTTCTGTTTCACAGGAAGAAACATGTCTGCTGAGTAAACATATTTGGCACTCTGGTGTTGTAGTCTAGTATTAAAAATTATGAAGTCTTTAGGTTGATGCTATACTACCAGTGCCCGCGACTACGTTCGCGTGGTAACCGGAGTGTACAGCTTATGTCCACCCTGAAGGTTAATTCTAAATACTGGTGAAAGAATTTTTTAAATAGGATGAGTACTTTCGGAGAACACTCTCTACATACAAAGTTACTAACTTAACAATTTGCAACAACAACAATAAATACATATAAGTCTGTGTGGCGCCGGATTAAGAATGACGTCACTCCATTTCCTTCCGTGGATGTCGTAGAAGGCGACTAGGGAAATCAATTACAAGGAAAAGGGCAGCAGCGTCTTCCTGAGATTCCAACCGCATACTGCGATCGCCAACCCGCCTGCCAAGCGTGGCGATTATGGCAAAACCCCTCATGGTTATGAAAACCACGAAGGAGGCCTATGTTTCTGCAGTGGGCGTCAAATGGCTGATGATGAACTTAAAAACTTATAAAGCCTACTTAGGAGGGCTACAAAGGGCCGTGATAGATAGGCCCTGAATTCTCTTACGTTTCTTCAATCAACCATTTAGCCAGGACAGGAAGCGGGACGCCCTAGTCTGACAAAAAAATGCGGTTTAAAACTTAATATTTCGTAAACGGAACCCTAAATAAAAAAATGGTCTTGCTACACCCACAATATTTTTAAACGATCAATTCAACAATACCCCACACTATGGTGTAGGCCAGAAAAAAAATTACATCCCTATTTTAGGTGTACCCTAAAAGTTTTCTTCTCAGAATTTTTATTCTACCGTTTTGTCGGCGAAATAAATGTGTATATATTCCAAATTTCAGCTCTCTAGTACTTATTGTCTTTTTGCTAAGCTGCGGATAGACAGACCGACAGACGGACGGAGGACTATAAGGTTCCTTGACTACGGAACCCTTAAAACCTCCTTCAAAATACGCACTGACTAGAAACCACAGTTTACACTAGGTGTTAAATTTTGCCTCAAATGTGATCACATATACCAAATGGAGATGAGACCACCTTTGAGGCAGGTACTCAGTTTCGAAAAAAGAACTGAAGTCGCTAAAAAATAAACAACTCCTGAAGTCGAGTGAAGTATTTTGAAAACGATGATGTTGAAACTAACCTTTCAGCTCTTTTATTTCTACACAGGAGGGTTCCGTAGCAATTAAAAAAGTTACGCCCATTCGCGCCCGCGTAGATTTTGTTTGTCCCCCGAAAATTATGTTTGGGAGAGCGGAATTGTTGTACTTTGAATTTCGAAATTGAATTTATGATATTTTTTGTGCGACGTAATGATGGTGTTAAATGAGTTTTGGCGATTTTCACACCTTATTTCGGCGAAGCTTTGTTTGTTGTTCAGAACCACGAGTCTATCAGTTTTAGCTTGAAAAGTTACATGAAAATATGGGGATTGTTAAAATATTTTTTGTTCCATACATACAATTTTTAATTATATCTGATATGTGCATAATTCGGTATTTGAAACGATCAACAATAAATTATTTCATATGCTCGATTAAAACAGACATTACAAAATATCTCGGAAAATGTATCTGTTTCAGTCAATTACTAGTTATTACAATTTTAAAATAGATTACACATAAAAAGAGTGCTCTGAAATAAGCCAGTATTTTCATACAAAAACCCGTTTTAAAAGTAACTCATTTGATATTTTGTCAAATACCCAATTATCTGTGTTTTCATTCGAATAAAAGTTATAGTCGCAGTACCAATCAGAAATTCAGCGCTCAGCTAGTTTTATAAAACTTGGGGCACTAAAATATCGCTAAAAAGGTCTGTGTTTTCACTGGGAAAGTCAAGAATTCAATATTTTCAGGGCCACCTTAATGTCATAGCAGTTTGGCCAGCGTCCTCGCCAATAACACGCCCGGATAAATTAGCTTGAATGGAAAAAGCGACACTTAGGGGCTCCATGAGGTTAATTAGCGCCCATCCATGGAAAATGAATCACGTAAATTACATAAACTCACGCCTGTATCGTGAGGCGTTGGCAGAGAGACCAAGGTTTGCCACTCGCTATAATCCTCTTAATCAACATGCAGCGACTAACATTCATTAGCAGATCGTTTTCGCAAAGAGTGTCAGTACATTCTCTCAATCAAGTTAATTGTGACTTTTAGGAACCAGGAACCTGGGACTAGACAGAATTCATTGCTATCTTGTCCTAGGTTTTTTGCCTTAGGTTCACAGCTATGAGTCCTAGGAATCACTATAAACACGATTGAGAGACTGTACTGACACGTTTTGCAAAAAAGTGGCCAAGTGCGAGTCGGACTCGTGGACGAAGGGTTCCGAACCATTATCTATACAACATTAGACACGTATCTTTACAACATTAGTTTGTTGTATAGGAGCCCCTTTTAACTAATTATTTCATTTTAATATAATTATTTATTTTTGAAGCGAATATAGAACTTAATATTCTGTAAATATTTCAAGCGTCTACCTGTTGCCGTTATTAATATCAAGCAAAAAAAATACGTTTGTTGTATGGGAGCCCCCCTTAAATAATTATTTTATTCTGTTTGTAGTACTTGCTGTTATAGCGGCAACAGAAATACATCATCTGTGAAAATATCAACTGCCTGGCTTTCACGGTTCATGAGATATTGCCTGGTGACAGACAGACGGACAGACAGACAGACGGAGAGTGAAGTCTTAGTAATAGGGTCCCGTTTGGCACCCTTCGGGTACGGAACCCAAAAAAAGGTCTGCAAAACGAGATACGATTTTTTTCCATTGGTGGGCGCTAGTGAACCTCACGGCGCCCGCCCCTTAATAGCAGAGTTGGCTTGCCAGCCGCGGCTATCCGTAAAACTTCGAATCTGGTAATTTCCGCTCTCGTCCGTGCGTTATCCCTTCTACCCCACTTTATCCCTCATTTCCTAGTTCGGCCGCCACAGACTCGGAAGACATCGAAGCTCCAGAAAAATGAAAGCCCAGTCATTAATAACCTCAATGGAATCCAACGGAACCTTTTCATTTATCGCTCGTCCCGCTGTCTCCGCCTTCAATGATTCGTCCATGTCAATTTTAACCGACTTCCATAAAAGGAGGTGAGTCTCAATTCGTCTATACATATTTCCAGTGCCCGCGACTACGTTCTCGTGGTAAACAGATATTCATCCTGAAGGTCCGTTCTAAATACTGGTGAAAGATTTTTAGGGTTCCGTGGTCCGACAAGGAACCCTTGATAGTTTCGCCATGTCCGTCTGTCTGTCTGTCTGTCCGTCCGCGGCCTAGCGCAAAGACCCGTGGTACTAGAAAGCTGTAATTTGGTATGTGTATACATATGTGTCACGCCGACAAAGTTAAAGAATAAAATGTTGGAAAAAAAATTATTCTTACTCTACCTCCACCAACATGAAGAGTGGTGATGATTTTTTTTCTCGTCTACTCCATCATGTGGGGCATCGTTGGATTGGTCGTTGAAATATATTGTGGGTGTACGAAGACCATTTTTTGATTTAAGGTTCCGACGTTTCCGACGCATCAAACTCTTCAAACTCCACGAATGAGCCTTTTGAATCTTCTTCCTCAGCGGCCGGCCACCATCAAACTCTCATCCTAGACTCGAGGACTCGTCCCAACTTGTCCCGCCCGTAACAAGTTACAACTTGTTCGCTCGTATCAAACTGTTGTTGTCCATATCTTTTGCTCGTTATTTTTTTCGCTAAGAGTTCTTTTACTTGGGCGGTGTTACACTTGCATTATTTTTCCGCCGTTCTGGTGTTGTTTCTTAGGAGGATTTGTTGTTATGTTCTGAAGCATCACCTTAGATTACAACCCTGCTTTAAGGAGATCCACGGGGCTGACTAGTGCCACCAATGAAAAAAATCATATCTTCTTTTACAGGACGTCGTGCGAAAAGTCAAATGGCTGACGATGATAATGATGTGCGAAAAGGGTCAGATCAATCTCTCAATCATGATAAAATTATATATCATCTAAGGGCGGGCACATAGCACGCAGAACTGATGGCCGATGGGGCCCAAAAGTTCTCGAATGGAGACCGCATATCGGCAAGCGCAGCGTAGGACGACCAGCCACAAGATAGACAGATGACCTCATCCAAGTGGCAGGAAGACGCTGGATGCAAGCCGCTTCCAACGGGTCTTTTTGGAAATCCATGGAGGAGCTCTATGTCCAACAGTGGACTTCTTGTGGCTGAATGATGGTCATCTAATGTCTATTAAAGGGCGCCCTGATTTAGGGCTAGACCCAGCACCGCTCTGTGGAGTTCGATAATTACCAATCCAATCTGACTACAAAATAGAAAAATTAGAATTTTCCGTCACACTTGTGAAAGCGCTATAAACTTACTTGAGTGCTTTACCTTTTGAATGCAACCAACCATCGGTTACGTTGTCGCTTACTATCGTCCAATCAACATTCACGTCACGTATGGCGCACAGAATGAACCAATCACAGAGTGATTTACTCTGCCGCACATCTTACGCTCATTTCATTGGTAAAGACTAATCGCGATATTTAGTCCTTATAATAGCGATATTTCGCTTTTGTAGGTGTTTCAGTTTGTGATCGGACATATCGACACTTTGAGGATGAAATGTCGTAAAAGCCATGTTTGGTTTGACTGGACTTTTAATACAGTATTACTTACTCAGTTTTTCAAGCTATTTCGTTTCCTCAAATTCACAAAAAATGTCAATTTTTAAGAAAATAAAAAAAAATACTATCTAGATTTTCTTAACAGGTTTCAGTTTTTTCATTAAAATATCTATGCTGTAAAAGATACTGATGCTACTTAATTTTTGTCGTAAGACATTACTTTCCATGTACTTATGGCTTAAACTGCAATTATTTTAGTACATTTTTTGCTGAAAATGCAGGTTTTATTGTAGTATAAGCCGTGCTCATTATGAAGGAAAACATCGTGAGGAAACCTGAGTGTCTGAGGTGTTCACACACCTCAACGCTTGAAATTGCCAATCCGCAGTGGGCAGGGCACTCGTAGTGATTAAGACCGTACTCTCTCTCTCTCTGAGAGAAGGCCTGTGCCCTGCAGTGGGACGTATATACATAGAAAAAAAGCCATGCTAACTTCTAAACTACGGACGGACGGACGGACGGACGGACTAAGGGTTCCTTGTGGACTATGGAACCCTAAAAATGGTGTAAAAAGGTTTACACCGTTACAATAACTTTAAAGATACGTAATCGAGGCGCTGGGCCGCGTTTCATACAACTTTAGACAGATAGATAACACTTTATTGCACACCAGTAATTTACAGAGATATAACTTTAGTTTATTATGACAATTCGATGCATCCTACGTACATCGAATTTTCATAGTAAGCCATGAATTGTACAATATTGCATAAAAGTTCACAATAACTAAATAATAATCGTCTTAAAAAGTAAGTGAATATAGCCTTATACAATAAAACATTTACGATCTTATTTAAAAACACGATTCCTGGTAGAAAATGCCATTAGCAATAAGTCCACCTTTTGTACACTGTCTCTGTGCAATAAAGAATTAATAATAATAATAAGAATTCCTCTAAAACACTCCTCGGAAGCAATTTGAATAATCTGTCTTTTCCTTTACCACAGAATATTTAAACCGACTCTTACAAGTTTAGAGGAATCGTGTTTTTATAAATAAGACCGTTAGACTTTTACACCCCTTCTAAAGGACTTTTAAACGGCTTAACAGTTTCAAAAGACAATCGGCGCAAACATGAAAGAACGCCTGCCAAGTGTCCGAGAGAAACTCGCTTCCGGATAGGGTTGCCAATAATTTTATTTCGCAGTAATAGGTATTAGGAGTCCATTATAGAAAAGAGTATCGGAATTATGGTTGAAACCTCTCATTTTTATTAGTACTAGGTACCGCCAATCGTAACTTTTCTTTGGTCATTGCTGTTTCTGTAACATTTTTTCCGGTATAGAAATCAGAAATAAATAATTTATTTCAACGAAAAGAATTTACATTCTGTTTGTTGATTGTCAATTTACTATGTTAGCCGCTGCCTTCGGGCCTTATGTAGTGGAGAAAAAGGCACCGGGAAAAAAAAACTCTACTCTGACTATTTTTCCTCACATAATCTTAAACTTAATACATCAGAGCCTATATGACAAGATTCTATGATCGCCATCAATAACTTTAAAAGCCAAGACATTAGTTAATTTTCTTACAAAAGAAGGAAAAACATTAATCATACGGCCAGACCCATTCACGAGCATAACGTAGAGGTCAGCCATCACCAGTCTTAACCATTTTAGAGGGAGATAGGAGACCCAGCCAACATTCGAATGACCTTGAGCAAACCTTCAGATTGAGTTCTTGTCAATTATAAAATGCATGATAAGTTTAGTTATTAATATGCAAACATGTCGCCTGTACATTTTTTTTTTAAACTAGATTATTTGTAATATTAATAATTAAATAACAATGAAATCGCAGAGGAATCGGTTTACTGCTAATGGCTTACATAGGTAATATACTCGTCTACTCTATAATAGACTTTTTACATAGCCACTTTTTAATTAATGTTTTAAATTTATTTTCAGGCAGGCATAAAACATGTTCTGGAATTCTGTTGTAAAACCGGACGCAAATGACTGCAAATGATGTATTTATCTTGGCTAAACGAAAGAATAAGCAAGCTTATTTCTATTTCTAGTGTTAACGATACGGACGTCTCTATTTAATCTGAACATTTTTATATTTTTACGGACATACATTATATTTTCAAAAATATATTGGCAAGCCAGTGTAAGAATTCCTATTTCTTTAAACCGCTGCCGTAGTGATTCCCTACTAATTTTTAAATAGCTCTTCGTATTTTGAATAGCAATTCGTATCTTATCTTACTAATAAAAACACTGTGTTTTTAATAACAAGTACACGCATCATGATAACGTTCTGTTAATGCTGTCATATCGTTACTTGACTTTAAATGTGAAACAACTAGGGAGTTAATTTATTCACAACATATTCAGTGACATCAAATGATGAGTGTAAATCATTTTCAGTATTTTGATAACAGGTACGTGTACTGCATAATGATAACTGATACTATGTATTGTGTCATTATCTCATACTGAATTAAATAATTGTTTTGTTAATTCAATTCAATACAATTCAAATATTTTTATTCATTATAAAAACCGAATGTTTACTTAATGATCGTCAAAGTTGTTAGTTTCACAATTAATGGATTATGTGGAGAAGAAGCTAACAAAGAAATTCCACATTTATTCTTTTCAAAACACGTTTTAACTTAATTAACAGAGTTTTCAACTTAAAACATTAGTCATGAATGTGTTGAACACTAGTCACAATCGTCCTGTAATTAATATTAATCTGCTGTTTAATGCCAAACATCTTTGTCTTCTGAATAATCCTTGATGTTATAGTAAGCCTTTTTGCACAGAATGTGCTTAACAAATTTTTTAAATCGCGTTGAATGTAACTCTAATATATCTTGAGGAAGTTTGTTGTAGAACCTTATACAGTGCCCCATAAAGGATGTGTTAACTTTTTCAAGTCTAAATCGTGAAAATGACAATTTATGTTTATTTCTAGTATTAACATTATTGTGGCCACCAACATTTTCGAAGTCTTTGATATTTTTTAATTCCGCCCCGTCTTTACTTGTAAATGTAAAGAAAGTACCTACGTCTAAACTGACTAGACACATCACTGATGTTTATCGGAACAGTATGCGTTTATTTTCGCAATTTGTTTTCGTCGAGATGGTATGGACGTACTTGTTGCCACGGGGGGAATCTGTAATAATTTACTTGTTTTCATTAATTTCTGTTTTCTTTTTATATTCTTATTGCTTTTTAAATGCGCTTTTACATCTGTTTTTACGACCCTTTTGGTGGCGGTAAATTAAGGTTATTTCTTCTTCTTTTTCTTCTAAAAAAAACCGTTCAAGTGCGAGTCAGATTCGCAAACCCAGGGTTTCCGTACCACCACATTATATAGTTGTCTTACTTCCGGTTCCTCGCACACTAACAGTCCGTTAATCTACTTAGTATTAATAAACCTAACACTAACTGAAACATCTTATACGTGATTACCTCAAATATGGTTCTTGAAACACCCCATAAAGCTTGTAATTTACAACTGATATCATGGTTTACATAGTTTTATTGAATTCGCGCTTTACACGCTGTACCGATTTCGCAGCCTCTGATAAGGCATTGTCCTGCGTAGACGGATGTCCATACGAATGTTTTACTTAACACATATGGTTCTAAGCACAAGCAGAAAAATCGTGACAATATTTTAAACAATATTATAAAAAAGAAAAATTTAACAATTTTTTTTTACTTTCAACCAAAGTTGTGCAAAATCACAAACTTTCATTTTTCAGGATTGCTCATTTTTGAGGTAACCCTGCAAAAAAAGTAAGACTTGTTCGAACGATTCTAGTTTAGTACTATGTTATAATAATATAATAATAATTTCAGACTCTGAAACAAATCCATGTAGTAACAAAAAAAGATAAAAACATTCATAAATGTTAGAAACAAAATAGACATGCTTACACTATGTTAGTACTTACTATTACTAGATACATACATAAATCCTTTTTTTTATTTTTTCAAAAAAATAAAAAACCTTGTAGTACAGAATTTCGCCAAACTGCGTGCTGCCAGTGGGTTAGTCATTATTATTATAAATTGCTGTGCCTGCGAAGGGTGGCAACCCTATCGGGTCAAGTTGGCGAGTCACAGTGTTCTTTCGAGTTCGCGCGGCTTACACGCTCCGAGCTGAAGTTTTCGCACATGTTGTCTCGGACTCAAACACATCGGGCCTCGGGTTTCGGCCTCTGAAGTCACATGTTGCCTCGAACTTAAAACACATCGGGCCTCTGGTTTCGGCCTCTGAAGTCACATGTTGCCTCGAACTTAAAACACATCGGGCCTCGGGTTTCGGCCTCTGAAGTCACATGTTGCCTCGGACTTACGAGTAAACACATCGGGCCTCGGGTTTCGGCCTCTGAAGTCACATGTTGCCTCGGACTTAAACACATCGGGCCTCGGACTTAAACACATCGGGCCTCGGGTTTGGCCTTGTCTTTGCATTAACGTCCCACTGGAGGCCACAGGCCTTCTCTCAGAGGAGAAGTATGGGCTTAATCACCACGCGTTAATGTGTATGTATGTAAATAATTAATTAATTCCCACTGTTCGTTCGTTTTTTATAGGGTACAGACCTACAGTGGGACGTATATAGGCTGAATACAATACATAGACATACATAAACTCACGCCAGTATCCCGGAGGGGTAGGCAAAGACCAGAGTCCGCCACGATCCTGGCAGATCTCTTTCACTTCATCAACATTCATTAGCTGTTGCATGCACGCACGCTGGTGACGGGTACTCTTTATCTTACCCTTTGCTAAAACATCCCTTAATTGGTCAAAGTATGTCCACCTGAGACGTCCCTTACCGGGCCTACCGCACGATATATTTCTTTTGTCAATCTTTATTCATTCATCCTCTCTATATGACCAAACTAAAGTAACATTCCTTTCTTAATATTTTTATTTTCCTTTCGAATTTTATTCATCATGAAAAAAAGTTATTATTGCATGAATGCATCAATAAATAAATGGAAGAATTTTAGGTGGACAAACCTAAAAACTACTCCAGAACGCCACTATATACGTGATTTGGGTACCTATATAAATCTGGTATACTGCCAGATTTGTGCAATTTTATGCTGTATCTATGTACGGATTCAATAAACAGTGGCATCTGTGGCAGATTTTCTCACTGAGTTTTTCTTCACAGTTGGCGAACGGAATAAATTGAGTGTTTAAGAGGGATTAGTCACAACTCGAACAAATGTCTGTATTTTAACCCTACTACAGTTAAAACAGGGGGTCTGTACACAATGACCAACTAAACGCACCCCTTTTAATTCATTATGAAGTAGAAATCTGAAGCATTTGGTACTTCAGATTTCTCTAGTAGTCCCAGTAGAACTCTTCAAAAAAACCAGACAAGTGCGAGTCGGACTCGCCCACCGAGGGTTCCGTACAAATTCGTAGGTAGGTATTATACAAGTTCAGGAATCGAGTCTCGCAGTTTTTCCGCGGTTTTCCCGAACTTCAGAGACAATTTTTTCACGATTTAATTACAAATGTATAGTGTTCAGTTTTTTCCCCGTATTTGTAGTATATACGACGATATTACTTGCCGAATTCCATAGTTCTAGGTCAACGGAAAGTTTGATTCCCTTGGGTGTCGAAATATACGTTTCTTGCGGCATAAACAGCCGATTTTTATTTTTGCGTTAACTAAGAAGTTTCATTTTTCAGAGCTCCAAGGAACTTTAGACGTGAGTACATGGTTTTAATTCCAACTCGATAACTCTACGCGTTCCTGAGAGAAAGTATCTTGACAGACAGACAGACGGACGGACGGACGTACGAACGGGTGGACAACAAAGTGGATCCTATAAGGGCTCCGTATTTTCCTTTTGAGGTAGGTACACGGAAGCCTAAAAACTATAAATCTATGACTGGAACGGTTTACTGCTTATTAGCTTAATTTAACTTTAAACCGTCCTGGGTTTTATTTTTTCGAACGATTTATTTTTTCATATTTAACATTTAACTTTCGTTGCACATCGGCATCAAACCAAACAAAAAACGTTCCGTTAGCAAATTAATTTGGTGTAATTCTACGACATCTGGGTGCAAAATTTCATCCGTTTTGCCATTTATGCGTGGTTGCGTGACAAATATCCAAATATTCACGAAAGACATTAGTAGGATAAAACGTCATTTCTACTACAAACATAAATTTAATAAATATAATCGTCCAAGGGAAATATCCCGCAAACAAAGTCTCCCTTGATCCCACGCAAAACCCGACCACATAAAACATTTCAAGTTATCCCTGAAATATACTCTTAACACTTTGCAATTTTGGACTCTACACCTTAGGGGATAAAATATGTTTTTGTAAGGCATCTATATAGAGGTATATATGTCGGTCAGGAAGTTTGTCATTAGGAGGACGCATGACGAGGCAGCTTGTAGTTCGTTTGCGATGACTAATTTCAATAGTGTTCGGCGTTTAGCGATGGGGTTGGCATTGGCATCGATAGTTGTTTATTCCAATTAATTACCGTACTCGCCCGATGCTGGACATAAGCCTCCTTCGAGGCACGCCACTTTTCGGGCATCCTCATCTAGCCTCTGCCAGCAATCTGCCTCAGATCATCGATTCATCAAGTTGGTGGGTCCTACGCCTCGTTTGTTATTCATTAAACATTTTCCGTGTGGCGCCGAATTAAGTTCCGTGTCGGTTCCGTGTGGCGCCGGATTAAGAATAGCGTCACTCCATTTCCTTCCGTGGATGTCGTAGAAGGCGACTAAGGAAATCAATTACCAGGAGACGGGCAGCAGCGTCTTCCTGAGATTCCAACCGCATACTGCGATCGCCAACCCGCTTGCCAAGCGTGTCGATTATGGCAAAACCCCTCATGGATATAAAAACCACGAAGGAGGCCTATGTCCTGCAATGAGCGTCAAATGGCTGATGATGGTTATGATGATGGTACATTTAACACCTGTTAAATAACCTGTAAACGCGTAAAGTTTTAACGCCGGGAATTAAGGTTACTAAGTAAGTTTACTTAATAAATTTTCGCGAAGACCCGTTAAATGTGTAACTATATATGAGCATTGCGAGACATCAAAAATACTATTGGCATCGATATTACATAAGGATAATAAGCGCACTTTATTCGTCGTTCTGCAGGGCACCTGCCGTCTGTAAGAGAGAATATGTTTAATCAACAAGCGTGGCAGCGCGGATTTTCAATATCGAATGCTTAGATTCGCAAACGCTCCGCACTCACCTCAGACGCAAAACCTAACATGGTGAGTACATGTCAACGCTGCGCACGCACTACACATGTCATACTACACTATAAATATAACGCCCAACAGACAACAATCGGACCGGCCCGTCCCCAGGCTTACAATCTGCCTGGCGGGAAATTTAACTAAAAAGTGAAAGTACACGATTACCCGTTCTTCCCTGTACCTAACATTCAGTATCAAAGAACCCAACAAGCTTGCTTTTAACAACCAGTGAAGAATGTTACATTGAACGGCATACGTTCAGATCACGATTCGTTCATCAGTTAATTTATATTTATATTTCAGTCTATTTATATTCCCCTCACCCCTCACTAGTCCATTCATCATTAATGCACTGTTCACATCAAGTAATCTCTTTATCATTTATACAAGCTAATAATCAGAGTTTTTCTAATGGTATCGACAAAACTCGCCCCTCACTAGTTCATCCATCATTAATGCACTGTCCACATCAAGTAATCTCTTTACCTTTTATCTAAAACCTAAGAGTCCTAGAATGTTTCTTATATATCGACCAAATCTGTCGTCCCGCACTAATCCATCTGTCATTAATGGATTGACCACACGTTCTACTTGTATACAACCCAAGATTTTTATCGCATATTCTCACGTGTTTTCTAATCTATCGACAGAATCTGCCCATCACTAGTCCATCCATCATTAATGCACTGTCGTCCACATCAAGTAATCTCTTTACCGTGGACAGCCGTGGCCGGCGTAATTGTTCCCCACCACCACGGCACGCATGAGATCACTCCATTATTCAACATGTTTTGGTTGCCTTAGAACAGTAGGTACTTGCACGGGAGGCAGAAAGGTGGGTTTAAGCCTAGGTTCGGTTCTAATCCCGGAAAAAACTTGCAGTAGAATTCGAGTATGAAGTTACGCATACGAAACCAGTTTCTTCAGTTGGATTGGAATTTTGCAGAACAGTACAATCCGGAAAATTTCAGTAGGAACCGGAAAACAAACATAATGGAAAATAATGGTTTTTCGATGGATCGTTCGTGATCAGAAAACGATCACAAAAAAACATAACATAACATAAACTCACGCCTGTATCCCAGAGGGGTAGGCAGAGACCAGGGACTGCCACTTGCTACGATCCTGACAGATCACTTTCGCTTCCACATTCATTAGTCGCTGCATGCACGCACGCCGGTTTCGGGTACTTTTTATCTTGCCCTTTGCTAATACATCCCCTATTTGGTCGAAGTACGTCCGTCTGGGTCGTCCTTTAACGGCCCTTCCACTAACACAAATTTATTAAAATTTGCATGGGATTGCATAGATACTTCAACCAAATATAAAAAGTACCCAAAACCTGCGTGCGTGCTTGCAACGACTAATGACTGGTATGTCAGGATCATGGCAAGTGGCAAAGCCTGGTCTCAGCCTACCCTACCGGGATACAGGCGTGAGGTTACGTTATGTGACTTATAGCATTAATAAGCATATTCTTTCTAACATGAGAGGTTTTTTTACACAATAATGCGAGGAAACGTGCTCGAAATTAAAGATTCTTAGTAGCTACTAGGTATCCAACCCACCCACTTAAAAGTGCATTGTCTGCGTCCAAAGTAGCAAGTACCTATGACAAAGTGAGACAATGTTTGCAGAGAGAGTTGAGATAATGACCGCCTAAACGCAGCCCATTTGAAATCGTTTTGTAATGGTTAGTGTCACAAACCCGCAGGTTCCCAGGGCTTGTTTAGACTGTTCTCAACATCAAGTGCCAATTACACTATTCTAGAGTAGGGATGGGCAAAAGGGAAGAAATATCGATATATATCGTATCGATATTAACAAACAATACCGATTGGCATTGATATTCATCGACAAAAAACATCGATATATTTGCCCAGCCAGTTACAAGTTATTTTAAGCATTTCCAGTATATCAAACAGAATGTTAATCTGTAGCTCAGTCATGTCGCAGAAAATTTTAAAAGGTATTTCACATTTATTTTTCCATTTTGTAGCTAAACTGGACTATAATTGTATAGGGTGAAACAAAATCTCCATAAAGATCCGAATTTGACTGCATTATTCGTCTAGGGTCGCTCGTAGCCCCGGCTGTCTGAGTGATCTTAAACGATCACGAAGGTTAAGCAACACAGGGCGCGTTCAGTGCATGGATGGGTCGCCGTCTATGCCTAACGCTAGTGGCATTTTCCGAGCGGTTCCGTGCTTCGCAAAGCACGTTAAGCTGTTGGTGCCGGCTGCCGTCGATAGATGGCAGTCGTTAAGCCAAGTCAGAGGCCTTAGGGCGGCTTGACAACTTCTGACAGTAGACGAGCCACTAGTCTACAAGCCTCCACCAATCCGGACTTGGCCCCCGTGGTGGAGTATGCCCTATACCTTCCTCAGGGGAAGAGACCCGTGCCCCTCGGTGGGGACATAATGGGTTGATGATGATGATGATTCGTCTAGTAAACATGCTTGACTAGCAAATCCAAGGTCGTGGGATCCATTCCCACTGAAGGCCGCCGTACTTGATTTATACAAAAGGTCTCAGTCTGGGTGTATTTTCATGTTTGTGATGTCTTGCCCGGTTACCATAGCGTAGGGTATCCTAGTTTGGGACCAGGACAAGTGATTGTGTTGTGTAGAAGTTATTTATTTACTAATTTTATAGTTTTTTATCAAACCAAATACGGCACTAAATTAACCGTAAAAACAATTTTAAAAACTAAAAAAAACCAACAACCCAACTGGGCATTAACTACTAAGCAGGCGGGACCAACCTAGGTATCGACCAGAGTTATATTGTTGAATTTGGATCCTGTCTGAATTTATGTTGATTTCAGATATGACACTCGCGCAAATACGACGAATCGATTGAGATCTTATTTGTCAAAATCTGACCATTCGTTACGGAGTTATGAGAGAACATAGAATCGGACATACCTACATACGAGCTTAACACATTAGCCTCCTTTTGGACTCCGTCGCCGTCGGGTAAAAAAAACATTATTATGCTAATATATTTTCCATGTACTTACTTCACCTACGCTACGCAACGACTTCCAAACTTCCAACATCGTGTGGTAAGCTAAGAATTCCTCACAATTGTGAGAAAGTACACGGGATTCACTGGACCGGCAGTAACTCACATCGCCAACAATCCGGGAACTCTCAGAAAGCAATCAACGTTCCGAGAAGTGAGACGTTACCGACACTCCGGCCGAGGGTGTACGCGCGTTACGTTTTTACGATGGACGAGGTACAAATCGGAACAGTAGGGTACATCACTATCTGTGGGTAGTTAGACAGACCAGTGCTTGTATCACGTAACTTTCCACTCTATCGGGTTAAGCATTTAGACGACTCCAAAGTGACAATATATGCATGTATTTGACAGTTCGCAGTAGACTAAATCGGACAACTCCATACAATGGAGGACTTACGTGGTCGCACCCCTGGACCGCGTTTCATACAATAAATAAAGTAGGTATGTGAATACCTCAAAAACTCGGGTTTCCCCACTACGTTTCCATTCACAGTTAGCGAATGGCAATGACTTTAGTTTAAAATTTTAATAAGAAATATATTTTTTAAGTTTAACATTAATATTTTTTTCAGTTTTTTTTTTATAGAGACGCACGTCCCTGTCTCGATTTTACTGTACTCGTACTTTTCGGCCCTTTTTTGGCTATCCATTTGGTTCATAGACTAGACCTTCCAAAGGTAACTGAGGGCAGACGGCAGCAATATAGCCACTTAATGTATTATTAAAGGCCTTATTCTTGCTCTCGACGCGACAATAAACATGAAATGAATAATTCAGGTTCTCAGGCTTTGTCTGAAAAAGGAAAGCTGGGCCAGAAGGTCTTATTGAAGTGGGATACAGTTTTTTTTTATCTTATGAAGGCGTTCAACGCTTGGAAAACTACAAAAACGGAAAACTTGGACAAAGATATGTTTTAATCTAATTGGAGATGACAAATAATAATCGTAGTTATTTTTCTCTACGACTGAGGGCTCTCACACATAATTGGACTTAAATTAGTATAACTAATCGCGAATATCTAGTCAACTCTTAACTAATCGTGACTTATTCAACTCAGAGCTCAATATTGGTTCAAAATTTCGCTCAAATTAAAGCCAAATTTGCGCGTCGTAGCACGACGCAACGTCGTATCGTGTTTATGTGTGAGACCACAGACTATTTTAATATGCGTTTATCGAGTGTTTTAAAGAATCGTGTTTTTATAAATAAGACCGTTAATTTTTGATAAAAAAACGAAGTTTACTATTATTGGAGTAACTTGATTTTTCGAGTCCTGTAAAACCCCAAGAAAAATATTTTAAATCGAAATAGTATTCTAAAATATTATTATAGCGTGGGTTCGATTCCCACTGGGGGCCGCCGTACACTTGTACAAATGTCCTCAGTCTGAGTGTATTTCCGTGTTTGTGATGACCTTGCCTGGTTTCTATTCCACAGGGTATCCTAGTTTGGGACCAGACCAAGTGATTGTGTTGTGTGGCAGTTATTTATTTATTTATTATATATATCTTTTTAATTTTTTCATGAATTTTTATATATTTTCTATGGTATAAAAAGAATGCCATTCTCTGTTGTGCATTATCACATTGTTTCTGTGTGCGTAAGCACTTCACAACTACAAGCACGACTCGCCCGCCGTCTTGAGGCACAAGAACTGTACTGAGTTTCATAAATGACAATTCGATTTACGATGCGGAGTCGAGTCTTCCTTGTTAATCTGTTGGTTAATCGGCTTTGTCATTACATCGAATTGTCATAGTAAAGCATGAAATGTAGTTCAATGAAATAGAGCCCAGCTGGGCTAATAGCAAGAGTAGAGTCGGTGCTTGCCTACGCTTACGGTGTATCTCTTTCTAGCCTATGCAGCTTCAGTATTACCGTCTCACTTACAAGTAGACAAAAGTCGAGTCTACGACTAACCCTGTTTTCAAAATCTCTTGACTGGAATGAGTTTCCACACAAAATAGAAAGTCTCTTTTTCAACCACAGGATAGTTCCCAGCCCCTGCAGCACGACGCCGTGATAAAAGTTTTTATCGTCCTGTCGACTAGTGCCATCTTCTTTATCTGACTACGCAGAGCAAGATGGCGCGATAGAAATGTGCAGCATGAGGGGGTTTTCAGGGCTCCTTCAATAATTTATTTTATTCGTTTAAAATGTAAAGCCGTTTTATTTCAATAAACGTTAATAATCGAATGGTAACAGACAAGCGAGTAGTGTGTCGATAAAACAATGTAGATCCCCAGCGATAGAGGTGGGGGTAATTCTAGTTTCTATTTTCGGTAATAGATGGCGATACGTGTTGCCTCGATCTAAATCTCCAACAGGTGGCGCTCGGTGTCAACCCTTAGAGAGTAGTTGCGTCGACAGAAACATTTGTCATGTCGCGAGGGCAGCTATTTTTTGCAAAATCATAACGTTGTATATCGTAATTATTACTAACGATAGCGAATCATTGTCATAATTAACAATTAATTTAGTTTTATGCAACGCGTCCTTGACAATGATACAGTCGACAGGATATCACGACCTATACATTGTATGCGTGGACGCTACTCAGTTACGTTACGGGTGACTTTGCAACTGAAACGTAACGGTTGACCGGTTAACGGTCCACTGTACCTATGAGTCTTTGACGTGAAGTTCAATGAATATCCATAATTGTGAGTGTAAATAACCCTTACTAATATTATAAACGCGAGTTAAGTTTGTATGTGTGGATGGATGTTTGTTACTCTTTTACGCAAAAACGGCTGAACGGATCCGAATGAAATTTTACACAGAGATAGATCGTAGTATGGATTAGCACATAGGCTATTTTATCGCGGGCAACAGCTAGTTATGAATATTTGTATTCGGCGATACTTCTGATCTTCATCTCTGCGCCGAAACACTGAAAGCGTGTTTCATAATCAGAGATTCAGTAGGTATTGTATAATGTCAGGCACTTACCTTTTACTGGGAAATTCGTTGTAAGTAAGTCTTCAGGAAGGATTCACTTAAAATCGCGGAGCGACTTACCTGAAAAGTAACATAGACGATTATTTCTCCAACGCGCTTTAGTGAGTTCAGGCACACAGGAATTTATTAGGACAAATTAAAATTCATTTTCAATCAATTCGTCGTGTTTGCGCGAGTGTCATAGATAGAGGACCGTGCTCAGTGGCGCGCAATAGGAGAGGCCTATGTCCAGCAGTGGACAAGTATAGTCTGATGATGATGATGATGATAGATAGATAGATAGAGGCTATATAAACTCTATATAAAAAAATTATTTACTAAATAGACAAAAAAAAGCTGAAATAAAAAATAACCAATACGACTGCTAAGCATTAACAGTCTTGTTAATAAAAAGTCGTTTTCACTAAAACACTCTTAAGACGGAGTTAAAGCTGGCTTGTGAGAGGAAATCCTGCCATAAACTTTAACTCTGTCTTAAGAATGATGTTTTAGAAAAGGTCTATACCCACCAGTGGGCAGCCATGGGCCTATGATGATGATGATTTTAAAACTGTCACAAGTGTGAGCTCAACTTTACAGAGTGAATGAAGACCTGTACCTTAAATATTTACGAAAATTGATTGAACCTATTTTTCAAAATAAAGAACTTATACTAATTTAAAAAGTATAAAGAGTAGAACCCGCCTTATTGGGCAGATATAGGGATTTTGTTACACCTTCACCTATACCTAGTTATACCAGACAGAGACAAGAGTTTGCCACTAGCCACGTTCCTGACAACCTCTTTCGCTTCATCAACATTCACAAGTCGTTGCATGCACGCACGCCAGTTTCTGGTACTTTTCAACTTGCCCTTTGCTAATATAGGTTCTAACAACTCCAAAAATGGACGCATACACTAAAAATTGCTATCACATCAAGGACCTATTGCAGTGAAACTAAAACATCGTATCACGGCCGTGGCGGATGAGTAACAGAAAAAAAACCTTTTATGGTATAAAAAGCTAATCAAAACTGGCATTAATGTAACGCCCTCTCATCTCGGACTGGAAGCGTCGCCGCCCACCAACGTATTCGGCTCGGGGTCTGCTCCTAAATGACCCAAATTGCGGGATCCTTATTTCTTTATTTTTTTTTGTTCCGTACCTTGTGGGTGCTAATCGGTGGTTTACTGTGAACAACCATGAGCTACTATTGCAACTTAGTTCCTACTTAGATTGTAACCATAATTTACTGGTGTGAGATAAATGCTTTTTTAATTTTTTTCACTAGCTGTGCCCGCGCGACCTCGTGTAATTCCGTAAAAAAGAAGACGCCTATATCACTTTCCGGGCCCTCTACTGGCAATGAAAGAAAGCAACTAGACAACCCTCTCGCTCATGCAATATTGTCGTCGATATTGTATGAACAAGAGGTAGTTAAGCATATTATTTCTTAAACGAATCGTGCTATGTTATTAAACGGTCAGCAAAAACAAAACTGTTTTGATCAGAAATAAAATATTTTATAGGTAAACAAAATCTTTGGTCTGACGACCTCGGCGGTGGCGCGGAGCCGCTGGATGCGGGCGGCACAAGACCGGGAAGCTTGGAAAACCATGAGGGAGGCCTATGTCCTGCAGTGGGCGTCAAATGGCTAATGATGATGGGCACGCGTGGTGATTAAGCCCATACTCTCTCCCTAAGAGAAACCCTGTGCCCTACAGTGGGACGTATATAGGCTGCTTATGATGATGACGATGATAAAAATCTTTGAGCATAACGGTGTGTTTTAATTTAAAATGGATCACCAAAATAATGAAATTGGGCAGCTGCCCAATTATTTTCTTAAAATTAAATTGGTTAATTTTCTGGCCATGTTTGATTTATTTAAAAACAAACAAACATAAACAAATAAGTAAATATTTTCTATTTCTACTTTCCTATTTGCTGACCACCTATGTCTACTAATTTGTTTATTTATTTATTTTGATTCTTTATTGCACTAATTGTTTGTTGATTGTTCCGTGTGACGCCGGATTAAAAATAGCGTCACTTCATTTCCTTCCGTAGATGTCGTAGAAGGCGACTAAGGAAATACATGAAGACCAGGGCCTCGATTCTGTTAGTGCATTGTAGTATAATGACAGGTACACTGTCGGGTCACGTGACGTGTTTTTTCATACCATTGACGCCTAGAAGGTTTGATACGTGTGCCCGCGTAGACTTTAAGCAGCCATGAAATGAAATCGTCATGTTCATGCAGTTGTCATGTTACTACAATGCATTAACAGAATCTAGGCCCTGGAGACGGGTAGCAGCGTCTTCCTGAGATTTCAACCACATACTGCGATCGCCAAACCCGCCTGCCAAGCGTGGCGATTATGGCAAAACCCGTCATGGTTTGTAACACCATGAGGGAGGCCTATGTCCTGCAGTGGGCGTCAAATGGCTGATGATGATGATGATGATGGCACTAATTACATTGTAAATGTACAAGGGCGTGCTTAATGCAAGATTGAAGAGACTGGCGACGGGTAGTGCAAGAAAAAGAAGATGAAATACGATAATAAACTTACGTAAACCTAAACATTAACTACATTGCTAATTTGTTTATTATACTGACCAAAATAATTACTAAGCGGATCAAAATAAATTAATTTTCTGGCCATATTTGATTTATTTGCTGATCACGTGCTTCTACTAACTTATTTATTCTGCTGACCAAACTAATTGTTGGCTGATGGGATGGCGTTTGTACTGACGATTCTTTTTGTGACCAAATATTTATTTTGCTGATGATTTAATTAGTTCCCAAAATAAATTTACGTTGATCCGTTGAAACGGAAAAAACGGCGAACTATCAGACTTTCGCCTAAGAAGGGAGTACACAAAGAGTTCTCCATTTAACGGATATAATGTTGAAAGAGAGAGAGAGAGAGAGAGAAATATTCGACGATTTTTTTTATAGCAAAAGTTTCAAATATATTTTTCACGCAATGAAGCATAAACAGATTATGACCTTGAAAATAACAATTACAAACCATTATCATGGTAGTCCGAAGGGGCCATTTAGAATTCTACAGATTACCGGATTTAGGTGCAATTTTTTATTGAGATGGATCCAATTGGCTTGACATGACAAATTTTACTCATTTATAAAAAACTATACATTTCAATCTAAACGCTAAGTATATCACCGACAACAGTTAAGAAGGAACAGCAAGGAATAGCCCAAACTCACCGTACCATAAAATATGGTCAAAAATGTTCAACCAGTTATAATTACAATGAGACATGTGAACCTATTATATATAGATTAAGGCGAGTGTGCTTATTAACGATAAAGATTGTTTTTAAAGATAACTCAGCAGTTTATTGAGCTTCCACTTAAATCGAAGCGACGGTCAGCGAACATTTTTTAACACATCGTTTTTACTTCATCTTACAATTTAATTAATTAAAATACTTCAGTCGCAGTGATATGCATTAAGGCTCTTACGCCAAAGCAACATCGAGCTATAGAGCGGCATGCTACTAATTGTGGCATCCGGCTCCTTGTTGCATGCTACAACCGCCAACAGCATGCGGCCGATGTAGCATGCGGCTGTCTATTTTACGCCGAGGCAACATCGTGTTCGGATACAAGCTGCGACAGTCTGCCCTATGACGCAAGGTGTTGCTATGCCGCACGATTCTTGCCACAATGTGCGTCATTTTTATTTATTGTAGCATGCGGCCTTGTGGCGTGCCGCAATGCCGCAAAGGGTTACCCCGGCGTAAATGGGCCTTTCGTAATCAGAGCTTCTTGGAATCCACCCATCACAAGGAGTGACAAATGATGTGAATTTCTTGGACGCATCGCACAAAAAGGTTGATTGCAAATGACTATTTGACCTTCGTGGTGTTAACTTTATTTCCGCTCTGTTGAATCACAAGTCAAGAAGCCATTACAGTAGGGTAAGAGAGCTTGTTTTAGGACCAGGTGTAATTGTAAAAATGAATGATCTATAGACGACGATTTTGTTTTTTCCCTATCTCACAAATTGAACAAAATGACAAGTTTCCACTACAGATTTTGTCCTGAACGAAGAATTAAGGTTTTGGGTACTAATTTTATCGTTCATACACATAAAACCAAAGGCCACACCAGCAAACACTCATACACAAACACTATAAATCTCTTGCATTTATGTAATTATTTTAATCTTATAAAGAGTATTTTGCCAATTTCTAAATTTACCGTTCAAAATTTTGCATGTTATCTCGATATTAACTTAATTTGCAAATATTTATTAAATAATTTACCAAGTAAAAAAAAACATCTGAAGAGAAGCAAGGCTACCTTTAATACAGTCCGGCTTAGCACAGAGCTCCGACATATTTCATTGTAATTTACACGGGATTAATGAATAAATTATTTATTGCCAAAAACATCATCATCATCATCATCATCAGCCATTTGAGCCCACTGCAGGACATAGGCCTCCTTCGTGGTTTTCATAACCATGGGGGGTTTTGCCGTAATCGCCACGCATGGCAGGCGGGTTGGCGATCGCAGTATGCGGTTGGAATCTCAGGAAGACGCTGCTGCCCGTCTCCTGGTAATTGATTTCCTTAGTCGCCTTCTACGACATCCACGGAAGGTAATGGAGTGACGCTATTCTTAATCCGGCGCCACACGGAATCGCTAAAAACGCCAAAAACATACTAAAATAATAATTACAGTAATTATAGAACAGAGAAGTGTGCGTGTGACAATGATGCTGTTTCAGTGTTTGCTGTTTGTATTGGAAACAGCGCCCGTTTTTCTGTTGGCCCTAATATTTTCCACCTCTCCCCGTCGTAAGCCACCTAGAATGATCAAAGAATGTAATAAGAAGATCCATTAATATTATTCTTAAAAAAGGGTGGACTGAAACAAGTACATTGACTACAAATAAAGTAACAAAACCCCAATGCCATCAAAAAGTTTTGACTCTAATGACATAATTTGCTTTGGTTCAAATTCGTCTCGGTTTACCTTTATTGGTATGAGCAATAGATGAAAACACATTAGTACCGGACGGTGTTATGCGTCATAAAACCAACAAACACATTAAGCTTATGTCTATATTTATGTACAAAGTGTGTTTTTGGCAATAAATGTAGTTCACTTTCACTTTCACTTTCATTACTGTCAGGATCGTAGCAAGTAGCAGACCCTAGTCTCTGCCGAGCCTCCCGAGATACAAGCGTGAGTTTATATTACGTTTTGTAATAACAATAATAAATGCCACACAAAACAATCACTTGCCCTGATCCGAAACTAGGATACCTGGCGCTATTTAACCAGGCAAACTAGGGAGCCCTGTGATTTGGTAACCAGGCAAGTAACCAGTTTATTTTTGAACCGAATATAGAATTAAATATTCTGTGAATATATCAAGCGTCTACCTGTTGACTTTATCGAGCAAAAAACGGCAAAAAAAATACGTTTGTGTGGGAGCACTCCTTAAATATTTATTTTATCCTGTTTTTAGTATTTGTTGTTATCGCGGCAACAGAAATACATCATCTGTGAAAATTTCAACTGCCTAGCTATCACGGTTCGTGAGATACAGCCTGGTGACAGACAAACAGACAGACGGACAGTGAAGTCTTAGTAATAGGTTCCCGTTTGGCACCCTTCGGGTACGGAACCCTAAAAACTACCAGCCTGAACGTAAACTTGAGAATTTAAAATAAAACGCTGCACTCCACGCATGTAAAGGTAGTTTTGCTATCAACTGTATAGCGACACATGTCTGCACTTTAGTTAAAAACCCGTCTACAGTCAAACAATTATTCAGTCTGTCGTGGCAGTGCAATAAAAACGAGCGAGTCACATACCGCACCATATTTAACTCTCGTTTAATTAAATAACCGCATCCGAGTGCATTTTATGTTCGTTTGATGTGACACCTCTCGGCTCAAACTCGAGTATCGCTTCCATAACGCATCGTAAAATTCAATGCAGCGGAAATGTTGCTATTGGTTTAAATGCCAACTGAAAGAGGGAAACTGTGTTACCAGCTGTGAAATGAACTGTATCCACCTGTATTTTATAGCAGATAAGCACTGTTGGGCACAGGCCTTCTCTCAGAGAGAGAGTATGGGCTTAATTACCACGAGTGCCCACCGCGGATAGGCGTTCAAGCGCTGAGGTATATGAATAGTTCAGACACTCAGGTTCGACGTTTTCCTTCACCGTTAGCGAGTGGTATTGCTATTATTAAATCATAATATCCAAATATTACTGATTTGGATATTATGATTTAATATGATTTGTGGCAGCCGAGGACCGAACGGTGGTCAGTGGGTCTAACAACTCGATGGTCGGACGATGTAGTTAAGTCAGTAGCGGCCCCATGGATACGGATGGCGAAAGTACCCTCAATCGAAGTTTCTCACTAACAGATCGTAATTTATAATTGCATTTATTGCACACCAGTAATTTATAAGGTAATTGTCTACTTCTCAATAGTATACAATGGCAGTGTTATCGCTAAAAGCGATCTCTTTAAGACAACCTTAGCATGGACAGGATTGAAAGAAGATGTCAGTAGGTAAGTAGGTGTACAAAATATAGAATATATCAATTAACTTGCATTTAGATAAATGTGATATTCTAATCCGAGTTCAACGATCAGACAAGCCAAGTTCGGGCTTAATGGCGAAACAGGACCGCACGCCATGAATCTCTCGCCACGTAAACGGGGCTACACACTCGTCGAACAGTGTCCTTTTGAAGTCGCTCGCTGCTCGTGTAAACACTTCGGGTGATACGTCGTTAAAGCCGTGTGAGGTCGCTGTGGTGGCATTTACGTTTACTTCTGTGTGTTGGATGAATGTTGTAAAACCGGGAAGTGGTTTAAATTCTCTTCCGATAGTGTGAGTATTTGGGAGTCTTCATAGCTAAATAAGATAAGAATAAATCAAATATCGCATCTTATCTTATTTAGCAATCTTCCAATGGCTCCACAATAACTTTTAATCAGTAATGACGCCAAGAAATACAATTTCTTCTACAAGTTTCAGTTCGTTCTTCCTCAATACGATTTCTTATGGCCCTAAATGTCATATTTAATAACTAAACTTAATTATTATATTATATTAAGTAAGTACATAGATAAATTATTTTATTTAAATAGAAATTGATTAATAATAACTTACATATCTAAGAAATACAAACTATATCTATTATGTGACTGTTTGTTATCAAAATAAAATAAAACATCGCAAACCAAAAATGTCATATTAAAACCCTGATGTTTTAAAAATTAAAATCTGAGAAAAACTAAACAACAAAAGTGGTTGTAAAACACAGACCTTAATTGGGGTGTTTCAGAAATTGGAAATAACCCTGTATAATTTTCCTGCATCACCTACGTACCCCAGGTATTTTAACATCAGAAGGTAAATCATCTTCCTGCACAACACAATGTTATCGAGACACCCACAAGCAAAATGCAAGCAAGCAATGATGTAAGATTAGATTCGATTAGATTAGAACACTTTACTGTACACACCAGAAAACAAAATACATTAAAAGGCTTACATATCTAAGTTTTGCCGTATATAATTGGCGATCTTATCGCTAAAAGAATTGAACGATGAAAGATTGAACTGAAAGATAAGGAGAGTAGGTAGGTAGGTGTACATAAAATATATTGGAAGAATATGTACATAAACTAACCGACTTACAGCTAATATTCATACATATTTAATAAAATACTTAAAGTAATCATAGAATAGAAACATATAATTGCAATATACTAATACAAACATTTCACATATAAAAAAACAGACAAAACTTACTATATGGTTTCTATATAGAGAATCGTAGCAACATCATTACCGGTTTTCAGCGTGATTGTGAGTCTTTACCAGGGCTTTAAAAACAGGAAGGGACTTTGCTTTTCGAACTTCCTCTTCCGAACATTCCATAGTCGAACGAATTGCACAGAGAAAGAAGAGTCGTAAAAGTTGGTACGGTGGGAAGGGCCCTTAAAGTTGTAAGCGTTGATTTTATGGTAAAGAAAATATTTTCAATTTTCAGAAATTGTTACGCGACTCACTAACGCATGAAACGGTCCCCATTTCAGAAATTGTTACGCGACTCACTAACGCATAAAACGGTCCCCTTTTCAGAAATTGTTACTCGACTCACTAACGCATGAAACGGTCCCCTTTTCAGAAATTGTTACGCGACTCACTAACGCATGAAACGGTCCCCTTTTCAGAAATTGTTACTCGACTCACTAACGCATGAAACGGTCCCCTTTTCAGAAATTGTTACTCGACTCACTAACGCATGAAACGGTCCCCTTTTTAGAAATTGTTACGCGACTCACTAACGCATGAAACGGTCCCCTTTTCAGAAATTGTTACGCGAGTCACTAACGCATGAAACGGTCCTCTTTTCAGAAATTGTTATGCAACTCACTAACGCATGAAACGGTCCCCTTTTCAGAAATTGTTACGCGACTCACAAACGCATGAAGCGGTCCCCTTTTCAGAAATTGTTACTCGACTCACTAACGCATGAAACGGTCCCCTTTTCAGAAATTGTTACGCGACTCACTAACGCATGAAACGGTCCCCTTTTCAGAAATTGTTACGCGACTCACTAACGCATGAAACGGTCCCCTTTTCAGAAATTTTTACTCGACTCACTAACGCATGAAACGGTCCCCTTTTCAGAAATTGTTACGCCACTCACTAACGCATGAAACGGTCCCCTTTTCAGAAATTGTTACGCGACTCACTAACGCATGAAACGGTCCCTCCATACCAGTAGTCATGCATTTTTCACGGTAGCCCGTACGGGTAAGCAATTTGTACTCCGGACATTGTGCTAGCAACTGGTAGAAGACTCAGTTCAGTCCCTTTATTTTCCACGAATGACTCTCATTTTTTACTGTAGCCCGTACGGATAAGCAATTTGTACTCCGGGCATTGTGCTAGCAACTGGTATAAGACTCAGTTCAGTCCCTTTATTTTCCACGAATGACTCTAATTTTTCACTGTAGCCCGTACGGATAAGCAATTTGTACTCCGGACGTTGTACTAGTAACTGGTAGAAGCCTCGGTGCAGTCCCTTTATTTTCGTCGAATGACTCTTTTGCTTCAACATTGTTTTTATATTAAACGGGCCTAATCGCGATTATTTAGGTATTAGGTATTTTTTTATTATTAAGTATTATTGTTAAGGAAATATTTTGGCATTTAAAGTTATTAACGGCAATCATAAGGGGTCGCTGGATGCGGGCGGCACAAGACCGGGAAGCTTGGAAAACCATGAGGGAGGCGCGTCAAATGGCTGATGATGATGATGATAGCAATTATGGAATCTTATCATATAGGAAGCAACTGGTGTATTAGGTTTAAATGATTTGAAAAAAAAAATGGTCAGGGTGGATTTTTTTTCCCGCTGCCTTTTTTCTCCATTACAAATACGGCCCGAAGGCAGCTGCTTACTAATACCATTCTATCAATACTAATAAGATTCACTACACTCCATTCAACGAAACGAGCTCCCAAAGAAAATCGTCCATGTTCGCCCATTGGTTAATGCGCGTGACCTTCATTGCCACTGCAAAACTGCCACTGGTAAACCTACCCTATGAATTGCTTGTTTGAATGCTTATTGTTTCGCTTTTCTCTAGCTGCGCGCATTGACCAATGAGATGCGAGTATTTTGTTCCCTAGGAGTTCGACTCTTGGAACGCAGTATAAAAATATTAATTTTTCTTGAAGCTTTTGTTTGTTCCACCTTTTGCTTAAACGCCTCGTACGGACAGCAAACAATGCAATCATTCGGCTACCTACACTGGGTTTCTCACAATTTTCTGGCCAGTGAATGACGTTGAGTGATCTGTTGATTTATGAACACGACAGGAATGTCTGTCGGGCTAACTGACTGAGTGGAGTACGGTTATGTGCATTCTTCATTTTATATGATAGACTTGGCATTATATGAATGAATGAATGAATTTATTTATTGCTAATAACATACAAAGTTACAATTGTACGTAATAACCTAACCCCCGTTTTCTCGTACACTAACAAGCTGTTGATCTACTGTTAACAGCTGTCAGTGGTTTTTTTTGTATGCACTTTGGTCAATTGACATCTGTTAACAGTAGATTAACAGCGTGTTAGTGTACGAGAAACTGGGGGTAAGTATTTCAATTGTGGGGTACATAGTTGACACAATTATATTACAAGTACAATGCTTGCTTGACTCTGACACCTGTGGTAGATGCGAATCTGTAGTACAGGTGACAGCGCCCTCTGAGATATGTTTACACAGTGGTATTGTAATAATATTGTTCTTGTAATTGATTCAGTTAGAACTTATAGTAATAATGGCAAATTTTAAATTGATTAAAGTGGCAATGTAGATACACCACAGGCTACATCTATGGTCCTGTTTTATTTATTCGTTTTGTCTGTTGTGTATTTAGTTTTCTTTCTGTTGTTGTGCATATTATGTTACTTATGTGCTTATTTTGTTTCTGTGATGTATCTTGTTGGTATAATAAATGTCTTTCTTCTTCTTCTTTAAATTTTCTTGAGGCCGTGGTAACGTCTCGAGTGCTATCACGCCCGCACAGTCAAATTTTGTTTGGGATTGTAAAACAAGTATATTTTTGATAAATTAATGTGGCTTAAGGGTTTGATAGAAAATAAAATTACGGACAATTTAAACACATTTTCGTTTTCCTATACTTAATTTTTAATAAAGAAAAGCTGTTTCCTAAATTATTAATTTTAAGCTTAGTTGATTGCTTTATTCGTACAAATGCCCTCAGTTTGGGAGTATTTAAATGCTTGCGACTAGGAAGTTATTAGATAAGGATGAGATTAAACCAGGAATTCGGGTTCCTAGAGCACAACGCCTTTATTACGCGCACCAAATCCTGAACGGTTCTTATCGTCTAGCTGCCAAATTTCATACTAGTTGCTATCGCAAACGTCAGGATTCCAACAGGATTTGATGCTCGTATTTAGGCATCAGCGCCTTTATTACGCGCACCACATCCTGGACGATTCTAATCTAGTTTAGCTGTCGAATTCCATACAAATTGCTACCACAAACGTCACAATTCCGATAGGATTTGGTGCGAATAGTCAGGCCCTAGGAGTTAGACTAGTTTGGGCCCCTTCTTTACCCGTCAATACAAAAAACATTTACAATAGCAAAAACGACGGAGTTACGAAAAAAACCATCAGGTGGTCCATACATTTTACTGCCGTAAACAAATTTATTATAAAATTAGATTATAAGCTTCGCTTTGTACATTGAAGGTTTCAAATTATTTTCCTGTAAAATATTTGAAGGAGAAAAACAAAAAGGGCACTCTTAACAAGATACCTCTTAACCAAATGAAAATAAACTGGAAGAGAAGGGAGGACAAACCGGGAAATAATTTACGATAAAGGTTTGAGTTCCATTTATTAAAAGGATAATGAGAAAAACCCGTTTATTGGGGCCAAGGAACAGACAGAGTGTATATTTTCTATCAAGGGTGACACTTGCCGGTGTCTTACATTCTTGTAAGGAAATCAAGGGACAAGATAAAAAGTAACCGAAACGGGCGTGCTTGCAGCGGCTAATGAATGTTAAGGGGATCATCATCATCAACCCATTATGTCCCCACCGAGGGGCATGGGTCTCTTCCCTGAGGAAGGTATAGGCCATACTCCACCACGGGGGCCAAGTCCGGAACGGTGGAGCCTTGTAGACTAGTGGCTCGTCTACTGTCAGAAGTTGTCAAGCCGCCCTAAGGCCTCTGATTTGGCTTAACGACTGCCATCTATCGACGGCAGCCGGCACCAACAGCTTAACGTGCCTTGCGAAGCACGGAACCGCTCGGAAAATGCCACTAGCGTTAGGCATAGACGGCGACCCATCCATGCACTGAACGCGCCCTGTGTTGCTTAACCTTCGTGATCGTTTAAGATCACGTTAAGGGGATCCAGTGGGCTAAATAGCTAGCAATGAAAAGAAAATCGTATCTTCTTTTACAGATCAAATTTGCAAAAAGTGTCTGTACAATCTCTCAATCATGTTTACAATGATTTTTAGGCCCCACGACAAAGAACCTCGGATCGCGAACCTGGGACTAGATAGCATTTATGCCAAAAACGGCCGCTTTTGGCCATTAATGCTATCTAGTCCTTGGTTTTTGGCCTTAGGTTCACGGCAGTGGGTCCTCAAAATCACTATTAACGTGACTGAGAGATTGTACAGACACCTTTTGCAAATTTGATCTGTAAAAAAAATATACGCGTCGAAATGAGAATCCTCCTTTTTTGATGTCGGTTAAAAAAGATAAGATTTTTTTTCCTTAGTGAAGCTAGTGTTTCTCCCTGGAGCCCCTTAATGAAGCGAAAGAGGTATGTCGGGATCGCGGCAAAAGGCAAACCCTGGTCTCAGCCTACCCCTCCGGGGTACAGGCTTGAGTTTATGTAATGCAATTTGAGCAAGCTTCACTCGTAAAATATGTTGTTAGGACGATGAGAGGAATACTTTTCTTCAGGAACGGTATTTTTTTTTGGCGACAAGTCCAGGAACATTCTGACAAAAAAATGTGCCTCAGTAAAATGACAAGTATTTGTAAAACCTATCGCTTTTAGCGGAAATTAAATTTTGTACCGCTTTCTTGGCCCTCGGTTCTAGCCGTACTATAAGGTTCTAAAAACCGCTAGGGCTATTATTGAGATTTCTGGGTGACACTTTTCCTCATAGAATGTCTGAAAAAGAAATGTTTTTTTTTTTCATTCGTTGCGCAAATCAGCCCCTGCGCCTTTTTACAGAGGATATTTTTAAAATATGAATTAACTATTAGTTTGCAGTAAAAGATGTACATAAATTTATGGTGTACCTCTGAAATTCTCTGAAACAGCTTTGACGTTCACTAAGTAAACATTTTGTTTTTATAGTGAATAAAAATTTTTGACTTTGACTTTGACTTTGAATTTACTGTTTTCGTAGGGTACCACAAAGTTTGAGGAACACTGATCTAGACGACCCTTTTCGGCAAGTGACATTTCTTTCCAGATACCCTTCTTCTTCTATACACAGCTCGAGGCCACGGATTATCTGCATAGCCCGAAACCTGCCCGATCTTGTTATTTTAAACAACTTTTCCATCGCTGATTGGATGCGACCTGATTGAATCGAAAGAAATAATTTTGGTAATTGGTATTGCTACTGTATTCATAAATTATGTTTTAGCGAAGGGTAAAACAATAAGTACCCGAAACCGAAGAGCATTCATGCAGGGAGTAATGATCATTGGGGATACGGAAGAGGATTCCCGGGATCGTGGCAAATAGCAAATCCTGGTCTCTGCCTACGCCTACGAGTTAAAGGCGTGAGTTTATGTATGTAACGCTGTGTATGTAGCAAACGGTGAAATAGTATCGTTGTCACACGGACAGTCCTTTGTTCCATAATTACTATTATTGTTATGTAACCATACGTGCGGAGCCAACCAAGCCGCGAGTTTCCTCACGATGTTTTCCTTCACGGTTAGCGTGTGGTATTGCTACTACAAATTCGATTATGTACGTAACTAAGCTGCCAGGATGGTGCTGGGCAAGCCTACTCCATGTAAAAAACAATGTCCCAGGCACTGCAGCGTCCGAGTGGTCCCTTCACACTGGGGGCCGCCGTACATTTGTACAAATGGCCTCAGTCTGGGTGTATTTTCATGTTTGTGATGTCCTTGCCTGGTTACGATAGCTCAGGGTGTGCCAGTTTGGGACCAGGTCAAGTAATTGTATTGTGGAAGGTATATTCAAAATACTACTTTGTCCCTTAAACACGTAAACGTTAATCACCGATGCTCTACCTCTTCTCTAGTCATGTTTTCGATAACCTTGGCTGGAGACCTATTTTTGAATCACTCGTATGAAATACGGTATTTGACACGATCAACAATAAATTATTTCATATGCTCTATTAAAACAAAAATTACAAAATATCTCGAAAAATGTATCTCTTTTAGTCAATTACTAGTTATTACAATTTTTAAATAGATTGAACATAAAAAGAGTGCTCTGAAATGTGACGTTATAAGCAAGTATTTTCATACAAAATTCCGTTTTGAGGTACTAAAAGAGATACATTTTCCGAGATATTTTGCAATTTTTGTTTTTAATCGAGCATATGAAATAATTTATTATTGATCGTGTCAAATACCGAATTGTACCGTCGAATGCGACTTACACTCGTCTTCTAAGTCGCATGATATCGTTTTTCCGTATTTTTGAATCGTTCGCCTGAAGTGTTGCCAGTACAGTTTGAAGTATTGCATTTTACCCGTTCCACGCAGAAATAAAAAAAAACCGGAAACTACCGTAACAGAAATGGAATGTAAAATACTTTGTGTTATTGGCTGTTTAAATGAAAAATCTTTGTCTTTTGTTACAAACAAAACACTACGGTCACTTTGGTTTGGTTTTGTTCTAACGAAAATGATTCTGGCTGCACGGACGAAAGTCTTTTGCCTATTCTGCTATTAGCAGAATAAGAAGATGAAAAAAAAATGTAACGAAAATGTCGAAACAAAAAATTAACTTGGCAAGTTTTCAACCACGTTTACGCAAAAAGAACCCAAAAGCGGTGGGAAGAAAAAGCAGAAACCCTCAAATCTATTCCTTGAGCAAACAAAGATTGGAAAGCATGGAGGAGGGTAACTTATTTACATGTATACTATTGTATGGTTAACTATTAATTTAATAGACACTAGAAATTTTGACAATTAATCTACCGATCGCCATACGAGACGAGTGGTAGGGACCATTCGTTGCAGTCGAGTGATTAAAAAATACGGAATTTCACATGTCGAACGAAAATAAGTAGAAATTGAGCGCTCGACGCGATACGACTGATGTAAAAAAATAGAGCTCCTGGTTACCATAGCACAGGGTATCCTAGTTTGGGACCATATCAGGTGATTGTTTCGAGTGACTATTACTACTGCCGGAACGAAGTCGCGGGCACAGTTAGTCATTTTATATCCCTGTAAACACGAGCACAATCAAAGCCGCAACTCACGTCGCTGTTTCGGGTAACAAACGGAATTCCAATAGACAGGGCGACGAAAGCCAGATGGGAAATGGCATCTAAATATGAACAGCCCTGTGAAGTTTGAGATACGTCGGCCGGGCCGGGTTCAAATAAGCAGATATTACCAAGTACAGTCGGCAGAAGGTCAATTTTACCTTTTTTTTATTTATTTCTTTAGTTTACATGCACGATTCTTGAATCTAATTTTCGCCAAAAGTTTACATTCACGATTCCAGCATCTAATTGTCGCCAAGTTGCAACAGCAATTTGTAGGCGACTCGCCCTTACTTAAATATGTTTTTTTTTTGCACATGCATACCTAAGTAACTAAGTATTTCTTTTGTACTTTCTAATTATAATTCATCATCATCATCATCATCATCATCATCATCAGCCTATGCTTGTCCACTGCTGGACATAAGCCTCTCCTATAGCACGCCACTGAGCACGGTCCTCGGCTACTCTCATCCAGCTCTTGCCATTTCTTGTAATTATAATTATTATAATACATTATAGTCTGAAGATACTAAAGATTCTATCATACTATTTATGTTGCAACGTAACCTGAGTCATCTAAAAAAGATCTCTACATCCAAAGTTCTCAGCATAACGCCAAAAACACCGAAAATGAGCAAACTTTTCCTGACTTTAAAAATACTAGAATGGTACGGAACCCTCCGTGCGCGAGTGCGGCTCACATTTGACCGGGTTTTTTTTTAATTCGTTCTAGTTATACACGACTATGGAGAAAAAACAGCAAAAAAACAAGTTTGTTGTATGGGAGACCCCTTAAATTTTTATTTTATTCTGTTTTTAGTATTTGTTGTTATAGCGACAACAGAGATACATCATCTGTGATGTACAATATCTTTCATCTGCTTAGCTACCACGGTTCATGAGATACAGCCTGGTGACAGACAGACAGATGGACAGACGGACAGACGGACAGATGGACAGACGGACAGACAAACAGTGAAGTCTTAGTAATAGGGTACCGTTTGGCACCATTCGAGTACGGAACCCTAAAAACTCCAAACACAATGTAAAACTAGGTTATTTCTAGTATTAACATTGAGTTTGGAATTTTTAACCGACTGCGGCTAAGCACAAACGAGGGTAATTTGTTTGGCTCGTATGTATGTCTGTATGTAAGTGTCGCCGATTCTATGATCCCCAAAACTCCTTAACTAAGTCAGATTTTGACAATAGCAATTATCAGCAGCTAATAATTTACGGACTTTCTTCAATCTCAATCTGAATAAGCCTTACGTTCAGAACGACCTTTAATGTCGAAGTGTTGTTGACTGATGATGATGAAGTGATGGACTCGAAAACGAGAGACCCAGGTTCGATTTCCAGTGTGGGCATGTTTATTTATTTTCAAAGTTACGTACATCTGCGAATTTGTTGTAGTAATACCGCACGCTAACTGTGAAGGAAAACATCGTGAGGAAACCCGCGGCTTGGTTGGCTCCGCACGTATTGACTTTTTTTTTCCTGTGGGCTAGGCCGGCTAAGCTGTTAGGATGGTATAGGAGCTGGGCAAGCCTAATCCATCTAAAAAACAATGTCCCAGGCACTGCAGCGTTCGAGTGGTCCCTTCACCCATCTAGTGTGAGTGAAGGTGCCACTGGACGTAGATGCAAAGTTGTTGACTGCAACAATAACTCTATCACTCATCTCAATGTAAAGCCTAGAACGTCGAATATTCTCAGGCAAATATGAAGAGCCGTGCCCCTCGGTGGGGACATAATGGGTTGATGATGATGATGATGAAATATGAAGAGGCGAAACCAATATCTCTGCTAACCTTAAGCTTCAGCTACCGAAGAAGGTATTGATGGCCGGTGTCGATTTACGTTTCAACAACATTATTGAACCATAATAATTCAGTTGACAGGGTGGAATAGCTAGAGATTCCACGAATTTCCCGAATACTTCAGTAAATCAGCCGAATGAATTGTTTATAATTATCAGCAGCATACTGCTGCTTTTCTCGTGAATAATGTAACGTTTATGTGATTGTATGTGGCCACAGCATGGGCAAAACCCCCTCATAAGTACATCCAAAATATCCAGTCCCCAGCGGCCCCGCTGTTCCTGGCCGTTGGGGCCTAAAAGTTCTGACCTGGCGACCGCGGACCGGATGACCAGATGGTCTGACGACCTAGTTACGGTGGCAGGGAGTCGCTGGATGCGGGCGGCACAAGACCGGGAAGCTTGGACAAGCACGAGGGAGGCCTGTGTCCTGCAGTGGGCGTCAAATGGCTGATGATGATGATGATGATGATGGTGATGATTATGATTATGATGATGACGATGATGATGATGAAGCATGGGCTTATTTCACACAACTACAATTCACTACAATGACAATTCGATGCACATTACAAAGTCTATTAACGTACAGATTAACAAGTAGGAACTATGAATATTAGTTCTATGAAATGCTATTAAAAATCCACTGCAACTTAAACACAGCCTCTATGAAGGCATGCGTTTAGTTAATCCTAACAGCCACACCAACCCATCAGCAGTTACTCCCGCGGTCTCGCAACTCGCACGACTCGCACAACTCGCGCGCCTCGCTGCCGGTTAGCGTCGTGTAATTCGCGCCAGAATATACGATACTAGGGAACACATTCATAGCGATTACTGCGGCCTCACAGAGCGAGGCAGAAGATTCACCTTGGATCTTTCTCACGCTAACAATCTGTCACGTTACACCTTCGATCCGACATCTTCGATTCCTGGTATAGCTCGAAGAACAAACAAGGATGTTATAACGTTGTTGGGGATATAGCTCGGAGAACTGATGGCCGTTGGCCATGTCCGTACGACCTTTGCGGCCTGCCGCAAACCTGGATACTCCTACTGTAGGGTACAATCCTCCTCTCGGGAGAGACGTGCCCACCGCGGATTGGCAATTTCAAGCGCTGATTGGTAGCGGAGCGGTAAAGCACCGGCGTCTCATCCGGGAGGTGGTGGGTTCGAATCCCAGCATGTACCGACGACTTTGTTTTCTAAGTTCCGTACATTTGTGAAGTTACAGTACCAATAGCACTCGCTAACTGTGAAGGAAAACATCGTGAGGAAACCTGAGTGTCTGAGGTGTTCACATAGCGCTAATCCGCTGTAGGCACGCGTGGTGATAAGGTCCATTCTCTCCCTCTGAAAGAAAGCCTGGACGTGCTATGATGTATGATGTAGGGAAAAGTGTCAATACTGTCGGGCATACATAACATAACATAAACTCACGCCTGTATTTCAGAGTGGTAGGCAGAGACCAGGGACTATCAGATAATAGATGCTATTAGTAACTATTGTAAAACACATTATTATGTATTTTGGAAGAAGCCTGGCTACCCATAGCACAGGGAATCCTAGTTTGGGAGCCAGTAACCACTTTTTTTAACCTTTTTCTAAATAAAGTTTTTTTCATTTTTTTTTTTTTCATCCTCTCCACATGTCCAAACCAACGCAACGTTCCTTTCTCAATTCTAGTCACTACATCCTCTTTCAGTCCACAACGTTCTCTAATCACACTATTGCGTATCCTGTCATTCAAAGTAACACCAGACATACTTCTGAAGGACCTCATTTCTACTGCATTAATCCTACTAATCGGGGATACCTGACAGTATTAACACTTTTCCCTACATCATCTCTCTTCTCCATTTTTGTCATAGCCTCATGACTGAAGGGTGTTTACACACCAACGCGGTGGCGGTGGCGGTCCATAGATACGTCATTTACTGCAGTAGTATTTATATGGACGTTTATATGGACCGTCACCGCCTGAGGGACGTGACAGTAGGGCAGCTTTTGCCACCAACGCTCTCCATTTAGATTATGCGCTAGATTCAGCTGCGCTTATGGCGTCAGTCCATCGCATTAGTGCGAACAGCATCTCACTCAACTTTAAAGCTGTTGCAAGGACAGGAGGTGTTGAGAAGACCTTCTCGGCTCTCCTACCAGGACTGTTTGTTATATAGTAACCGTGGAACAAACGGCCTGTACCCGGGGAAATATACGTAACATCAGATAAAAGCGGAATCATCAACACTGGAGGAGGGGCGGGCGCTGTGCCGCTTCGGCTGCCCGGGGTTTGGGGACGAGATTGGTTTGAAAACAATATGACTTGCTATAGTTTTGTTTAGAGTGTCGGTTACTATAATTTTGCGTGCCCTACAGGGTCCACAAAGTTCCATATTATATTTAATTGCCATCTTTATATAGGTACTTGTGGAATGCTATAAATTATTGAGTGTTGAGTATGTACTATTATCTCATAGCAGTATTTAAAAGTAAATTACGTTAAATGAATTACCAGGGGCCTGTTTCATAGAACTACAATTCACGGTTTACTATGACAATTCGATGTACATTGCAAAGTCGATTAACCCACAGATTAACAAGCAGCCTCTGTTCGGCAGTGTACCTCGAATAGTCAAAATATTAGGATTGCTGTTTTATGAAACTCGGCCCAGTAGTATTAAAAAAAACGCGTCAAATGATAGTGATTCATTTCACGCGGTTAGTTTTTTTTTTGCTACGTAAGTACATACTTATGTAAGTGCATAAAGAGCCCGGAACTGTTTCGTTGTTTACCTCTGACATTTCACACGCTCGCACGTTCTGACGTATTTAATTATTGCAAAAAAAATTGTACTTTTTACAATGTGGTCTGAGGTGTCATAAAATTACGGACATTTTAGTATGTTCTATTTGAACACAGTAATTTGGCCTACTTAATTTATAAAAACGTAACGTAAGAAGTTCATAATTTTTGTAACTATTTCTTTTTTCTCTCAAAAACTAAACAAAATAAATAATCGCGATCAGAACAGCACAAACAGCTTTAGGCACACCTCTGCTGATAGATGGCACTTGGTCCTTGAGCCATGGCGAGGACACGATAAACATGGTCGTGGTTACAAAGTACTGCTGTCATATTCGAGTAGATGTTTTTGGCAATAGTCATCTTCTAACCCCAACTTTCAACATCAGCCCACAAGAAAGCCTCTTCATCAGGACCACGACCGCTCTGTCCAGACCGTACCAACCAAGAAGAAGAATCTTATTGTGCCGAAGCGGGACTAGCCCAGACCGGCTGTTCGGCACAAATGCGTGGCGCAATTACCGGCCGCTCTAAGGCGCCCCGCCCCCTGCGATAAAAACCTCGGCCCGCAAAACTAACACTTGAACGCGCCAAATAAAAACGTACCACTAAACGGCGAAAGTAGAACGTCTTGGGAAGATAGAATACCGAATTTGTTAAATTTCCTACGTATGGCACTATCTTACCTCACGCACGCCGTATTATTTACATTGTACAGCCCATCGTACACATGACATAAAGAGCGGGTGGGGCTGTGTCGGGTTACAGGGCCGTTGGTTTAACGTGAAATGTCTACAAGTAAGCGTTCATTTTTAGCTCAAACTACGCAATGTTACTCGGCACTGGCGCCACCTAGCGCCACGAGTCAAAAGGATATGAGTAATGGCTACTTTGCTCTACTCAACGATTTATAAATGAATTGCACACTAACTAAGGCGACTAAGGAAATCAATTACCAGGAGACGGGCAGCAGCGTCTTCCTGAGATTCCAACCGCATACTGCGATCGCCAACCCGCCTGCCGAGCGTGGCGATTATGGTTAGGAAAACCATGAGGGCCAGCCTATGTCCTGCAGTGGATGTCAAATGGCTGATGATATGATGTGTGATGGATGGAAGGTAGCACTGTCTACTACCGATACTCAGGGATGCAAAAACAATTGGGTATTTGACAAAATATCAAATGAGTTACTTTTAAAACGAAATTTTGTATGAAAATACTTGCTTATGACGTCACATTTCAGAGCACTCTTTTTATGTTTACTGTATTTAGAAATTGTAATAACTAGTAATTGACTAAAAGAAATACATTTTCCGAGATATTTTGTAATTCTTGTTTTAATCGAGCATATGAAATAATTTATTGTTGATCGTGTCAAATACCGTATTACGGTTATTAAAGATTAATGAGGTCTTGATTGACAGCTGAATATTGCTCTCAATTCAATCCGGACAATACCAGCGAAGAAATAAACCCTGAACCCTTAAATTTATATCCCTTCCAGAGTGCCCCAAAGAACCATTCACAAAAAACCCCTAATCGAACGTAAGGGTCGCAAAATCTATTGGCGGCCATCGGACCTTTAATAAAAAACAAATAAATACTGGAAGGGCCGGGTGAAATTTACTTAACGTCCTCGGTCAGTGAAGCGCTGTAAAAACGGTGAATAAATGCGTCCGGGATTTTTACGAGCGATCTGAGATACGTGCGTAGCGCTCGGCGGTTGGATTGCGCCTGAGTTTCTGAGGTGGCGTGTTTTAGAGTCCCGTTCCGAAAAGAAAAAACCCATTTTTATAGTCATATGTTTAATGGGTCTAACCGCGATGATTTATTACGTAAAATTTAACCTACCTTCATGACCGACGTATCAGCAACGTCGCAATTGCATTTATACTTGTTATTCACGCAAGAGCGTGAGAAAAACCAAATATGATATTTTTCATGCAGATTTTTTCAAATTCTATGAACGCAGTTTGCGATTTCTCCAAAAGCTGGATGAAGTCTCTCAATAAAGTTTTCCAGTAGCTAAAAAGTTTTGGCATTGTCATTAAAGGCTGGAAGTTAGCCAATTAGGTACCCTTGTTAGTTTAATGTCCCAAACTAAGCGTTTAGTTCGCAATAAACGCATTTTTACTTAACTTTAATGTATTATCATTAATGAATAAAATTACTTGTTACTCACGCGAACTGCAGATTCTGTTTCATCCTCAGAACCAATAAAAATAAATCTATGGTGTCTTATCTCTTATCTACGGTTTCGTCAAATACGAAGAACCTGTTTATAAAAGTTTGGCAGTCAAAGAAGACAGTCTTTAAAATTTTTAGTTACATAAATTAGGGTTCTTTAATAGGGCTCTTTAATTAGCTCTAGGACTTTCTCGTTTGCGAGATTGCGTCAAGCGTGACATGGCGGCTTTTGGGATTAACCGCGCGAGCTGGGATAAGCTTGCTGTGGGCAAAGACGCCTGGAGAGCACAAGTACCGAATGGCTGAAAGACCTGCGTCGAAGTATGGTGCTCGGCAATGGCGAACAAGAGCCAGGAGGCACCAAATGCGCACCGACCCGACTTCGGACTCTTCCTTTGTGTGAGCTATATGCAGGCAGCATGGCCTGTCGCTCCAATCGGACGTTTTAGTCCTTGCAAAAATTGTAACCCGTAGGCACTGCTTAAATCATCCGTAACGGACGCAAAGGCCTATGATGAATAGGGGTATAATTTAACTCTAATATTTACTTTAAATGTCCTGTAATAAAAATTATATTACTCATTATAAAAAACTTTTTTTTAACTAAACCTTTTGTAAGCACTACACATTATTAACTTAATTCCGGAATCAAATACTCGATGTTTTGTCTGAAGAGACCGAAAAAAACTTATACGTAACCCCGTTATCACTCGAGTCGCACTTGGCAGCTTTTTCAGGCGCACTCTGCACAGTAAAGATTATGTCGCATTATACCAAAGCCATTTATTTCCAGGTTTTCTCCGAAACAAGGTGAAAATGTATTGTAGCAATATTCTTTCTTTAAAATACACATTCTATGAGAGCTAAACCACTTACCCCACCTTTCTCGTTTACTAACAATCTACTGTCAATCTACTGCCAATCTACTGTTAACAGCTTACATACAAAAAAGGAACTGAGACTGTTAACAGTACATTTAAAGATTATGTTTGTCATGATAATCTGAAAACTTTGCCTTATTTATAAAAACACTATTCCTTAACACACTCCTCAGAGGCAGTTTAAGTAGTCTTTGGTAAAGGGGAAAATTTAACCACAGATTATTTAAACTGCCTCTGAGGAGTGTTTTAGAGGAATCATGGTTTTATAAATAACACTGTTAGCAAAACATTTTCACGGAATTAGTTTCACTGCAATGCCCCACATGCTGATTTAACAATTTTCACGTGAAAAGTTACACTGAGTTTTTTTATGTAGCCTATATACGTCTCACTGCAAGGCACAGGCCTTCTCTCAGAGAGAGAGAGAGAGAGAGAGAGAGAGAGAGAGAGAGAGAGAGAGAGAGAGAGAGAGAGAGAGAGAGAGAGAGAGAGAGAGAGGTATGTGAACACCTCAGACACTCAGGTTTCCTCACGATGTTTTCCTTCACAGTTAGCGAGTGGTATTGCTACAAAAAACAAAGTCTGGAAAATTGTTTGCCGGGATTCGAACCCACCGAACGTTACGTGGTATTAAATCTCGATTGAAAGTTTACGTGAGTAGTGTTAAAGAACTGTTGAAGCAGTACCAAAGTAGCTTATGTTTAACATTTTTAGACTTTAGAGAATTAATATATACAACATCATCATCATCATCAGTCCTTTGACGCCCACTGCAGGACATAGGTCTCCCTCATGGTTATTTTCTACTAGTTATTTTCTACCATTGTCTACGTGCAAACAAAATCTCACAGTAGAGGATTTCGGTTTCCATTCGAAACACGTACTTCGGCAACAAGCAATAGAATCAAAGTAAAACAAGAACCCAATACTGTCCCCGACTCTTTCTAGCCCTATCCAACTTCACGAAGCACTCCTCCAAGACCTAGAGTTCCTTCAAAAGGTCAAATACTTACAAGAAACAGCCGATGTCGTCGCGGATGTATTATGAAAGTTTGTAGCGCACTTTACTTACGACTCCACTCAACAGCCGTCTAGAAAGTCCGGCGACAATACTGTCGAGTAGTTATGGCACAGGGGCGTATTCAGGGGGCCTTGACGCCTTCAGCCCCGGTGTGGCACGGCCGAAAAGCCGAGAATTCCCGGCCGCGCCCCGCCGCCTCCCTCATATCGCAGGATTGTGGGCACCGGGCTTGAAGAACCAGACTGCGGGCATGTCGCATGGGAACCCGCCAACCCTCGCTTCCTACTTAAAGGTTGGGTTAAGTTACTTAGGTTTTTAATACCGAATAAATGAACGTCAAGAAAAAAATTGAACCTTGAACAATGCTATCTTTTTGCGGGCCCATGACCGACGCTAGAGACTTTTGGACGTCCAATCTTGTAAGTACGAGGTATTAAAAAAAAAACATGTAAGCTCTCGCCCCTTTGGAAAAATTTGCTAATACCGGTTTTGATTTGTAAATTTTATACCGATTGAGTGATACTACTCAACACACTGAAGAAGAAGTGATGTCGTTGACATTGAAATTTTGTACTGTTTTTTTTATTCTATCGTATTTTTTTAAATTAAAATAACTTGTAGAAAAAAATATTTAAGTCATTGTACAAAATATCCCAAAATGCATTTAAGACCCTGGCCTCCTCTTCAGACTGTTCTGGGCGAATATTAAAATAGGTGTTGCAACCTGCAACCCTTAACACAATCAAGGCCCTGAGTGCGCCCCTAGCGCCTGTTAAGACCCCTATCGACCCAGTTCCACTCGTAAACTGCAAACTGTAAAACTTAACAAATCTATTCCACGACTCCATGCACGAAGCGGCGAGTAAGGCGTTAAAACTTCGCAATGGACTCATTTGGTGTCAGTTTACAGATGATACCGTTGCCATATAAGAGGGTATAACAAAACGTTACACAAACTCACGCCTCCATCCCGGAGGGATCTATTCTAATTACCCGTGAAAGGATTTTTCAAACTTTACTATATTTATTTTAATTCTCTTACAAACCTTTCCTCTTCTTTATAATATTAGTGTAGATAAAGGAAGAGAAAGAGTGACGAAATAAATATATCGAGCGAATGTGGGTGGAAGGAAGGAATAAACATAAACATAACATAAACGCATAGCATTTCTTAAACTTTTGCAAAACTTACACTGTTGTAACATTTCGTACATAAGGAAGTACCTAAAACCGGCGAGCGTAAATGTAATCCGTGAATGTTTGTCAGGATTGTGGCAAGTGGCAGACCCTGGTCTCTGCCTACCCCTCCGGGATACAGGCGTGAGTTTATGTTATGTTACGTGTGTTTTACCAAAAGAAATCAAACCATGCAGACCATGTTTTCAACTATGGAGATGAGTTCAAGCGAATTACGGAGCAATTCAACAGTGCTAAGATGTGAACGTCGCCCCACCCACACGCGCGTAGAGTTACGGCCGTTTAGACATAGATCAAGTACACCAGAGAACCGCTACAATATTATCTACAAAGTCTAAGGTCTGTATTTTTTTACGTTGCCTATATGCGTCCCACTGCAGGGCATAGCCCTTTTCTCAGGGAGATAGTATGAGCTTAATTACCACGCGTGCCCACAGCGCATTGGCAATTTCAAGCGCTGAGGCATGTGAACACCTCAAACGCACAGGTTTCCTCACGATGTTTTCCTTCACAGTTAGCGAGTGGTATTGCTACTACAACTTCACAAATGTACTTAACTTAGAAACAAAGTCATGGGTTCATTGTATGCCGGGATTCGAACCCACCGAAGGTTAGTATTGATTTATAAAAAAAGGCCAAGTGCGATTTGGACTCATGCACCGACGTTTATTGTTTATATATTGTTATAAGATGTACAAGACAGCATTATAGACATAACATTACATTCATGTTATGACACCCTATGTTTTTCAAATTGACCGCGTCAAGTTTAAAAAAATATATTGAAAATTTGGTACTTAGTTTGTTGCGAGTGGTTTAAGTTATTGATACAATTTTCAGGATACGTATTCATTACACACAACCTGTATAAAATTTTTATTCTGGATTCTGCAGCGTGGTTTTTAAATCGTTAGTAATATTTTCGACTTTTCGTATTGTATTGTATTTTGTTTATGCTTAAAAAAATTAAGCGACATTTTTTCAAAACTAGCACAATGTTTCCAAATCATGGTTAGAATTTCCCCTTAAAAAACGGCCAAGTGCAAGTCAAAATCACGCACGAAGGGTTCCTTACAATTATCAATACCGAATTAGACAAAGATCGAGACAAGATTGATTACGTACATTGAGAAGAACGCCATCTATAGAAAACAAGAAGAAGCGATTAACATTTAACGTCGTGACATCGGCGCTGTGAAGGTTACATAGATGGCCGCTAGATAGCGAGCGCTGTCTTTAGACAACGTTTGTTGTATGGGAGCCCCCCCATAAATATTTATTTTAAGCTATTTTTAGTATTTGTTGTTATAGCGGCAACAGAAATACATCATCCGTGAAAATTTCAACTGTCTAGCTATCACGGTTCATGAGATACAGCCTGGTGACGGACAGCCAAACAGACAGACAGACGGACAGTGGAGTCTTAGTACACTTACCCCTTCGATTACGGAACCCTAAAAACGTTATACGAATTCGAACTCACCCTGTATTAGAGCGACTTCTGTTGAAACTTATCTACGCCTGCAGCAATTTTATCTCATTTTCACATAATAATGAGGTGCGACAGTAATGTGACACGAGCGGAAAGTTATGTTCCCGGCGATCGTAGAATGATCTTTTAATGTTTAGTAGCTGCTTTCTGTCCCACACGTCATCACGCGTGGCGTGCCCACCGCGGATTGGCGATTTCAAGCGCTGAGGTACGTGAATAGCTCATACACTCAGGTTTCCTCACGATGTTTTTCCTTCACCGTACACATACACACATACACGCTTTACACATACTTCGACCAAAAAGGGGATGTGTTACCGAAGGCCAAGATAAGAAGCACCCGAAACCGGCGTGCGCGCTTGCAATGCCTAATGAATGTTGACGAAGCGAAAGAGATTTGTATTTGATTTGCAAGTGGCAAACCCTGGTCTCTGCCTACCCCTCCGGGATACAGGCGTGAGTTTATGTCATTTTAAGTTGGCTTTTCATACATTAGCCGGGCAAGGCTGTAGTAAATGCATGCAACTAGATGTGTCGTTACAGTTGTCGTTCAGTTTGAAGCCGTCTAATGTGACCAGGCTTATTATGAAGCTGTGACATTATTGGAAGGGTCATCCACGTCGCGCTTGAGCCCGACCACTCGAATCTAGCGACAAATACGGTTCTTTTTTTGAATAGTTTCCATAGTTGAATAGTTTAGTGGAACAGTAATTGCTATTCAAAAAAAGAACCGTATTTGTCGCTAGATTCGAGTGAATTGTCGGGCTCAAGCGCGACGTTGACGACCCTTCCGATAATGTCGCATTTTGCATAATAAGTACCCACCCAGTGTTGCCAGACGCTGGCCGGCCGATGTCACCAAAATGTTTACGTAAGAGCAAATTTTGTTTTTATTGTTTATTTAACTAAACTTCGAAGAATTTCTAAGTCAAGTCCCGCGCCCCCCACCGATGAGACCAGAGGCCATAAAATGTGTTAAACATTGGTTGCCCGCTAATAATTTGTTGGTAGTTTTTAAGCATGGTGCCGAGCAACGAACTATTTTGAAGTTCTTTCAATAGATACTAAGTACTAGCACTTTTATATGGTGGCCCCGGAAACTGGTACAAAAGGCATTCGACGTATTTTCAAGGCACCGATAATGCTCCTTGAGGGAAATCCCTACTTCCAATACATAGTTGATATGTTTCCGAAGGATCAACGCCTCAAATCTGTTTTACTCTTAGTTCCATTTCCGATCGAAAATAGCCGTAACGACTGTCAGGCAGCTTCGGAGTTGGAAACAGAAACACGCATCACCTGCTCCGCCCGTATTTAGTTACACGTTGTATAAATGTGTACTGAGAAGAGTCTTAGCTTGTTACAACGGGGAATCTCTTAATGCGGATACACAAACAAACGAAAGGGCGAATGATAGATAAGGTACAGTTGCTGACTTACCTCCTACTGCTGGGCACCGGCCTCTCAGATAGAGATCTTGGGGCCTAATTATGCGCACCCAGTCTCGTCGAAATCCTGACGTTTGCGATGGCAATTAGTTTGGAGTTAGACAGATAGACGATTGGATAGTTCAGGATTTGGTGCGCGTGACATAGGAGATAGACATAAATACCATGCGTGCCCACAAAGGATTGGCAATATTGGAGTGATTTTTTGGTGGCTTAACGATACTAAGACAAAAATTGTAAGAAATCAAAATTTAGGCTGACATGCATCACTCCTTAAATGGCACTTAAGTCTCTCTTTAAATTGAATTTCGTAGGGAGAATTTTAGTTAAACGCTACTTAAGCCACATTTAGGAAAGCTGTTTAAGTCAGCATTACTGTGTCGTGAAGAGAGGTATTTATTACCCTCCATAAGTTAAAAAAAACCGGCCAAGTGCGGGCCGGTTTAAATATTTCAAGCGCCTACCTGTTACTGTTATTAATATAGAAGAAGAAGAAGAAAGACATTTATTATACCAACAAGATACATCACAGAAAAAAAATAAGCAGATAAGTAACATAAAAACGAGCAAAAAAAACGGCAAAAAAAATCACGTTTGTTGTATGGTAGCCCCCCTTAAATATTTAGTATTTGTTGTTATAGCGGCAACAGAAATATCTGTGAAAAATTCAACTGTCCAACTATCATGGTTTATGAGATGCAGCCTGGTGACAGACGGACGAACGGAAGGAGGGACGGACAGCAGTCTTAGCAATAGAGTCCCTTACCCTTAGGGTACGGAACCCTAAAAAAGTCGATTAACAGGGAAATATTGAAAAATATTTTATATCTAATTAATAGAAATCATGTGGTTTTATACATTTGATGTTTTATTAAATAAAGTTCAGCACATGAGCCCTGTTAGGTTACCGCAAACATCGTATGGGAGCCCCCCTTCAAAATTTTTTTCATTCTGTTTTTGGTATCTGTTGTTATAGCAGCAACAGAAATACATCATCTGTGAAAATTTCAACTGCCTAGCTATCACGGTTCACGAGATACAGCCTGGTGACAGACAGACAGACAGACGGACAGTGAAGTCTTAGTAACAGGGTCCCGTTAGGCACCCTTCGGGTACGGAACCCTAAAAATAATTGTGAACCTCGTTTCTTGAAATCGATCAAAAATAAAACGGTTTGACCCGTAGCCAAAACGCCCGCGTTAATGTTACTCGTACAGTAACTTCTCTATGTTTGCAAAAGTAAATTGGTGTGCGTTAATGAGCAATCTCCGTTAGGATTCCATGTGATGTGACGCACAACGGTAGGGTTGTGCCCTACCTAAACTTAACTTTATTATGACACCTTGAAAAATATTTTTTCTGGGAAATACTTACACACTAATCTACAGAAGTCGACAGCTAGACTTAGATGTCAATCTTGGACTAAATAATTACGGAAAAAAAACAAAAGGTTCGCTAATAACAGCTGCTTTCAATTTTGTGTTTTTAATTCTTAATAAATTTTCTGTTAGATTTGTGCTTACTTTATTATAGCCTATGCTATGCCACTTGCGCAAACATGTCGAATCGATTGAGATCTTATTTGTCAAAATCTGACCATTGGTTAATAAGTCACGAGGAAACATAGAATCAGACATACTTACATACATACATAGGTACGAGCCAGACACATTACCTTCCTTTCGGGCGCCGCCGCAGTCGGGTAATTATGTAAGCCTTGATATTTCGAAAAATAACAGAACAAACTCGCAGATAGAAAAACATTAACTCTAATTGTGTTGCTCGGGAATTGAACAAATAAGCTGAGTATAACCGGAAGTGACAGCGCGTCAGACCACCATCATCTAGAACAGGATGGTGGTCTGAAACGCTCTGTCACTTCCGGATATACTATTTTTTATCATAAAGTGGCAACCCTGACCGGATGTAGCGACTCGTGTCACCCTTTCGCTTCGCTAGCCCCGACTGCTTCCTTGCTCCGGCAGCTACGAAGACGTGTCACTTTCGTACCAAGCAAGATACGCTTATACTGAGATACTTTGTTTAATTTCATTCAACTTTGGTCCACATGTTGATAGAAATTAAATGGGAAGCTATTTTGTATATGCGCTGCGTTATTGACCACACAACTAAACTTAAAGAAAAATACAGAACAAAATTGGTTGTAAAATACTAACTCTAATTGGGGTGCCTCAGGAAAGGGCCTATCTTAGACGTAACCCTATTGTAGGTGATGGTCTGAAACGCTGTTACTTCCGGTTATACTATTTTCCTCGTGAAGTGGCAACCCTGACCGGATGTAGCGACTCGTGTCAACCGTTCGCTTCGCTAGCTCCGACTCCTTCCTCGCTCCGGCAGCTGCGAAGACGTGTCACCTTATTTACCTACCAAGTTACTCTTATGTTGAAGTACTTATATTTCATTTCATTCCACTTTCTGCTTGTTGTTAGAAATCGAAATAGAAAACTACGAGAAGCAATAATGTCTATCAAGTTGTTTGCTCGTGCGGTGGTAGCCTAGTGGGTAGAACTTTGCACTCGGAAGCGAGCGACCCAAGTTCGATACCCAGTGCGGGCATGTACCTATGACTTTGTTTTCTACGTTATGTACATTTGCGAAGTTATAGTAGCAATACCACTCGATAATTCTGAAGGAAAACATCGTGAGGAAATCAGAGTGTCTGAGCTATTCACATACCTCAGCGCGTGAAATCGCCAATCCGCGGTGGGCACGCGTGGTGATTAAGCAGATTCTCTCTGAGAGAAGGTCTGTTCCCTACAATGGGACGTATATAGGCTGCTTATGTTATGTTTGCTCGACCTAGGTCATTCAATGAAATATCAACCCCTATTATCAATTTCTGGACTTAGTTTTTCAAATGTTTGTTAAGATTGAAGAATGTTTCATAAGACTGACGTTACAGATTTGTTGAAAAAGCCATGTAAGTAATGCAAGCCCATTTGCAACAAAAAACCATATGCAGTTTTTATTGTTCAAAAGAAAACTTAGTTAATTTTCTTCAAATACGCTTCAAATTAATGTAAAAGTGTATTAAGTTAATTTTAAAGATGAAATGTATCTTTAAAACTGTATAACGCCTGTTTATTTAAAATTTTTGCTGTACTTTTCTAGTTAAAGTTTGTTATAGTTATAAGTTTTGATAAGATCTCACTTTAGTTAAGATTGTTAAAAAGGCAAATTTAAATTAAATTCTGTTAAAGAGGTGCATATAAAAGCTGTATGCATTCTGTTGGTGCTCCTTAATGACTAAAATAAATTACCAACGCCATAGAATTTACGAGAAATCACTGATAACTTCTGACCTCGAAACGCTCGAACATTCTCCCGGGTCCCTTCTCAAGAGATTGAGCCAAATATCTGAAGTACCTAAATAAGCCAGTATCAAGGGGCTCAATCTACGATCTCGATACGGCCGCAGTCTTTTACAAGTAGGTTCCAGATCGAGTGTTTTACAGTCAAATTGATAACTTTACTCGCGTAAGTGTTTGCGGGACTGTTCTCGGTTCGGGCACTTCGGTATTTGGAGCGGAAAAATAAACTCCAAAACTATTTATGCTATAGTTGCAATTGGTGCTGAACGCTGGCTGCGGCTGGGTGAGGAGGGGCGAGGACAGAAAGAAATGGTGCGCCTTGGAAAAGGTTATGTCTAGCAGTGGACGAGTGCAGTGGACAGCACATCAACATTCACGTACGTGACGTTTACGTTTACGGGCCCATAACCTAATGAAACAAATATTCTCGTAGAACCTTTTGTAATGAAGTCTATCAAATACAAATCAATGTCAACAAAACACAATATCTGATGGCCAGTAAAATAAGGTTTCAACAGTAACATTAAGGATGACTTCAACGATGATATAAATGTTGACCTCCTGTCAACTGTACTTACTGATTGATTGATAGTTGTACTGAATAAATAAATAAACCACTTCCACACAACGCAATCACTCGAACTGGTCCCAAATTAGGATACCCTGTGCTATGGGAACTAGGCACAAACATGGAAACACACCCAGACTGAGGGCATTTCAAAATCAAGTAAGGCGGCCTCCACTGGGAATTGAACCCACTACATTTATTTTGGTAGTCAAGCGTTGTTACCGCTAGACCATCGAGGCAGTGAAACAAATTCCTTCCAATGCCTTTTATCAAGCCAGGTCTCCTGGTAGTGTTATTCATCAAACATCACACAAAACAATCTGTTTTCAATTAGTAAAACAATATTTTTACGTTGCCTCTCCTCGTAACGAAAATATTTAGCACGTGGCGAAGTTATCGTTTTATTTGGCAGCCTTAAGAAGACAAATTAATATGCGACAAGGTTTCTATTCTACCAGCGCCAGTAAAACATCCCGTAAAAACGGCAGCAATAAAACCCAAGTGTCATAGCGGCACTAAAGCGTGCCCTAATTGTTTACAACTTCGCGAATCAAGATTAATTACTCAGCTAAATTAATTCTAAGGATTTAATTCGGGGTAAGTTTATAATTGATTTGAGTGGGCTCGACTGTGGGCGATGCTTTAGAGAGCACTTGTTTATGGGTGGGACTAATCTGCAAGCCATATGGCTGACAGACAACTGTGAAGGCGAATGTATTTTCAGGATCTTGTAGGAAGCAATATATGCAGGAACAATTATCGTGTTAATTAGCCTACGACCTATTCTCAGAGCTACCAAATGTACACGGATTTTTTTTATAAAAATCGGAGGAGTTCGATAATAAACACAGTGACAGCAGATTTTTATATATCAGATAATAATCACGATGTATACATAGATACTTGTACTCAAGCCTGTATCCCGGAGGGGTAGGCAGAGACCAGGATTTGCCACGCTACTGAACAACCTCTTTCGCTTCACGAACATTCATCAGTCGCTGCTTGCACAAACGCCGGTTACTGTTACTTTTTATTTAACGCTTTATCTTTGTTATTTGTGCTCTTTCTGTTAAAAAATACGTTTCGAGGCTCTAAGCCTCGAAAAGTATTTTCAGTACTTTATACATACATACATAAACTCACGCCTGTTTTCCAGAGGGGTAGGCAGAGACCAGGGATTGCCACTTGCCACTTGTTTTAAAGTTATTTAAAAAAAAAAAAAACTAAATTCGCCGCCGTCTAATAAAAGTCTTTATTTTATTGTTTAAATATACAAAAAAATATTCATTTGTCACGTTACATTTTTAAGACTGTGCCCTCGGACTAAGATAACATATGCGTCAGGAGCACTTACTAACGCACGGTTTCTCATCCGCTAGCAGTCTATCAATAGATTGTCACTGACAAAACTGACAGCTGTTAACAGTAGTTAACTATAACGGTAGCTGTAAACCATAGATTAACAGATTATAAGTGTACGAGAAACCGGCGGTAAGTGTTACAATAAAATGCAGATAAGTCCTCATCAATAAACCAGACACAAAAATAACTTTCACACAGCACAATCCTGGCTCCAAACTAAGATACCATGTGCTACGGTAACCAGGCAAAGGCATCACAAACCCAGACCGATAAATAAAAGCAAACATAAAAAAATATTTAAATATATGATTAGAAATCATACAAAATTAGTTTATAGATTAGTTTTTAGAACCTACTTCTGAAACACAGTTAGAGATTTTATAACTCAAAAAATTGCATCAAACAAAAGCAATATGACAGGTGTGTTTATAGTATTGGAGACAAGACCGTTGCTTCTCAATCCTCTGTACCCCACCTTCCTGCCTCTCTGGAGCTGAACCTCGGTTTTAGGCGCGCCAAACCGCAATTATTAAATTTAATCTACACACTACAAAGCCGAAAACAGGAATTAATTATTCGTTATACATACGCTCGTGGTGGTTTCTGGCTCGGGACAATATGGATGTGGCACTTACGCATAGAAAAATCATTAAATGATCAGCGAAATAAATATTTGAGTATAATATAACATAAACTCAAACTGAAACAGGGCTGTATACCGGAGTGTTTTCCACTTGCCATGATCCTGACTAATTCTCTCGTTTCATCGATATACCTCAGTCGTTGCATGCGCGCGCGCCGGTTTCGGAGACTTTTTCACTTGCCCTTTACTAATAAATCGCATATTTGGTCTAAGTATGCCCGCCTGGGAAAATCCCTTAAAACTTTTATAATTACTGATTACCACGCCGGAGGTCGTGGGTTCGATTCCTACTGGGAGGTGGCATAAATTTGTGTAAATACCTTCAGTCTGGGTGTATTTCCACGTTTGTGATGTCCTTGCGTGGTTACCATTGCATACGTTATCCTAGTTTGGGTCCAGGACAAGTGACTGTGTTGTGTGGAAGTTACTTAAATATTACTAAGCCTACTAATCCACTTGAACTACTTTGCCATTCAATTAGTGTTTATTTCATCATCATCATTCAGCCAGAAGAAGTCCACTGCTGGACATAGGCCTCCTCCATGGATTTCCAGAAAGAGATCGAATCTGAAATGATAGGTCTGTAGTCGAACGAAAGTCGTCGACATAGTAAGTTGAAGTGGCGGTGTTTATTTGAATAAATGCAAACACACATCGGTCGTGTCAAGATAAGATAGATAAGATAAGATAAGATAATTTATTCAAGAAACATTTTACAGTGACCTTATCACTAAGGCAGTGGTACCCTGCTCCCTAAAAAAGGTTAAAACCTGTGGTTTAGGATAAGCAGTGCTCCTCCGAAAAACATTTTACATTTTCAAGGTCAACAGACTTCAATACACTAATTTACACAATTAATGTACCTTGTTAATATATTGATATTTAATGGAAAAACTTAAATGAGGTTAGAACTAGGTAATAAAAATGCGTTGTGTGTGTGTGTGTGTGTGTATGTGTGTGTGCCAAATAAATTAACAAACATTCCAGGTGACATCGACTGCCCCGAACGGCATCGGGGGCTGCCGGCTGGCGTGACATAGCGACTAACTAGGATATACAATACAATACAATACAATAATACAATACAAATATATTTTATTTTCTCCAGTACATAATGCACTTAAAAATTAATGAAACTCTTTTTATTAGCATAATACCTTATGTAGTATGTAGTAGGAGACAGGTAATAACAATAGTAGATTGTGTCTCAAGGGAGCAAAATGATATATTTACGGCAAGGGCGGTATATTGAATCCTGAGTGAAGCGAAAGATTCTACAATAGAATCCCGAGCGTAGCGTTTACGCCCAAGACGGAAATAATTTTGCTACCGAGTGACACATACTGCTTTTCACACCTGCTATAAGGAAAATTTAAATCAAACACAATTAAGATATCGAAAGAAGTTTATGATCGATTGCAACAAAATAAAAATCGAATTGGAATTACATTTGGTGAAAATCTGCACACGGATCATGCTGAGGGCAATAAAAAAAAAACTAGAATATCAGGGAAGAAAAGTACAACTTTGATCCCTCATTTGAGGGAATCAAGGGATCTTTTCTGAATAGCAGGTGTGAAAAATAGGTTTTCCCCGTGCTATGGATCTCCTGGCTTCCGCTTCTCCAGGAGACAAAGTTAGGCAAAGGATGTAGTTAGTGGAAGTTGTTATTGTCACTATTACGAGATGAGACCAACTCTAAAATATCGAAAATACAAAGAGCAGCAGATTGTTAAATCAAATAAAATAAAAAAAACCGGCCAAATACGAGTCGGACTCGCGCACGAAGGGTTTGCCGTTATTAATATCGAGCAAAAAATCACGTTTGTTGTATGGGAGCCTCCCTTGAATACTTATATTATTTATATTATTGTAGTATTAGTTGTTATAGCGGCATCAGAAATACATCATCTGTGAAATTTTCAACTGTCTAACGATCACGGTTCAAGAGATACAGCCTGGTGACAGACGGAAGGACGGACAGCGGAGTCGTAGTAATACGGTTCCTTACCCTTTGGGTACGGAACCCTAAAAAGGACGTTGGCTTAACTTGTTGACTAGCATAGGTAGTGCGGCGACGCTAGTCGCGCGTTTCAATGTTAAAATTCGCGACTAGCGTCGTCGTACCAGAACAATAAAATTCCAGTACAATAACTGTCAAATTCTGACATTTTAGCGCCACAAAACGCGTGACTCCTGCCATCGTACGACCCATGCAGGGCCATGCATGTTTAATTTATTTGCTGACCGCGCGTCCGCAGTCTGCTTACAAAAATAATTATTAAGCTGAGCAAGTTTAATCTAGATCTTTCTCAAACAACCTGTATTATAGCTCTCATCTATAAACATACCTATATGTATTAGGTATCGCGTCTCTATCGTCTACTGAAAATTATCCCTAAAGAAGACTGAGATGATTATGTTGAGGAGAATAGTCTGTGGATGGGCAAAGCCACATCCACGAAGAGCTAACGATCACACGGCGATGTGAAGTCGCTGTTTATTAACTAGTTTATATGGTGATTACGCATGTGCGGGTAATCAAGTCACGACCTTCGCAATTTCACACTACGGGGCGAACCATGAACTGCGCGCGACATAGACGACATAGTAGAGACGGCAAAAACAAAAGACTGGCCAAACCTTGCGTGAGATAGAGACGGCTGGAAGAGACTGGAGGAGGACTTTACCCTTACTGTGTCCTAAATTCCTTAGATTTAATTTTTTTTGTGATTATTAGTGTAGGTTTTCAGGAATAATAAAGGCTCTTCTATTTTTTATATAATTTTATAAATGAATCGTGTGATCTTAAAACAACACATGTCCTTTCATTACAACTTGTTAGGATATAGAAAAAACTGTTTTATTCAAATACTTAATATCTACAACAGCAATATTTTAGCATATTATGTTAGTTTCTGTATGAATAACCTACAATTTTTTTTTCTAATGTAAATCAATAGGTAGGTGTAAATAATTTAATACAAAAAAATGGACAAGTGTTATTTTAACAACACATGTGACTTGTGTTGTTTTAAAATCACACGATTCAAATGTATGTCGGCTAACCGAGTGATGACCATGGCAGATATACCTCTTGAGGTTTTCGCCCGCGGGTAGACAGAGTTAAGTTACTTTTGTGTCTGCATAAAACCCAAATTGCATTTTAGGTAGAGCAATTGTCATGAAGTAAAACAAGTCAAAAGTGTCTTCTTGCCATAATTAGTGATAAGCGAGGGCAAAGTTTTCAGAAAATGTTCTCGCCTTCTCGCATAAACTCTACAACGCCTTCCGGGTCACTCGTTGACTAGACTAATAAGGATCTCTGTAAAATTTACTCCCGAAAATCCTGCCCGGTTACTATAGCTCCGGGTATCCTAGTTTGGGACCAGGACAAGTAGTCCTGTTGCGTAGAAGTTTTTATTTTTAATTAAATTCCTTCAAAACAATCACGATTATTTTGATTGTTATAACTTATTTATTAGGTTCACCAACAGCAAGCACGCAAACATGATAACGCTTATAGTAAATGCTATTATGCCAATTAAACGTATACCCAGCATTTTGAGACTCTACCTGTATGAAATCAAAGACATTTTAGGCAGCATATAGAATTTAGTTAATATTATAATATGGTTAATATTATAATATGGTTAATATTATTATATTATTATACACGCATACAATTTAAGTTTTTTGTTTTTAGATTATGTGGATTAATTTAGACTTTACCAAGGGGTTTCATGAAAAATATCCAAATTTAATTTACTCTAGCACTCATTATAAGTTCGCAGCATCCTATTCAGATCATGTATAACTGAATAAAATGTATTATACCTTTTTTCTGTTCGATGTAGTCGAGCCATGGTTGTCCCCCGATATTGTCAACTATGATACGCGGTTTGGTGCCGGATCGACGAGGCGTCAATTTGCCAAATTGCCTCCCCTTATCGGATTCTTGGCAGTGTCATCAGGCTTAATATGAAAATGGATAAGTGAGGTTGTAGCAGACTATTGGAAGCGGAGTAAAGATTGATTGGATTAACATTGGAGCTGAGTAGCTTATAATGTCAGCTCAAGTGGCGGATCAAATCCATTCACACACTACCGGCGTGCGCGCATGCAACGATTAATGAGGGTTAATGTAGCGAAAGTGGTTTGTCAGGATCTTGGCAAGGGGCAAACGCTGCTTTCTGCCTACCCCTCCGTTACACAGGCTTGAGTTTATGTGTAAAGTTAAAAAGGAGAAGGTTCCCATCTGATGAAATTGATGTTGTATTTATACCATGAAAGAGGTAGAAAAACTAACAAAAAATAAAAACATTTCAATGTCGTATAAGGGTCTTATTTAAAACACGATTCCACTAAATCACTACTCAGAGGCACTTTTAATAATCTGTGGTTACATTTATCCCTTTGCCGCAGACAATTAAACTGTATCTGAGGAGAATTTAAGAAATCGTCTTTTTATAAATAACACAATTTTTTTTTGTGCAAGTTCAAACTCCTTGGCGGTCTTAAGAGCTTACCAACAGTTAGTACTTCAGATTCCCTGAACAATGCTGTGGTTGGGTACATTCCCGTCTCATACTTCATCTCTGATGAATTTAGCGACACTTTGAAACATCAGTCAGTGCCCATAATCACATTAGCGAGCACTTGAACGTAACACGATTTTGAGAAACTAATCTCGAGATCCGACTCCCAAGACACTCGAACCTGGAGAGGGTGATTAGAGATCTACGAAAGGACAGCGTCGTGGAACTCGTAGGTTCGATTCGCGCTGAAGGCCGTCGTAAATCTACATAACGTAGATAAGTGAATCTTTACATTTTTGCTGCAAAGTCGTCCTTAGCGTAACTAATTAGAGTGGACGTATTTAAAGGTTTATGTGCTGTCGACTGGACAAATGGCCTCAATCTGGATTTTTCCACTAAATCCTTACGTTTCACTGACCCCCAGTTTGTGTTCCAGACACTAACAATATGTTAATCTACTGTTAACATCTGCCAGGCAAAGTGCATAAAAAAACCGGCCAAGTGCGAGTCGGACTCGCGCACGAAGGGTTCCGTACCATTATCTATACAACATCAGACAAAGATCGAATTTGAGAACAGCGCCATCTATGGACAGCAACAACAAGCGTTTGACATTGACATTTAACGACATGACATCAGCGCTGTGAAGGTTACATAGATGGCCGCTAGATAGCGAGCGCTGTCTTTAGACACAACGTTTGTTTTATGGGAGCCCCCCTTAAATATTTATTTTATTCTGTTTTTAGTATTAGGGGTTAAAGTATGAAATTGCCGTTTTATTGCAATAGGTTCTTTGAATTGACATAGAATCTTCATGGTTTGAGGTTTTCGAATGAAACTTTTTTCAAATGGTTTCTATGATGTTCTTTTTTTAAAAAATGTGAAACATTTGAATATCGACTTTCAATTGTTTTTGTTATTCAATTTAGACAAGAAAGATGGATACTGCGAAAATTCGAGTGATTATGAGGGACCCATTTTTCGTATTTTTTTATTTTATTGATTTGACGCAAGTGAGTCAATATTGTGGGTAAGGTAACGTTAAACCATACCGCTAATTCCTGGGTAGTTTGACTAGGGTCGGCTTCCACTATCTCTCTTAATTCATCGTTATTCACCTGTGTGGGCGGTCTTCCTCGTGGCTCGTTCTTTAAGTCGAAATTTCCATCACGAAAGCGTTTAAACCAAAATCGCACGGTGCGTTCATTAGTAGACCCCTCTCCAAACGCAGCATTAATATTGCGGGCTGTTTCTGCCGCGTTAGTTCCGCGTCGGAACTCGTATTCAAAAATCACTCGAATTTTCGCAGTATCCATCTTTCTTGTCTAAATTGAATAACAAAAACAATTGAAAGTCAATATTCAAATGTTTCACATTTTTTAAAAAAAGAACATCATAGAAACCATTTGAAAAAAGTTTCATTCGAAAACCTCAAACCATGAAGATTCTATGCCAATTCAAAGAACCTATTGCAATAAAACGGCAATTTCATACTTTAACCCCTATTATTAGTTGTTATAGCGGCAACAGAAATACATCATCTGTGAAAATTACTTCTGTCTAGCTATCACGGTTCACAACCTGGTGACAGTCAGTCAGACAGACATATCAGTCAGACAGACTTCAGTGAAGTCTTAGCAAAGGTTCCCGTTTGGCACCCTTCGGGTACGCAAGTAAAAACCAAGTGACAGACTCTGATAAGACTGCTGAAATAAGCTTGCCATGTTTCACTTTTTTTTATTTTGTAAATTTGTGTTTTCTGTATATCTTTTGTGTGTGCAATAAAGTATAAAGTATGACAGACAATACATCAACAGATTATTAGGGAACGAGAAAGCGGGGGTAAGTAACTCATTTAGTTGAGATAATTAATAAGGCTTAATTTAATTCTGCAGCACTGAATGGGAAAATTAATTATTTCTCATCCAGTGCGGTAGAAAATTTGATTTTCTTTGTCTTTATTGTTAGTTTTTAAGATTAGTTTATATTTGGGCCATGTAGCCAAGTGAATATAAGTTATATAAATAAATAAATAATAAGACTTACTATGATGATGAGCCAGATTCTTTCAATGGTCAGCAAATATTCATACCTGAAATAAAAATTAAGAATAAATAAATTATTTGTAAAATGTTAGGGCAATCGCAGCTTTTTATAGTCCCAAGATCTGGTTTAAATGGTTAATGTACCGAGCAAAAGTTAAAAAAAAGTTGGTAGAAAAAAAAATTACTAAAATATTGTTTTACTGTCATACGATTCTATGGTATTTGAGTTTTATTTTCAATTTTATTAAATAAAAAGGTTTTTTTTTTATTTTCTACAACATTATATTTTTTTTACAAAAAAAGGAATGGGTTTATACGAAAACCAATGTTCCGTAATCAAACCGGGCCTGCCTTCTTTAAAGATGATAATAATAATTATAGAGCCACTTATGCCCAAAAAAAATACGTTGTTTAAGTACAAGTAATTATTCTGTAACATAATAAATTCGCTTAAGTGGTTAACATTTAATTTACAAACTCCATTTCTGTATTAATTTTTAAGATGGCCGCCCTAATTGTCGGCCGTCCTTCTGTAAGAGTTTGTTACGCGACAATTGTAAGGGGAGACACGACAGGCCCTTGTCGTGCGGTTAACATGTTACATTTCCCAAATTATATACGTTGTCATGTTGTCAAGTTAATTTTGGTGATAAAGTGGCTCCCAGGCTTTGTTGTCAGGTTAAATGTAACAACCAGAAGTACATTAGTTTAAGGTGAAGGGGTTTTGGGTGAAGGATGGTTTCGTCAGAGAGATGGATCCGGAGTTAAGTTTACAATTTATTTATTTATTGACTTAAGTTAATATTATTTAAATTTGGATGCAACGCTGGTGAGTGTTTATTTTTTGCTTAATTGCAGAATATTTTAAATAAATAAATACCTACTTGTAGTTTATTTTGTGCACATATATAGACCCGTTTTCCTACTGCCTCTCATATAATATTTATGTAATGTCCTGTTAAATGTCTTATGTGCAATAAAGTATAAAAATAATAATACTTTTTGCATTTGCTTTTTGACGCATATTCACATTTTTCCTTTACTTTTCACGCTTTGCTACCGAAACAGATGTCGTGAGTTCGATTCCCACTGGAGGCCGCCGTATTTGTACAATGGGCCTCAGTCTGGGTGTATTTCCATGTTTGTGATGTCCTTGCCTGGTTACCATAGCTATCCTAGTTATATAGGTTATATAGGTATCCTAGTCTGGAACCAGGACAAGTGATTGTGTTGTGTGAAAGTTATTTATTTATACTAGCTTGCTCGGCAAACGTTGTTTTAGCATATTAACTAGCGTACGACCTATTCTCAGACCAACCATGCACAAAAAAAATCATAAAAATCGGTGAATCCGTTTCGGAGGAGTTCGATAACAAACACTGTGACACGAGATTTTTATATATTAGATTTAATACAATGTTCTGGATCGTGGCAAATGGCAAAACTCTGGTCTTTGCCTACCCCTCCGGGATACAGGGGTGAGTTTATGTTGTGCTTTATTACAATGTACAGTTAAGATAAGATAATATAAAATTTATTCATAAAATCGTAGGTATAAAGTGTACATAAGAATAAAGGCGGAAAGAGATTATTGAAACGCGACGCGACCCGACCTAACGCGACGCGTGTTGAGTCAAATCAAATCAAACTATTTTCTAAGATCAGAATCACATAGTCACAGAATCATACAAGTAAGTCGTCGCATCCGGTCGCGTCGGGTGGCGTGTTACTAGTGTGTCGAAACCATTAAATTTAACACAGGTGAGAGTAAGTACGTAGCCTAAACTAGGCATAAACCTGTATTTTAGGCTGTGTATGTAAGAGCTTAAATTATTATAAAGATAAAACAATAACTCAGGAAATAAACGGTATTAATCAAAAGAATCAGTTAGGAACCTAGTACCTCAGAATTAAACATAGGTTACTTAAAAACTACTTAACTTACAACATTCACGAGCATCTCTGTCTCATTGTACGTCAGTCCTTGCAAGAATTTTGCAACGCAATTTTAATGAGAACATATGCAGTTTTAAGTTAACATGAATCTATCGAATACCCAAGAACGAAGAACTCTTTAGATGATTTAGGTCAAGTAGGGAATCTTCCCGGGCTTAAGCCCTCTGTTTACCCAGCGCGTATAAGACCACGTACCGTCAACTTGTCCCAGAGACAAGTACCGAAGTCCGTGCTCCAATTAAACAAGTCTCTCTGCACATGCAGGCCTCTGGGGTAGTTGGGGGTTGACACAGAAAGTCAATGAAGTAGTTTCGGCTTAGATCCTTATCTACTAATTAAAAAAACTTAGGCCTTTGCATCTACTTAATGAGATGATTTATACAGCGTCCGGTGGCACCTTCACTCACACTATACGGGTTAAGGGACCACTCGGACGCTGCAGTACCTGGGACATTGTATTTTAGATTGAATAGGCTTGCTTGAAAAAAGCGGTGGTAGCTCGGGTAGAACAATGGACTCGGAAGCGGGAGACTCAGGTTCGATTGCCAGTGCGGGCTTAATTTCAAAGTTACGTACATCTGCGAAATTGTAGTAGCAATACCGCACGCTAGCTGCAAAGGAAAACATCGTGAGGAAACCCGCGGCTTGGTTGGCTCCGGACGTATTGACTTGTCTTTCCTGTGGGCTATGCCGGCTAAGCTATCAATATGGTACAGGTATCTACTAATACGGCCAAAGAAAAACACTCACTGTTGGGCAAATGCCTCATCACCATCACGCCAACCTCGCTCGTCCTCTGCTAATCTCGTCCATTGTCCTCCTGCCTACCTGCATGCCTGCTTAGATCCTTGAGGTGCCCTATGTGATCGATGTATGTCCTCCTGGGACGCCTCTTACGGGCCCTTTCGCGATTATTTACTAACTAAACTTAAGCCTTCCACCCACGTTCTCTCGATATCTTTCTTTCTTCCGTCATTTTTTAGGTCATCACGCCCGCCCGCTTTAGAAACCGCGCTGATTCTTTCCAGGGTACCCCACGGTTCAATCTATCTTGCGTGTAAATATTTTCTCCTGTTGCTATGCTATTGTTACTCACGCAGTTAATTTCTTGTTTGTCAAATGTTCACCAATTACTTACGGGTATTCTTCATTGTATTATAAGTGCGAGGTGTATCTCTAAACCTCACACACTAAGGTGGACTTGCACCATTTCTTAAGTGTCACTTAAGTCGCCATTTAAATCGACTTTTGTATGAATAATTTTAGTTTAATGCAGTTTAAGCCGCATTTAAGAAAGTGGTGTAAGGCGACCTAGTTCTCAGTCTATAAAACGATTGTTTATGCTAGCAACCAATCATCTCTGGCCCGATTAAAATTAATCTAAATGTTCAAAAAGGTACTGTAGCCTAATCAAGAGACTTATAGACATCCTAGCATACCCTTAGAATAAGATTATGTATAGCTAAATAAAGAATTTTTCAAATCAAAATAAAAAAGTCTTCCTTCATCATCTCCAGTTCCAACACTTATTGAAAAACGTATACCAAAATAAAATACGTTTTTCCATTGATAGCGCTAGTCAGCTCCGGGTAACCCATTAATAATTCCCTCTACATCATCAACAGCCACTTGACGCCCACTGCAGGGCACAAGCCTTCCTCGTGGTTTTCATAACCATGAGGGGTTTTGCCATAATCGCCACGCTCGGCAGGCGGGTTGGCGATCGCAGTATGCTGTCGGAATCTCAGGAAGACGCTGCTGCCTGTATCCTGGTAATTTATTTCCTTAGTCGCCGTCTACGACATCCACGAAAGGAAATGGAATAATCCCCTAACGGCGCGTAATGAAGTTTTTAGATCTTCGAGGGGAGTTAGCGTTGGAAAGAACCCTATGCCCAGATTTACTCTCCTTTGGGAGGCTTTATAAAATAAAAAAAAACACAAACCACTGGACCGTAAAGATGGGAGGTGGCACAGGGCCAGGGCAGTAACGGCGTGGCGGCCGAGGACCGGGCGGCGGTCACCGGGTAGACCATGTGGTCAGATCGGCAGGGGGCCCGTGGATGCGAATGGCGATTGGCGATAGACCGCGAAGGATGGCGTGATGGGCAAAAGCCCTATACCCAGCAGTGGGCAGAAATGGGCTGAAGATGATAATGATGAACTGAACCGTGTTACACAGAAACATTCCAACCCACAATACGTAACTTACGAGAAAAACGTGACGTGTTTAATGTTCTAGTGATTGAAAATACCTATACAACGTGTGAAAAAAACAATCTAATACGTAAAAAAGCGTTTTTCTTGCGAGTTATGTATTGTGGTTTGGAATGTTTCGGCGTAACACAGTCCAACTTTGCTAAAAGCGTTTGCATAAAACTTAATAGACTTCATAGCCTCATGACGCCAAAGCTTCTGCGTCTTTACTTCTGCAGTTCAGACGCTACTTTGAAGTGTGCTCGAGTATAATTGAGTGCGAGGTAAGGTGCCTTGGTTTTAGCGTAAGGAGAGATCCTCTTACAAAGGTCTTACGAAACTGAAGGTAACGTGACTACCTCGTTGCTCTGGCTTACTGCTAAGTAACACGTTTGACCACCATGCCGGAGGTCTTAAGTTCAATTCCCGCTGGAGGCCGGCTTTAATCTATGCTTAACTGGCAATGTAACGAACCTAATGTTTTAAGCATTTCTTAAATACTGGCAATTACGCCCATACTCTCTCTCTCTCCCTGAGAGAAGGCCTGTGCCCTGGAGTGGGACCTATATAGGCTACATAAATAAAACCGGCCAAGTGCGAGTCGGACTCGCACACGAAGGGTTCTGCACCATTATCTATACAACATTTGAATATTTCAAGCGTATACCTGTTGCCGTTATTAATATCCAGCAAAATACGGCAAAAAAATCACATATGTTGTGTGGGAGCCACCCTTAAATATTTATTTTATTCTGTTTTAGTATTTGTTGTTATAGCGGCAACAGAAATATATCATCTGTGAAAATTTCTATCTCACGGCTTATGAGATGACAGACAGACAGACGGGCAGTGGAGTCTTTGGTACGGAACCGTTTGAGCGACGATACTTCTACGTAATGAGATGATTTATTCAGCGTCATGTGGCACCTTCACCCTCACTAGATGGGTGAAGGGACCACTCGGACGCAGTGCCTGGGACATTGTTTTTTAGATGGAGTAGGCTTGCCCAGCACCTATACCATCCTGACAGCTTAGTCGGCCTAGCACACAGGAAAGACAAGTCGATACGTGCGGAGCGAACCAAGACGGCGGCAGACGAGGAAACCGCGGGTTGGCTCACGATGTTTTCCTTCGCCGTTAGCGTGTGGTATTGCTACTAAAACTTCGCAGATGTAAGTAACTTTGAAAATAAACAAAGTTCAAACAAACACTGGGAATCGAACCTGGGTCTCCCGCTTTCGAGTCTATTGTTCTACCCACTGGGCTACCACCGCTTTTTAAATAAATAACTAAATAAATAACTTTTACACAACACAACCACATCTCCTGGCTCCTAACTGGGACACCCTGTGCTGTGGTAACCAGGCAAGGACATCACAAACATGAAAATACACCCAGCCTGAGGCCATTTGTACAAATGTACGTAGGCCCCTAGTAGGAATCGAACCCACGACCTCCGGCGTGGTAATCAGACGTTTATTAAAGCTGCCGCTAGACCAACGAGGAAGTCAAAATTAATCGATATATAGTACAATTGGCGGCCTTATTACTGGAAGTTATAGTACCTATAACACTCACTAACTGTGAAGGAAAACATCGTGAAGAAACCCGGGTGTCTGAGCTATTCGCATACCTCAGCGCACTCTCTCTCTCTCTCTGAGAGAAGGCCTGTGCCCTACAGTGGGACGTATATAGACTGTTTATGATAGATAATACATATTTCTGGCATATAAATATAACAAAGGCGAACGCAGTTCGCTCCAATTCCACTAATTAAACAGGCGTGATCCACGTGAATCTCTATACACAATCGCATTATTTTCAACCGCCACCAGAAGAAATATGGCAGAAGGCTCACAATCCCCTGAAAAGAAAGGTACAACTCATATATAGGATGGCCATTAGAGGTATTGAAGGTTGTTCCGTGTGGCGGCGGATTAAGAATAACGTCACTCCATTACCTTCCGTGGATGTCGTAGAAGGCGACTAAGGAAATCAATTACCAGGAGACGGGCAGCAGCGTCTTCCTGAGATTCCAACCGCATACTGCGATCGCCAACCCGCCTGCCAAGCGTGGCGATTATGGCGAAACCCCTCATGGTTATGAAAACTACGAAGGAGGCCTATGTCCTGCAGTGGGCGTCAAATGGCTGATGATGATGATGATATGAGTTGGACCTCTGAGCAGCAAGGGCTACATAAATATTTGTAGCTACCGTAAAACGTTTTTAGAAGACCATCTAAGTTTAGGCGCAATTACCAACAGCTTGAAAATGGTATTGGCAGCGAGAAAGGTTTTTGTAACTGATATGGAAAGCGTTTATTACCACCACGCAGCTATTATACATGACAAAGAAGTTTTTTAAACTATTTTTTTTACAATGAAATTTTTGAAGATCTTGCTATCTTCAAGACAAGTCTTTTTTGACATTACTAAGGGCGCTTATACACGAGCGACATGTGTGCCAACTGCAGCCGTCGACACTTCTCGACGGCGGCCGCCGACGCGCTGACGTAGATATTCGACGCTGACACGCCGACGGCTGCAGTTGGCACACGCGCCGCCCGTGTATAAGCGCCCTTAAATGGAAGAATTGTCAAATTTTAACCGCCAGTAACGATGGATCGTTAGTAGGAGTCTACAATTAATCTCATTAACTTATCAGCCTTTCACTTATCCTGCGTCATTTATCATGACGCACAGTAGGCAGCAGATCAACCTAAACGTAAAGGTTGACTTTTACATTTTTGGGGCAAAATCGTTAGTTTTCTTAATTACTTATTTTAATATTTTATGGCTATCAGTGAAGGCCTGTTAATGACTTTCTGTTTTAATTTTTAAATAGTATTAAATTATATAATGTGGCTTTCCTAAAAACTAAATAAATAAATCTTCATTAACGGAGTAGAGTTCACGCATGTTAAGGTCGATTTGCTGTCGTCTTTTCATCCTCATCAACATCATCAGCGCCGAATGAACGTTTCGCCGATACACTCTCCTTACTCTGTGGCAGACGAGAACGATGCAAAAATGAGCATAATCGCATTACCCGCCAAAACTCGACCGAGTGCTGTGAAAATAATTCAATTGTGGCGCAATAAAATAATGAAATTATGCGTCGAGCACATTTTGAACGCGTTTAGCTCGGCTGCCGAGGAGAAGTCATCGAGCGAGTTGGGTATTTTGGCCCAAAGTCTGACGGTCTTATTTATAAAATTAGCTACCTTAAAACACTCGTAAAATGCCAATAAAATAGTCTATGTCGAAGATTATACAAGGATAAGACGTACCAGATTAAATAAACTGCCTTTAAAGAGTGCTTTAGAGGAATCGTCAGTTTTTCCATATCTGTGATGTCCTTGCCTGGTCACAGTGTATCCTAGATTAGGACTAGAGCAAGTGATTGCGTTGTGTGAAAGTTGTTGTTATTGTTAGTTATGTGCCCACCGTCTCTCCGTGTGGTTCGAGGTCTAAGAATATGCCCACTCCGACTCATACCTTGGGTGTTGTAAGAAGCGACCAAGAAAAATCCTGGAAGTGATCCTCTGACGAACAACTAGTTTTTAAGTACAAGCGTGCCAAATCTTTGTTCTTGGCAATTAATTCATTCATTCATTCATTCATTCACTGACTTATTCATTCATTAATTCATTCACTCACTTATTCATTCATTAATTCATTCAACATTGACCGGTTTCACTTTGGACGCAAAACCGTCAAATTACGTTTGTCAAAAGTGCGATTCGTCAAAATATCCTTTTTTTCAAAGGTGCCTTTGGTCAAATTACGTTTGTCAAAAGTGCGATTTGAAGAAGAAGAAGAAAAACATATATTACACCAACAAGATACATAACGGAAACAACCTTTTTGTTAAAGGTGCCTTTGCACGGCAATTCCGCCAAAGGCCAAAATTTTAACAAGTATTCGGGGATAGCAGCCCTTGACTTTTTTTTCTTATGTATAATAGCGTTAGAAATATTTTAGGCGTAAAGGCTGGCAACAATCTCATGACTTCAACGTTCCTATATGAAGCGTGAGCCTTTGATAAAAAACGTATTTTGACGAATCGCACGCTTGACCATACGCGGAAAACCCATAACTAGAAACTGACAGCTCGAAGGATCTCAGTTGATGACGTATTTCCGTGCATGACGTAATTGCGGTTTCATAGACTGGTTCTCTTTTTTTTTCGCTTCAACAATTTATTAAATGATTCCAAATCGAAATATTTAGCCCAGGCTATCAAAATCACTTATTCTAAAATATAAAAACAGATCTTATTTTTTTAGGACAATGCCCATTGTAGTCCAACGGTTTAGTGAAGTTACGGTTATCATACAATGTGATACTACCGGCCATTGACGGACGTTTCTCACACGTGCGTGACAGTTCCTCTTGCTGCCATGTCGGCAAGACTTCTAGAGCAATAAAATAATGAAATGACGCGTCAAACACATTTTCAACGCGCAATGGTGCCTCGTCGCAGCTCTTTAACTGGATTAAGGGCTGTTTTGCATAATCGCGAAATACGGCAATATGGCAGCTGTCACTAGGACGACATTAGGTTTAGGGGTAGAAGGTCTATTTCTCGGCAGTTATTAATCTTATCGGTAAAGTTCAATAAATGACAGAGATATTATTTCCTATTGGTGTTGCTATAATAGTATGGTAATTATAAAGGCCTTCGATATCTTTTATTGTGGGATTTTGGTTATGACGTGATTCGTAGACAAAGATTTTTTTCAGAAATATTCTCACGAATAACATATTTTCTACCACGATATGCTAACCAGATTTTGCTAAAACCTTGAGGACTTCATAACTTGTTAAAAGTAGTTTTTAGTAAAGCTCAATTAGCTGTTATCAGAGCATTAAGCACTTCAGCTTGGGTAGGACGACGACGATAGTCGGGTGTTTTAAATGTCAAAATTTGCGACTTTCCAGTAGATTGTCTGTCAAATTCTGACATTTTTGCGCCACAAAACGTGTGACTCGCGTGCCATCGTACTACCCATGCTGTATGACGATCGACTGGTTACTTCTCCAACGCTAATCCCATCAACACATTTAATTCTCAATTTTCCGCGCAAATTCTAATTCTACATTGCGATCCCACCGCTTGAGTCTATAGGTATTTGCGCAGAAAGTTTGCAATTTCAAAAATAACTGGAAAGAATTATTGTTGACACGTGACATCGAAGTCATTTAGAAATTAATTGCAAGGGCTTTTTATTACATTTTAAAAAACCTATTTAGAGGCTAAAAATTCCACCCTTGCCGGGACTTAAACCCGCGACCTCTGGCTAACCGTGCCGGCGCTCTCCCAACTGAGCTAAGGGGCGAGTGCAGGCATCAGCGAAATTTCAAACCTTTTCACAAACTTCTCTGTATTACGTATTTTTATTATATTTTATTACATTTTAATACACTTTATACCGGTAAATAAAGTGACTACCGGTATCTCCCGACGGTTTTCGAATTGAGAATTCCACTAAATAGAAATAGGAAATAGAAATAGAAAATGTTTATTTGTCTTCAATACTCAATTATCAGTCCGTCTCATCAGACATCTCAAAAAAAGAGATAGAACGATAGTCTCTTATTCATTCAATCAATCAATCAGCCCGTACTGCTGGACAAAAGCTTCCCTCAGGGCACGCCACTTCCTTCCGTCCTCGGCCGTCCCCATCCAGCCCCTGCCAGCAATCTGCCTCAGACCGTCCAGCGGGCTGGTGGACGTCCTGCGCTGCGTTCGACAGTTCGTGGTCTCCACTCAAGAACATTTGCACCCCATCGCCCATCGGTTCTTCGGCATAATTATGTGACCAGCCCACTGCCACTTCAACTTGCTAATTTCCTATGTCAGTCACCTTAGTTCTTTGGCGGACTGTCTCATTTCTGATGTGATCCATCAAAGAGACACCGAGCATAGCCTGTTCCATCACTCAAGTATTGACTTAGTAAAATTCTGAATTCAGAAATAGGCGGTTACTAAATGAACAGACGGTAAACGTAATTAGGCAACGGAGCCCGCCGTATTTAATGTTGTCGGAACGTAATAATTTGCTGACGTGACATCACTAATTTGTTACATTAACAAAGACTTCCGAGTATTGTCCTAGGGATGGGCCGTGGAGGCATGATATTTAACAACTTACCTAGATTAGCATTTTTTAATGACCCCCTCATAAATAGAAATATCATAGGGCTCTCACACATAAGCAAGATACGACGTCGCGTCATCCTACGACGCCCTGATTTGGCTTTAATTTGAGCGAAATTTTGAACCAATATTGAGCTCTGAGTTGAATAAGTCACGAGTTGCCTGGATATTTACGATTACGTCACACAAACTTGAGCCAAACTAAAACCAAATTAACGCGTTGGTGACGCGTTTATGCGTATCGTGTTTATGTGTGAGAGCCCTTAGTCGGCCCGCTGCGAAAAACTAAGAGTAAGAATTAAGAGTAAAAATTAAGAACCTACCCTCACTACAATAATCGACTGTACTCGGCACTTCAGTTTACTCGTGACCACGGCAGCTGCAACGTTGCCGAAACAGGTAATTAAGGTAATCAGGTAATTAACTTTTACCTAATAAATAACCTCGATTATGATGAGAGAAACTTATACAAAATTTAAGCCAAGATTTTTGTTGCCCTACCTATTTTTGTAATAAGTATTTAAGCAAGTTAGTTTTAAGCCACATTGCCGCGCCCGACCGGGTGCATAATTGGTACCATACACTCAGTTTTATTTAAGACCTTGTAAACATTAAACTTTGGCCTTTTCATCTTCGTATTGAGATGATTTATACAGCATCCAGTGGCACCTTCACTCACACTAGATTGGTGAAGGGATGGCTTGGACGCTGCAGTGCCTGGGATATTGTTTTGTGGATGGAGTAGGCTTGCCCAGCACCTAAACCATCTTGACAGCTCACAGGAAACATAAGTCAATACGGGTTTCCTCACGATGTTTTTCTTCACAGTTAGCGTGTGGTATTGCTACTACAAATTCGCTGATGTACGGAGATGTTGGGAGCTGTGGTAGCCCAGTGGGTAGAACAATGGACTCGTAAGCGGCAGACCCAGGTTCGATTCCCAGTGCGGGCATGCACCAAAGTTGTAAGCATGGTGCAATAAATATTTTGATTTTGAGATGAGAACTGCTGTTTGATCAAATAACTAACAGAGAAACGTATCGTAATTTCTCCATTGTTGACATTTCATATGAATAACATAGTGCGTTTCAGAACTAGGGTTGCGACCTCTCCAGGTTTACCTGGAGTCTACATACAATACAAACATATTGATTAAAACTTCGCATTTTCTTATACAGCACTTACTTGTGCAATTTGCAAGAAATTCGTATGACTATATCAAGGGTTGGCTATAAGAGAGATTTCTGCTGAAATAAACTAGCCGTGTTTTAGGGTTCCGTACCCAAAGGGTAAGACTCCACTGTCCGTCTGTCCGTCTGTCTGTCTGTCTGTCATCAACCGTGAGATAGAAATTTTCACAGATGATATATTTCTGTTGCCGCTATAACAACAAATACTAAAAACAGAATAAAATAAATATTTAAGCGTCCCATGCAACCGATCCGATTTTAATTGCGGCAGTAGACGCTTGAAATATTAACAGGATATTTAGTAGCATATTCACTTTAAAAATAAATAATTACATTAAAATACTTACTGTTATTATAAACGCGAAAGTTGTGTGTGGGTGGATGTTTGTTACTCTTTCACGCAAAAACGGCTGAACGGGCTGAATCTGGATAAGCTATTATATAGGCTATTTTTTATCCCGGAAAAATACAGATCAAAATTACCACGCGAACGAAGTCGCGGGCAACAGCTAGTAAAATAAATATTTAAGGGGTTTGCTCGTTTTTGCTCGATATTAATAACGGCAACAGGTAGACGCCTGAAATATTCAAATGTTGTAGTATAGATAATGGTACGGAACCCGTCGTGCGCGTGCCCGACTCGCACTTGGCCAGTTTTTTTTATTTTGTTATAAAAAAATATTTTGTTGTACCCCTAAGTATCTTTTTTATGTGTGCAATAAAGTATAAAGTAAGTATACCTTACATGTATTGTTATTGCTTAAAAATAATGGTTCTTCCTCCAGCCATCACTAGCAGCAATAAGTATTCAAGCAGCTTTTTAAGTCCTTTGGGACTCTCACGACGAAGTATTGTTCTAATAAAATTATTGTCTCAACGGGTCCCTAGACATTGCCTTGTAGATTTTAAGGAGTATTTGTTCTAATTACTTAATGTTTTAAGGCTGTTGTTGCATCTGGCATTCCCGAGAGGTCACACATTGTAACTTTTTTAACGATTGTAAATAATAAGATAAGATAAGAATATTCTCTATTGCACACAAGAAGCGAGACATAAAATATGAAAGTTACAATGAAAAAGTTTTGTAATTTAATTTAAAATTTACGGACAGTCAAGAAATATTTTGGTTTTTCTACGCTTACTTTTTGATTTAGAAACGTTGATACTAAATATAATTTTAGTAGCAAATTTTCATCATATATATATATATATATATATATATGTGTATACTTATCCCGACACTTGATTCCTGAAACCATCGCATAGTTGTCAACATAAAGCCAGATATAATATAGGGATGGGCAAGTGAAAAAATATATCGATAAATAAAGTATCAATATTTCTAAAAAATCATCATCATCATCATCATCAACATCAGCCATTTGACGCCCACTGCAGGATATAGGCCTCCTTCGTAGTTTTCATAACCATGAGGGGTTTTGTCGTAATCGCCACGCTTGGCAGGGTTGGGGATCGCAGTATTCTGTTAGAATCTCAGAAAGACGACGGCAATTGATTTCCTTAGTTCTGCCACATCCACGGAAGGAAATGGAGTGACGTTATTCTTAACCCGGCGCCACAGGGACTAAACAATAATGATACCTAACAAGAAAAATATCGATAATTGGATAAATTTTTGCCCAAATCGAATCAAATTTGTAATCTACAATTATTCGTACAATAAAACATTTTTTTTATTTACAAAATTATCGATACAATGTATACGCAACGAATTAAATTACACACTGAACAGCGATCAAACAATAATGTCGAATTTTACTCAAACCGTCATTATAAAATCTATACATTATACATACATACGAATATCGATAATTTCATGAAAACATATCGATTTTTATATATTTCACCCAAGCCTAACATAACGGCGTGCATAAAGTAATCGATGGGACATGCTAATGCAAAAGCGTGCCAAACTCGGCTACGGGAGCAGGCTGGTGCCATTAGCATAATGCCTTCCGGAGCGGGGCCGTTTCTGCTATGTTCACTTAAAATCGGTAGACACACCGCAGAGCAAAACTGTGGCGACTTAGCGAGGACATTGTAATATGATTTTTGGTGGATATGAAAAAAAATACAAAAACTTCCTCACAAACGGTGTATTATAATGAATACTAGAGGATTACAAATTAAAGCGGGGCTTTGAGGGGCCACGTTCCTCAAAGCCCCGTATGTGCCTAATATCCAACGCTTACAATGGTAATACCTTATGTTATATACACATAGTAACACTTAAGTAAACATTATCTACATTCTTAAGTTTTAATTTCATGTTATTAAAATCATACTAAAGCGTAGAAACCTGCGCTCCAGTTGATGTGTAAACAGGTTTAAGGTATGGTGCTACCGAAACGTGGAAACCTGCGCTTCGGTTCAACGGTGATTGAATATTAAATTATAAACTCCAGAGCCAAAGAAGCATTATAAGTGAAAACTACGGAACCCGCATGCAGACTGAAGAACTGGGGAACTCGTCTCCCAGATATAATGAAGAATGGAGGAAAAAGAAGAAGACGAAGACGCCCTGCAGCAGACGCATACAGCCGTATTGAGCGTCCTAGGTTGTGGCACGCTTCCTAGACGATGCAGACAAGTCCTACGCCTTCTGTAGCCAGCGAAGCTGGCTTGTTATTAGCGTTCCGCTGGTGCTCCTCCGCTGATTTCTTATTAAAATAGCGGCGGGTCAACTGTTTTTGGGATGGTTTGCGCTTGAGCGGCTGTTTCGCCGCCTGCGCAAAAGTAAATGGCGTGCCGGCCACAGACAAAACGCTGGCTGACAGCCTTGGCTGCATAGATACAGCCTAGAGGTCCGATCCTTCTACACAGTGGAGAAAAACCATCGACGAAAAATGTTAAGTTTAGAAAAAAAAAAATTTCCGACTACAACATGTCACCTCCAGTGTTGCCAGATGAGACGAATTACCCCCTTTTGGACTATCTCGGAGGGTGAAATGGCGACCAAAATTCTTTCTCAATTTGTTTCGGCGACCTTTGGGCTAACCTGTAACTGTTAAGTAACAAAATGTGTTTTTGAAAACACTTATTTTTAAGAATCTCTCAACTAGAGAGAACTTTAGTAAACAGCTGCGCACAAAACGACAAGGTTTACTAATTAAACAAAAGTGTAGCGTTTTTGGGCTACATACCTGAAAATGGAGGCGATTTGGGCTGCAAGAACTTTTTCGATTTCCGGTATGTACCAATGAGTTTGTTTTCTGAGTTACGTACATTTGTGAAGTTATAGTAGCAATACCGCCCGCTAGCTGTGAAAGAAAACATCGTGAGGAAACCTGAGTGTCTGAGGTGTTCACATACCTCAGCGCTTGAAATTGCCAATCCGCGGTGGACACGCGTGATCTCTGAGAGAAGGCCTGTACCCTGCAGTGGGACGTATATAGGCTTCATAGAAAAAATCTTAATGCAAAATGCGGTTGTAAAATAAAATTAAGGTAATTTTACCTAATAATCGCCATTATACCCGTTTAATACATAACTACTAGCTGACACGGCAAATGTGATTTTGCTATATTAATTAGCCCACGACCTATTTTCTCAGACCTACCAAATATACACAAAAAAATACATAAAAATCGGTGAAGCCGTTTGGTTGGAGGAGTTTGATAGTAAAGACTGATGACATATATTAAATGTACAAACGAGAATTAGGAGAATCCGGCCCATCCTCGAGCGAAATCATATCTCGAACGCGCTGCCACTATTCAGCGCGCACCCTGTATCATGCTAACGTAATTTCTACTGAAGTACGCTTCAAGACTCCGTGGCTGGCTTTTAAACATGCTGTATATGGTAGGTTTAGCTTTGAAAGTTAGTTCTAAGCCAAGTTTTAAAGTGACAGGGCACAAATTCTTAAAATTTTAAACAAAGCGACTCTAAAATAAAAATCCGGCCAAGTGCGTGTCGGGCCACACGCAGTGTAGGGTTCCGTAGGAGGGTTTTTTTGCCTGCTTTACAGATGTAACAACTTCGTCAAAGTAGTTTTCAATGGAATCTTTATGAAGCTTTCCTTTTATAAGTAGATCGACTATTACTCGTTAACTTGAAAAGCCTACTTAGAAAGAAAATCTCTTTTATGTTCATTAAAATATGCTACTGCCCTGATTTTTTTCATGTTTCTATAATAAACCGTTAAGCCAGAAGAGAGGGAGAATGCCTTACCTACTCTTTAAATCTTAATATTTCGAAAACCTGTCCCTGAATCAAAAAATTATTTATATAACTGTAAGGTTTCCTTATTGACTACGGAACCCTAAAAATGTTCGTTTCAATAACGTTTTTGCCTTTTATATAATATTCAATAAAGTATTTTCTGTTCATGTTCGATTAGCCAATTTCGAACTGATACCTAAGGGACGAGATAACCAATAACGATATAAACAGGTAATAAACAGGGATTTAAATGCGTTGTAAACAAATACTTTACGTCTAAATAATTTTCTGATTGCTTGATTATTTTCAGAGAACTTCAGATTGGTTCAGAGTATGCCTTCCACCCCTCGGGAATCTACGGGGACATCCCCTTTCCTGAAACCTCATTTTGAAACGCACCTCGTCACAGACTAATATAACGTAGCGATAACAGAGTAAAAGTCATGCGTGAAACACGTATGGCGCACCGGATTGATGGGGACAGAAGGTGAAACTCATCATGGGTAGCATAAAAGACACACAATGTAGTTGGCAACATTGTATGCGCGAGAGCTTTTTTGTGGCGCTAAAATGTCGTGAAAAAATCCAATCAGCTGTTTAAACGAGAGTAGACAATCTATAACACTTAGGCCGATTTGTACCACTTCTTAAATGTCACTTTAGTCGCCACTTAAATCGACTTTTGTATGAAGAATTTTAGTTAAATGGCTGGTAAAGCCACACTAATACATATTTTCGCGTCCAAAATACCTCAGAGTCTCAAGACAAAGGTGTCCAATAGGACACCTTTGTCTTGAGGCTCTAAGGTTGTGTTGGCAGTGATGACTTATGGATGTCAGACCTGGTTGCTGATTATGGGCCTCATAAGAAGGCTCAAGGTCGCCCAACGAGCAATGGAGAGAGCTATGTTAGGAGTTCCACGTCGTGATCGAATCAGGAATGAGGGGATCCGCAGAAGGACCCGAGTTACTGATATAGCTCGAAGAATTGCCCAGTTGAAGTGGCAGTGGGCGGGGCACATAGCTCAAAGAACTGATGGCTGTTGGGGCGAAAAAATTCTGACCTGGCGACCGCGGACCGGACGACGCAGCGTGGGAAGGCCCCCCCACCAGATGGTCTGACGGCCTGGTTACGGTGGCGGGGAGTTTCTGGAGGCGGGCGGCACAAGACCAGGAAGCTTGGAAAACCATGAGGGAGGCCTATGTCCTGCAGTGGGCGTCAAATGGCTGATGATGAAAGCCACATTTATGAAAGTGGTGCAAGTCGGCCTTAATCAACAATCTATAAGCAGCGTACCTATACGTCCCACTGCAGGGCACAAGCCTTCTCTCAGAGAGTGTATGGGCTTAATCACCACGCGAGCCCACCGGGGAATGGCGATGTCAAACGCCAAGGTATGTCAAACTCAGGCTTCTTCACGATGTTTATCTAAGTACATCGTTAGCCAGTCTTTACTGCAAAGTCACAAAAGTACTGCAGCGCTTTAAAAAAATAAACGCCAAGCAAAACAGCCGCGCTATGTAGCAGTAATAGTATATTCCTTCTCTCGCCGAGAAAAGGTAAATGTTACTTTTACTCAGCAAAAGGTAAATATAGTTTAATAGGTCTAATTATACATTTAACGGGTGTGTTTGCTTTTATTTATTAGAAAAACTTACATAAATACATAAACTCACGACTGTATTCCAGAGGGGTAGGCAGAGACCAGGGACTGCCACTTGCCACGATCCTGACAGATCACTTTCGCTTCCTCAACATTTATTAGTCGTTGCATGCACGCACGCCGGTTTCGGATACTTTTTATCTTGCCCTTTGCTAATACATCCCCTATTTGGTCGACTTAATTACCTAAATTCCAAAAGGGAATGAAAATTAGGGGCATACATTGGTGACGTAGTAAGTTTTTTATGTATAGTATAAGTAATGTATAGAAAAAGAGCTCTTCGCCAACAAATTGCTTCGCAGTTCGGCGAAAAACATGTATTATAAAGGTTTCTAAACAGTATGAATAAACATTAAAAAAACTTAAAGGGTAAATGGTAAAATGGATACTGTGTAACTTAGATATTTAAGATATTTCATGTATCTTAATAATGTACGGTGTGCAACAAAGAGTATAAATCTAATTTAATCTTATCTAAATGAAACCTTTTCTCGGCTGACTGCTAAGAGTGTACGTTCTGTACTTTAACGATCTAAGCCCGTTCGGGGGTGGTTATACCATCCATTCTGGGTACAGCAGGTACCTTCTACTCTCATATCACTTTGACATGCAAATGTTTTCGTCTATGTTGGCTGAAATTGAATCTCCCTGTTAAGCATTACCTACGCTGGAGGGGCTTTGTCAATCATAAAGGCTATACTTACGGTGACGCACGTTTCTGCTGCGAATGAAGTAACGTAGGTGCCCTATTAACAATTCTGTGTCGTATAATAGTCACAAAGACGTCGTATAAGATAGATAGATAAAACATTTATTCACATTTGCACACACACATGAACAAAACATGAAAAAATAAAATAAAGCGAATACAATAAAACAATCCACAGAAAGGAAAGACAATATACACATGAAACACGTAATGTACACGACAACAACAACATAAGAGTGGTGACAACGTTTACCGGATGTGAAAGTGGTCCCAATTTTCCGACTAAATAATCGCACAATGCTGATATAACTAGTGTGATAAAAATCCATTAACAAAAAATAAACATACGCAAAACCAGGGGTACGTAAACGTTATCTATACTGTTTAACGATAAATTAAAAATAACCAAAAACCCGAGTGCTGAGCATTAACTACTAAGCAGGCGGGACCAACCAAGGTTACATTGCTGAATTTAGGTCCCGTCTGCTTAGTAGTTAATGATTAGCAGTGGGGTTGTTGGTTATTTTTTGTTTCGGTTTTTTATTTTTGTCTTTTTAGTGATTTTTATGAAATTATTTCTGTGAAATGCTCAATTATATGTAGCCTATAACACCCGTGTACTGATGTTTTAAGCCATTACACGTGATTGGCATAGTTAAATTAAATTAAGACAGACGAACTGCTTTTGTAGGTACAGTGGTACAGTAGGTATCCAAAATTTTGGAGATTCGACTCCGCTTCGTACGACTTTATTAATCGAATATACAAGGTGTAAAAAAGTCTCCATATCATCATCAGCCCCTTGACGGCCACGGTTTTCATAACCATGAGGGGTTTTGCCATAATCGCCACGCTTGGCAGGCGGGTTGGCGATCGCAGTATGCGGTTGGAATGTCAGGAAGACGCTGCTGCCCGTCTCCTGGTAATTTATTTCCTTAGTCGCCTTCTACGACATCCACGGGAGGAAATGGAGTGACGCTATTCTTAATCCGGCGCCACACGGCGATATAGATCCAAACATTTGGGGATTTACTCGACAATACGAACAATTTTTATTATGGGGTTGGAACAGCTTCGAAATAGCGGAAAAATTATATTATCAGCCACTCCACACTAAAATTACCATCAACATGAAATTATACATCACTGAAAGGGTATGTTTTATGGCGTTCGATGGAAAACGTCTGATTCCAGTAATTTTAAAAGTAAAGACGTTTTAAATTCACATTTTATCATGGGAATTGCAGCAAATGGTGGAAAACCCGACAATTGTTTTTGAATATTTTAGAAGCAAGAATTACTGCATTTTTATAAAAGAAACATACATACATACATAAACTCACGCCTGTATCTCAGGGACTGCCACTTGCTACCTCGACATTCATTAGCGCGCACGCACGCCGGTTTCGGGTACTTTTTATCTTGCCCTTTGCTAATACATCCCCTATTTAGTCGAAGTATGTCCGCCTGGGTCGTCCCTCACCGGCCCTTCCACCCACCACCCTTCCATAAAATAAATATTCTGCTAAAGCAGTGTTTTCCCACGATGTAGTGCTGCAGACAGGTAAAATCTTGACGTTTTAGTAGTAGCAAAGTCGCCCGTAACGAAACCGAGTAGAGTGTACGTGTGTAAAGGTGTATTCGCTGTCGACTGTACTACTAGTTTTACATGAAGGCGCAAAGGAAACAAGAATATAATGTTTTTAGGTTGCCTGTATTTATTTTCTTTATTTTATTTACATAAATATTGCAACATGACAGTAGTTAGGTACACCAAAGCGTTACAATATTTTAACTGAGCACTACCTATCAAACATCTTCTAGCATTCAAGAGAATGATGTGAATTACCTGTCTGCAGGTAACATACCTTCATCACACTTCTAATCCCATCCGCAAACACAGCACATGTATGTGTGTTAGTTAGTCCGTTTCTTTATTCCATCGTAAATTGATGATCTATGAGTGTATTGTGGTGTTAGAATCCTTATATTGTCATGCCGGAGTAACCTAAACTGGCAGTTTTGTTTTTGTGTTTTTAATTTTTATTTGTAAGGTATTGCCCTTGTGACAGTGGAATAGAGACATAAATAATCTGTAAATATGTAATCTCTCTATGTAATAATAATAAATTGTAAATTTTCATTATTAGAACTTACTATTAATATTAATTAGGCTAACATAAAACAAGTGTTGCCTAAAGTACAAAATTATTCAACAGTCCGACTATAAATAATCCAACGGACCCACCATAAATGACAAAGTTTTGAAAATACTGTTTGAATTTTAGTTACCTACTCAATCACTCTTGGATGAATTTTCACAGCACAGAATTTTACAAAAAACTATCTCCCGTTGACACGTTCCTGGGGTACATGGTAGAAATTTTGTTTCATTCAAAACCAACGATCGAAGTCAAGGGCACAGCTAGTGAAGAAACCCTCCCAAAATGTCTTTCAAGTCATAAAACTCACGTAACTGTTACACAATGTCAAAACCAAGATTGAGCTCTTAAAAACCCATTTACCTCCGCTTTAACAGCGATTTAAAAATCCCCGATAATCTACGGAAAACATCCCGGTCGTACCAAAAAAAGGGCATCGAAGTGAGACAGGGATTCTTTATACCTGCCACTTGCACCTTTCCTCGGAGAGTAGTGATGAGAGTTTGCGTCAATTGCCGTATAAATCCGTTATACGGCAAAGGGGGCCATTAAAAGTAAAAAAAATATTCAAGATGAAATTAAAAAAGGTTTTGTTAAATAAATTATGTGATCCATAATAAAATATAACCGAACTAAACATCTAATTTAAAAATCTTTTTGCATGTCATATTTAATGTTTGTGAGACTGCCGCCCTGTCTGTGGCACTGTTCCGATCACAAGCCGCAGGCGCAGGGCGGGCAGGGGGGTAGTCAAACACAGAAGTTAAGATACGAAGTGCGCTATAATTCGCCAACAAACTGCCACGCAGTTTGGCGAATGATTTTATTTCGAGAAACACGTATTATTATAAATAAATTAATAAAAAAAACGCTTCACCAATGTGTATGTGGAGTAATAGAACTGTTATTATAATGCACTTTATTCTTTAAAAAAGGTCAACATGTGACTGTGACTGCATTTGGACAGAAAAATACATCTACGCAAAAATGTTTTTTCTCTTACGTTCACTAGAAAGATGGGGTCGCGTGACGGTTGTTCTCATGCTATCTACATAGCAACTAGTTGTAGGCATATTTTCATATTTATGTAGCGCCTTTTCATCGCATAAGCAAAACTATTTATTTTTACAACACATCCCTCTGTAGGGCTCTTCTCTTAGAGAGACTAAGGACAAGTGCACCAGACATGTCCACCGCGGACTGCCGATTAAAAGCGCAGAGGTACGGCAAGCTTACCCAAACACCCATAACTCTACTTGGTGTGTGCTGTAAACTACAAATAGATTAAATTAGGTAACTCTCTATTGCACACCAGATATTAAGGATGCACACGATGCATACATGCGCTCACGTCTTTATTCTGGAGAAAAATATTATTCTTGGAAATAATTTATTGTTAAAATAAACTATGTTAACAGAAATTTTGTAATTCAGTCTTAATAATTTTCTCTTTCTCGGCTTTCTCTCGGTGATAAGAGCGCCTATCGCTAAAATCTTTATATTCGAGGCAACCTCTAGATAGGCCTCTTCATCGCCACAAGGCAAAAAGGCGGCAGGAGGACAATGGACGAGATTAGCAGAGATATATATATATATATATATATATATATATATATATATATATATATATATATATATATATATATATATATATATATATATATATATATATATATATATATATATATATATAGCATAATATGCAGTGATCCGTTTTTTATCCTCTAAACATACGGCAACCTCAGCCCTCCACACGATCCCAACCCTACCGCGCCAGAGAAACGCCCACCCATTATTAAGGAACATGTGTTCCGTGGAGTTACCCTGTAATTTCCCGCCCGATACTGCTGATTATACGGTTAATTTTACGCCTCTAGACCGCTGGATGTATTGATATCGGCTCAGGACGGACGGCTATCGGGTTCGAAATTGATTGAAATGAACGAAGAATTCCGCTCGTGCGTGTGACCGGAGATGGGGGACTTTTGGAGATTCAGGTTTCCGTTTAAGCATCGAGTTATAGGCCTCAATTTTGTAGCAGACGTCTTTCAGAAGAGTCTATAAAAATATCTATCAGCAGTGCCCGCGACTTCGTTCGCGTGGTAATGAATAAGCCCATGTACATCCTGAAGGTGCATTCTGAATACTAGTGAAATAATTTTTTAAGGAGATTACCCCCTGCATATAAATTTACAAACTACCTTTTTATAATATTAGTAGAGATAGAAATAAAGATGTAGAAGACAGAGCCCGAATTTGTTTCGAACTTTGGCTTACTATTCAATTTAGTTTTTGTTGCATTCAACCTACTGCAATATTATAAATTAATACAATATCCACGTTTTGATGATTGGAACACGTTTTGGAACATCGTTTACACGGGTTTAACACTCGTTATTAATTTATCGCAACATTACAATGAACTCGTGGTCGCGGGCGACTGAAAAACTGATCAGATGTCTAAATTAATATTAATAATAATAATATAGCCTTTTATTTCCCTTTTTCAGGTAAGCACGCATTTTTACATTTTAGTTACATTTTGATATACAATATGACTACATACATAGTTATAATTCAGTTTTAAATACATTACATTTTGATTGGATTTTATTAATTTATTTATGCAGTTAATTAATACTCGATAAAGATAGTAACTAATTCTGCTTCTTACTTAATTCATTAATTACTTCTTCTTACATAAATTATACTTATTCTAAGTTAGTATCTAGTTCTGCTAAGATTATTCAATACTCCCTTTTTTTTTTAATTAATATTATCATTTGTTATTCTAGCTACCGTCAGTATAATAGTAAAAAAATAGTGACATGAATGACAACAATTTTTATGTGCACTACTCATAATCAAGTCTGGGTGCTTTTACCTGTAATTTTGTCGTAAGAGTCCGATGTACACATGAATTAGAAGTTTACTCATATTATTACACAATATTAAAAAATGTAAAATGTGCGAGCGAGACACCACGCTCCACATCTTAGATTGGTTACACCAGTCTTAATTATATTCTTTTTGTTGCACTAACCCGTGCTGAGGACAATTTTAAAAACGGTTAGGCACGGTTAGCCAGACGTCGCGGGTTCAATTCCCGGCATGGGTGGAATTTTTAGCCTCTAAATAGGTTTTTAAGACCAGTCTTAATTGTAAAATGGGAATATTTACGTTCATGCCGGACACATCACATCTTGCCACTCCAAAAGCGGCGTGAAATATCAGATTTAATACTCCTTAGAGGCAGTTTAATTTATCTGTGGTTACGTTTTTCTTTTACCGCAGACTATTTACACTATCTCCGAGGAGTATTTCGAGGGATCGTGTTTTTAAGGTTTTGTGTTTTAAGGGTGCCAAACGGGACCCTATTATTAAGACTTCACTGTCCGTCTGTTTGTCTGTCTGTCCGTCTGTCTGTCTGTCCGTCTGTCGGTCTGTCTGTCACCAGGCTGTATCTCATGAACTGTGATAGCTAGGCAGTTGAAATTTTCACAGATGATGTATTTCTGTTGCCGCTGTAACAACAAATACTAAAAACAGAATAATATCAATATTTGAGGGGGCTCGCCTGCGCTCGCCATCTAGCGGCCATTTATGTAACCTTCACAACACCGATGTCTTTTAGTTAAATGTCAATGTTAAATTCTTCTTGTTGGTTTCTATAGATGGCCCTGTTCTCAAATTCGATCTTTGTCTAATGTTGTATAGATAATGATACGGAACCCTTCGTGCGCGAGTCCGACCCGCACTTGGCCAGTTTTTATAAATGAGACCGTGTATTTCGAATAGTAACGAAGGATATTTTTAAACAAAATACGGTACAGATTCTTTTTAGGAACATATTCCTACGAAGAATCGATGCAGGATGCAGTATGTCCAAAACCCAGTAGTTCGAAGACATTTTGGATCCTCGAAGTTAAAATTCAAAGCGAGTGTAGTTAAAAGCCGGTTTCATGTTTTATATTAGTTTGAAACTTGCCACTTTATGAATACAAATTCTCTCCAAATTAAGCGTAGACAGAAGTCAAGTTTCGTGGGTGCAGAATTCCTATGACAAATAACCATCGTGGGTCTTTTCCTTGTAAAATCTCCACCACAGACTATTTTAATCGGCGTTTATCGACTGCTTTAATCGTGTTGTGACAAATAAGACCGTTAGTTTTTATAACGACCAAATTTTTGAATTTGGATCTTTTTAGCGAATAGGTCCTCTGTATGACCAATATCGAGCTTCTGTACGTTTTTATTCCTAGCTTTCATACTGTATACTCTCTGGTGGGCAACTGGGAGCACTTCTGCTTTGGTTTCCAGTTTTATGGATGTTATTACCGCGCTAAGAAGTCGCCTATATCCAGAAACTTCCCGAGAGTAGGCAAGTAAGATCTACGTGTGAATCGGGTTTAATTTTTGGAGCTTTCGGGCGACATATTTCATTTCATTTTAGAGGTTATTGAACACAAAGAAACAAAGTCATTGGTAAATGCCGCGATTCGAACCCACGACCTCCCGAATGAGAAGCCGTCGTTCTACCGCTCCGCTACCACCGCTTTACTATTATATTATTACTAGCTTTTGCCCGCGACTTCGTCCGCATGGAATGAGTAATTACCGGGACGAAAAGTATCGTATGTCCCCGGGACTCAACTATATTCATTCCAAATTGCAACTATATCCGTTCGGCCGTCATTGCGCGATTGAGTAACAAACATCCAAACATCTTCACAAACTTTCGCGCAAATCAATAAAATAAAAAAATACGAAAAATGGGTGCCTCATAATCACTCGAATTTTCGCAGTATCCATCTTTCTTGTCTAAATTGAATAACAAAAACAATTGAAAGTCGATATTCAAATGTTTCACGTTTTTTAAAAAAAGAACCAGAAACCATTTGAAAAAAGTTTCATTCGAAAACCTCAAACCATGAAGATTCTATGTCAATTCAAAGAACCTATTGCAATAAAACGGCAATTTCATACTTTAACCCCTATTATTAGTAGGATTATTTATAATATTATTATTATTTGTGAAGCTATAGTAGTGAGGCAGGCAAAATTGTGTGATTGAAGAGGAGTTACAGAATTCGCTAGCCAGCCTCCGTAGTACGAGGACGCTGGTCGCGCGTTATAAATGTCAAAAGTCGCGACTTTCCAGTACATTGACTGTCAAATTCTGACATTTTTGCGCCACAAAACGCGCGACTCGTGCCATCGTACTACCCATGCAGGAAAGCAGAAAGGGTAAGACGAACGAAAACAGACTTTCACGGCAAATTGCGCAGATAAACCAATTAATTATTAACTTTGGCCTTTGCATCTACGTAATGAGATGATTTATACAGCGGCCAGTGGCCACTTCACTCACATTAGATGGGTGAAGGGAACACTCGAACGCCGCAGTGCCTGGAACATTGTTTTTCAGATGAAGTAGGCTTGCCCAGCACCTATACCATCCTGACAGCCTAGTCGGCCTAGCCCACAGAAAAGACAAGTCAATACGCACGGAGCCAATCAAGCAGCGGATTTCCTCACGATGTTTTCCTTCACAATTTGGTACTGCTATAATATTTATTACAAGCGTAGTATTCGAACTGACAGGCAAAAACTATCTGTCATGTCTGACGTTAAATTTTCATAAATTGTTTACATCCTTCTTGGACTCCCACAGTAGCAATACCACTCGCTGACATGAAGGAAAACATCGTGAGGAAACCTGAGTGTCCGAGCACCTCAGCGTTTGGAATTGCCAATCCGCGGTGACCACGCGTGGTAATGAAGCCCGTACTCTCTCTCTCTCTGAGAGAAGGCCTGTGCCCTATAGTAGGATGTAAGAGGTTTTTCAGGTATGGAAAGACATCATCATCATCATCATCATCAACCATTTGACGCCCACTGCAGGACATAGGCCTCCCTCATGGTTTTCTAACCATGAAGGGGTTTGCTATAATCGCCACGCTTGGTAGGAGGGTTTGCGATCGCAGTATGTGGTTGGAATCTCAGGAAGACGCTGCTGCCCGTCTCCTGGTAATTTATTTCCTTGGTCGCCTTCTACGACATCCACGGAAGGAAGTGGAGACAAATCTTCATGAAATTTGCCATTCTAATTTTTATGATTATCTTAAGGGGTAACTTAGGTATTTTTTATTGAGGGATTCTATTAAAAAAATATTGAGTTAATTAAGCCTTACTTAAAAAAATGGTTAAGTAAGGCTTAACTAACTCAATGGGCTGTACTCATCGCCCTAATAGAGGCGCAGTCATATGTTCTGTGGTCATAGTACCAACTTAAGGGGCTCCAGGGAGTAACACTAGCGCCACCAAGGAAAAAAAACACATCTTTTTTACAGATCGAATTTGCAAAAAGTGTCTGTAACATACAATCTTTCAATCATGTTAATAGTGATTTTTAGGACCCATGCCCGTGAACCTAAGGCAAAAAACCTAGGACTAGATAGCGTTAACGCCAAAAACGGCCATTTACGGCATAAACGCTATCTAGTCCCAGGTTCGTGATCCTGGGTTCTTTGTCGTGGGTCCTAAAATTCACTGTTAAAATTCAGACCTTATTTGCAATACGATCTATAAAAGAAGAAATTATTTTTTCATTAGTGGCGCTAGTTAGCCCACTGGATCCCCTTAACGCCATATTCGACACCTCATTTGTGTTCTGAGGTCAATAGCGTGATAACAACTGTTTAAAGACGAGAAAAGCTCTATTATTTTATCTAGGAACGAAACGCCGCGGTGCCGTGTCTACGAAAAAAACTTGAGAAAGTAAAACCAAGTGACGGTGCTCACTTCAGCCCAGAGGGGTCTATTCAAAGGTCGTCTGGAAGAGATCACTTTTAGTGATAAGGCCGCCGTCTGTAGGTACTCTTAGGTTAAGAATATTTGTGTAATTTCCTTTTTTATGTGCAATAAAGTGTTCTCTATCTATTTAACTATCTATCTATCTATTCACATGGCAAGGTAACGGCAGATTTATCATTTAGCAGGTCGTCGGTTCAAAGGTAAAACTCATTTTGTGGCATAATTTCAGACAAAATTCATTGAGAGCCAAATGAGTTTTATCTGCAACGGGATTACAGGAGCTTTGGAGTTAGACTTTTTTCATGTGACAGTTTCGTTATGGAGGACAATACGCACTTTGTGTTTTTTCTCGTCGTAGATTTTCTCTTTAAAGAAACAAGACTAACTAAATCCCGTTTTGTGTCCAAATGTTACTTAGTGAGTTTTACCTTTGAACCGACGAGGTGTTCGTCCACCGACGGACATAGGCCTACCCAAAGGGCACGCCACTTCATTCTGTCCTCGACCATCCTCATCCAGTCGCTGACAGCAATCTGCCTGACGCTGCGTTTACCAGTTTGTGGTCTCCATTTGAGAACCTTTGCATCCCATCGACCATCGGTTCTTTGGCTTAGCGACCAGCCTACTGTCACTTTAAGATTCTAATCTTATAGGCAATGTCAGTAACCTTAGTTCTAACGGTAGATTTATTTATCTACCTTGGCTACTCACAGCTAAACAACGCCTATGGGTAAGGAAAAAAAATTTTTTTTTTTTTTTTGAAAAAATTCCACATCATTAATCTTTTTTTTTATGTAGTCTATATACGTCCCACTGCAGGGCACAGGCATTTCCTCAGAGAAAGAGAGAGAGAGTATGGGTTTAATTACCACGCGTGCCCACCGTTGATTGGCAATTTCAAGCGTTGATGGTTGAGGTATGCGAACACCTTAGAAACTCAGTTTTCCTCACGATGTTTTCCGTCACCTTCAATCTAAATAATGGTGATAGCTATTTTTAGAACCTACAGCCTAGAACGTAGCGGTCTTATTTATAAAAACACGATTCCCTAAAACTCTCCTCAGAGGCAGTTTAAATAGTCTGTAAAGGGGTAAAGGGAATGACGTAAACACAAATGATTTAAACTGCCTCTGAGGAGTGTTTTAGAGGAATCGTGTTTTTATACGTTACACTGCATGAGTTTAAAGCATTATTGCCTAACACGGCCCTTTGATTTTGCCAAAAAATAAAGGGGATTGTTTTTTTTACTTTTAATTTTTTATTTTTTGTCGAAAACGCTGTTCTAGTTACATATATTCTGTGAAAATCATAACTAGATACCAACTACGGTTCAATAGAAGAACCCCTTTCTAGGACAGACAGACAACAGACGTTGTAGGCGCATAAATAAAGTACCGCTTGGCACCCTTCGGGCACGGAACCCTAAAAAGGCCGTCTGAGCCTGAATACACCCAGAGAATAGGGTTAGCGTAGAAAATCCTCCCGCTACCGATTCCATTTTTAAAGTAAACACAATCCAGTTAGACATTGTACGCTAGAGAAAAATGGCTGCTCTGAAGTGGGAATCGCCTGCGGGACGTGAAAGCTCTAATTGCTTTTGTAAGTAGCTCACGGGAGATCTCAATGTACTGTGAAGAGCTTGCCCAATATAGACATCGCTCTAAGCGATAAGACCGCCAATTGTATACCACTACTTAGACATAAGAAACTATTTGTAATATTTCATCTGGTTGTGCAATAAAGTGCTCTCTATCTATCTATATATATTAAAATTAAAGAGGCATCACCAGATTAAATTACATAAACTCACGCCTGCGTCCCCGAAGGAGTTGGCAAAGACCAGGATTTGCCACTAGCCACGATCCTGACGCGTCTCTTTCGCTTCATCAACATCGTTTACTCGCTGTACGCAAGCACGCCGATTTCGGGTACTTTTTATCTTGCCTTTAGCTAATAGGTACATCACATATTTGGTCAAAGTACGTTCTTCTGGGATTCCCCTTACCTGCCCTTCCGCCCACATTCGCTCAATATATTTCTTTCGTCAATCTTTCTCCCTGCATCCTCTCCATATGTCTAAACTAACACTACATTGCTTTCTTAATTCTAGTAACTACATCCTCTTTCACAACGTTAATCAATACGATTCATCAAACTCTCCAATATGAGGTTGCCTGGAAGAAATTGTTATTAGCAATAAGGCCGCCAATTTCAATTTCAATTGGTTCCTCGCGATACAGGCTAAGCCTAGTGCACGGACCCGTGGTAATTTTTGTAGTTTTAAGTTTTTAATAATAAAAATATTGGTTGAAATTTTTTTTAACTGTACCTTTTCTTCTGTAACTACTAATCTGTAATTATTGTTCTCTGATCTACGATAAAGAATGTGTTGGACACTAGGTACAACTGTCTTCTAAATATCCTTTATATTAATCTAGTTTAATACCAGACATTCCGCTTGTGAGTGCTGAGACTAACAAACAAAAGTCTCCCTTTTATTCTCCAGTTGTCATTGACTGTATGTTAACATTATAACAAATTGGTGATGTCAACCGTTTGGTCTTTCTATGATGTGAGGAGCCCTTTTTATGAGACTTAATTGATCGTTCGAGACGTTCAATGAGACATTTTATTATTGACAAACGATGGCTATGATGTCGGGCACGAAATATTGTGACGTGTTTTTTCATTATTTTGCGAATATTCAAATATGCAAGCACACTCCCATATGCCTGTCAGTTATTGTCATACACCTTCCCCGGTTGACTGGTAAAAAGCGCTTGTGGAATTAAGTCCAAATAAGTGAATGTTTTCTGAAAACGCTTTCGATGGCAACCATGGCCATGCAGACAAATAAAATCTCAGAAACAGACAAATAAAATTAGTTGTATTCCTTGGTACTGTTCCCTAAGAATTTAAATAAACAGCATTCAAAATAAAAATATCTATCTGGACCAGTAAATAAAATACCATTCTCAATTCTCCAGGAAATAAATAAAATTGAACAAATATAGATTCTAGACACGGCACGATACCTACCCAGGAATCGGTAGGTAAATAATAGATAGGGCAAAACGGGTAAATAATAGATGGCCAGTCACCGTAAGCACTGGCTACTCTATAGTAGATCTTATCACGCCTCCTATAAAGACTAGTACCTCACAACCTTTTTGGTCAATCTAACTGTAAGACCGCAGAAGAAAAAAAATGTCTTTATGTCGTTTGAGTCACTGTGTATCAGTCAATATGCGTTTTATTGTTCAGCTGTCATTGACTTGAAGTTGTGGGTGAGTCATGGTTTGAGTGTATGCTTCGATTTGAATCACACTTTTATGTGTCAGTAATGGCCGACAACTATGGCGTAGCGCTGCGTGACCATGTCGGATTAAATCCCAATGAAATTATTAACGTGAAAATAAAATACACGCTTGAACGAGTGAACGGATTTGGAACAAATCGGCACACGCCGTGGTACCGCATCGGCAACACGCTTGCCTCACATCCGAGAAGTCCTAAGACACTAGGGTTTCCTCACGACGTTTTCCCTCGCAGTTAGCAGTGATGTTGCTACTACAAGTTCATCATCATCATCAGCCTATGCTTGTCCACTGCTGGACATAGGCCTCTCCTATGGCACGCCACTGAGCACGGTCCTCGGCTACTCTCATCCAGCTCTTGCCAGCCGCCCTGCGAAGATCATCGCTCCACCGAGTCTGAGGACGTCCTACACTACGTTTACCGATCCGCGGTCTCCACTACAAGTTCAAGTGTTATTAAATTTGAAAAGTTATTTGGTATATATCCGCCTCGGACTGAGAGCTGTTAGGTTTTAACTGGCCTCTTACAACATTGTTCACGAATTAAATCTGTCACTAAAGTGGATAACTCCAGAAATATACACTGAAAAACATACGTCTTGTCGCAGTGACGAAGCACTATTCAGCACAAATGGTTAACTCATAACAAAGGTCACGTATTAATAGACCCGTTTTTTACAGGTTTTGTGTAGCTATTCGCTACTGAACAGAGCAAACGGTAGAAGGTTGCTGGGTCCAGATATGTTCTTTTGTCCGTACCGTACCTCCGCCTCGTAAGTTCAGACTTTTCTATTTGTTGTTCATTTGTTTGATTTTGTTGTTTTTGTGTAATTGTTCTGAGTCGGAAAGGTTTGTTGAGCTTTTTATGCACTCTTATAGGTATTACTTATTATTTAATTCCACAACCTGCAGTAGGTTCTAGAGTAGGGACCACGAACTGACGAACGCAGCATAGGACGCCCACCAGCTCGCTGGACCGACGGATTCTTCTGAGGCAGATTGCTGGCACCGGCTGGACGAGGATGGCTCAGGGCACAAAGAAGTGGCGTGCCTTGGGGTGGCCTAAGTCACGAATATGGGCTGTTTGATTGATATCAACAGACAGAAAATATTTAAGGCGGTAATTCCGCAGTGTTTAATTGTTATTCCTGGCTCAACCCGCTAGGTAATATAGGCAGAGAGTGCATGGCAGCAGCAACAGTCTCATGAAGGCTATCGCAAATGGGTTTGGTCCATATATGGCTAAATCAAAGCTAGTTACAAGTTATTGATAAAATGCGATAGGTAATGTTTCTATTATTTCAGTTCATCATCATCATCATCATCATCAGCCATTTGACGCCCACCGCATGACATAGGCATTCCTCGTGGTTTTCCTGACCGTAAAGGGTTTTGCCATAATCGCCACGCTTGGCCGGGTTGGTGATCGCAGTATGCGGTTGGAATCTCAGGAAGACGCTGCTGCCCGTCTCCCGGTAATTTATTTCATTAGTCGCCTTCTACGACATCCACGGAAAGAAATGGAGTGACGCTATTCTTAATCCGGCGCCACACGGTATTTCAGTTATTGTACATTAATTATTTTTTTCTCCTATTATTTTATAAAGTAGATCTGTGTTATCTGAATAAAGTTCAATTATAAATTATAATTAATACTGCTTTTGTGAATTGTACAAAAGTTACGTTTAAGTTATCTTTCTGGTATTCAATGTTCACCGAAAGAAGTTTCGAAGTTATTTATAGAGAACGGAGGGGCAAAAGGATATTTTAGCGGCTCAATACCATTATTTAACGGTACGGGACGGCTTGACAAATGTTCAGGGACAAAAAACGTTAAAACGTCTGGAGATTAACAGCTTAACCTACCCTCACGCTTATAATCTTTAGGGGGTACGCACGGTTACTAATCTTGACTTATTGTCTTAAGACCCGCATGGCCTATAAATCGAATTCGGTGAAACCGCCACTTTATTGAAGCAGCAATGAATGACGATCGCGGCAAATAATGGGAAACTTGCACAAAAAATGTTTTAATATAATTGGAGAGGCCATGTTAAAAGATAAAAAACGTGGTAGTTTTTTTCTTTACGACTAGGTACTGTAACACGCTACTTTATTAATACGCGGATTACGGGCAATATATATTTTTATTATAGTCTTTTTCATCGATTCCCTAGCCTAGCTGGGGATCGACTGATAATGTTAATACTAGAAATAAACATAAATTGTCATTTCCACTATTTAGACTTGCAAAAGTTAACACATCCTTTATGGGGCACTGTATAAGGTTCTACAACAAAATTCCTCAAGATATATTAGAGTTACCTCCAACGCGATTTAAAAAATGTGTTAAGCACATTCTGTGTAAAAAGGCTTACTATAACATCAAGGATTATTTAGAAGACAAAGATGTTTGGCATTAAACAGTAGATTAATATTATTTAAAGGACGATTGTGACTAGTGTTCAACACATTCATGACTAATATTTTAAGTTGAAAACTCTGTTAATTAAGTTAAAACGTGTTTTGAAAAGAATAAATGTGGAGTTTCTTTGTTAGCTTCTTCTCCACATAATCCATTAATTGTGAAACTAACAACTTTGACGTTCATTAAGTAAACATTCTGTTTTTACAATGAATAAAAATATTTGAATTGAATTGAATTGAATTGAACTGACATCTAAAACAAAACGTAACGATTCCCTTCAAAATATTCAAAATAAGACGAGAAGCTACTATAAAGAGGAATCGTTACAGTACCTAATACTTTTCATAATGTGACCTGTCGAAAAGTCATTCTAGTCACGTAGTACAAAAACGCGTCATACAAATGAATCCCGGCGACCCCGAAAAGCCTAGTTTATGGTTTTATTTCTAAGAAAATCTTAACCTTTCTATGTCTTCTGTGGTATAAAAGTAATACCACTTAAATCTAAGTTTGACGCAAGTTCCCCATTGTCTGTAGTGTTTGCACCATAAACATACTACTGCAGCACAAATAAATAACATCCACACAACACGATCGGTTGTCAGTATCACTGAGAAAAGGGTTTTGCCCGTCCTTTGAATGCCTCGTTGTACTAGGAGTATCACGTCTGATTACTATGCGGTGGTACCCACAGAACGTGGTACCCCAGTGGGTAGAACAATGGACTCGGAAGCTAGACCTAGGTTCGATTCCCAGTGTGGGAATATACCTATGACTTTGTTTATCTTCAAAGTTACGTACATCTGCGTATTTATAGCAGCAATACTTCACGCTACCGTGAAGGAAAACAGCGTGAGGAAACCCGCGGCTTGGTTGGCTCCGCAGGTATTTATTGACTTCTCTTTCCTGTAGGCTAGGCGACTAAGTTGTCAGGATGGTATAGGTGCTGGGCAAGTCTACTCCATCTAAAGAACAATGTACCAGGCACTGCAGCGTCCGAGTGGTAGCGTCACCCATCCTAGCGTGAGTGAAAGTGCCACTGGACGCTGCATAAATCATCTCATATCGTAGATTACTATCCTTGTCCTGACAAGTGATTGTGTTTTATGGAAGTTATTATTATTCATTTCAGGAGTGTTTTAAGGAATCGAAGATATATAGATAATTCTTTATTGTACACCAGGAATTACAATTAAAGCTTACAAAATAGATAACATTAAGATTAGATTGCGTAGTCGGTAGATTTTACCCGGAAAAAAGTTTTTATAGTCACGAATTAACGAAGCAATCATGATATTGAAGGACTTTTTACGTGTTTTCCCGGAACTGTCAAGAAATATGGTGTCAAAGCATCATAAAAACCACCACCGTAAAAAACTAAGGGAATAGTTCGAAGGAGAGATTAACTCTTCGCACTTTAGCTCGTGTTTCTGAGTTAATGGCTTTGACACTGACTAAATATCGCGACAGAGGCATCAGTGTCTAATGTTCAAAGAAGTAGAGCTTAGAGCCGATAAAACACGGCCTCGTTGGTCTACCGGCATCACGTTCAAACCTACGTCCATCATGCCGGAGGACGTAGGTTCGATTGCCACTGTACAAATGACCTCAGTGTGGGTGTATTTCCACGTTTGTGATGTCCTTGAGTGGTTACCATAGCTCAGGATAGCCTAGTGTGGGACCAGGAAGAGTGATTGTTTCGTGTGGAACTTGTTTAATTATTACAAAAATAAATTAACGATATTTTTTATAAAAACACGATTCCTCTAAAACACTCCTCAGAGGCAGTTTGAGGCCAATAATCTGTGGTGACGTTTTTCTCCCTACCGCAGACTATTTAAACTGCCCCTGAGGTGAGTTTTGACACAAAAAAATCCATCAAAGCCAAAGCACATTGGTTGCCTACGAGATCAACTTTGTTACATTTTCTTGATCTTTTTCTACATTGTACGTAGTCTGTTTTAAATAGTATTTTTTTGCGCAGTTTCATCCCTGTATTGAAAAAAAGGCAATTTTTTCCGCGTCTACTTACATATTTTTTACAACAAATATTCCTTCGAAAAAGAACTTATTTTTTTATTACATATTGATTTATAATTATATTTATTTATTTGTGTGTTATGTTAATTTTGATACTTAATTATAAGAAAACACGAAAATCTACCGCTACACCAATTTGCCAAACCGCACAGCTTAAAGCGGGGAATTCACTAGACGGACGTGCCCGCGGGCATTTTGTACGGGCATGTCTGTCGCCACAATACACTACACAGGCTAATCAGTTACTTGTCTCTGTCTCAGCTACACGGTTGTTGTTACGATGTCAACGAGACGAAGAAAAATCATAATTGCTGGTGCCGCAATAATACTCTTAGATAAAAAGAAAATAATTTGGCCCAAAGAATGGTTTCTCGTACACTAACAAGCTGTTAATCTACTGTTAACAGCTGTCAGTGGTTTTTTTTGTATGCACTGGTCAATTGACAGCAGATTAACAGCGTGTTAGTGTACGAGAAACTGGGGGTAACAGTAGCAAACATTAGACAGACCTAAAGTAGCGAGGTCCGGCGGGCATTATTGTCTACAGACTTGCCCGTGGACGAGTCCGTCTAGTGAATTAAGCTTAAAGTCAAATAAGATTTAAGGATAAACTCAGACGGCAAAATTACTTCAGTGTCTCTGGTTGCCATTTCGAAGTTGTCCTTCACAACCAAACCCAAAAAGGCAGCGGAAAGCCTTCTGTCACTTTCTTTCTATAGAGACTGAGTTGTGGTTAAACCGCTGCCGCCTTATCTATCGTGCTTCGGTAGTAGTGGCCTCTCATGAACCTCCATTTATTGTCAAATTCTGACATTTTAGGGTCACAAAACGCGCGAGTGGCGCCGATGTGCTGCTTATGCAATACCTCCTAATTATTACACAATATAACACGGTAAAAGATTTTTACATAAGAAACTTAAAATAATACGAATTAGTTACGTGGCATGTAACTGTTTCACAGTTTTAAGTCACACGACAAACTAGTGTTTTTTCTAACCAGTTTCTTTTGTGAACATGTTATTTTTTATTCATGCTACGCCTGTCACTGTGGTGACGTGCCATGTAACTCCAACTTCGCGACGCGTGATGTTGGAGTTGCATGGCTCGGGAATTGGAAGCGTCGCAAAAAGATTTATTTTCAAACACGATTCTTTAAAACACTCCTTATATTCAGTTTAAATTCTACGTTCCTTATATTCAGTGTAAAATGTTTAATACAATTAATTACGCAATAGTTTTAAATGTAATGTAATTATTTTTCTTGCCATAATAAAGAAATAAAAGTTATAAGTTGAATTTCTTTAGAAACAAAGAAAAGACAAAATACTTGGATAACGGTAAATATTTTCAATGATTGCATAACAATCAAATCACTTCTAAATATCAATAATAGTTTACTAGTAATCTTAGTTAAACAAACAAATGACTTATTTGAAATGAGTACATTTAATGCAGTCAGTCCAAAGCCTGAATAAAATATAAAGGAAAGTTGATTAGTGTCAGTTAGAGTTATTAAATATTATACAATTACGTTATTGTTGTAACTCTGTTACTAGAAAAACGTAGCTTGTGATAAGTAACGTCGTAACGAAGTAACCATTAGGATAGCAGTTGTTCTGTGACGGCGACCCCGCAAGACTGTTCGAAAGAAAAACTATTACTAAAATCACTTGTTTTAAAAACTGTGACGCGTCACAAGAAACCTGTTTCTTTACGTTTCGCGAAAATCACGTAGCAACCCACGCCCAATACGAATCGTTCTGTAAACTTTAGCCTTCACGTTATTTTGGCTTTAAAACTGGAAAAAAATTGCGTGTTGCGGAACACTGCAAAAGCTCGATATGGACTGCCGACATGTGTGAGTGAGGGAAAAATAATTGTTGTTCTTTTTCATTCGACAGTTTTATAAAACTGGACGTCGACTCTGATCGTTCCCTATTTTACGCTCACCAAATCCTGTCAGAATCCTGACGTTTGCGATTATTAGTATGGAATTTGACAGCTTGAAGTTAGGAATGCTTCAGGATTTGGTGCGCATAAAAGTCTCAGATCGTGTGATCGAGGAACATTACGTAAATTCACGCCTGTATCCCGGAGGGATAGGCAGAAACCAGGGTTTATCACTTGCCGCGATGCTGACAAAACGTGACAATCCTGCTCCTTTATTACGCGCGCCAAATCCTGAACGATTCCAATCGTCTAGCTCTCAAATTACATACAAATTGCTTTCGCAAACGTGAGGATTGCGGCAGGATTTCGTGCGCATAATTAGGCCCCTGTTCAAAGAATGGAAAAGAAAATTCAGTATCATACACCTGGTATCCTGAATATCGTGGTGTACATACGTTAAAGAACATTCTATCTATCTATCAAGCGGTGGTAGCCTAGTGGGTAGAGCTTTGTACTCGGAAGCGAGACCCAGGTTCGATTCCCAGTGCGGGCATGTACCTATGACTTTGTTTTCTAGGTTATGTACATTTGTGAAGTTATAGTAGCAATACCACTCGCTTACTGTGAAGGAAAACATCGTGAGGAAACCTGAGTGTCTGAACTATTCACATGCCTCAGCGCTTGAAGTCGACAATCCGCGGTGGGCACGTGTGGTGATTAAGCCCATACTCTCTCTCTCTCTCTGAGAGAAGGCCTGTGCCCTTCTGTGTGACGTATATAGGCTGCTTATCTATCTATCATTTGAGTGAACGTTCGATCCGAGTGAATCGTTCGATATGGTATCGAACCGTGTGATCGGCGGTAGGCCATCTGGCCAGGGAACCTTCCAATCTACCACCACTATTTCTCTCTTTATCCTGTTCAATTTACGACAGTTCCTTGTGTATTTCTCCTCTCCATTTAACGTTTCCATTGAAACCGTAATTACTGGGAAGTAGCCGCGACTCCGCCACTCCGCCCGTTACCACGCGACGCGTTTAAACTCACGCCTGGAGCCCTGGGGGTTCGCAGGAACCATTGTTTGTGATTTGCTGTCGCACGAAAAGGCTAAGGACTACGTATGGATCTGGGAGAGATAACTAAGTAATTTGGTTCGTGAACTCAAGGATGCAAACGGGACCATATTACTATACCTGCGACTGACTACTATGTCTGTCTGACCTAGTTAGATCTGAGATTTCCGCACTTAGTGTCATAGATGGCCCATTGTACGTATGAAACGCTGAGGTATGTTTCCCACGCAATTAAGTAACCTACCCCTCGTAGCAAAGTTAAAAAAATGAAGGCTCCGTCAAGACGCGTAACTAAAGCGTATGGAGTGGCGTCATCCATCACCGTCGGAAGTAGGGCGAACACTTCATACCTCTTTAAAATGAACTCTACAAAACGTGGATCACGGACGAGGCGTTCACATTCAGTCCCTCCAGCTGCAGTGCAGCCTTCGCTCACTTCTCACTTCACTTCTTCCCAAGGAATTAGTCACATTTATAAAATTCAGAAATGACATAATTCGCCAAGATTTGTTGTAAGAAATACTTGTTGCACGAAATTAAAACCTGTACAAAGGCGAGCTTAATACTAATAAGTATTTTCTACCTGCTAACCATGGGTGATGGGTGGTTGAAGCGGTAGTGTCAGTGAAGTATTACCAAGATATTACATAGACTACAAGCTATTACATAGACTAATATAGTGTTAGCGAGCTGAAGTAGCTAGTGACATTTGCCGAAGAACCTATAACCGAGGTAAAAAAATAAAAACCGACTTCGAAACACTGTTTCGAAGTCGGTTTTTATTTTTTATTTAAAAATTTATTAATTTTTCAGTTTTTAGTGGAGGAGCAGGAGAAAAATGAACGAGTCCTTTATAACCATAATTTATCGTACATGATTCGTTCCTTTAAAATTTGATGTTCTAAATCTCCGAAAGTCTTCACCAGAACATCACCAAATTAACTTGGGACTACTTTTACGCTATTTTATGAAACATACGGATATTACTAAAGGATGGGCCCCATTAGGGCTTATTTACTGCTGTCCATTGAAGAGTTCCGTTCTCCATCTCTGAAAGTCTTCATCAGATCTTCACCAAATTAAAATGGGACCTATGGGACGTTATATCTGTTCGAACAAAAAAAGAATTGTCGAAATCTGTTAAGATTTGACGGAGTTATGGAGGAACATCGCCAAATAAAAAAAGAAAAAAAATATACGCGTCGAATTGATAACTTCCTCCTTTTTTGAGGTCGGTTAAAAATGTTATCGGGTGAAGATCACGCAGCGTGCGGTAGATTGCTAGTGACGGCCCGATGAGGATGGCCAAGGAGGACAGAAAGAAGTGGCGTGCCCTAGACCCGGCCCGTGTTGAGCAGCGGACGAATGATCCCATGCTAGTCTCTCTAGCATTCGACTCTATCAATCGCAAATTGATCAACGAAAATTTCATGACTCGTTTTTCACATTGGATTGTGACATGCGAAAGTTTTTCTCGGACCTTAATTAATACATACGTTGTTATTCAACTCCGTATTTCGAGATTTGGCATTATATCCAAATTGTGAAGTAATAATTGCCGTGAACTAATCCCTGTTCACTCCAACTGCAACCGACACGATGTAAACGCTGCAGAGAATGCACCACATCGATCTTATTCGACAGCGTGACGTTCGCGGAAAAAATAACCTTATGAGCCAAAGAATGGGCACTATTATTCGTTGCTGAACGACGGCTTTTGTTCGACCGCCTCTGCTTACGGTATCGTATGGCCTCTGACCCTACAGATAGTGGAGGGAAAGATTAGCTTGGTACCTATGTACTTTTGTGCCCGAGATGCGAGATAAGGTGGTATCGTGTACTAATAACTCTGACTCGCTTGCTGATAGCATCGACATTTCTTCCGGGCGTTGCACTTATTGTAGGTATTTGACGTGATGTGGTACTATTTTTTTGTAGATCACTTTTTGTTTAAGTAGCATTGTTTGTGTCCCACTGCTGGGCAAAGGCCTCACCTTAAGACTTCCATTCCCCCTTGTCTTTGGCCACCTCTCGCCACCCAGGTAAATATTTGCTCAAGTCATCACACCATCTCCGCCTCCATCAAATATCGGCCATGTTTATCTTGCAGCGTAAGCGTAACGCTGTATAATTTAATTAAACGATGAGCAAAGATTTCGTCAACAATAAAATGTTGTATGTCATTAATGAAAGTCTTTTGAGGAGCAACAGTCAAAATTATCAAATTGATCGGCTGAAAATTCCAAATTGTTCAATAAATAATTGTTGGCTAATCAAATAAAATAATCTATATTTTAAAGTCAACACCTAGTTTTATTTAAAATTCAAGACACAAGCAAATACATAATAAAATTATAATCCACAGTAGTTTCATCAATAAATTACAATTACTAAAAAAAAGAAAGATATATAACAAAATAAATAAATTCCAAAAATTTACTAACTGTCTATTAAATAAACCACCCCGAGCCACATCCAACCCAAAGGTCACCATAATGCTGGCGGCGTTGCCGCGCTGCACAGCAAGCGAGATCCTCTGCATCAGATGTGCCCCGGAGCGGTTGTCAAAACTTCGGTTCCTCAAGCGCCGACGGATCTCTTTCACAAAGGCCCTCCCCTGCGAACCCTAGACCCCAGTTGTCTCCAAAGCCAGTGGCACGAAGATGTAGCTGTTCATCAACTGGCCGTACTTGAGACATTTCTGTCTAGCAGCCAGCTCAGCGGCGGCGGCACCGAGGGTGACAGTCATTGAATTGACGTGTGAAGGCGCGAATTAAGTATATTTTGCTGCACTTCTGTTTCAATAACAGGACAACGTCGCTGATCTTTTTAAAGGCTAAACAATAAAAACTAATTCATCCCCAAATGGAAACCTAAGTAGATAATTTACGACCTAGCCGACAAAGGGGTGGCTTGTCAATACAGTGGCCTAACTACACTATTTTCGCATACATTTCGGCCCAAAACCTCTATTTCGTGGACGATAGCGTCGAAAATGGCGCGCTGCGAGCTGACGCGTGCCCATTTCACGCGTGTAAAATGAAATAAGGAAAATAAATTTTGGGGTGCTAAAACCAGAGGGGACGTTCACAGTAATTTAGGCATTAAATCTTTGGTGTTACGGCCGATGGTAGGACGGACTGTGTTTGCAATTTCACTTTTACTCGTATTATGAATAGAAACAAACCTCACAGGGGCTGAGAGTTGGCAAATAACATGTTGTAGCCCCATAGAATACAATATTTATTACTCTGTCAAGGGAGTCGGGGCAAGATTATGAAAATTGTTATTAAAATGCAACTTTTTTTCGGTGGTAATTTATTGCTTCGACAACAACTGTGCTTGTTAGATGTAAGATTTTTTTGCTTCTTTTTGCTTCCGGACAAGCGAAGTTGGTCCTTCGAGCTGTAAGCCTGTAACTTACGTGATATACTGATTCCAGAACTGTGTGAAATAATAGAGGCTAGTCTTAAACCAAACTGCGGGTTTCCTCACGATGTTTTCCTTCACAGTTAGCGTGTGGTATTGCTACTACAAATTCGCACAAGGCCGTGATAGGCAGTAATAACCGAATTAGTATTCGTAATTGAAGCTAATTTATAGAGTAAATAGGCAGAACTATTTATTATCTGTGCCTGTATTTTCTCCAAATAAATAAATAAAAATTAAATAAAAATAAACTATTTTTTTGCACAATTCAGCAATGTGTGCTCTCCCGTTTCGTTGTCTGTCTACGTAGACCTCTAGGTATTCAGTGGTAGATCCTTTACTTCCTTGACATTTGTATTTTCGAAATGTATATTTCAGTTTTCAGATGGTAATTGTTGGCTAAACTTGTTAGTTTTGGATAGGTTCACTTTTAGGTTATTATTATTAACTCAATTTATGATTGAGTGAAGGGCCTCATTGGTGTCGTATTCGTAGGTAGCTTCATTATTGCACTGTATCGTTACGGTACTGTCATCTGCAGAGACGGACACAGGATGATTCCGGGTAAATCTGGGCAAGTCATTAATGTACAAAATAAACAGTAACGGGCCAAGCACGCTCCACTGTGGCACACCGTACAATACTTCCCGCTCATCTGACAAGAAAATTACCTCTCGTTTAGTGTTAAGATCAATGTACGTTACTCTGTGCGTTGAGTTCTACGTTTAAGGAGTGACTAATATTTTTAACACATTTCCCCGAATGCCGCAGGTCTCGAGTCTCGAGCTTGCTTATTTGGTCTTAAACCACCAGATTTAGGCGGGGGTTAGATTTCTGAAACAGAATTCAGGTTAGCGTTGCCAGACGTCCCGTATTTCCCGGGACGTCACGTATTTCAGGCATAATTTTAAACATCCCGCCGGGACAGACTCTGTCCCATATTACTCCGGCTTTGATAAAGAGCGAATTAATGACCGTTTTCAACTATGTTTATAGCTGCATTGAATTTTAAAATCAAACAAAGATATGTGAAAACTTCTTAAAAACACGATCTTCTTCAAAATATAACTATTAACTTACAATAATAACAACGTAAAACACGTAAAATTTGTCCCGGGAAAAAATTTAGAATCTCGTTTTTTGCCAAACTAAGCATTTGCCCTCTTAGTATAAAAAAATCTAGCAACCCTAATTCAGGTATCTGGAAATATACACATTTTTCCAAATCCACCCTAACCCTACGAATCGTTTGGTATTGGAATAAGATGGGTAAGTTTCAATGACAATTCGAAGATTGCGTAGCAGTCTTCTTGTTAGTCTGTGGGTTAATTGGCTTTGCAATGTACTGGAATTGTCATAGTACACCACAAATTGTAGTTTTATGAAACTTACCAATCTTATTTCGATTCCGACAGGCCCCTGAATACCAGCCTACTAACATATGTACTTGCCATAGTCACAGAATATTAAAATTTAATGGTTCCATTGATCGCATCCTTGAAACGTCCCACTGCATAACGCAGACCGTCTCGCAGAGAAAGAGTTTAGGCTTAACTACCACACGTGCCCTTCGCAGAAAGGCGATTCAAGTGCAGAACATTTTTCCTTCTCAGTTAGCGAGTCTACTGCAGAATATAATAACAACCCCTTCATCTGAAAACAATTTCATTAAATTTTTCCTAAAAGCAATAAGGTAGTCCGGCTAGGATTCCCGGAGCGACGCTAAATGCTGAACTTTCTTCATTTATTAATTCTTAATTTCTTTAGGTTGTTTGTATGACTTAAAGAATGAATGCGCTTTTGCTGAACTTTCTTCATTTATTAATTCTTAACTTCTTTCGGTTGTTTGTATGACTTAAAGAATGAATGCGCTTTTATAAAAATAAAGCTCAACCGAGCCCATAAAATTACTAAGTATTAACAGAAGTACGAGAGGGCAACACTGAAAATTGAGATAGTCTGTCGTTTTTTAGTTTCCCTGGTATTCTGTGTCTATTGCACAGTAAGTTAGTGGGTCTGCACCGACAGTGACTGTTGGGGGATACGATTTTATTTTAATCTAGGTACCTTCTACATTTGAGGCCACTGCGAAGTTAGTTTTGCACGACTCCAGTCTAGATTGTTCGTTTTTTTTTTTTCTAGTGCCGCCGTAGAACATATCCGTCTCGCTCGTACACTCTAACATGGTTCGTGATTGTAAAAAAATGTATAAACGTAGGAGAGGCTACCTAGTATCAATAAAGAAAAGTTATTTCCAAAATTATTAATTTTAGTATAAACATTTCTGAATCGCAAACTAGGCATAGGATAACAAAAATATGTTTTAAATGCCTATAATTTTATTATCTAGCAGACTCAGGTGCCATTTATCAAGAGTATACAATACAGATCTTTTACAATCACTAGAAATGTTAAAAACAGCCTTAACCTTCTGCGCGTAAAAAATGCGCTATCTCCAGAAGCGCTCGTAAAAATGATCTCGGCATAAAGTTTTCCAGACGATCTTATTGAAACTTTAGTAATCTCGTTTCAGATGCGCTTGAAGTGCTTGAAACGGGGCGTTTTGTTTAGTCTCTTCTTTAAACATGCTAGAAAAATACCGTGTTTTACTTTAATATTCATAGAACAGTAAATACATATATTTCTTTCATTTCGGAGAATTTTTCAGCGGTGTGTGCTTTCTAAAAAGTACGGTTAAAGTGAAGTAAGTGAGCACATATTGGTCAATACCTCCTTGCTAATTAACTTATTCACAAAATATTAGTGAATTAAAAACAAACCGGCCAAGTGTGAGTCGGACTCACGCATGAAGGGTTCCGTACCATTATCTATACAACATTAGACACAAAGATCGAGAAAAAACTTTACAAAATCACGTTTGTTGTATAGGAGCCCCCCTTAAATATTTATTTTATTTTAATTTAATTATTCATTTGTGAAGCGAATATACAACTACATATTCTGTGAATATTTCAAGCGTCTAACAACAGTTTTTATTAATATCGAGCAAAAACAGCAAAACTATCACGTTTGTTGTATGGGAGCCCCCTTAAATAATTTTTTTTTTGTTTTTAGTATTTTTTGTTATAGCGGCAACAGAAATACATAATCTGTGAATTTCAAATCTCTAGCTATCACGGTTCTTGAGATACAGCCTGGTGACAGACAGACAGACAGACAGACAGACGGACGGACGGACGGACGGACGGACGGACGGACGGACGGACGGACGGACGGACGGACGGACGGACGGACGGACGGACAGACGGACAGACAGACAGACAGCGAAGTCTTAGTAATAGGGTCCCGTTTTTACCCTTTGGGTACGGAACCCTAATAACGTTCTTATTCACAAAAACACGATTTCTCTAAAACACTCCTCAGCGGCAGTTTAAGGTCAGCGTGTTTAATATGTATACCCCTATGTCCAATATCAACTTTCTAGTCCTTGTCGTCACTGTGCTAAGCCGCTGACAGACAGGGCGAAACTATAAGGGTTCCTTGTTAACTACGGAACCCTAAAAACGGTAATACATACAGGCATCAAACTTGACGTGATTGTGGGACTTATTCTAATGACAAATAATAAAAAACGGCCAAGCGCGAGTACGGAGCCCCCGGTGCGCGAGTACGGAGTCCTCGGTGCGCGAGTCCGTCTCGCACTTGGCCGGTTTTTATCCTTCTAGTCCGAAGTTACCGTTTGATATGTAGTGGTGTATTTATTGTGTTTAATTTAGTCAAATTAAGAAAGGAATGATGTGTTGGTTTGGACAAATGGAGAGAATGAAGGAAGAACCATTGACAAAAGAAATGCATCGAGCTATTTTTGGTGCAAGGCCGGTAAGGGACAAGGGCAAGATATGAAGTACCCGAAACCGGCGTGCGTGTATGTAGCGACTAATTAATAATTATGAAGCGAAGGAGGTTTATCAGTGTCGCAGCAAGTGGCAAAACCCTTGTCTCTGCTTACCCCTCCGGGATACAGGCATGAGTTTGTGCGTGTGTGTAGTATCTTCCACCGTACTGAACAGCCTTGAGCCGATCCAAGGCACCAATAACGCGGGGTAACTCGGAGGACAAAACATTGAGCACGTTCCCTGGCGCCACATGTGCCCCAACTAATAACTTCGACGGCCACCGACTTGCCTTAAGAGTTGTGCCGAACGGCAATTAGTTGCCGAAGATCGCGCGTTAAATTCTTGATTGCTTCGTAGCGTGTCGGCAACGTGTCTTGTCGTCCCAGTTCTGGCAGATTAAACAGTTTTTGGGACTGTTTAGGCTTAGAAATTTTTATATCAGCGGTATCACAAAGACGGAAAGGAACGCGTTTTCAAATAAATTTTGCAGTGCATTCGATCGTTTCTTGAACATACGAGCCATTATCTGTCCGTTCAAGAAACAAAAATCACTCACTATTTACTATTAAAAAAAAAACTTTTTTCGTTAACCTGTGCAAATTATGGCAACACTAAAAGCGCAAGACATATTTTTTAGTGTTTTCAGGACTTTTTAGTTGCAATAATACGTATCAAACCTTGTTCTCTATCAACCTCCTTGAGATACAGGCTTGAGTTTTAAGTGTATATTATGTTCTTCCAGGATAATTAATTTTTATTTATTTAACACGGAGATATTACAGAAACATGCCACTTATTCTAAACTTAGATGATGAAAACATGAAGGTACTAAGCATGCATCCAAAAATATATCTCACTCAGTACTTTATTATGAGTAAGTTAAAGGTGAGGGCCGGTATTGAGTAATTTATGAAGACCTACACGAATTAGTTTACACTAATAATATGTGACAAAAGTTATGGTAACTAAATTTAAACTTTATCAGTGTTCATGTGGAGTCCTGAAGTGACTACATAACATAATACATATATACATACATAAACTCACGCCTCTATCCCATAGGGGTAGGCAGAGACCAGGGACTGCCGCTTACCACGATCCTGACAGATCACTTTCGCTACCTCAACATCCATTAGTTGTTGCATGCACGCACGCCGGTTTCGATTTTTATAACATAATAACAGTGTTAACATAATAACAGGGAGACCTGTTTCTCCCACACCAACAAACCGCTAATCAACAGCTGTCACTACGCCAAAGTACATAAAAAAATTAAACAACCAACAGACTGCTGGTGTACGAGAAACCGGGGGAAAACCAGTAGGTACATTTCTTGCGGTGGAATACTTATAAAGATTACGAAAATACCAGACTTAAGTTTTAAGACACTAGAGGGCCAGTTTCTGAATTAAGAAATTCACTACGTAAATACTTAAGTAACGTTCTGTCACGCTCTTTTCTGAGAAATTCTAACTACAGTTAACTATTTAATTAGCGAAATTCTCAATTCAGAAACCGGCCCTTAGTATGTGTCAATCGATCGTAAACAGACCTCGCCCTGAACTCCTAATAAACACGCTGACATGAGCATATTATTGTTAGGAAAGAAGTTAGATACTTAACACGCGCCCGCTTCCACATCCGACCTTAACCAAACAAACAACAGTATACAAACTCGGGAGAGTAAAATATTTTAATACATACACACAACAGCTCAAACACGGCTCCGGTCCATATGTTGACAGAAAACAGATGTTGCTGCCACTCCAAAAGTTGGAAAACGGGTTTCACTTAAAAAGTCGTAGAGACGGGAGCGCTGCAGTTGGTTTAACTACTTCTTCGGCTATTGCTAGTTCGGATTTTATACTAGCATTTTGTTGGATGCGTCCAGATCCGGGTAAAATTGGATCTAACTGGTTCTATCGAAAATGTCTGTGTCTGCTGTGTTATTATTATTATTAAAATTCTTTATTTCAAATTTTTTACTTGGTGCAAGTAAATATTGTACCTACAATAGGCTTAATACTAATTAGTATTTTATTCTAGCCAATCAATGGGTGACGAAAGAAGGTAGGGGGGTAGCGCCAAGGCGAGAATTAAGGAAATATTATTTTTAAATAATACAGATAAAATAATAAATACACTTTATACAGCAGAATAAAAGCATAACTATCACATTATAAAGTTGTAGGATAATGGAATAATACAACTTTATTAAATTGTTTGTAAATGTAAATGTAAATAGTTATTGGTATAAATAAATAGAGTTAACTTTATTAAATATGAATTTTTATAATTGAAATAAAATTAATGGAATTGAATTCGTTCGTTCCACTCTCCGTTGTGGTCCATAACGGGAGGCATTCGGAAAATTCACGAAGCTGACGAGGAAGTGACCGAGTGAATTAAAAAAAAAAATTTAAAATGTTTATTTCAAAAAAAGAACTACATATAAATCCATCTCTGGAAGCTGAATCTTCCACATGAGATTATATTGCTTCCAGAGGCCTCCCTTTCGCACTTTAATCCGCTGCATATCATACGCAAAATAAATAATAATACGTAATACCTAGTTACAAATTAAACTAAACAGATAAATAAAGAAACATTTATATGTATAGTATTATTTATTTATATGTATTTGCTTGTTAGCATACTATGTCTGTTAATTTTTTTGTGTCTTGTGGCAATTTAATAAATGATTTATGTATCTATAGAGAGTTACATACATACTTAATATGACGTGTGTGTTCACATACCTCATCGCTTGAAATTGTTTATCGTTCAAGGTCATAATCTAACAGGTTAAAAGATGACTGAAATATTGACGGTGTCACGGAAGAGGACATAAAGCGGCGCGAGGCCGTCTCGCACTTGGCCTTTGATTAAAAATATGTGTCGGGCTTTTAGAGCAAAATTACTATATTATTTATTCTCTGTAGTTGTCAGCTTTGACGTTCATTGAGTAAACATTTTGTTTTTATAGTAAATAACATTTTTTACTTTGACTTTATACTAAGAAAAGTTTGTATGTTTATACGTAGGGGGTAATCTCCGAAAGCACATATACGATTTCAAAAATTCTTTCACCAGTATATAGAATTTCTAATCTCAGGTCCTAATCCGTTAACACGCGAACGAAGTCGTGGGCACTGCTAGTTTTGTATATTTGGTCCTGACAACCCTAGACCTATTGCAGTCTAGGCATTAAACAGGTTACGAGGGCCCTTGACCAATTTTACGTACCCTACATACGTCACACTGCAGGGCACAGCCTTTCTCTCTGAGAAAAAGTATGGGCTTAATTACCACGCGTGCCCCCCGCGGATTGGCAATTTCAAGCGGTGACTCTCAGGTTTCCTCACGATGTTTTCCTTCACAGTTAGCAAGTGGTATTGCTGCAACTGCTTGGCCATTTTAAGAATACAAATTCGCGATCCTCCCATCGATATTGCTATAAACCTTATTTTATATGTACGCAAATTGTAATTGAAAGCAAATAAGCTATGCGCGCTTGAGGCGCATATCCAATGAGTTTCTCATTACCAGGACATCGCAAAATCAACGACACATTTATGAATACAGCCGCCGGTTAATAATACGAATCCGATGAATCAGATTTACATGATATTAAAATAGACCTCGAACAAGAGACTACAAAATAAAAAGATCTAAAAAACTTGTTCCGTAATGGAAAGAACACACAAAAACTAAAACTCGAACCAATTAATTTACATTGAATTCGTCAAGAGATTGTATCAGGGTTATGTCATGTTTTTAACTAATTAATTAATCAAATCTTATGAGAAACATAGTATTCGTCGAGACTGATCACAAAATTAGATGGTAAGATCCATTGAATAAAGTCTGGGACTATCATGACATCATCGAGGTTTTGTAATCTATTCTGTCTGGCAGAGTCGTGACAAGTGGCAAGCCCTGGCCTACGGGATGCAGGCGTGAGTTTATGTAATGTAAAGTACGTAGATTTCGTAACCTTGATTTCCATTAGCTGGTACCATTGCTATTTAATCGTCTTGAATGCTGTCGATCTTTTCTCAGTTTTCAAAAAAGCGTGTAACGAGCGTCTTACGTTTTTTTTTTATCCTCGCCTCAGTTGGCCACTTGATTCATTGCCGGGTTTTCTGACGAATCTTCAGCACTGATTTTGTAAAACCTCCGATGTATTATGAATCGTCGGCAAATACGCGAAAACGCCATATAATATAGCCAAGTGAAGCGTGGTAAGATTTCTGGCTGTATTTGTCCGGCTATTGAAGTAAAACGTAATATTAATCACAGCTTAGGTAAGAGGCCTTGATGAGAATTAATCAAAGAGATGCATTGTAATAGGCTTTTTCAACGACGCTGCCTACAAAAACTTGATATGGGGCTTAAAAACCTGTCTTTAACTCAGTGTTTGGACATTGACTGTTTTATTATTACCAAGTTCTATTAGGATTGTAGTCTTGCAGGCGTTGTAAATCTGGGGGCCGTCGTACATTTGAACAAACGGTCTGAGTCCGGCTGTATTTCCATTTCTCTTGTCTGATTACCGTAGCACAGGGTACCCTACTTTGGGACCAGGACAAATGATTGAGTTGTGTGGAAGTTATTATTATGTAATATTATTTCAGCGTGGGCGGGCCCACCACCAGATGTTCTGGCGACCTAGTTACGGTGGCGGGGAGTCACTGGTTGCGGGCGGCACAAAACCGGGAAGCTTGGAAAACCATGAGGGAGGCCTACGTCCTGCAGTGGGCTTCAAATGGCTGATGATGATGATTATTTTAAATGTTGGTGTTTCTAGTGTTGGCGAAGACATAAAACTATCAGTTATTTGCGTTCTGAAATAATTATAAACATTTCGAAACGCTTCAAGATCGTAAATCAATGAAATTTCTACCGACGAATAAGGATTACCGCCACCTGGGTTTAAGTTGCCATCTATTTCTATCAGAGCTGGGCAAAAAATGTAGAAGCCGAGTGACTTCAAAAGTTGTTTAACACTTATTTAGAGCAAAGAAAAAGGCAGGACAAAATCAGAAATTTCACAAAAAGCTTCGTCATATACTTAAAGGGCCACAACAAACACGAAAAGCGGCCAAGTGCGAGTCGAACTCCCGCACGAAGGGTTCCGTACCATTTTCTATATAATATTTTATTATTTCAAGCGTCTACCTGTTGCCGTTATTAATATCGAGCAAAAAACGGCGAAAAATCACGTTTGTAGTAGGGGAGCCTCCCTTAAATATTTATTATATTCTGTTTTTAGTATTTGTTGTTATAGCGGCAATAGAAATACATCATCTGTGAAAATTTCGATTGTCTAACTATCACGGTTCATGAGATACAGCCTGGTGACGGACGGGCGGACGGACGGACGGAAAGCGGAGTCTTAGTAATAGGGTCCCTTACCCTTTGGGTACGGAACCCTAACAAAAACCACAAAAACAGAACATAAAACTAAAATACTAAATTCATCAAAAATACCGTACCCACCAGACACAAAAGATCCCAAGACGCTAGCAGCGTTCCCCCGCTTCACCGTCAGCAAATCCTTTCCATCAGGCCCCGGTACGATGGCCATACCCACGACTCCTCAGTTGTTTTGCCGAAAATTTAGATTATTTATTACTTTATTGTGCTTTGCAATACGTTTTACCACTGCTCTACTTTAACTTTGCAGCATGAAAATGTCAGATCACTGAAATAACGTGGAGTATAGATGCTGCACCGACAAGCAGTCTAACTCTTATGTAATGATGACAACTTTTTATGAAATGGCTTTTTATATTTAGTACATTTTTATAACTCCTGTACATAATTAATACAAATTAACAAAGACAAAAGTCTGAGCAAACTCGTATTCTTTCTACAATTTCTCGCCAAGCTGTACGCCTCTCAACGACCTAATTTCTTCAGTCAACATTAGAAGAAAGCCCTCAGGCGCACAGAAATCTAAAACGGATGTTTAAAAATCCGGTGAAAATCACTGTCGCTATCAAAGCTCGCGTCACAAATCGTGATTACCCACCAATTAAGCAATTAGTCACCGCCTTCCGAGCGAGCGCCTGGACTCAAAGAGGCTTTATGTTTGAGTCCCTTCGAGTATAAGTCTAGTAAAACGTTTTGTTTTGTGCAATTTAAATTGGAAAAAGACTGTGTTGACTTTTATTTCTAAAATGCGCATTTCTTGAATTCATCCTCATCAGCCATTTGTCGCCCACTGCAGGACATAGGCCTCCTTCATGGTTTTCCTAACCATGAAGAGTTTTGCCATAATCGCCACGCTTGGCAGGCGGCTGATCGCAGTATGCTGGCGATCGCAGTATGCTGTTGGAATCTTAGGAAGACGCTGCTGACCTTCTCCTGGAAATTTCCTTAGTCGCCTTCTACGACATCCACGGAAGGAAATGGAGTGACGCTATTCTTAATCCGACGCCACACGGAATTCTTAAAATAACGAAATTATAATTTGCGTTTTACAAAAAAAAAATTGTTTTATGAGTCTTTCCTCAGATTTTATACAAATTCATTATATTCGACGCGCCACCAACGACGGAGCCCTCAGTAAAACCTTATCCTAGATTGAAGTATATAAATTCTATTTAGCAAATATGGTTTTAGACCTATCAAACGCCGCTAAAAAGAAGAAAAAAAAATTAAAAAAAAATGTTTATGAAAAAATTTAACTTTGAACAAACATTTTTTTAAAGTCGTAGAACATAAGTTGTTGTGGATTACGTACTCTATCCGACATGTTTCAGGAATTAGAAGAAGAAGAAAGACATTTATTATACCAACAAGCAAGACACATCACAGAAACAAAATTGCGCATTTTACGCATATTTTTAAAATGCGTAATTACGTTTTGTGTGCAATAAAGCACACATTGATACAATGAGACCATTATTTGGCACAAACATTTAAAAGAGTTCTTAAGCTATCAATCATTCGTTAATTATCGTGTCTTTCTTTTGTCGGGAACAATTTACCGGTCTAATGACTTTCCATGTCTATGTCCAAAACATCTAAGAGCAAATGGCAAAACGCCAAGGTTCTTGACTCCTAGATTTATAGCCGACCCTTTTACGTCTTAGGTTGCAGAAAAAAGGAGGTTTTAAGAAACGTTTGTGAAACAAAAATGAGTCCATCCTTCATTCACAGCTTCAGGCCGACTTGCATCATTTCTTAAATGACACTTTAGCGGCAATTTAAATTCAATTTTGTACGAAGAACTTTAGCTAAATGCCTTATACCCACGATTAACAAAGTGGTGCAAATCGCATTTAACCTACTGTTTGATCCAATGTGTTTTAATTTATTTTTAAACGCACGGGTACGAACCTCGAATTCTTGAACACGAACCGTAGAATTTTTCTTTCTACGTGAAGCTTTCCTTCTGTTTGATCTTCTGAAAACGTTAAGTAAATGGGTACACATAACTTTCACACACAAATACTAGCTGCTTCATACAAAAAACTGCTCTAGCGAACGGATGAACCTACTAATATTTAATATCACGATTTTAGAGCAGTCCCGTAATAAGAACTCCCCAATTGAATTCTACGGAACCTACATGAAGCAGCCTAAATGATAGGTATAAGCAACCTATTTAATAAACTTTCCATTTCAAGGCACAGGCCTTCTGTCAGAGAGAGCAGGAGTAACCATTGCAAAGGTTTCTTAGAAGTCTAACGACGAAATTACGTTTTTATTTAAACTGCAGTAAGGCACCTTTTAAATTGTGATTATTTCAATAAATACTTCTGTCTTATCTTATGTGAAATCTCGAAACTCAATCGATAGTTCACATAAAGTGAGTATTTATTAAGTACTTTTTTATACATACATTCATACATACATAAACTCACACCTGTATGCCAGAGGGGTAGGCACAGACCAGGGGCTGCCACTTACTTTCCATACTTTTTTATATCATGCGAAATCTCGAAACTCAGTTCACATAACGTAAATATTTATTGTTATGGAACCAAATTCAAAGATACAAATCGGAGTTTCCGGTGTTTCGTAGCGCCTTACTTGACGCACAGCGTCATTGTAAAGCGACCACAGTGATTTCTCACAAGTAGACGCTAAACGTTTCATTGACAAGAAAAAAGTGATTTAGTTCATTTCCTTCAAAGAAGCAGTTCTTCTTAGTAGTTCATAGTTCACTATCGTTCATCAGCTATATTTTATTTCATCTCTCGTATCTTTTGATGACTCCTGTTATATTGCGAATTAACTAATTAACTCATCAGCCTGTACTCGTCCAATCCTGGATATTGGCCTCCCTGAGGCACGCCACTTCTTTCTGTCCTCTGCCACCGTCATCCAGCCGCTGCCAGCAATCTGCGTCAGATCGTCGTCGGTCCACCGAGCTTGTGGGCGTCCTACGCTACGTTTGCCAGAATAAAAAATCGGTATTAAAGTAAATGAGGTACAATAAGAAAATTAATGAATGAGTTGTTTTACGAAACGCTACTCCTAAAGTTAAAACGCTAGGGAATAAAGGGTGTAGGTTTAGATCTTTTAAGATCGTATTTAGAAGGAAGGGTCCAAAAAGCAGACGTAAATCGTATTAAATCCTCGGGTTCACTTGTAAAAATAGGAGTCCCGCAGCGATCTATCTTAGGGCCGCTCCTTTTCCTAGTCTATATAAATGATTTAACGTTTATGGTACAAAACATGTCTGAGATAGTGTTATTTGCTGATGACACGTCACTTATTTTTTAAAATAAGGAGACAAGAAAATAATCTTGACGATGCAAATAATGCTCCCTCGCAAGTACTAGATTGGTTCACAGCAAATAATCTGCTGCTAAATTCTAAAAAGACAAAATGTATAAAGTTTTCCTTACCTAACGTACGAGTAGTTGAGAACAACATAGTAATTGGACATGAAAAACTAGAATTTGTAGATGATACTGTATTTCTGGGCATCACAATCGATGCAAAACTACAATGGGGTCCACATATTGTAAAATTAGCACACAGACTTAGCTCTGCAGCATATGCAGTGAAAAGAATTAGGGAACTCACTGACGTTGCAACTGCTAGGCTTGTTTATTTTAGTTACTTCCATAGTATTATGTCCTACGGTATACTACTATGGGGCCGGGCAGCAGACATTGAGACTATCTTCATCTTGCAGAAGAGAGCCATCCGATTTATTTACAAGTTAGGTAGTAAGGATTCGCTAAGAGATTTCTTCAAAGAAACCAACATCTTAACAGTTGCATGTCAATACATTTATGAAAATATTATGTACGTTAGAAAAAATATCAAAGACTTCGAAAATGTTGGTGGCCATCATAATGTTAATACTAGAAATAAACATAAATTGTCATTTCCACGATATAGACTTGCAAAAGTTAACACATCCTTTATGGGGCACTGTATAAGGTTCTACAACAAAATTCCTCAAGATATATTAGAGTTACCTCCAACGCGATTTAAAAAATGTGTTAAGCACATTCTGTGCAAAAAGGCTTACTATAACATCAAGGATTATTTAGAAGATAAAGATGTTTGGCATTAAACAGTAGATTAATATTATTTAAAAGACGATTGTGACTAGTGTTCAACACATTCATGACTAATATTTTAAGTTGAAAACTCTGTTAATTAAGTTAAAACGTGTTTTGAAAAGAATAAATGTGGAGTTTCTTTGTTAGCTTCTTCTCCACATAATCCATTAATTGTGAAACTAACAACTTTGACGTTCATTAAGTAAACATTCTGTTTTTACAATGAATAAAAATATTTGAATTGAATTGAATTGAAGTGAAGTCCCTCATTTGAAGCATACATCCGCGAACTACACGCGTCTAATCACAAGACAATTGATTAGTATGCCACGCACCCGCGATTCAGTATAAAACGCACATTTGAATAACCACAATCTGTCCGCAACGAGCTTCGAATAGGGATTAGTCAGTTAACGTATACAATGTGCACGTCCGAAGGTAGATGAACGAGTGTACAATGCCCGGCTTAAAACTTGAACAAAAGTCCGCGCAGTCGGGACAGATTTGCGATGGGCACGTAAGAGCATTATTTTTTTTTGTCTCTTAATTTGACTAAATTAAAGTTCGCTGATTTGTATCTAAGTCACATCCCGCGTCCCACGCAAATAAGAGTCGAAATACGTACGTGCGAAGTCAAAATCATTTGGTCAAGTTATTTGTCGGGCATTGTATTCATTATCAGAGCCTCATTAGCCTAGCTGCCAGTTGCTTGCCCCTTGACACAGAGGTCGTAGGTTCTGCTCCGGTCTCCGTGTGGTTCTGGGGGTTTTGCCATAATCGCCACGCTTGGCAGGCGGGTTGGCGATCGCAGTATGCGGTTGGAATCTCAGGAAGACGCCGCTGCCCGCCTCCCGGTAATAATTGATTTCCTTAGTCGCCTTCTACGACATCCACGGAAGGAAATGGGAGTGACGTTATTCTTAATCGGGAGCCACACGGAACAAGGCGCCAGACTGAGGCCACAAATGACCTCAATCTGGATCTATTTCCATTTTTGTAATGTTTGTGGGAGCTATTTTGGGACCAGGACAAGTGATCTTGTGTGCAAGTTATTTTTTCCTTGCCTGGTTACCGTAGCCCAGGGTTTCCTAGTTTGTGACGGACAACCGGGACCAGTGACTATATTTAGAAGTGTCTGCAACATGAATTACAAATTTTTGGTTGAGAGCTCCTTACACCGAACGTAGGCGTCTGAATACCTAGCAAGCGATCTCGAAACAATAGCTTGAGTATAATGCTTCGGTCACACATAACCACTAATTGCTGCGAGTGCCTACTCGCCGCGAGTATTCGCTGTGTGTGACAGGCTAATCTATGCGAGTAGATTCACTCGCCGCGACTAGAATAGAGCTTGTTCAATTTTACTCGCTGCGAATGCGCACTGGGACTGTTGAAATTCTCTTGTAGAACTCGCCGTGTGTGACAGGCAGGCAGCTAATTGTCGCTGCGTCTAGTATTCGCGGAGAGTGCACTCGCAGCGACTAGACGCTGTGTGTGACCGAAGCATAATACACCCACTGCAGTTCTTCTATGAGCTTGCTCAGTATTGCCCGGTCAATTATAGTGAAATATGGCGCGCACGCCGGCACTGCAATGCACGCTGCTTTTATTTTGATTGAGTAAAACAAAAATTGTGCGGACAGAATATTTTATTGCTGGTTCCGCTGGAAGAGCGACAAATATGTTGGTTATTTAAATCTGGATATTTGGTTATACGGGTATGTTTCATCAATGAAGACCACACTGATGCTACATACGCTATGGACGCGATGCGACGCCGAGAATGGTGGGGTGGGTCTCATTATTTGCACTGAGAATAACCATTGACGTTTATTCTGATACTACATGTATCACTATTTCCATTGCGTTTTTAAAATCGCGACGCCGACTTCACGGTCGCTTATCAGACGCCGCAATTTCCTCTACCAATAGATACCTAGGTACTGGCCACTTGAGAATGTTTTTGATTGATTAATTGTCAATAAGTCGACAGTGATACGTAAACATTCTCTTGTGACTGGAACCTATAAATTTCCATAAATAAAATGGAATTTTTTGACAATTCTATGCGTTTTCATAAATCGCTTATAATGGTAATACTGAGACTGTTTGTTAGAGAAATCGGGTATCACTATTTCCTTTCGATGTTTTTCACGTCAATGGCTATTGTGAGACGGATTTGCATAAATCTGTCAGTATCAGAATTTCCATTCCAATGGAAAATGGAAGTAATGTGACCCACCCGAATGGTGTACACACTTGTCACACGTGACGTGACGCCTATTTGGCATCAGTCGCTGTTTTCACCTCCCGAGATGCACTAATATTTTGTATAACCTCCGAAGAACATGATGGATGATTTCGAGACCGAATTTGACCTTAAATCAGTGCAGTCGACAGCTGATCGCCCTTTCAGGTTTCGTTGCAAAATTCGTTCGCAACGTAACTGGTTACAGTATACGTCTTAAAGATGGATGTGCTGTTCACCGCACCTACGTCACTTCCACCTACGATAGTGGTACTGTCGGCAGCAGATGAGACGACATCCAGCTTTAATTACAGATTTGTTATGGGCCACCGTCCAACAAAAATGTACACCTCACTGTACAGTTGCCAGCACATCAACCTTTACACCTGTGCACTCTACTCAGTTACGTTACGGGTGCCTTTGCAACTACAATGAGGTCGATGTGCTGCCGAGTGTACCATACCAACTATACCATCTAATACCAATATGATTACTCGCCTAGAAACGATTTGAACGAAGTTTTGATCGTTTTTTTTCGGTAGGTAGGATGCTCAAAGTAAACCTATTTGCCTGCCTATCAGTTCTCTAACCTAGCTCTGTAAATCCAAAAGGATGCCTAAACTGTTCAGTTCAACATCAGCACAAACCTCTCTAGGTAGGTAGGAATACCACAGTTAATTTGGACTAAATATCTATTTGCCTCTCGCTCGGCTAACGGAAATATAGACTCGATGCAATAGTAGTGTACAGTTTCCAGACCCTTTATTACTTAAATGTGCTCCAAATTTTAAGAGTGCTAAGATTGCAGAAACAATTCCTATAAGATACAATGATTGGAGGCTGCGCGGGGCTGTAGAGCCTGCGTACGTTGACCTTTAAAATAACAACATTCGTTCGGTAATACGTTGATTTCATTCGACAATGACTTCTGATTCTTGCACTTCGTGGTTCAAAACGAGTTTCTTGTGATTATATTTCGTCTTCTTGGGGCCTGTCTCATAGAACTACAATTCATCATGGTTTACTATGACAATTCTATGTACATTGCTAAGTCGATTAACCCCAAAGATTAACAGGTAGGAAGAATCGCTCGTAGCCCCGGCTGCCTGAGGAATCGCTCGTAGCCCCGGCTGCCTGAGGAATCGCTCGTAGCCCCGGCTGCCTGAGTGATCTTAAACGATCACGAAGGTTAAGCAACACAGGGCGCGTTCAGTGTATAGATGGGTCGCCGTCTATGCCTAACGCTAGTGGCATTTTTCCGAGCGGTTCCGTGCTTCGCAAGGCACGTTAAGCTGTTGGTGCCGGCTGCCGTCGATAGATGGCAGTCGTTAAGCCAAGTCAGAGGCCTTAAGGCGGCTTGACACCTTCTGACAGTAGACGACCCACTAGTCTACCAGCCTCCACCAATCCGGACTTGGCCCCCGTGGTGGAGTATGGCCTATACCTTCCTCAGGGAAGAGACCCGTGCCCCTCGGTGGGGACATAATGGGTTGATGATGAAGACTGCTAAATAATGTACATCGAATTGTCATAATAAACTACGAATTGTAGTTTTATAAAACTCGGCCCTGGCTGTCATTTGTAGTTCTTTAGCTCAATTATTTCGCTGGAGGTAACTCTGCTTATTGACAGCTGAAAGGCTCTTCTGGGTATGCAGGTACTTCAAACTAGGTAGTCTAAAAAGGAAGAAGGATCATGGATTAGGTAGGTACGTACGACAAATTAATTTGTAGGTGTAGTTACAGTACTGAAATCTACGGGGAATCAAGAGGTTCGAGAAATACCTACCAGTGCTAACTATTGCGTAGGTACTAGTTACCTGGCTACTTTAGTTAAGTAACTCTAGCGAGATGATAAATAAACATACGTTTAGGTAAATAATAAAGCAAAGTTTATATCGAAACTAAGTATTTACTGGGTACACTCCCTTGCCTTCGAAACTTTGAACGGACATGCGCGATGCAGACTTTTCAAAGTAAACAAACAGTTGCTCTAAAGTTACTGAAGCAGGCCAAAACAGAAATAAACTTACCTTTAAACGTTCCAAGTCGAAATCTAACCAGAAAAAGCGAACGAAGAAATAATCCACTTAGATTTTTAACACAGGCATTCCACAGTAGCACTGGCTCAAACTTGAAACTAACACGATCACTAATGTTAAACCACTTTTTATGTGAAAATAACACTAAAATACGTCAGAAACAAACTAAGAGTAACAGTTGTATGTTGTACAATAACTTGCACGTAACTTCGGATGTCTTTTCGCACGTTTTATCACGTAAAAACTTTAAAAATCGCTGTAAACAACCGGAGCTACTGTCGGCACGCGACGGCCATTTTTGCCGAAAGCACCGTAGAGGTCCGCATAGCTGCCACCAGAGGGAGCAATTTGTTTTGCCGCACGCAACTTTGAAGAAAATAAGTTTAGTTTTTATCGTGTAGCAGTAAAACCAATTATTGATCAGCACTAAACGGTTTTCTCATCGTTCTGGAGTGATGATAGACGTAGCTAAAAAGATAACTACAAAGATAGATACAATAACTCGAAAACCTTTCGATACTGAGGAATTTTTATTTTTAAGGCTGGCAACACGTTTAAGAAATTGCAGTGCAATGCTGCCACCACTTACGAATCATTTTCCCGTAAAAAAGGCGAAATTTCGGTGCCCATGCTCAACTCAACTCGAAGCAACAAATAAATGTAATAGGAACTGGTATCTACATAACAGGTTTATTTTTTAGACGTGCAATTCTAGTTCTGCGCAATTAAGAATTCGCAATACAATAACTTTTCTTCTTAGAATTATTTCCTACATTCCTAGTTGACTTGTTACATTAATTAAGTCGCTGTTTCTTTCTTAGCTACTTTGGATAAAAAGGTTTTGATTTTATTGATATTTTTTATAATATCATTATCTACATTCTTTTATTTATTTAAGTTAACATAATGTAGGTACAGTTAAACGGTCTTATTTATAAAAACACAATTCCTTAAAACGCTCGATAAACGCCGATTAAAAATAGTGTGTGAGATTTTACAAGGAAAAGACGCAACCAAAGATTTAAAAAAACCAGCCAAGTGCGTGTTGGACTCGCGCACGAAGGGTTCCGTGCCATTATCTATACAACATTAGACAAAGATCGAATTTGAGAACAGCGCCATCTATAAAAACCAACAAGAAGCGTTTTACATTGACATTTAACGACATGACATCGGCGCTGTGAGGGTTACATAGATGGCCACTAGATGGCGAGCGCTGTCTTTAGACAACGTTTGTTGTATGGGAGCCCCCCCTTAAATATTTATTTTATTTGGTTTTTAGTATTTGCTGTTATAGCGGCAACAGAAGTACTAGCTATCACAGTTCTTGAGATACAGCCTGGTAACAGACAGACAGACAGACAGACGGACGGACAGACAGACAGTGAAGTCTTAGTAATAGGGTCCCGTTTGGCACCCTTCGGGTACGGAACCCTAAAAAACAACTTCTGAGGACTGCTTTAGAGGAGTCGTATATATGTAGGTAGATATATAATTACGCTAATAGACAGTTTTGTCAGAAAATTCAAGAAAAAAAGTAAAGTTTTCGGTTCTGAAGCCGCAGATAATAATTTGTCCTGCTTAGAGATCTTTTTTTTATCACATGGTTTTAAGCGTTGTCTATTAGTTGGAACCAAAGCAGAAAAACAACTAACTTGGACAAAATATTTGACAAAATTGCAAGTTGCGGAAGATGACATGGAAACTATGAAAGGTCATAGAACAAAAGTTTATTGTAAATGACAGGCCTTAAATGATCAGTTCCAGAATGCTCGTACACAACGTGTTATTGAAATGACGCAAAGCTGAAAAGAGTTTCTTCGGTATTGATATTAAACCACTTCCATAATAAAAGTTTATTTATACTTAAGAACGAGAAAATAACATAAATTACCGAAATTACTCTATCTTAGTCTAAGTCAACATTATTATCAATAAACTAGAAAAAAAAATCTTATCAAAAAACCTACGTCTGTTTATAATTTGACAATAGCAACATTGTAGGTATTATCTGTCAGTGTCAAAAATCAAAATACGAAAATGTAAACAAACAAAACAGACAAGTGTCGGACTTAGGTACGGAAGGTAAACAATCCTTACTTTTATTCACATTTTCGTTTCTAAAGAAACAATTGAAATGTATCTTGGATTGCCTGGCACTGGCATCAAATCTCTGCAGTTCTGTCGTGCTTATTTGTCCATCTTTGTCTTTTTAATTTGTAGCACTATCGATCGAGCAGCGACGCGTGTCGCCTGTTAAAGTGCACGATGTAAAGAAGTCGGTCATCCAACGATGTGCTGTCGACAGTACGTACTGCTATCAACCGCTGGTTTCACATTGGGCGTTAATCATAACGTCATCACATCATCATTAATGGTTTTCTGGAAGAAATTAGTTTTAGCAATAAGACCGCCAATTGTGCTGTACTGGTGTACTTACAATAAAGAATACTCCATCTATCATCGGACCGGTAGTTTCATACATTTACTAAGACCATTGTGTGAACATTATACAAATACTAGTTCAATACCTTTGTGACATTGTAGTAGCAGGATACCACTCACTAACGGTGCAGGAAATCATCGTAAGGAAACTCTAGTATCTGAGGTAGTTACATACCTTAGCGCTTAGTTATATACCTTAGGCCCAACTATGCGACTAAGTGCTGAAATCTCAGTTCTAACTCGAACTACTAGTTCTATGATGTTGTGCAATTACTGTTATTGTCCAATGTGAAAGTGGTAAACTATACTGGCGTCTATTTGTCGGGTATTTTGTCCCACCTTTGACCAATCACCATTAGGATACATCATCTTGTCCACTGTAGCGTGGGCAGTCACTTTAGTCCTAACATAATTATAATAGTCGGATTTACTGTTGACCTGGTTTTATAGGGAAGTAGGTCCTCTGTAATCAATATGATTGTACAGTACATTGTCCATTTTCGCCAAAAATGGCTTTTACGACTTTTCATCCTCAAAGGGTTGACCTATCAAATTATTTTCTATATTGAGCTGCGCGTCATCTTATCCTCGGCGGGCTACAACTGAAAGTCAGTGCTTTGCCCTTAGGCAAATGCGAACACTGAGGTGTGGCCCTTTTGTATACCTATGCATACATACATTAAAGTACATAATACATAGTTGGGACGTCATTTGCCCAATTGATTCTTAATTGTTTTTACTATAATGTTTATTTTTGTGCATATTTTAAGGTTTTTGTGTGTATTCCTGTATTTATGTCCTTACAAATATAGTTTCTGTCTGTCTTAAACCACTCTCTATAGCTAGCACCTCCGATCATCCCAGCATCAAAACAGTATGACCATTTTATTATTAATAGTAAACAGGTTAAAGTAGGTATCAGTATTATTGAGATTTTTATCGTTAACCTTTTGCAAAAAATATTGTTAAAAGAAAGTTACTTAATTGTTTTTCTTCCATTGGTGATTATTAAGATTTATAATATTATAATAATTAATAATTCCCCGTAAATCAAGGTCTATTTAGGTAGTTGATTGCGGTTCGAGTCTGTTTTCTACATCTGTTCTGTTGCATAGTCTATCATCGTGCATTATCATCACTGAGGTCCAAAGATGACCGTTTCTTTTAGATTTCATTAAAGATAGCTAAGTACAGTAGCTTTTCGACCGGTACCAGCTATTAGCCAAGTACCTATCCTATATAAAGAACGCCTATTATACTACACGAAGCCTCTCCTGTTGTTGTTAACCATCAGGGACACAGAACACAACATCAGGGATGTGATTTGGGACTGAAGCAGAAAACTGGAGCGTGTAGGTAGTTTGCATTGTAAATAAAACACGTTTTGCAATAGGTATAATTGCGGCTTGCGTGCAGTTTTTTGCGGCGGGAGAACCGCTCGTGGGTCAAGAAAAAGCTGTAATGTTTGTTTTGAATGCAAGTGACAATACAAAGGTTAAAATGCTGTTAGCGTACTAAAGGGTGATTTTATAAGAGTTAAGTTTTTCAAGTTAGCAGCGTTGGTTGGTAATGGCATCCAAACGTCATCTGTCAAAGTGAAAAGTATAATTATGATGCAAATTGAGTTTTTTTATTCGATTTTTAAAAAAACTACGCTTAAAAAATCACCCATTAGAAACCAGGGGTAAGTCTCGGAGCCATGTGTAACAACTAACAGTGCACTTCCACTACTGCTGTCCAAAACATTCTCTGTAATAAGTTCTCCCAAGTCGCAATACATTTCTGAGCGCCCGATACTTTCAAAACAGGTCAGCCGATACCCTCCGCTGCAGTAAAACTGTTATAACACTGAAATGGAGTTTTGTTGAGCAATTTCAAGTGTTGTTAGTTGTAACACCCCTGGGATTGAAAAGAAGTTTGATTGTTTTGCAGTCTATGAAGAATTCTTTGGAGATGGAATAAAGTTATTGCTAACCTGGACATAAGCTATTGATAGACTTGAGGGAGACTAGACAGGAGCACTCTAGCGAATGCTCATCACAAGTAAAATCGTTTTAGCGAGCATTCTAGCGAAACGACAGTAAAGCTTGTTGCTTTGTGCCGAGCCAAGTAATTTTGTCGTTTCACCGTGCATTAGTACGCTCTAGTAGAGCGTTGCTGGATGATCGTGAAATTATTCGAAGCCATGTTTGGCTCTATGCTTGGCTCTGTTCGTTGTTCAGTTCGACAAATTTTAAAAACCTATGTAGAGGCTAAAAATTCCACCCATGCCGGGACTTGAACCCGTGACCTCCGGCTAACCAAGTGATGTAAATTTCTTCAGCCAGATGTCGCTGCCTGTATCTAATTCAGAGAAGTTTGTAAAGAGGTTCGAAACGCCGATGCCTGCACTTGCCCATTAGCTCAGTTGGGAGAGCGCTGGCACGGTTAGCCAGAGGTCACGGGTTCAAGTCCCGCCATGGGTGGAATTTTTAGCCTCTAAATAGGTTTTTAAAATTGTCCTCAGCACGGGTTAGTGCAACAAAATAATAATAATCAGTCAGACAAATTTAGAAACGGCGAATGCTCGATGTTCTGTTACACTTGAATGCTCAGAGGTCTAATTACCATGCACCATCCATATCCCGTCGGAATCCTGACGTTTGCGATAGCAATTACCTAGTATTGAATTTGACAGTTAGACGATTGGAATCGTTCAGAATGTGTGGTCTATCACCACGTTTACACGATTAGTTAAAGAAAAATGATCCTGCTTATTTTATTTTCTCTACGGCTAATACTTTCCATGATATAGGTACCTACCTGTCGAAGTCATTCTAGTCACATGGTATAAAAACCCGTCACACAAATCGAGCTCTATGACGTCACAACTTGTAGATAACGCCTCATAATCTATTTTATCAATATTTGAGTTATCTCCTGAAATTATGTTTTTATGCATCTACGCCCTTTTAGAATACGGTGTTTGACACGATCAACAATACAGTATTTCATATGCTCGATTAAAACAAAAATTACAATATCTCGGAAAATGTATCTCTTAGTCAATTACTAGTTATTACAATTTTTAAATAGATTAAACATACAAATTCCGTTTTAAAAGTAACTCATTTGATATTTTGTCAAATAGTACCCAATTCAACGAAAAAACAAAATCTTATAAGACCAGAAAAAAACCCGAAAAATACTTTTTCACTTCTCATGCTCTAAAAGTTCGTCTTTATGTCGTGCGTAGGCGACATAAAGTCGCTTTTTATGCTCTAGAGCATAAAGTAAAATCTTCGTCGAAGACCAAGGCAATCGCTGCAACAGCCACACGAACATCTTTAACTTCATACAACAACCTCTTTATTTTATTTCGTTTCGTTCGTATTCTAAGACCAAGGCAAAGATACCAACAGCCAAAGTACACAATAAAACTTCATGAAATAAACTTATAATTTGTATTTCGTCTCATTTATTATTTTTTATATTTGTTTATTTTTCAATTTAGTAGATCAGTATAGTATTTAAGCCATAACAACAACTTATCATAGTTATAAAAAGAAAATGTTTTTATAACTGAGCAGTATGTAACGACCTTAAGTCAGGTGTCACGTCCCTACAGAAAAAAAAAAGAAAAAAAAGTTAATTGGCGGGAACCATAATTATTTTTTCATTGTAATATTTGTGTTACAACTTAAAATTGTTTTTTGATTAACGATAAATAATGTCGTCAATCGAAGTGAAAAGTAGAGTGTACAACTCGTCCATAAAACCCATTTTACACTCGACTTTATATCTATCCTCGCTCGCAAGCTCGCTCGGATGGATAAACGTCTCGAGTAAAATGGTGCGTTTTATGCACTTGTTGTACAATCTACTATTTCAACACACCTGCTCGTAAAGTAGGTCTTATTACAGCGTATTTACACTGATAATGCAGAATATTACCCTCAGAACACAAAAATAAGTGTTCTGAGATATTACCCATGCCGTGCCTTTTACATTACATTATCGCACTAGTGCCTTTTCATTACATATCTTTTTAAATATTAGCAAGAAGTATTAATGTTTCGAAAACAGCTAAGTAGTTATTTGCGTAAATATAAAATTAAATTCAAAATGTGATAAATAATTAAAGAATTTCATGAAACTGCTTGTTAGCTTGTTGGTATTTATATTTTGACGGTGTATTTTTACCTATAAATACCCAATTTCAAAATTTATAAATATGTGGCTGATTAGCTACTTTGCCGGTGCCCTTATCTCAGACTTGCGCGCGCATGCAGCGCTGAGCGCGCGAAAAAATAAAATTACGGCCGCCATCTTTTAAATGGGTTTCTGTTTGTTAAGTTTATTCACAGTATTGCATTTCGTTAGTGTTGTTTTTTTATTTACTTTTCCTCGCAAGTGTGATGAAAAACGTCGTATGAAACACGTGAGCATTGGTCATTACACTTCTCGTCTCCATTAAGCCTTCGCCTTCGGCTCAGGCTTAAAAACCGACTCGAGTGTAATGACCAACATACCACACTTGTATCATAATGTACTATTTTGAGGTTTTCTACTTTTTCTAAAAACAATAGCACTCCAATCTAACTTTGATGCTAGTTCTCCATTGTTTGGTGCCGAAATATAATATCTATTCCGGCCGTTTCACTTGCTTGAGTCTATTAGGTAACTTTTCCGTTTTCCAGAGGGAGACCATGCCTTTAGTAAATATTAATTTATTCATCAAAATAATGTCACATTTTACAGCAGCTCAAATAATGCATTATCTATTTGGTCAAAAATTTAAACTATGAATTATGCGTCCGAAACAGAACAGACTGCTCTGTGGTCAGAAACAAACAATAAAAAAAACGTACAAAGAATATTAAAACTCTTAGGATCGCTTGCAGAAGCACGCTAAACCGATTTAAGTCGAAATTTTGACAGTTCTTCCATACATTATCTGTCAAAATGTCGACTTAATTGAACTAAATCTCGGTTTAGCGTGTTTCTGCAAGCCACATTTAAAATTTAAGAGTTTTAATATTCTTTGTATACCCTATGGGATAGTTGTAGTCTATAGTTGTTCAATATAAAGATATTTAATAATACATTTGATACTTGGAATTCCTAAAACACGTCCATTCGACCTTTTGTTTTGCATTAACTTTTATTCCAAGAGCTTTTTCTCATAAATATTTTTCGAAAATTGCTTAGGTGCTCTACCCCGGCCTCCGTTAACCACCTAACTTTGATGAGTTTGCGATACGATTTGCTCGAAGAAAAGATGTCGATATGAATTATTATTTCTATTAAAACCAGAAAAGTTTTTTAAAATTAAGTAAGTATTTAGTACCATTAACTTGATAACCTAACGCAAACCAAGAGCCGTTTGATAGATCGATTGATTAAATTGATTGATCGATTGAAAAATTCTTTATTGCACTAAAGAAACAATTTTGTACAATGGCGAGCTTAATACTAGGCAGTATTTCTTCCAGCTAACATACGTTGATGTGGAGATGGGGTAGTGCCAGAGAAAATTGTGGGAGTAATACAAAAATAAATACATAGACTGGTTGATAAACTTATAAGATTATTATAATGTGACTACACTTAAGTAATAAATTATTATATTATGGGTACTAAAAGAAACCTATTAATTGCAAATGAGAAATATTACTTGCATATATATAGCCTAATAATATAACTACGTAGATACGGGATATCTCTATTGACGTCCACAGTCCATAGAATTTGCTACAGGCCCCGCCCTGGATTAATCCAGCTCTGTGGATGTGCTGTGCTGTCGACTGTACATTCGTACCTACATGACAAGCGGGCAACTGTACATATCGTTTGAGATAATGTCAAAACAAACCTGTAACAAAAATTAATAAAAAAGTTATTACAAAAATTAAAACCAAAGCCTCGTTAAAAATTCGACGGAAAATGTTCTAGGTTGTGACGGCAGTCGGCCGGGGCAGGAAAAGTTGTGAAATTTCTGCCCGGGACACGGGCACGACGAATTTCCAATCCGAACAATGTTTAACTTCAAACTTTGCTTAGGTAAGGGGTCTGTCGAATTGTCAGGCAGCATCGAATTACTAAGAAGTCCTTAATTATGATGTGTGTTATAGTGTTAAAGCTACGCGTAGGAATAATGACGGTAGGACTAGTCCACCCTCAAGTCCACCGATTCAAAGTCGCGACGAAACGGGCTATGCTCGGGGTCTCATTGATGGATCACATCAGAAATGAGACAATTCGCCAAAGAACTAACCTGTAAGTTTACCAATAAAATAAGGCGACTGACGCTTTTTAATGTATTTTGTTTTCTGGTGTGTACAATAAAGTGTTCTAATCTAATCTAATCTGACATAGGCCGGTAAAGTACATTTAAATATACCCAACTTTTGTCGGAAGAGGACCGGCCCGGTTTCGGTCTGCGCTTTTGAGTATTTTAGTTCAAAAATACCCCATTTTCTTTTTCCAAGTCTGTGATGTCCTCTTCTGATTACCATACCACAGGGCAGTCTCGATTGGTACCAGACATAACATTTATAATAATACAAGCGGTGGTAGCGGAGCGGTAGAACTCCGGCTTCTCATTCAGGAGCGTCATGGGTTCAAATACCGGCATGTACCCGGACTTTGTTTTCTAAGTAACGTACATTTGTGAAGTTGTAGTAGCAATACCACTAGCTAACGGTGAAGGAAAACGTCGTAAGGAATTCCTATTTTCTGAGGTATTTACATACTTTAGCGCTTGCTACGTACAATGGTCCAACCATGAGGCTAAGTGCGGAAATCTCAGGTCTAACTAGCGTTTACAATGTTGTTAAAAAAGAGACAGTTGAAATTCCTTTGTTTTCCGACGCTAATAATATTCTATTTAACCGAAAGAAATATGTAAGTATTACACAATGAGTTATAATGCTTCCTAGCGAATAAATCACGCTTGCTGCTAATGCCTGCTTGGACAACGTTGGCTGCGAGTGGATGAGACGAAAAGAAGCGTAGTAAAGAAAAGGGCAAAAAGTTTGGAAAAAGGAAGGTATTTAACCTACTCTTTGCGTTAAAAACAATCTCGATTGGACTCGTCGCCCGTTACGTAACTGAGTAGAGTGCAAGCGTATAAAGATCTGACTCTCCAATATGACTCCAAATGAAAATACATTTGTACAAATCTCTAGGTATACATTCACGTAGCCTGAATTGGAAGTAATTTACCGAAAATTATTTTAGAAAGGATTCGTCATTTTTAGGAAAAAAATGGAACACCTTTTAAGATCACTTTGTGGTCCGTCCGTCTGTCTGTTAAGACCCTTTATCTCGGAAACGCGTGGATCGAGTTTAAATTAAAACTCGGATCTACAGTCCCTTCAAGCTGCAAAAAACGTAGGTAAGTATATTTCGACCCTCAAGGGAATCAAAATTTACAGGGTACTTTCCGTTGACCAGCGTCCGTTGACCAGATTACGCGCACCAAATCCTGAGCGATTCCAATCGTATAACTGTCAAAGTTCATACTAATTTGACAGTTAGACGATTGGAATCGCTCAGGATTTGGTGCGCATAATTAAGCCCCAGAGCTATGAAATTTGGCAAGTAATATCTTCTTACACTACAAGTACAGCACCGGTAGTAAGTACGATGCCACGAGTCACGCGTTTTATGGCACTAAAATGTCAGAATTCTACAATTATACAGGGACGCGTTGTCTTTGAACAATGAAAACCAGAAAACCGTATTTTCAGGTATAATTGAAATATTCTCAGTTCAACAACAATTTTTCACAAAACAACTCCACACTATTTTTCATTATCCCAACTGTCAAAAAAAAACCGCGGTACATTCCAAAGTCCGTTCCGAAACCTCCTTTCAAAAACCAACAAGTCTTGTTACATTCAAGATTGAATAAAATTAATTAATTATAACAGATATTATGCTGTTTACACATGTAGACATATTATTGGCAAAACAAAACAGTAATATATTATAGTATTCTTACACAATGTACTGCGTAATCGCGACTTTTGATATTTAAAACACGCGACTAGCGTCGTTGTACTACCCATGCTGGGAAAAATCTGAAAATGTGTAATTAAATCATTAAAAAAATTGTCCGAAGCTCTGGAAAAACTGTGAGACTCGATTCCTGAACTATATTTTATAGTAAGTACCTACAAATTTATACGGAACCCTCGGTGGACGAGTCCAACTCGCACTATCCGTTTTTTTTTCGTATAAGTACTTTTTTCTTGTGTAAATATAAACTCATAAACTCACGCCTGTATCCCAAAGGAGTAGGCTGAGACCAGGGACTGTCACTTGCCACGATCCTGACAGATCGTTTTCGCTTCCTCAACATTCATTAGTCGTTGCATGCACGCACGCCGGTTTCGAGTACTTTTTATCTTGCCCTTTGCTAAAACACTCCCTATTTGGTCGAAGTATGTCCGCCTGGGTCGTCCCTTACCGGCCCTTCGCCCACATTTGCTATGTGTTTCGTCAATCTTTCTTCCTTCATCCTCTCCACATTTCCAAACCAACGCAACATTCCTTTCTCAATTCTAGTCACTACATCCTCTTTCACAACGTTATCTAATCAAGCTATTGCGTATTCTGCCATTCAAAGTAACACCAGACATACTTCTCAAGTATTATCATACTTCACCTTATTTATACTGCATCAATCCTACTTTCTTGCTTCTTTTGCCATACCCAAGTCTCACCATACATAAGTGTTGGGACCATCACTCCATAATATTATGGATAGCCAATCTAGCTCTTTTGGAGCTCTTTTTTCTTGTACTCATTATGATTTCTTTATTGCACAACAGAAAGTATACAAAAGGTGGGCTTAATGGTGTTGGCATTTTCTACCAGTCAACCCTCCCTACCTACCTGCCTACTGTGTGTGCCTGATGTGTATACTTAAATATAATGTGCACCCATTAAGGCTGTTCTTACATGGAGCATGCTGTCATTGTAATAAAATTAGTATACTTACTTTTGATCAATGTGGTCAGCCCCTATATTACGCTCACCAAATCCTGAGCGATTCCAATCGTCTAACTGTCAAATTAGTATGGAATTTGACAGTTAGACGATTGGAATCACTCAGGATTTGGTGCGCGTAATTAGGCCACTGAGGGTTTGATAGACAATAAAATTGCGAATATTGAAGGCAAATGTTTCTTATCCTGCACTAAGTTTTTGATTGAGAAATAATTTAATAATTTTGGAAACGACGTTTCTTTATTAAAAACAAAAATAAATCTTAAATGTCCGTAATTTAATTATGCATCAAACCCTCAGACCAGATTAATCAAAAGTTTACTCATATTATTACAATAATTTAAAAGCGAGACAGCACGCTCCACGTAAGATCAGCCTTGACGGGACAAAATAATCGGACCACGAGAGAACACCAAACATGTTAGTACAGCTATATCATTCAGATGTGAAACCTAACTGCAAAGTGGGTACTCGGGGCTGCAAGTGATGTAAATTACTTTAGCCAGATGTCGCTGCCCGTACGTATTACAGAGAAGTTTGTAAAGAGGTCGAAATTTCGCCGATGCCTGCGCTTGCCCATTAGCTCAGCTGGGAGAGCGCTGGCACGGTTAGCCAGAGGTCGCGGGTTCAAGTCCCGCCATGAGTGGAATTTTTTGCCTCTAAATGGGTTTTTAAAATTGTCCTCAGCACGGATTGGTGCAACAAAGAATATAGTCATAAAAATCTCAAAATATTGTTCCATATCCACAATATGCTGTCGTCAAAGCGCAGTTCGCCCTGTGGCACCACATTGCGTCGGGAAATGTACGGAAAATATATTTTCACATAAAAAATCTGTCGTCAGCTTTTTTTTATTTTTGTTCGTAAGGCAAAAAAAAAACATATGACATTTTACGAATACTCGTATAAACGTGGCCACGTTTGGAATAATCATCATCAGCTATTTGACGCCAACTGCAGGACATAGGCCATAATCGCCGCCTGCCAACGGGTTGGCGATCGCAGTATGCGGTTGGAATCTCAGGAAGACGCTGCTGCCCGTCTCCTGGTAATTTGGCGTAATCAGACTTCATTTATTTTTAAATTACAGTACAAAAATAAGTCAATTTTTGTCTTTTGCGTTAGCGTAATACAAAGTCAGGGCATTTTTTTAAAATAAAATGCAGATAGAAATAAATTATTGGTATTTCAAAAACATTTTGAACAGGAAACTATTTATTTCAGTAAGTATTAGTTTAGGCACTGATCTATTTTTCGCAAAATGATATGAACAGACAAATAAAATTAAACACGAGCATTTCATATAGTATACAGGTCAGTTGGCGACCTTACCGGTCGCAACATAACATAAACTCACGCCTGTATCCCAGAGGGGTAGGCAGAGACCAGGGACTGCCACTTGCTACGATACTTGGCGACCGGTAATGGCGGTTTTATAGCAAACTATAGTAAGTAGAGTCCAGTCGACGGCTGACCAGCCATCATATCTTTTATGCAGTCACCCGAAACGTAACTAACAACTAGACATATAGGTACCTGAGGTAAAAATCGATATTACGTCGACTCTACTCAGTTTATGTTACAGGCGAGTTAAGGCCGACCACGTTTTTTTATGCGCTGACGACGCGCGTTTTTGATGAGCGCGTCCTCTGCGCGTTATCAACGCGTATTAGCAGATTACAAAGGTGATGATTTTTAGCAAGTTTTTAGATGCAGTAGGCTTGCCCAGCACCTAAGCCATCCTGACAGCTTAGTCGGCCTAGCCCAAAGGAAAGACATGTCGCGCGGTTTCCTCACGATGTTTCCATCACCGTTACTACAAATTTGCGGTACGGTACACAAAAAATACACATAGGTATACGCTACACTTTCACACTCACGCCGACACTCACACAGACACAAATACACCATACGCGAACCCATTCACTTTTTGTTGGTCTGAAATTTGTGAGTACCTATTATAAAAAAATATTATTTCTATCCCCCACGCGACAGGCCTCGCCTAGTGTAGGGCTCTGAACACCTACGTGATGTAATAATTTTATATGGCAATAAACGTTTTACCTTTTTTCTTTTCAATACGAATTGTAGTTTTATGAAACTCGGCCAAGGAGTTCGGGAAGTAGTCCAATAACTTACCGACTGCATTAAGAAAAAGGGGTGTAGGTTTCTTAGTTCCTTTGTTCAATCATAACTTATAAATGATAAATGCTGAAATATGTTGGAAACACTTCTTTAGTTATAACATCTGAAATGTACTATATTTGACGCAAATAAATATCTTGTATCTTGACGCAATTTTTTTTCACTATAAAAACAAAATTTTTAAAAAACCATTTAGAGGTTAATTTTTTTTTTTAAAATCGTCCTCAGCACGGGTTAGTGCAACAAGAAGAATATAATGATATAAAAACAAAATGTTTACTTTAATGAACGTCAAAGCTGTTAGTTTCACAATTAATAGATTATGAGGAGAAAAAAAAAAACTCCCCATTAAAATACCTACACGCGACACGCGTCGAATTAAGGACGTCCTCCCTTTTCGAAGTCGGTTAATAAGAGTGTTCTCGAAAAATTGAAATACATAGATGTAATAATATACGACAAAAATAAGGCAACGATGTTTAATGGTGCATTTTATTCTCATAAAATTGAGTTACTGAACCATTTTAAAATTCTAAAGATCAATATAATCAAATTGTAGTACTTAAATCTACTTATTATTAAATAGAATGTTAAATAAAAAAAAATTAAATATAATTAATGAAAATTATCAACAATCTAATTATAATTTGGTCAGAGAAAACAAAATACAATTCATCTCTGAGAACAAAAACTCTGAACAATGATCAACAATGACAATGTTATATTGATATAGGCTCCAGCAAAGATAGGTAACAATATTTTGGGGGTCAAATTGTATGATAAGATAAAAAAATATATATTCGATTCTTATCACATACTATTTGATCCCCGAAAAGATGTAGAGTCTGAAAAATCATAATATTCCTGAGCAGGTTTTCTAATACAAATACAAAGCAGACTTCCAAGCTTAGTCAGTACAAAAGGAAACTAAATAGGTACCTATTTATCACTTCTACAACAAAATTAAACCATATACAAAATGTAAGATTGGAAGTACCCATACACAGACATGTTTTTCCTTCTTTTCTTTTTTTAAACACACAATATTTCAATTAACACTATATAACTAAGCTAAGTGCCTCGACAATCTTATATGTTTCGGCAGTATTGCCAATATTTCCGAGCTTAAAAGTAATTACAACAAAAGCGTATTTTTTTCCTAATTATACGCTGATCAGGTCCCCTCAGGGGCAGATAAATTATTACGTACTTTTCAGGGTTCCGTACCCGATTAGGTTTCCGTACCCATAGCCAAAGTCTGTCTGTCCGTCTGTCACCAGGCTGTATCTCATGAACATGAAAATTTTCACAGATGATGTATTTCTGTTGCCGCTATAACAACAAATACTAAAAACAGAATAAAATAAAATATCCCATACAACAAAATAATGTAATTTTTTAACCCTTTTTTGCTCGATATTAATAACGGCAATAGGTAGACGCTTGAAATAGGTATTCACAGAATATTTAGTTCAATATTCGCTTCAAAAATAAATAATTAAATTAAAATAAAATAAATATTTAAGGAGCGGCTCCCATACAACAAACGTGATTTTTTGCCGTTTTTTTTCTCGATCTTTGTGTCCAATGTTGTATAGATAATGGCACTTGGCCGGTTTTACCCACTGTAGGGCAGGGGCTTCCTCAGAAATCGAGTTAGTGCATGGTATGGTAAAAGTATACTAAAGGATAACATCCTGAGGAAACTGTGATCTGGAAACCTCAGCGCTGGAAATCGTCAATCCGCGGTGAGCACGCGTGGTGAGTGCTAAACAGTAGTGCCTAAGTAAACAAACGCTACCGAACAATACTGGTAGTGTCACGGGAAAGAAATGTCTCCCATGGCACAACCAGCAGTGCTAAACAGAAGTGCCATCCCATACGCTTGAATATCAGATTTTAATTTTCTATCGCCTCCCTTTCCCGAAATCCACGAATTTACAGTGTTATTACGAACATTTTTTTCAAAGGAACCAAGGAGAAAATAACTTTTTAATAAATGTAGTTTCCAGCTTTGTTAAAGATACCATCATCATCATCATCATTATCATCATCATCAGCCATTGACGCCCACTCCAGGACATAGGCATCGCTCGGTTATTTGTTATAAGGGGATTTTAATGTCCCTGTGCATTGAATTTGCCCTGTGGTGCAACTGGTTGTGCTACAGGTAAGAAACGTTTTTTTTTTGTATACTTAGGTTATGATAAAGCTGATACTAACATAGTAACATAGTACATTGACATTAAGCAAACAGAATGTAAATTCTTTACGTTGAAATAAATTATTGATTTCAGATTTCTGACTAAAATTATTCAATTTGATTCTCTATCTAGCGAAGCCTCAGACTACATTTATGTTTCTTATCGGTTTCCTATAACAGACGTGCTTATTTTCAGTTTTTATGCAATTTGATCAATAATACAGGTCAGATGCGTACAGTACTATACAGTACAGTGGCTATTTGCGAGGAATTTTAAAATAGGCTTAGTTAGGCGTACAACAATGTACGGTGATAATAAACCAAGAAAGGTTTATGTTTAAAGACCCTTTCTCATACTTTTTGAAATATAAATATAGAACTGTAGACTTACATAACGTCTGAAGTCCACTTAAAATCAAACTCCCACCTTTACCCCCAAAGTAGGACAGATCACAATTTCTTTTAATGTTGACAAACAAATTCTTGACTTTATCTTTTAATATCTTTAGATAGATGTGCTTTAAACGGGGTTATCTCAACATTGCGCAATCTGTAGTTTGTCAATTATAGTTTGTCATTTAAAAAGTAGAACATTCTAATGTTACACAAATTCTAGCGTCTCAGGAATTGCGCATATTTGCGGTAACGCTACGGAACCCTGTCGAAATTCATCCATTTAAACCCACCTCGACAGTTGTTATACCTCCTTACAATGTCACATGATTGTTGACCGTTCCCAACCGAACGAGCGGCAGTGAGAACACAGTCTTAACAAAACAATACTGCCTTAAAGCAGTAACCAAATCACAGAGTCTCTTATCCAGCAGCTGCCTGTTCCTGCAATAACCGCCTGACGATCTGCACCTGGTACTTCAGGCACTTCTCCTTGGGGATGAGCTTCATCAGCTCGGCCACGTACTGCCCGAAGATCTCGAGACTCTTGAACCGGTCCGGAGCCAGCACGATCACCCTGCGGCTGGCCTCGGAGAGGTCCTGTTGGTCTTCCTTTATCGCTTTCGTCCACTCCGCTTTGACCCTCTCCTCTCTGCTTTTGTCGTCTAGATATAAATTAAAAATAATGTTATAAAGAGGAAACGTTTGTAAGTTTGGAAGCAGTTCTTATCCGATTTCAAAAATTCTTTCACCAGTATTTAGAACAGACCTTCAGGGTGGACATAGGTTAATCCGTTTACCACGCGAACATAGTCGTGGGCACTGCTAGTTAAAAATAAATTTATTGTAGATTGATGTCATAAAATTTTCTTGTAGAGACAATAAGAAGATTTAACCACATCACATCACATCAGGTCAATTAATCAATCAATCAATCAATCACTCACTCACTCACTCAACAATCATTATTCGTCCACACAGACACCTCTTCTGTATTTGTCCTGGGCCATCCTTATCCAACCACTGCCAGCTGATGTAAATTTACTAATGCGCTTCCCAAAACCCACGTCTTCAGAGTTCATCTGAGGCAGATTGCAGTAAGCGGCTGGGCCCCATTTCATAGAACCACAATTCACGGTTTACTATGAACCAAATATGAACCGTATTAAACCAAAGATTAACAAGTAGGGAGACTCGGCTACCCAGTGTACGTGGAATTGTCATAACTTCTTCTTCTTCTTCTTCCAATGCCTCTCCACTACTGGAGGTTGGCCGTCAGCTCTGCATATCCTCTTCTCTTTGCCAAGCAAATAGATTCTCGACGCTGGCAACTCCAGTCCATTCTCTGATGTTACAGAGCCATAATCGACTATGAATGGGCATTGTTCTAAAAAAATTAAGCAGTGTTTCTATATTCTTTTTTTTTTTCGAGAATATAGGTAATGTAGAGATCCTGGGCTGAATATTTAGTTTTAGGCTGCTTAAATTAGTTTTTAAAGCGAAACAAAGGAGCAGAGTCTACGAAATCGGAAGTACGTCATGCGCGTAAGTACGTCATCAACTGATATCCTACGAGCTGTCAGTTTCTAGTGATACCGTGACTCGACACAAGAACTCTTTAAATAAACAAAAGTAAAAAAATCCTAATCTGCGCAAGCGTAAAAGATGTATTAAGTTTGTGTTTTTTACGAAATACTAAATGTCAGTATCTTGGCGTTTTTTATTCAAACATATTAAACCTATTTTCACTCTCGTTGAAACGAACGCTAGAAGGTCACACACATTTTTTCACCAAAATACAAAAAAAGGCGAATATTATTATTTATAATCGTAGCATTATATAACTTCTTTTAAAATGAAGTATCATCTGTAACTATTGTCAATACTTATGACAATGCCACTGGCTAGTTAAAAACATAGATGTCTACCGCTTAAAAATGACCCCACGTTCAATTGTGGCAAGGCGGGCGGGGCTTGTCAATTGTGTTACTACCGGAGTTCAGTATTACCCGGAAAAATATCTATGCACCTGCCACCGTCAGACCGCCATCTTGCGAGGTACCTAGACATTTCGACGGGTTATACATCAATGAAGTCAATGGTTTGACGTTTTTGTATAAAACCATCATTAGTTATGCTGTCACTTACTATCGCCCAATCAACCTTCACGTCGTCACGCACTGCCCACAGAATGAACCAAACACAGAGTGATTTACTCTACAGCACATCTTGCGCTCATTTCATTGATAGACTAATCGAGACGAACTGGCGCCGTTTTTGAGAGTGAATATTGGAGGGAAAAATACATCTATGTTTTTTTTTTATTCGTAGGACAATGACCATTAAAGTTTTATGAAACGCGGCAGGGTCAGTCGGTAGGTCGGTCGTTACGGAGTTTTCCCACGAGGCACGACACGACACGACAAAATGCGGTGACGACTCCGGGCGTCATACATTTCTATGAACCGTTTACACACGCAACGACACCGCACAGCACGACACACGTTTTTCAAACGACAATTCGCTGTGTCGTTAGATGCTGCTATGTTGTTACGTTTTTTTTTTTTTTGCGGTGACGATATTGTCACTATCCAGAACCTGTATGAACTTGTACAACGCGCGACGCGACGGACCGCACGACACGACAGTTCAGATTGTTTGTTTTGATTAGGTTGATCGGGTAGGTTGAGTTCAGCTGCATTTGCAGTTAGAAAAATTAGGCAACTTACAGATATATCGACTGCGAGGCTGGTCTATTTTAGTTATTTTCACAGTATTATGTCATATGGGCTGTTATTATGGGGACGGGCAGCAGATATAGAAACAATATTTATTTTGCAAAAAAGAGCAGTAAGAGCAATTTACAACTTAAGCAGTAGGGAATCGCTAAGGGAGCGTTTCAAAGAAATAGGAATTCTTACACTAGCTTGCCAATATATATTCGATAATATAATGTATGTTCGTAAAAATATAACCATGTTCAAATTAAATAGGGACGTCCATAACGTAAACACTAGAAATAGAAATAAGCTTGCTTATTCTAAATTTCGTTTAGCCAAGGTAAATACATCGTTCGTAGGCTATTGCGTTCGTTTTTACAACAGAATTCCAGAACATGTTCTATCCTTGTCTGAAAATAAATTTAAAACATTCATAAAAAAATCGCTATGTAAAAAAGCCTATTATAGAATAGACGAGTATATGAACGATATAAGCCCTTGGTAGTAAGCCAATTCCACTGCGATTTCATTGTTATTTAATTATTAATATTATAATTTATTTAGTTTTAAAAACGTGTACTGACGACGTGATTGCACATTAATAACTATAGCACACATTTTATAGCTGACAAGAACTCAAACTGCAGGTTTGCTAAAGGTCATTCGAATGGTGGCGTGGAGGCCGGGTCACCTATCTCCCTCTAAAATGGTTGAGACTGGTGATGGCTGACCCCTGCGTTATGCTCGTGAACGGGTGCTGTTCGTGTGTCTGGCCGCAGCATTACTGTTTTTCCTACTTTTGTAAGAAGTGTTATTTTGGCTTTTAAAGTTATTAGTGGCTATCACGGAATCATATCATATAGGCTTGATGTATAAGTTTAAGATGATTTGAGAAAAGATGGTCAGAGTGGAGTTTTTTTTCCCGCTGCCTTTTTCTCCACTACAAATACGGCCCGAAGGCAGCGGCTAACATAGTAACATAGTACATTGACATTCAGCAAACAGAATGTAAATTCTTTACGTTGAAATAAATTATTGATTTCTGATTTCTGATTGATTGAAAAGTGGTGTGCGTTTCCAAAATTGTATATACTTTAATCTAGAAGTTGCCGACGGTTGATAGTGGGACACGTGTCGGAGTGCGTGCTTTATTGGATAAAATATTAACACGACTGCTGCGTCGCTGCTGAAATCGTCGCTCGTGGGAAAACGTTCAAACGTCAGGTCGTGTATCGTGCGTTTCGTAAATCGTGTCGCGTCGTGCCTCGTGAGAAAACACCCTTACCTTCTCTGAGCGTTCCCTCGTCTGCTGCGTTGAGGTGTTCGCTGGTCCGTTTCCGTTTGCTAGCGCTGGGCGTGGGCAGAGGGTCGCCGTCGAAGTCGTCCTCCAAATACACCTCCTCCGTGTTCTCGCAAGACCAGACGTCCGACCCTGGGCCCCGGAGGAACTCTTCCCCCTGGAATGTTAAAGAAAGGTGATCTCAGATGACAGACCGAGTGTTGCCCTAAATTCACGTATTAGGATACTAATAACCTCCACGCAACACAATCACTCGTCTAGGGACCTGTTTCATAAAACTACAATTCATAGTTTATTATGAAAATTCTTTGTAATGTATTCTATAAATTAAAAATAAATTATTATTATAAATTATTCTATTAATAATTATTTGTAACGTCCTTGCCTGGTCACCACAGCACAGGGTATCCTAGTTTGGGACCAGATCGAGCGATTGTATTGTGTGGAAGTTATTTATTTATTTTATTTCAACGTAAGGAATTTATTAAGACATTCTTCGAACTGAAACTTTCGTAAACCCAAAGTTTATTAAAAAGTTTATTTACATTCTGTTTGTTCTTAGTCAATGTACAATGTTTGTGTCGCTACCTGTGGGCCGAATTTGTAGTGGAAAAGGCAACGGGGGAAAAACTCCATTCTGACCATCTTTGCTCATCGATAGACTTTGCAATGTACATAGAATTGTCATAGTAAACCACGAATTATAGTTCTATGAAACAGGCCCCTGGGGGGCGTCTAAGATGCGCAATTTTTCAATATTGCTAGTCTAATAACCAAGCGCATTCCGATGGTATATTTTGCATCGCGCCGATTCGCAGTTTTGTATATGGAGCCCTGGTACGGGACGGGACTCACGTCGTCGACAAACTCGGCGTTGGGGTGTTCCGCCACGAGATGCTCCTTCAGCTTGGTGATGTTGGTCCAGTTGAGGTTGAGGCCGCAGATCTGGCAGGTCGCTTCATCCGTTGTCACCTGAAACAAATAGAGGGACGTTTTACACCATAAATTTTGGGTGGTTTGAAAATCATAGCAAAATGGACGTGCCTTAACAATCAAAGAGGCTGTTGGCGAATTTATTGAAATAAGATTTCACAACTCAATTTTTTTTCTTACGTTTATACTTAAAAGTAATAGATTGGCACCACCCAGATTTCAGCATGTAGAGGTACAGCAGGATCTCGATCCTGATAGTACAATGACAAATGCGTGGATTTTTGTACCATTAATGCCTAAGGAAATCAATTACCAGGAGATGGGCAGCAGCGTCTTCCTGAGATTCCAACCGCATACTGCGATCGCCAACCCGCCTGCCAAGCGTGGCGATTATGGCAAAACCCCTCATGGTTATGAAAACCACGAAGGAGGCCTATGTCCTGCAGTGGACGTCAAATGGCTGATGATGATGATGATGATGATGATGATGATGATGATGATGATGATGATGATGATGATGATGATGATGATGGTGATGATGAATACCTGGGTTTAAAACGTGTGCGCGCATAGACTTAAATGGGCAATGAAATCAAATCAACGCTTTCAGTCGTCATTGTCATTTACACACCTATTTAATAATCGGCAAATCTCTTTGTGTAATATGTAATTTAATTTTGGGAACAGTATTAAAAATTCAAATTCAAGATATATTTTTGTTATTATCCTTAGATACAGGATATTATTATTATTATTATTAATTCTTTAATGCACAAAGACAGTGTACAAAAGGTGGACTTAATGCTAATGGCATTTTCTACCAGTCAACCTGCAGGAGGTAACATTGAAGTAACCTATTTTAGGTATCACTTGTTACATGCTAGCCAATTTATTATTATTATTTTAATAACATCAAACTGCAATACATTAACAGCATCTAGGCCCAGTACGGTTGATAGTCTAAGGCGGTCACAGAGTGATGCGCGAGGTTGGGTAAACGAACGGCAAGTACACCAGGGACCAGATTGGTTTATGACATCACTGAACCCGGGACGAGATTGGCAGAGGACCGAGAGGGTTGGCTTGACAAGGAGGAGGCCTATGCCCATTGGGCCCTATTCATGGGCTGTGTCAGCGAAGCAAAAACATAGCCAAACTCTTTTGTATATAACTCATACAATGTGAACAGTAAATAGGTCGATGGACATCGAAATGAAAGCAAGCCACGTCCAACCTGTTTTCTATGTATGAGACTGATCACCCCGCCTGTGTCCCCCCCCCTTTATGTTATTTATTCAGTCCTGAAAATTCTTGAAGTCAAAAACTTTCCTCTTTACCGCCCCACATCCACCACAGGCTGTATAGATAGTACACCAGAATACACATAATGAAACTTTCCTCTTCGAGTCTAATGATGTATCGTAAGTTCTCACCTCAAAGTAGTTCCAGTACGGTTGCTTGGCGGCAGCGGGACACCCGACCTCGTGGCACCTGGTGGAGTCCTCTGTCACCCGCGGGTTGCAGTTGCATTGGGCTTCCTCAATCTCGCCTTTTATGGTTACCACTGAAAGATGTACAGGATATGACAAATGTAATAATGTGAGTATTTGTCATTGGACATGTGCGTACATAGCTGCGGCACGGCAGGTACTAGCTTCTTCAATTCTTTATTTTTATTTATTCAGTTGTGGTAAGCATACAAAATCCAGCATGATTTCTAAACGTTACGTTGATTAAGTACAAACGGAGTTGTTTCTATGTTCGAGTAATGACATACTAGAGCAAATCTGTATCTTGGGATTTCATCATGAACCCATTATGTCCCCACCGGGGGCACGGGTCTCTTCTCTGAGGAAGGTATAGGCCATACTCCACCACGGGGGCCAAGTCCGGATTGGTGGAGGCTTGTAGACTAGTTGCTCGTCTACTGTCAGAAGTTGTCAAGCCGCCCTAAGGCCTCTGACTTGGCTTAACGACTGCCATCTATCGACGGCAGCCGGCACCAACAGCTTAACGTGCCTTGCGAAGCACGGAACCGCTCGGAAAAATGCCACTAGCGTTAGGCATAGACGGCGACCCATCCATGCACTGAACGCGCCCTGTGTTGCTTTACCTTCGTGATCGTTTACGATCACTCAGGCAGCCGGGGCTACGAGCGATTCCACTCAGGCAGCCGGGGCTACGAGCGATTCCCAGGTGACACTTCTATATATTGACAGACTTAATAAAAAAAGATATAAAATAAAAAGTAATTTATACAATACATGAATAGATGCGAGCAATATATATTTTTTTCTATGAACATATTTTTGTGTTTAAATTTCTTTTTAAAACCTTTACAGTTAAATTTTGTAACCACCTTATTATGATGAGCAAGATAGAAATACTGAGTAAGCCAGGCAGTACCGCTATCGGCGAAGAAAAACAAACATAAATAAATAAATAAATAACTTCCAAACAACACAATCGCTACACCATTTTGAAAATCTGAATATTTCCTTACTTTGGTCACTAGTTTCGTCTTCGTTGTCGCTCGCATCACGCTCCTCTTGGCAGCTCGTCTCCTGAAATTGAGTGAACGAATTTTGTTACGTTATTATATACAATTATGTAATGGGCATAAAACATGTAAAGGTCAACCTGTTCGACTACACACACATACACGGAGGGGCAGGCAAATACCAGGGTTAGCCACTTGCCACGATCCCGAAAAACCGTTATTGCGTCTTTCTGGTTAGTTTCTCTGCCCGATCACACCATATAAATAACGATATGAATGACCCTTTATACTTATGATGGATAAAGGGTCACGGCGGCTCCTTGGGCAATGACGCCGCGGATGAACTCGCTAGAAGAGCCTCGACAGTGGAAGGACCCGAACCCCTGCTCCCACTAACATACAACCAGTTTAGGAAATGGTTGAGGTAGCGAACAGAAAGCCAGGATGCTAAACCTTTGGAGGACAGAAATCAAATGCAGACAAGCCGCGGAGGCTCTCTAGCAACAATCTCGAAACGTCTTTACATACCTATTATATCTGTTCTAAGTGGCGGACCTCTCCTATTTGCACGCCACTCTTGGTAAAACATGTTGGACCGAAATTAACATGACAATGTTTTATTTAACACCTTAATAATGCATGTTATTGTACTATAATTGACACATGTTTGTGCAAATAAATTTATCTTTATCTTTCACGTAGCCTGCTGCGTCTGCGAAGAGATAATCTGTGGCAATCCTAGCAGGCCACTGCTCACTGAATAGACATTTCCACAAAATTGGACTAACCGACAGCCCGCTTTGCCGGGGATGCCTCAAAGAAGAGGAAACACCCGCCCACGTGACCATTCACTGTGAAAGCGTGGAAAGCAACAGACGGTAATCAGGCGACAGACTTATAACACCCCTAGTTTTTCAAACTCGGGGGGGGGGGTAACACAGGTGATGTGATCACCTGTGCCTCCTTACGTTAAATAAGTTGTGGAAATCCAATTCGTCACCAAACCAATGCAGTGGACACAATTTCTAGGCTTACAGAATTACTCTCGTGTCTGTCATGTTTATAGTGTCAGCATAAAATATAGGTTTATTTTATACCTAATATTTTATGAATAATCTTATCTTATCCATCACAGCCTATTTTGTAGAGAGCGATGGTAGTGGGGCGGTAGAACGCCGGTCTCTCATTTGTGAGGTCGTGGGTTCGAATCCTAGCATGCACCAATGACTTTGTTTTCTAAGTTATGTACATTTGTGAAGTTGTAGTAGCAATACCACACGCTAACAGTGAAGGAAAATATCGTGAAGAGACCCTAGTGTCTTGAGGTATTTACATACCTTAGAGGTTGCTACGTACAATGGCCTAACTATGAGGCTAAGCGCGGAAATCTCAGGTCTAACTAGAACTAGCCTGTTTTGTACGAACTTCTTCTTTATGTGCTATCTCCTAATGTAAATTAAAAACCAATCAGGCTATATACGAACCTGAGACTCCCTATACAAACAAGAAACTGGTAGTGTGTTCAAACCACTGTCGTAGTGCGGGTCTACGAAGTTACAGAACGAAAAAGGAATCCAGTATATAGAGAAAGACATAGAAACCAGACATACCGCGTCATCCTCCTCTCCTTTCGAGTCTATACACTTCTGTATGTACTCCGAGGTGATCCTGGCCTTCTCCTTCAGGGTCATGGGCATCAGCTGGATGAGGGTGCGGAAGGCCTTTTCGTCGATGAGAGAGACCGATTGGCCATGCTTCTTCACCAGGTCTATGCAGGCTTGCCTCACCGATGCGAAGATATTCCTTTTGTTATACTTCAGATTTGGTTTGCTCGCGTTTGGATCCAGCTGAAAAAAAAAAGAAAATGCCATGTTTAACCTTCTAGTCACTTAATTCAATAGTTTAAAGGTGAACGCAGACCTGGCCGCACCGCACGCGCCGCAGTCATCGCTTTTGTTAATGGTCTCGCACACATGTCCGCGTCGCAGTCACCGCAGTCGTTCCCGTCGCCGCGTACGCATCGCACTGGATCAACTAGCGCCGGCGTACGACGCGGGCGGGCCGGCGCGGTTGACGTCATCAGCAGCGGCTTCGGGAGTTCGGCCGCTTCAAGTACTGCGGCGACCGCAGCGCGGGTGGGTGTGCGAGGTTGCACAGAACTACATATGAAGAATTCGAATGCGGCGCGTGCGGTGCGGCCAGGTCTGCGTTCATCTTTAAGTGAACTCGATCTCTGATGAGTTGATATACAACCTTAAATAGATGTTAGGTTCCGAGGACAACCTTGACAAGAAAAGAAACTATTTAAAAAGTGAATTCTATCATGGTTTGAGTTCCACTCCAACCCAAAATTAATCTTTTCGTGTGCAGTCTGTTTACAGAAACAATGTTATTGTGGTATTGTTAATACTATTGCAATAAAAACAAAAGTTGTTGTCAATCATACACTTTAATTCACATGATTCAGGAATTGAGCATTTTAGAAGTAGTGCTGTATATGTTATATGATTTATTTATGCAATGTAGCTGAAGAGAACTGAAAGATAAATAGATACGGCCTGACCCGAATTTACTGTTTACATTTGTCTGCGGTTTACAAGAAAATAAAACATTAATTAGTCACTGCATGCGGGTTCCAGGTAGTAGGTAAGAGTTGGAGCATAAGAAGAAACCAGAAACAACGACATCACAAACATGTAAACATCAAAGACAATCGAAACATATCGTCGATTTTTAGGCTGTTCATCATCATCGTCAGCCATTTGACGCCCACTGCAGGACCTAGGCCTCCTTCGTGGTTTTCATAAACATGAGGGGTTTTGCCATAATGGCCACGCTTGGCAGGCGGGTTGGCGATCGCAGTATGCGGTTGGAATCTCAGGAAGACACTGTTGCCCGTCTCCTGGTAATTGACTACCTTGGTCGCCTTCCACGACATACAATGTATATACTTAAGATGATTTGAGATAAGATGGTTAGAGTTAGAGTGAAGCGCCATACGGAGTGGCGCCGGATTAAGAATAGCGTCACTCCATTTCCTTCCGTGGATGTCGTAGAAGGCGATTGAGGAAATCAATTACCAGGAGACGGGCAGCAGCGTCTTCCTGAGATTCCAACCGCATACTGCGATCGCCAACCCGCCTGCCAAGCGTGGCGATTATGGCAAAACCCCTCATGGTTATGAAAACCACGATGGAGGCCTATGTCCTGCAGTGGGCGTCAAATGGCTGATGATGATGATGACAGAGTGGTTATAGAATGTGTAAATTGGGTTTGTCAAAGTTTTTGTATTGACATCTCTTACAACTTACACCACTGCCACCTTCGCTGAGATCCGCTGCATCAAGTCCACACCCTTCACCCAGTAAGTTCAAAACTTTTGCGCCCATGTGAGAGAGTCTTGGGACAGGAAACAGGTCCTCTGACCGTGCCACCTGGAGGCGAGCACCCTCATCACGCGCCCTCCTTTTGAGATCCCGCCATGTCTGAAAATTGTAAAAGTGATAACAATGTTTTTTGGTGTAAAAAAAAACTTCATAATAACATGCACATGTTTTTTGGTATAAAAAAAAACTTCATAATAACATGCACTAAAAAGAAGAGTTTGGTGATTTTCTCATGGATGTCATCAACAGATGTTTACCAAATTTATATGGGACCACCCTGAGGGACCAACCTTGAAAAAATGCTTTCAAAAAAAGAAGAATTAATGTAATCGGACACCATGAACATACAAAAAACAATGGATAAAATGAGAACCTCTTTCTTTAAATTGGTCAAAAAAGTCTAATGTTAGCAGAAATGAGCATCGAAACTTTGTAAATTTTCAAACTTTCTTTTTAGGTAAGCAACAGGGGGGGGAGAGAGAGAGCGAGATATATATAGAGAGAGAGAGAGAGAGAGAGAGAGAGAGAGAGAGAGAGAGAGAGATAAAGAAAGAAAGAGAGAGAAAGAAAAATGAAAGAAAACATATTGGCACAAATTAACACATCAGACATTACACACGACTTATCTGAGGGACTCACATTGTAAACTTCTAAGACAACTAGCTGACAAGGAAAACATTGCTTAGCCTACAAACTATTCTCAGACCTACCAAATATACACAAAAGTTTCATAAAAATCGGTGAAGCCACATGCACAGATACATATTATATTTAGTGTATTGAGCCAGCAAAAATTAATGAATAAATAACACTCACAAACAGTGAAGGAAAAACATTGTGATGAAACCACATTATCTGAGTTCTTCATATACCTCAGCATACGTACAATGGACCACGAAAACAAAAACCGGTCAGACTCACTAATATATCATAAATAGTTCAGGAATCGAGTCTCACAGTTTTTTCAGAGCTTTTCCCGAACTTCAGACAATTTTTTTTATGACAAAGAAGTGATCCTGTAAGGGTTCCGTTCTCTCCTTTTGAGGTACGGAACCCTAAAAACAACTGGGAGCTGTCAACAGAAGATTCACAGATGTAAGATGAGTTTCACACTGGACACAACATCATCGGACTGGTAGTTTCACACCTTTAGTCCAACAATATAATACAGTTACAGAGATCATCCAATGTGAAACTGGCTATTGTTCATGTACAAGAAACCGGGGTGAGCATGGAAATCTCAGGACCAACAATGCATGAACAGTCAGTCTTATTTATAAAAACACTATTGATTCCCTTTATGCAAACAATGCAGTTTAAATAGTCTCCAGTAAGGGATACACTTTACCAGACTAATTAAACTGCATTTCAGGAGTGTTTTAGAGAAATCAGGTCTTATTTATAAAAACATGATTCCTTAAAACACTCCTCAGAGGCAGTTTAAATAATCAGTTGTTACACCTTTCCCTTTACCACAGACTATTAAAACAGCCTTTGAGGAGTGTTTTATGTAATCATCTAATCTAAAAAAATCTCATGTCACAGTGTTTGTTATCTAACTCCTTCGAAATGGCTTCATCCATTTTTGTGAATTTTTTGTGAATATTTGGTAAGTCAGAGAATAGTTTGTATGCTTATTAATATGGCAAGACAATGTTTGCCAGCTAGGTCAGCTAGTTGTTTTATAAAATTTACGATGAGAGTCCCTCAGAAGAGTCAGTCAAAAATTTTATTCACTATAAAAACAAAATGTTTACTTAACCGCTTATCGGCCATGTCACAGATCTGTGTCCTAGTTTGTATAGACCACCTACACATCACATTAGTGAGGGCAGTTGTTAGGTTAATGAACGTCAAAGCTGCTAGTTTCACAATTGATAGATTATGCGGAGAAAAATCTAAAGAAACTCCACATTTATTCTTTCCAAAATAAGTGTGGTCTGAGAATAGTTGTAGGTTTTACAAATAAGGTCGATTGTGTTTTTTATAAATAACACAGCTTTAATTTTGTTACCTTTAGAAAAAGTTTGGAGCATGGAAAATAGACTTTATTATCAGGGGACGCGCGTTTTAACACTCACATGCCGCCACTGCCCTACGGCCTTATCAGGTCCATGTTGTTTCAATACAACCCGTAGATCCTCCCACTCCTGCAGGTGCTGTCGGTTGCCCATGGGGCCCTTGTAATCCCCGATAGCGAAGTTCCTGTGCTTATCCATGTAATCCACCATAACCCGGAGTTGCGCTTGGGTACTGCGTACCAATCTGAAATACGTTAAATGCCAAAGGATTAGATATTTCGAAAGAAATTACGATTTAAAACGTAGATAAGACACTTACTTCTTTTTCGGGTGCATTCTGTGTTACAGGAAATATCCAAGATTCACAATAAAAGGACGAGAAACACGGCAGAACGCTTACTTATTATTTTCTCTGTTTGGTTGGTGGCTTACTTTAACAATGTACTCTGTGAACTTGACAAGCAAGTGTTGCCAGGTGTGATTTTTCCAATATCCCCAAATTCATAAATAAAATCCCCAAATTTTTGCTACAAAATGTATTGTTTTTTGTAGTAAAACCCCTTTTTAGTCCGTGAAATAGTGGCACCTCTTGTATGGCAACCATGCATTTTTTTATTAAAGGAAGCCGCTTTGCACAGTTGTTCCTTGGGTGATTCAGGATCCACCATGCGGATAGGTGGGGGGAGGGGGGAAAGTTTGCTTCCGCCGCGCACCTTATGAAGCTCTCTAGCTCCCTATTTTAAACTACTAAGGCAAGTTTGGTGTCATTTTTACGTAAATAGGACAAAGATATCAGTTATGAAACAAAAAAGTACCAATTTCATAGTAAAAACCAAAATATTTGATGGAAACCAAAAATCTCGAAGTAAAGTTTTGCATATAAACCTCCTTTATTATTTTCATATAGCTCATATCGGATAAAAAAAAATATGTTCAGAAAGCCACACTCACCTAGAAACCAAACTTACGCTAATCCCATAAGTGCAACTGCTGTTGCACGAGTCAACTTACTCCGTAAGGAGTCACCTAGCTCCTAAAAGGAAGATAAACATATTTATCACTAAGATACCGCCACCCAATGCTGGATAAAGCCTTTTAAAAAGGGTGGTATAATCAACAACCGTTATCTAACAACCGCCCAATATGCATCCGATGCCTTCGACGACTACGAAAAGGTTCGTTAACCTTAAATTAGTGCGCCGTGTATGCGCTCTACAAAAGTTACAATTAGATATTTAGAATCACTTGGACGTGAATACCTAAGAGAACGAACTTATCTATGATCAAATCCGTATAAAAAAATATCATCAGCTTATTTGGCTACACAATGCGTAATCCCATATTTCGAAGAAGTTTATAATTACTGGCCAATTAGTAAAAAACACGCAACCCCATGTGGTTTACATTTCGAAAATTCGATAGAGATATGAGTCTCTTGAGAAAAAGAAAGGCAACTGAAAAGTGCTACACAAATTCCTGCTTGAAAGGTTATCGGAAAAGCTTTTGTTTTGGTACCTCATTCCTTAGAGTGCAATTTAGCGGATGACATATTAATTATAATTTATAACAGAGCTATACTGTACAGCGGGGTTGAGTAGCAGTAAAACTTTACGGTCAGACATAGAAAGTTCAACCCGGAACGGGACAAATTGTTCGCACAAGATCTCGCAGACTTAATACTAGCAAAGGCGGTTGAACTTGCAGACAGCATGAGAAGCGCGCGGGCGATGACAGCTGCCGCGTCAGGACAACAGGGCCGGGCGCAGGAAAATCAGCTTTTCAAAATCGCAAAAAGTTCAAAAAGTGCTAGTGTATACCAAGTGCAATGTCAGTGTATGGGTTAATGAACCACGAAACTACGAAATGTCGTTATGCAAAATACAAGTGTAAGAAATACCATGAAAAGGGACATTTACGTCGCATGTGTACCAAAATTAATTTCATAGAAAGTGAGGAGATACTGGATGAGAATGGCGATGATGACGGTGAGTTGTTGTTGTTTAACATTCGCTCGGCGAGGGGGGAGCCAATGACTGAATGGTTGTTGGTCCAGGGCGTGCCAATGAACTTTCAGGTCGATAGTGGCTCTGCTGTCACGGCGATTTCAGAACAAACCTACCTACAGACTTTGAAGGATGTACCATTATCGTTACCCAGCAAGCGGTTGCTCACATAAACAGGGGACAGAATCGACTGTGTAGGTATTGCACCGTTAGAGTTGTCTTACTCGGGCCACACGAGTGTTCTAAATGTATATGTCATACGCAACGGCGCCGGCGGTCCGCCCCTGTTAGGTCGAGGTTTTATATCGATTTTTAAACTTGAGATGATGCCGGTAAATTATTGCGAAAAGGCAGGTGACCTTATTGTTCAGTTACAGCCCACCTTTGCTTCCGTGTTTTCAAACAATTTAGGCAAATTCAATAAATTCACGGTAAAATTGCATCTTAAAAAAGATGCCAAACCAGTTTTTTATAAAGCACGGCCGATGGCCTATGCATTAGAACATAGAGTCAAAAAAGAGACAGATCGGTTATTACGTGTAGATATATTTCAGCGAGTTGATTACGCAGAGTATGCGTCACCAATAGTGCCAGTTTTAAAACGTAACGGGTCGATTAGGCTGTGTGCAGATTATTCTGTCTCATTAAACAAACAGCTACAAATAGAACAGTATCCGTTACCGACAGCACATGAGCTCTTTACTAGGTTGCATGGAGGGCAACAATTCAGTAAACTGGACCTAACACAAGCGTACGCACAGTTTGAGCTGGACGAAGCATCTCAAAAGTACACTTGCATAAACACACACCGAGGTGTTTTCAAGTACACGCGTCTTGTGTTCGGTTTGGCGAGCGCGCCAGCTATCTTCCAGCGCGCAATGGACTGCGTGCTAGCAGGCATGGAGGGAGTTCTATGCTTATTAGACGACATATTGGTTACAGGAGTGACGAAAGACCAACACTTAGAAAGACTGAGCGCAGTGTTACTTAGATTGCAGGATGCAGGATTAACAGTGGACGCGTCACCTAGTGGGCTAGGGGCGATATTGTCGCAAGTCGGCGAAGACGGAGTGGAGCGGCCCGTATTATTCGCCTCTCGCACTCTAAATAAGGCAGAGAAAATAACAATTACAATGCTGCGCGATGAAACCCGCAAGGATGTTATCCTTAATACAATACACTTAATTTTTAATACACTTTATTCAGCAAGGTTGGCCATCTAAAATGACCAATACGAGTACCGACTTGAAACCGTACTTTTTAAACCGATCTGAGTTATCGTATGAAAGTGGGTGTGTCATGCGAGGGCACAAAATAGTCATTCCAGAAAAATTAAGGCCACAAATATTATCCGAATTGCACAAGTCTTATTTAGGTATTTGCAAAAATAAAGCCGAAGCTTGCAGTAGGTTTTGGTACCCGTCTATTGATGATGCAATTGAAAAAATTATAGCTAGCTGTAATATTTCTTTACAACTGGGAGCGTCACCGAACCGGGCGCCGCTAGCTGTTTGGCCCTACCCAATTCATCCATTTTACAGAATTCACATAGATTTTTTGGGCCCAATTTACAATAGCACGTACCTATTTGGTGATTGTGGATGCCCATACAAAATGGGTAGAAGCTTATCGCATGAGCACCACGGTTCTCCACGGTCAACGGTATTGAGCATTTGACATCACCCACATATCACCCGTCGAACAATGGGCAGGCGGAGAGTTTTGTGAAAATAATTAAAAAGGTTATTAAGTCCAGTATTTTGAGTTCCAACAGTAATACGAAAGATATCGAAGCTTGATTACTAAAATATTTGTTTGACTCCAGAAATTCTGTACATGCAACAACAGTGAATTCGCCTGCCCAATTGGTATACGGGCATAAACTACGTTCACGCCTGGACCTACTCACGGACAAATCGAATAGCAAACCCTCGTTATCATCGGACAGTCTCACTAATCACGTTCGAATGAAACAGTCTTTGGAGACTAAAGCTTATGGCGGTAAAAACATCCAAACCATTGTAGCAAACGATGTGGTAATATACAAGAAGCCAAATAATTGTAATCAAGGTTCATGGAATAAAGCTATTGTAATTAAAAAAAATGGTAAGGTAACATATTCTGTTAAAGACATTGAAACAGGACTTATTTATAAAAAACATAAAAACCAATTATTTATATACAAAGGGACCGACAACAGCACTGTAACCAGTTATGACAGCCCATTAGACATTAGTGACGTCACGTCTGATCAAGCACAGGCTGAGTCGCACACTCAAAGCGAGGTGGGACAAGAGTCACAGGCTGCACATCAACCGCAGACGGAGGAGACAGGGACAGTCAACTCTTTACCGCCTAGAGACACCAGCGCATATGGTGATGCAGCCTCGGATCAAACTCAGGACACCAACGAAGATTTTTCACGAGGCAATAGATATGGAAAATAAAGATCAGAACTCAGCCAGTAGACGAGCGGGCGATAGGTTGTTGCGTCACTTGCCTAGAGTTAATTACAAACCCTTTCTTTAGATTAATTACAACCTTTTTTACGTAGATTAAGATATTGGTATAATATTATATAATATTCCTGGGATTTCCAACTAGAGGGAGGAATGTTGTATATGCATAGCTATAGATAGGTAGGTGGCTGTGCCACCTAGTCTTGCTTGCGAACCAATAAACAATCAGTGTGTCGATACTTGCCGTTTCACTTACACGCCTCCTTCGGATGCAACGCACGTCAGCTTAGCGGTCGTAGCTCTTTACACCCGGTTTTCTGCGCTCCATTGCCTGCTGGCAAACCTTAAGCCTGGACTTTTGATGTTCGGCCAAAGACCAGGTCTGAGCACAGTAAGATAGAATAGACAAGTTGCACATGTCGACGAGTTTTCGCTGCAGGGCAAGTGGCAACTTCCCTTTCATCAGCTCTTTCATGGACCAGAAAATCTTCCAGGCATTGTAAATGCTGATCGGTTGCCTTGTTCTGCCTGTTTTCGAAGGGGGTATGTGGTCCGAGTAAGTTTACTCGTCTATGTACTGCATTTCCTGCCCAATTACTTCGACACTACATTTTGTGATCTTATTCTTAGGCCTTTGATCGATTTATCTTTAGTCCCGCGATGCTACGTTCTTGTAGAATGCGTTAGAATTCCGGAGCTTATGCAAACAGAACAATATCGTCGGAAAAGTGGAGGTTCGTAAGCCTTTCGCTGTCGCCAACGTTTTTAGTTATAGCTAGTTATTATGATTTAAATTGTCAGAAATTTAACTAAACGTCAAACATGAGGCCTACTAAACTATCTGACTAATACTTAAGTGTTAATCTTGTTTTAAAAAATCTGTAAAAATATAATATTTCATGAGTTTTAACAAAAACAAAGCTTGATATTATATTAATTGCATCTACCATAAGAGATTATCAATGACAATGATTGAAATGTTAGTTAAAATTTAAGTCATTGTGTTATTTGAAAAAAGAGACGGTTTTGTTCGTCCCATGCTTCATCTGTCATACCAAAACTATTCCGTAATTTATTGATGTGTTACATCCATGTCACAATATCACAACCATGTCATCATCAGTCACAGCCATGCTGCCTAATGTCACAGCCATACATTTGAACACCATTTTCAACCCCTTGCAAAGGCAATTCAGCGTGACCACATATACTGAAAATTATATTTTTGGATACACTTTCGAACTGCTTTAGTAAAAACTAAAATAAAATACTTAAAAATTTTTCAGTTTTTTTCGGCTTACGTAAGAAACACCCGGATCGTCACATTATTTTTTTATTATTTTACTTGGACGTAGTTTTTATATCATAAAACGAAACTTACATAAAATATGTCATTGTCACGTAACAAATCAATAACCTTTCGAATTGATCCATTCACGTTATTGCAATATCCTTTGACGTCCATTTCGGAACGGCTTTCATAGACGCGAATACGTGTGAGCAATCTGTAGTGCGTTCCGATTTGCCCATGATCGCTCACGGTCGCAAATCGGAACGCAGGGCTAGTAACGTAGTCAGTTCAGCGCCATCTACCGCGTTCTTGGAAACGACTTTTGTGCCAGTGTATTCTTCTCCACGAGACTCCCCGCCCCAGCCCCTACAATCAATAGTAATACAGTCCATTTTCAAATCACCGTTTGAGTCAACGCACAACCCTAAGAAGCCCAAACTACATATTTTGAAACTTAATAACTTAACTTTATAAATCTTGTTTTTGGAATAAACTTTTTCCATTTAATTCTTTTTTAATTATAATATGAAGTAATTTTTGGTAAAAAAAATTGTCTCCATTTTTAGGGTTCCGTACCTCAAAAGGAAAAAACGGAACCCTTATAGGATTACTTTGTTGACCGTCCGTCTGTCCATCCGTCTGTCTTATAGGGCACTTTCCGTTGACCAAGAACTATGAAATTTGGCAAGTAATATCGTCTTATACTACAAGTACAGGGAAAAATCTGAAAAGTATGCATTTGTAATAAAATCCTAAAAAAAAATCGTCTGAAAATCGAGAAAAGCTCGGAAAACAGTGAGATTCGGTCCCTGAACTATTTATAATATCTCACCTTCGGTAGTACAAGGGCACAACTTACAAAAAATGGTAAAATGAGTTAAGTATGCAGAAATGCCCTAAAACACTCCTCTATCTGGTGGGATAAAGACTCCCATCAGATTCAGTTAAAGTCGCTTTTTAAATGAATTTAATGGGAGTCTGTATCCCACGAGATAGAGGAGTGTTTTCAAGGCATTTCTGCATACTTAACTCATTTTACCATTTTTTGTAAGTTGTGCCCTTGTACTACCGAAGGTGCGATATGTAAGTACCTAGCTACAAATTTGTACGGAAACCTCGGTGGGCGAGTCCGACTCGCACTTGTCCGGTTTTTTAAAACAATTGCCATAGGGTTCTAAATGATGGTCAGACAGAATGCCCCTTTAAAATTTTGCTAACGAATTTGATGTTAGCATATAAATCCGTAGAACTGCAGTCTGTCTTATTTTATAATTTTTATCACAACAATTATAATTCAAATTAATAATTCTATTCTATTTTTCCTCCAAATGTACTCCACTAATTACAGTTCCCCAAAATACCACAAAAATGCGAAAAGAAAACAACAATCTGATAACTCTGACTCTGAGCAACAACAACAAATCCGACGCTTCAGAACAAGTTCAGAACTGAGTGAGGCCGACGCAGACGCAGCAGTGTTTCCAGATGCTGGCCGGCCAATGTCGCCAAAATTTTGAAAAACAGTCGCCCTAAAATCGCCTAAATTCTCAGCTTTGTAGCCCAAAATCACCTCAATAAAATGAATTTTAAATTGTGGCGCTCATAGTTTATTTTGTACGCAGGTGTTTTCTAAAATTCTCTCAATTAATCTTAAGAGTGTGAAAATACTTTTTAAGTATAATTACTGGTCCATCTTAGCAATTAATATTCATTGCACGCTTATACCCACAGAACAGAGAAAATAAGTTAGAATTGCCCTAGCGCGTATTTTGTACGGGAACCGCTGTCGCCGCTTCACCCCCCACCGTTCTTTACTACTACTAATGTAAGCAATACGCACGCAGGCTTATACGTGTGTGCGTGAGTCGGAGGCCGCGAAAGCAAGCGTAGCAATTAGCCAATGCAGTTCACACCAACGCAACTTTTGATGTGTGCGTGCGCCTGTACGTACAAGCAAAGCAATAGGGATTGACAAAAAGTTAAAAGATATCGATATTATTAACTTTGTTTGGCGAAGCTTTTTGCGAAAGAATGTAATTTTAAAATTTTGATATTTTGTGTGTAATTATTGATTGTTGCATGTACTGGTGTGTCTCTACTCTTCTTTAGCGCTTAATTCCATCAGATTAGGTTTCATTATTTACTTATGGCAATTTTATCGTAAATACTTGTAGCAAGTGTGTCAGAAGTGGTTAAATGGGGAACTCGCCTCAAACTCAGACCGCAAAAGTCATAAAACAAAATTTCGGCGTATTGTAGGTCTCAGAATGTGCAAAAAAATTTACATTTTAACGTCTGCCTATTTCTTTTTTTTTGTTATGTTTATTTTATGTTGTGTTATTTCGCTTTGTGTGTGTGACTGTAGTTGCAAATAAATGTATTTATAATAAAAAATTAAAGGGAAAAAATCAGAAATCCGTAAATTAGTAGTTACTAAATTCCTGCAATGGACGAACTATTTACATACCTACAAGTCTGTACTGAACCCTCGGTGCGGGATATTAACTCGCACTTAGCCGGTTTCTAAGAGCAATTAAATATTCCGTAATAACAAAGTTGAACAATATCGACACCACGACAAACTGACCCAACACTATCGATAAGTTATTCCCTTCGCTACTCTTTTTGGGGAGTAACCACGGAATATAGTGAAGTCAATCGTTCACGCAGACACACATGCTTTGCATTGCTCTTCGCGTACATAATACGATGGCGCAGCAATTACTTGCGTACAACACCGGCAATGTATACTTCACCTTGCGATATTTTTCACTATTGCTGGAAAACATAGTCTTTTCAATATTTTCGATCAAATCACTCAAAATAAAGGTTTAATTTACGTACCGATGAAAAGAAATTCCTCCATTATTATTATTATTATTATTATTATTAATAATACGTTTATTGCACATAAGTAAAAAATACAATGGCAATGTGGCGGACTTAATGCTATAAGCATTTATTATTCTGACTAACGTCTCTGTTTCGAGCTCTGCAGGTGATAATTGCGCACGATGGCATTTTTACCCTTTTTTTAACAGTTTTTCTTCAGTAACATGCTCGGTAAGACTACGCGGCCGATTGGGTATGTTTTTGTAAAATATGATCATTTGTACAAGTTCGTGGCACGCGCGCCCCGCCCACGTGCGCTTTCTACCTTATTCCTGTGTTCTGTACTTATACCGCTACAAATAAACAAAAAACGCTAAGATCAATAGACAAAGATACAATTACCAAATAAATACATATAATTTGTTTTAATTTCCCAAGTAGCCCAAAAGTCGCCGAAAATAAAATTGAGATAGCCCAATTGTTGCCCCGCTTCGCTAATTGCAATTTTTGGTCGCCAATTCACCCTCGGAGATAGCCCAAATGGCGATAAATCGCCTCATCTGGCATCCCTGAGACGCAGAGCAACGTCAAAGTGACAGCAAACCAGTTAAAAAGTACGTTTTGAAACCAAAAGTGATTATATTATATATACTATTCTCTCCGACGTACTTCTGTCGACAGCAGCTCTAGATGATTTCTTACGTGAACTTGGAGACTTAATTATGCCTGGGGAAGTCGTTAATCGATGCTCCACGCGAGTCCGCAACACTGGTTCCGCTCCCTCGCGATTACAATAAATTTATTTTAGCTTATGTCACCAGATTAAAATTTTATTCTTATCTCATCATATAAATCAGTGATCAGAATAGGTAGAGTATAAATAGTTACAATTGGCGAGAGACTATTGGTGTACCATACCAGGAATATCGCTAATATGCCCGGACACAAATAGAACACCACAAAAAGATGAAAAAAAAATTCTTTGATGCCAACCAATCCAAATCACTTAATAAAAATAAACTCAACAACAGCAATTACTTGCAAAATGATTGTGCTGGACTCCTAGCCATTACCAGGTAAAGTTAAGCATCAATTGGAGGAAATAAATTCATTTCATTATATTCTTTTTGATGCACTAACATGGGTTAGTGAGGAAAATTTTAAAAACCTATTTAGAGGCTAAAAATTCTACAAAATATGTTTTTAAAATTGTCCTCAGCACATGTTAGTGCATCAAAAAGAATATAATCATGTCGGTACAGCAATATCATTCCGATGTAAAAATCTAACTGCAAAGTGGGTTACTCGGGGCTGCAAGTGATGTAAATCGCTTCGGTCAGATGTCGCTGCCTGTACGTAATACAAAGAAGTTTGTAAAGAGGCTTGAAATTTCATCGATGCTTGCACTTGCTCATTAGCTCAGTTGGGAGAGCGCTGGCACGGTGAGCCAGAGGTCGCGGGTTCAAGTCCCGGCATGGGTGGAATTTTTAGCCTCTAAATAGGTTTTTAAATTCATTTCGCTACACTTACACCTATTGAGTACTCCTCGGGCCTCACACCACAGCCTATAGTTCCCAGCACGATCTCAGTACTTGGAGAGACATGCTGAAGTGCTACAGGTGGATTCAGTGTTCTGTCCGACTCCTTTTCAAGAGATCTGCCTTCAGCGCGGGCCTTTCTCTTTTGGTCTCGCCAACACTGTAAACAAAAATTGTCTTCCATCAGTTCCTGTTAACCCTCATCAGGGACACGGGGCTCGCAAATAGATTTCCATAGCAGCTGATTTTTAAGCTCATCCATATTTTGTTCCTATAAAGTTCCCTTCTTGGTGGTTATTGAACATCCTCTCTATCTCATTCCACTTACGCACCATATCAGAGCCTTATTAAGAGTTGTTTTACACAGAAACTTTAGGTGTAAGTCTCTTTGTGATCTATGTTAGTTGAATTTAGTAAGTGTTCTCTATCTATCTAATATTTTAGGAATACTTGTAATCTCAACTTGTTAAGAAAATCTGCTCTGCTGAAACTACTGAAATAGAAGATAAGATCACTGCAATGTAGGCTTGTGTTTTCTCACTATGTTTTCATTAACAATCAGTGAGTTATATTATTATCACAAATTAACAAACGTAACATAACTCCTCCTAACTATATCGAAGTCATGGATATATGCCAGAATTCAAAGGCAATGTCTCGCACGTGAGGTAAGGGTTAAGATAATAAATTATTTAATATCAAATAAATTATTTCTCTCATTCTTGAGATATGGTAAGAATTTAGATTTGATAGGAAGCTAAGAAGCTGAACAATGATTGTAATAACAGAAACAACAAAAGACACATAACATAACATAAACTCACGCCTGTATCCCAGAGGGGTAGGCAGAGACCAGGGACTGCCACTTGCTACGATCCTGACAGATCACTTTCGCTTTCGACCGCCCCAGTCCGGTTTTCGCAGAAACCATAGCACTTCCACAGCACTGCTCGATTTTATAGATGGAATTTTAAGTGAACAAGACCTAGGAAAGGGAACTATTTTGGGCTTATTGGATTTTTCCAAAACCTTCGACTCCTTAAACCTGGAATTACTGCTTGCTAAACTAGCCTATTATGGATTTCAAAGTTTCTTGTTTGATCTTGTTTGATCGGAATCAACAGGTATCAGTACAGAGGTCTAAACCACGTCCCGTTACCAGAGAAGTTCCTCAAGCTCAATTCTTGGTCCACTCCTCTTCACAATATACTCTGCGGATATTGTGTGGTGCATTGAGTCTTGCAGATATCACATTTACGCGGATGACCTCCAAATTTATATTTCTGCAGATCTAGACAGTGTCATACAATTTGCGAAATCTTTAAATGATGACCCGGAGCGCATATCAAATTGGTGTGATAACAACTGCCTCCACCTCAACCAAAAAAAGTCTAAGCTCATGTTCCTGGGTTCCAAAATTCAGAGAGAAAGAATATTGCCACTAAATCTGGAAATTTAATAAAGGGTGAGCGTCTTGAATTTGTCAATGAAGCGAAAAATTTAGGAGTGATAATGGATAATTATCCACCAATCCGGACTTGGCCCCCGTGGTGGAGTATGGCCTATACCTTCCTCAGGGAAGAGACCCGTGCCCCTCGGTGGGGACATAATGGGTTGATGATGATGAATGGATAATTGGATAGTCATCTTAGGTTCGAGAAACATGTGGTAGAGGTCGTGCGGAACTGCTTCTTTCGACTCAGAATAATATATTCATTGCGCAGATTCCTCAGTGTAAACACTCGAGTTCTGCTGTGTGATACACTTATAATGTCAAAACTAAATTATGCGTTGATTGCTTACAGTTCATGTTTATTTGCTAAAACTCACAAGCTTTTGCAACGCGTCCAAAATGCTTGTGTTTGTTTCTGTTATGATATACCCGCTCGAGTCGTCACACCCTATATTAATAATGCGGATCTTCTGAAAATGCGAAATAGGATGAAATTATTCATGGTAACATTGATGTTCGGAATTATTAAAAACCCAGAAACCAACATACTTATTTGAAAAATTGATTTGGCGTTGGTCAATGATAGGTGACCGAAAGAGAGTTAGGGCATGTTCAGACCCGCTTGGTGTGCCTGTACACCGAAAAGCCCCTTTCCGCGGTAGCTTTCGGTTCCAGGCCACCAAGTGCTGGAATGACCCCTAAGACACCCCTAAGACAGTAATTCCAAGGCTAGCTTTAAAGCAAAATATAAAAAGATCCTCATGGAATCGCAGAAGTCGGTCCCTTGTTAGTCCCTTAAAATAGATTACTACTTATTGCTATTTCATTTTTACACATTGTACATTGTCAGGTACTTCTCCCCCAGTTTGCTCAAGTCATTTATTTGTTTATAAAATTAATTGACATTTAATTGACACCCATATTACTTATTTAAATATATACGTGTGTCAGGTTATAAAAATAACCTGACATTATGTATATATTTTTATTATTCCGATTACATTATTATCACAATTATTATTATAATTTTTTTAAAGGACATACAATTATTGTGCATTACTTCGTTATCACGAAGCAAGACACTTAAATATTATGCTACAATTTAAATTATTATAATTATCTTTACAATGACATTTATTTGATTACAATCCAATCTATGTATTTACTCAATATAATATTATACAATGTACACAATAATATAATGCAACAATAGTTTAATTTATGCTTATTTTGACATTTAAATACCAAATTACTGCCAATTTATTCGTTTTTCCAAGTGCTGCACATCGGTACACTACCGGGTACTGACGGAAGACCAGCGCTGGAGTGGTCTGCCTCTCCAGCATATGCTGAGTCAGAGCCCCTTTGCTTTTACCACACCCACAAAATGCTCTCTCGTATTGTCTGTTGATTTGTGTTTGCTTATTTCTGTTACTCTTTTTGTGTGCTTACTTGCTGTACGATTTTGCTTTGTGATTTTCTATATCTATGTGTGTGTGGAAATGCAAATATATGGTTTTATCTATCTAACTATCTACATTTCCTGGAAAGGTCTAAATGTGGCCCTTCCCTTCAGATTCCTCTTAGTTTTAAAAAATATAGCAACCCTGTTATGAGCAGTGCATATTAACCACTTACATACTTCCACTGCTCCATGGAGCGAGCCTTTCCAAGTCGGTCAAGAGCCTCCTTCAGCCTCCACCACTGCTGATCGTAAGCAGCTGAGCCGTGGACTTTTGAATATTCGCCTGCAGAGAATTCCTTATGTTCTGCCATATAATCAAGTAAATATTTAATTTGAGCAGCGTTGCTGCGGCTTCTGAAAATGAATGCGCCAAATTATTAGCTGCTGTTGGAGAAATGGTTTCAGGATTTCTGCAATGTTGTCACGAGCGAAACTATGGCAGCTGAACAAACGTGCGTGAGGGCCATTTTGGCACTCCATCCACGGATTCATACGTGGGTGGAGTGGCAAACAAAATAGGTAGGTAGATCAGTTAGATCTACTCACATTTTCTTCTTAGGCTCCATAATCTTAAAATTAAATTCAGGTTCTATGTCAAATCCTTTTTAAGTTTTCAATACAAAACAAAGCGTCACAGATTATGTGGATTGTGGAGATCACTGTGTTGCCAGATCGCCCTTTGAATTTTCCCGCAATCTGGACAAAATCTCCCCGAAAATAGCCATTTTGAAAAGAAAAACCTCGACAAGTATTTTTTAATTTCAAGAATAAAAACAGAAAAGTTGGTTGGGAAAAAGCGGTGGCAGCCTAGTGGGTAGAACATTGGACTCGGAAGCGACCCAGGTTTGATTCCCAGTGCGGGCATTAGGTACATGCTTTGTTTTCTAAGTTATGTGCATTTGTGAAGTTATAGTAGCAATACCACTCGCTAATCGTGAAGGAAAACATCGTGAGGAAACCTGAGTGTCTGAGCTGTTCACATACCCCATCGCTTGAAATCGCCAATCAATCGATTAAGCCTATACTCTCTCCCTGAGAGAAGGCCTGTGCCGTGCCCTTCAGTGGGACGTATATAGGCTGCTTATGATGAAAACAAAAACTTTATCTAAAAAAAGACAAATTTCCGCCTTAGCTTCTACATGTTCGAGCTTGCTTGTCGCTTTCAATTCCATAATTGTTTTCTGAATTAAACCTCAAGGTAACATTTGCAGAGAGATAAAAGATTAACCTCTTAAAAACCCCGAACTCCACTTTTTCCCTCCAGAGATCCGAAGAACTTCTCCCTCTAAAATTGTCGCCTGAGCAAAAAAAAACTTTGAAATTGGAGGGAAACCCCCTATCTGGCAACACTGGTGGAGATTGCAGATCGCACTCACAGCTGAACTGAAGCTGACTGACTGACTGAATAGTATCTTTGCTGAATTTGAATAGTATAGAGTAACTTTGCTGAATAGTGTTCTGTGCTGAATAGCAGCCTTCTTGACTTGACAATTTGACATACCATAATAATATACCTACCTACCTATGTACTTTACTTTATGAATAGTGGCTATTTTGATTAGTAAATATTTACTGTACTGCTTTGCTTACAAAAAATAAATAAACAAAGCAAAAGTTTATTTTGTTAATCACATTAATCACAAGTTCCTAGTTTTGTTAAGTGAAACACGACCGTAAGTATTATTGCTAATTGCACGAATGTTTGTAACTTAGACAACAAAATGGGTACCTAATTGGTACACGCCGGTATCTAACACAGGACAGCTAGTACCCCTACCAATACTTTTACTTTTGAAGCTTTAATTTATTCTCTTAACATTATTTTAAATATCGGTATTGGTAAGGACTCGTTCGGTTGTAACGATTTATTTAATTCTATAATTTCCTCGGACTTTTTAGGTTTTAATTTGTTATTTACTGACGCCTCCCGCCTTTTGGATGAAGGCTGCGTTGGTGCAGCAGCATGGTTATCTAGATTCAATGTTGCTCTCTGCTACAAGTGTCCTCCACACTCGTCTGTCTTCTCTGGCGAGGCTGTTGCCATCCTTGAAGCCCTCTCTTTTATAGAATCCCACACTCTTAGTCCTTCAATTATTCTTACTGATTCCCTTAGTGCTCTACTGGCAATCTTATCAAACCCTTTTCGCAGTAAATCTACATTCCCTATTATTTTAAGTATCAGGGACCTTCTGTTACGATGTCATTTACGTGATATCACAGTAGTCCTTGCCTGGATCCCGGGTCATAGTGGGATTCAAGGAAATGAATCGGCTGATTCTCTAGCTAAGTTAGCTGTTGATAGCGGTTGCTTGGATCATAATAATAACTTTGCCCACGATCTACTAGCTCTGGCCAAACCAAACATGATTAAAGACTGGAATACTTTGTGGTCTTCTAGTCAGAATCGCGTTGGAAAATTTTACGGTAGCATTCAACCATCTATCCCCGTTAGACCGTGGTTTTTCAAAGCTCGAAATTTCCCAAAATTTGTCACTTCTACAGTTTGTCGTCTGCGCTTAGGCCACTGCTGCACCCCTGTTTTCCTTCACAAAATTCGGATTTGGGATAATTCTTTGTGTGAGTGTGGTCTCGACGAAGGGACCACTGATCATATTTTTTCAATTGCCCCCGTTTCCCCTCTTTATACCCATTCCTCCCTTGCTTTATCCCTCGTCCCATCAACTTCAAAACCCTTCTTCTGTACACCCATACTAAATTCATTAGAATACTATGTAAATATATTAATTATTTCAACATTCTTTAACTCCTCATCAAATTATAATATCTCTTTCCTTCTACATTGGTTTCTTGTATATATAAAGTAGCGTGTACCTTTCACAACGTGACACTGGCAAAATCCCTGTGCACCCTACAAGCACGGGACAAAGTCCAAATAAAAAAATAAAAAAATACTTTTACACCACTTAAGCATAAGTTGTAGCATAATAAAAATTGTAAGGGTTTGATTGAAATTGAAAGTTCAATTTTTTTATTTACAGATGCCAACCGTTGATCAGCTAGAGGCTTTAGTAGATTTCATAGAAGCGAACCCCGATATTGCACTCGGACATATAAGTCGCACCACTGAAGGGCGCAGTATTGCGAAACGTAAGTGGCAAGAAGCGGCGCACATCCTCAATAAAGTCTCGCCAACCTGCAAAGAAAAGGATGCCACCTCTTGGCGCATGGTAAGGTCTTTTATTTACTACCTCACTTCTAAGGGGCAATATAAGTATAATATCACCAAAGTATCTCTGTATTTGTCAAAAATATTTACTCTTAAAATTCTTTTTATAAAATATATTTTCTCTCTGGGACATAACTTCCAAAACTTAACTTCCACACAACACAATCATTTGTCCTGGTCCCAAACGACAATACCCTGTGCTATGGTAACCATACTAAGATATCACAAACATAGAAATACACCCAGGCTGAGGCCATGTGTACGAATGTATACAGTGGCCCCCAGTGGGAACTAAACCCACGACCACCATCATGGTAATCAGACATGATATCTTTCAAAGTGCAACTGCAACTTACACTTATTTCCTACATCTTAGCATGTCCATGGCAAACATTTTTTTTATTAATAGTCTATTAAACAGTTGCGGCCCAGAACAAAGTGATGCTGACTACATTATCACTTGCAATCATTAGGCCCTCTTCATCCCGTTAGGTCCTTCCTACTATGCAACTCACATGAGGTTTGTTTTTCTTTCATTTTTGTATGTGCCATCGTCTCCTCGAGTCATAATCAGATGTTTTGATGTTGTTTTAAGTTAAGCTATTGAAGATCCAGTGACCATCATTCCCATGTTCATGTAACGCAATGTCTTCATTCTCTTTGGTCAAGATCAAGGACATTTCATTCATTGGTCTGTCAGGGACAGACCTAGCCAGAGTGTTGTGCACACCTAGCCAGAGTGTTGTGATGAACATTTTTAAATTTTTCCTAAGCTTTTATATGATTTCTTTGGTATAAAAGCAATGTCACTCTAATCTAAGTGAGACGCAAGTTCTCCATTGAATGAGATAAAGCCTGCAATGCACCCTCACAAATCTGTATTCGTACATTTTCTTAAATAACTGTGTTATCTCTTGTTCCAGTTCTTCAATGAATATAAAAGTAAACTACTCAGAAAAGCAAAAGGTAATGACATCCATATTATGACTCAACTGTTGAAATATATTACGAATGTATGACCTTTATGGTACTTTAAATACAGAAGTTTGTTATTTTTCTAGGCCAGGCCAAGGATCTCAGTTTAACTCCTCTCCAAAGGCGTCTATATAAAGTGCTGGGAGGAGATGTCGGGGAGTCGGCAACAGGTGGACACCAAATACCCTTGGAAGTAAGTATTTTCTGAACCTGAATAAAAAACGTAATTATACTTACTGTTTAAAAAATGCGCAATACCTCGGAACACTTCAAACATCTCGGTTAGATTTTATTCTCTTGTTGCACTAACCCGTGCTTTGGACAAAGTTTTTAAAATCTCGGTTAGAGTTTTTCATTTACAACAACTTTTTCTCTACGACTTTTGCGGCACCTGGTGCATCTTGTGCTCCGCGACCAATCGCAAAAAGCTGTAGGCTCAGCCAAACATTGCCCTGAGGGCCGGGCGATACGTCCGCAATGACGTGATTGCCTGGGACTTGGTGGTGGAGGGTGTGGACGTGTTCGTGGTCCGTCTGTCGCACCATATGTTTTACGTATGACTACGGACCTTACCCGGTCTCTTCACCATCTCCACGACATCGCTCCCAACTCCGACCGGCCAGAAACCTAAATCTAAATCTAGCGACCCCCCCCCCCAGCCCCTGAAAATCATATTAAAAGTATGAGTAATTTTAAAGATGATGCAATTAGAACCTACAACGAAGGATCATAAGCAGCCTATATACGTCCCACTGTAGGGCACAGGCCTTCTCTCAGGGAGAGAGTATGGGCTTAATCACCACGCGTGCCCACCGCGGATTGGCGATTTCAAGCGCTGAGGTATGTGAATAGCTCAGACACCCAGGTTTCCTCATGATGTTTTCCTTCACCGTTAGCGAGTGGTATTGCTACTATAACTTTACAAATGTACATAACTTAGAAAATAAAGTCATAGGTACATGCCCGCACTGGGATCGAACCTGGGTCTCCCGCTTCCGAGTCCAATGTTCTACCCACTAGGCTACCACCGCGGCGAAGTGATGCTATATTATTTTTACCAAATATCGGGACTTAAAGAAGTAGACCAGTTCCACTTAAAATGTCTCGATGATGAAAATTTACTAATTTATCGATGGCATTTTGATTTAGTTTCGTGGAAGTTGAGCGCGTTCGAAAATAAAACATCTGTCTCGTAGACTAGCCAGAGAATTAATGGTGGCTAAATTGACGGGGGCATTTTCATAAAAACTCAGCGCCCTCGACAATAAAAAATAACGCGCGCCCCAAAATGTACTAAATTGATGGTGGCAATTTCATTCAGTTCTGTAAAAACTCAGCGCCTTCAAAAACACAAGATCTTTCTTGTAAGTTAGCCAGAGACTTTACTAAATTTACGGCGGGATTTTCATAAAAAATCAGCGCTTTCTATTATAAAAGATTTAACTTATAGCCGCGGTAAGTTAGCCCGGCCGAAATTTTACAAAATTTATGGTGTCAATTTGATTCAGGTCTGTAAAAACCCAGCGTGCTCAAAAGTAAAGGACCTATGCCTTATAAGGACTCCCAAAAATGTATTAAATATAAATAAATGATGATAAGTGCCGAAAACTTAACAGACTGGCGAATGCCAAAAACATTCCACGTTGGATTGACATTCTCATTTCGATATCTTAAAACTCAGCGTCCTCGCAAACAAAAGAATAAAAAATCTATTTTAAAGTCAACCAAATCACGACCGTTCTTGGCCATTTTTAGGGTTCCGTAGTCCGACAAGGAACCTTTATAGTTTCGCCATGTCCGTCTGTCTGTCTGTCTGTCTGTCCGTCCGCGGCCTAGCGCAAAGACCGGTGGTACTAGAAAGCTGTATTTGGTATGTGTATAAATATTCATCACGCCGACAAAGTTGAAGAATAAAATGGTGGAAAAAAATTTTTTTTTACTGTACCTCTCCTAACATGAAAAGTGCGGATGATTTAAAGAGAAGTTTGTAAAAAGGTTCGAAATTTCGCCGACGCCAGCACTTACCCATTAGCTCAGTTGGGAGAGCGCTGGCACGGTTAGACAGAGGTCGCGGGTTCAAGTCCCGGCATGGGTGGAATTATTTTTCCTAAATAGGTTTTTAAAATATCTTAAAATATTTAGGAGTTTACCCCACAAATCCAAATATGAGATTTAGATATTATATGTGTACATTATTATTAATATTCTTATTTATTTGGAAATAAAGAAAAGATATTTATGTAAATAAAAGTACCTGGATGTGTTTTTGGAAGTAATTTAGGAAGTAGGTTAGTGTTTTTTTTGGAAATAATATTTAGATACGACGAAGAAAAAGGGAAACAAAGGAAAAATTAATCGGATTGGAGACAGACTCGAACCACCGTCTTCTGGTTTCGGGACCGTCCGAGTTCGCACCGGAGGTATTACAACTTTGTAGATTGTGGCGAAATTTACCTTCGCATTCTGATGACATTTTAGCAGTTTTTCATTGCCTAAAAACACGGTTAAAACGACGTTTTCATTTATTGTCCCCGAAGTATGCAGAGGGTCATACTATATTTCATGAAAATCGTAGGAGCCGTTTCCTAGATTCAGATTAGATTATAAACAAAAATTGCTCGTTTAAAGGTATTGGACAATTTTATAAACCAACAAATAATTCATAAATTTATTTTAAGTGGAATGCGCCATTTAAAAAAAAACCGTTAAATTCCGGGATTGCATACGAGAAATTTAGAGTACACAAGAGAAATACAGAACTGCCGCTTGTAACTCAAAATTTCCTTCCTCTGTTATCAAACTCAATGCATGAGATTCAAGTCTTACCCATCCCAGCCAAGATCAATTTCATGAGTGCTCCGCGTGGTAAAACATATCCAAGATCAGGGTCATAAGAGGCTAGGATGGTAAAACTTACAGCTCTTTTGTTCCAACAGGACTCAAACACTCCGAAACCTAAGCGAGCCGAGAACATTATCTTCATATCGGTGAGGCAAGCCTGCATAGATCTGGTGAAGAAGCATGGCCATTCGGTCTCCATCATTGACGAAGAGGCCTTCCGCACTCTCATCCAGCTGATGCCCATAACCCTGAAGGAGAAAGCCAGGATCACCTCGCAGTACATCCAGAAGTGTATGGACGCGAACGGAGATGTGGACGACGAGGTATACATATTTAATTCCATTCTGGTTTTGTCTCGGTGTAAAGTTTTTTTTAATTTGCCATCGGCTCTTCTAGCCATAATCAGTAATTGATGCTCCATAAGTATTAACAATTCTTTTGTGGAACTAGTCCATTATTGTAGTTCGTTCTTGTCAGGATTCAATGTATCCAATTTGTGTTCTGTTTCCTAGTGTATCCAATAGGTTTCTTGCTAATATGTTGTTATGTTGGCATCTCGAGGTATTCTTGTATTTCGGGTTTTCCAGTGTGCACCTGATATAGATCTTAAAGCACTATTTTGAAATCTTTTTAGAATCTCTACATTGGGGTTGCCAGCAGTTCCCCATAGCTCAATTCGGTATAAAGTAAACAAACAATTAGGTATTTATTTATTTTATTTTATTTATTTGCTCCGCCAGCAGGATAATTATTATCCTGCTGGCGGAGCAAATAAATTACATTATACATTAAAAATTAACACTAGTACAAAATAATAATACGAGTATGTACAACCCAATTACAGGCAGATACGCCTGTTGCTGTTAATTTAATTGAGTGCTAAACAATTAAATTCAACTTTGACAAATCAAATTTGATAGACATTATTTTAACAGTTTTTTTACGTGAAGAGTAAGTCTAAATACGTCTCACTGTTGGGCACTCTCTGAGAGAGACTATGGGCTTTGTATCGATGTATGGAGAATTGAAGACAAACAACTTCTAAATCTTGCATAACATACCGTCTGCACAGTACCTATTAAAGTATTGGAATTAGAAAATGTGTTCTCTCAATTCCAGGAGATGAGCTGCATGGAGGAACGATTTGCCGGCGACGAAACTACTGACCTAAGTAAGTAACACCTCGCAATATCCTTGACTAAAAGCTTGAGGTAGTTAGTTAAGATTATCGCACTCCGCCTTACAGTTGGGCCATTGAACGCAGCAAGGCTGGAAAGTCTTGCAGCAAAGGTAGCACGAATAATCAACTGGAAAGTCGCGACTTTTGACGTTAAAACGCGACTCGAGTCATCATGCTACCTATGCGGGAGTAGTCAATCCAGCCAGCAAGAGATAGCTCTTTCCAAAAATTAATAAGTACCCTCATTATTGTTCAATAGATCAAACACATAGATGTTCAAAATTAGCACCACAATAGCTGTTAATTGACTCTGTCGTAGTCTGCTAAGCAATAGCAGTACCATGTCATTCGAATGGTATAACCCGCGCAAATTAAATATGCTTCTCCCGCGAAGAAGATCGAATCGCGTGAGGCGCCGAGTTAAGTTGCACGGGTTATGCAATTGGATTACGATTTGTTAGTAGAGTACCAATAGTGTTAATGAAACAACCGTTGCAGTAAAAAATGCCTCTGCTTTAAGTAGATCAACTCTTCTCAGAAGCAGCGGGCTACGCTGGCAAAGGTCAGCTGGTTGTATATTGTTAGAACCATTATCTACCAAAATAGAGGTCGTGGGTACGATTCCCACTGGGGGCCGCCGTACATTTGTACAAATGGCCTCAGTCTGAATGGATTTTCATGATTGTGGCGTCCTTGCCTGGTTACCATAGCACAGGGTATCCTAGTTTGGGACCAGGTCAAGTGATTGTATTGTGTGGAAGTTATTATTATTATTTCTAAAGTGCCTTGAAATGGCTCCCCATCATGGTGTCTTGTCAAGTGCCATGTTTCTATGTATTTTCATTACATTTTCAGGTATTTCAGTGGCCATTACATCAAGAAATTATATTGAATGTTTTATTTCCTTAACAATGCAAAATGAAAATGAAAAATGAAAATGAAAATGAAAATGAAAAATTCTTTATTTAACCGCCACATAAAATCTTACTTTGCTAGACCGGGTTTTTCAATAGTCAGATAAAACCCGCCGGAGAATAAAACCGATGCCGTCACATAGACAGCATGCAGTTTACTTCCAAGTTAAGCTTCATCCGACCATTCAAAAATTAACCAAACAAGACAAAAAAGGCAATAGTAACTGACATAATGATTGTTTGGTTACAAAAGGTGGGTAGGCAGCAAAAGTTTAATTTGTGAGTTGACAGCGACTCCACACTAGGCGTACCTGTGTTGTGGACGACGCTCACAATTTGATTGCCAAGTACGAAGCGGGCGCATGAGCGATAGCGATTCGGTTCTTACATGCAGTAACTTGTGTATTAAAAATTAAGCAAGGTAAAGTAATGTAGTTGTATTGAGGTGAGTTTTTTTAGAAAGATTTACCATTTACATTATGGTACAAGTGTGCTAAGTTGGTAAAATTTACACACGACGCATTATTGTAAGCGCGAGCCGTAGGCGAGTGTGTAATGCTCAATGCACACGAGTTGCATGCGACGTTTTTCAACACAATTGCTAGGAAAAAAACAAACTTGTATTGTTAGTAACCTGAAGTAGACATTTTTGATAGTAATTAACCACACCAGCAGCAACTTTAAAATATTTACGGAAAATGGCGCGTATGTTTTGTTTTTTTTTTCGCGCGCCGCACTTTCGATGCGCGCGCAGGTTCAACAGTTTCTGTAAAAATATTCAATGTTCTTAGACATAAAGTTTTGCTGAAATTTAAAAAAGTTTATATAATAGCACTTGTACGGTAATGTTTTTACGGCACAAGTGTGATAACTTGCTGAATTATGAAACAAAAAACGATGTAATAAGAGTCAATTTACGAACAACTGCGTTGAAGAGTCTATTATTGTTATTTAGTAATCAACTTAGATAGATAGATAGATAGATAAAACATTTATTCACATTTGCACACACACATGAACAGGAACAGTACAAAAAGAAGCACCGTATACATACAGCAAACATAGAAAAAATAAAATAAAACGAATACAGTAAAACAATCCACAGAAAGAAAAGACAGTATACACATGAAACACGCAATGTACACGACAACAACAACAGAGAATTGTAGGTGTGGCAAATTTGAAAAGGTTCTGACTCAGCATGTGCTGGAGTGGGCGACCACCTCAGCGCTGTTATTATGTCAGTACCCGATGGTAAGACAGCGTGCAGGGCCCGGAGAAATGTAGGTGGCATCGTTTCAAAAAATGTAGATATAGAAAAAGAAGTACCTACCTAATATTAAATTTGTGGTAATTATAAATGCATAAAATGTCATAATTCGAGCTAACGAAGTAATGAATAAATAATTTTAGTAACTTCAAGCTGATGCGTTTTTATCATAATATCAATTTCATGCAATTGTTAAATGTTTATCAAGTCTGTTTCACCGTTTTATTATTCAGTTGTGACCGTGAAAGGCGAGATCGACGATGCGCACTGCAACTGCAACCCGCGGGTGACGGAGGACTCCACCAGGTGCCACGAGGTCGGGTGTCCCGCTGCCGCCAAGCAGCCGTACTGGAGCTACTTTGAAGTAAGCTAAGGCGCAAGACACACAGATGAGACGGCACGGTTAGATGTATAGAGTCACAGACCAAGAGCGACCGCAGAGCAAGAACTGTTGTCTGTGACTCTATACATCTTACCGCGCCCTCGCCCCACGCCCCATCTGTGTGTCTCACGCCGCTTTTGCACGAGGGCCCAGATATTGTTACTGCATTGTAAAAAAAAACCGACTTCAGATTAAGATAAAAATTTGGAGTCAGTGGCCACAATTGATGTGCCAAATTTATATGCAGCTCGGCGTGCCTTCTTCCCAAAAGGATTAATTTGATGCTGGCCATTGAACGTTTCGTTCTCCATCTCCGAAAGTCTTCATCAGATAATCAACTATACTAAGCAGGCGGTACCAACCTAGGTACCTGAGTTGTATTGTTTAATTTGCGTCCCGCCTGCTTAGCAGTTAATGCTCGGCAGTCGGGTCGGATCGGGCAGTTCCGTGTGACGCCGGATTAAGAATAGCGTCACTTCATTTCCTTCCGTGGATGTCGTAGAAGGCGACTAAGGAAATACATTACCAGGAGACGGGCAGCAGCGTCTTCCTGAGATTCCAACCGCATACTGCGATCGCCAACCCGCCTGCCAAGCGTGGCGATTATGGCAAAACCCTTCATTCATCATGAGGGAGGCCTATGTCCTGCAGTGGGCGTGAAATGGCTGATGATGATGATGAATTTTTTTTTTAGTTAATAATGTACTTTGTTCAGGTGACTATGGATGAAGCCACCTGCCAGATCTGCAATGTGACTTTCAACTGGACCAACATCACCAAGCTGAAGGAGCATCTCCTCGACAAACATCCCACCGCCGAGTTTGTCGACGACGTGAGTCCTTCTAAGTCCTCTGAATAGATAGAAATAATACATAGGAATTAAGGTAAGGAAACCTTTGGCACAGCATTTTAGGATACGAAGGCTCCAAGTCAATGAAGTGTAGCCTAAAGAGAGAAACGGAGTTATTCCTAAAACGCCTCAATTAGAACTCATGAGTTTCCCACTCGGATTTATCAAAGTATGCATAATTTTATTTATGTGCTCTACCAATCTCGCAGTCCTCAGTAAATCATTGTCCCACGTGTAGCAACAAAGAACTGTGACCCAACCTCTGAACAGAGTCTGTGTCACAGAGCTTTGTCACGAAGGTGGGTTGTCCCAAATTGATTTAGGGAGCGAGCAGCTGGTACAAGGGTTCAAGCGGGCACGAGGTTTCGGATCAATCACTTTTAGGATGCTTTTGTCATTGTAATCCTTGCATGGCAATAAATTATTCTTCCAACTTCACAGCGTGAGGAGTTCCTCCGGGGTCCGGCATCTGACGTGTGGTCCCACGAGGAAACTGTGATGTACGATACGGAGGTGTGTTTGGAGGATGACCTTGACTTTGAACCGCCGCCAGCGCCCAGCGGTAACAAACGGAAACGCACTAGCGAACCTTATAAGAGCAGAGACCGGGCAACGTCTAAAGAAGATAAAAAGCATACAGGTTAGTTAGTTAGACTTGAGATTTCCGCACTCACCTCCCGTTTCTCATACACTAACAATATTTTCAGCACCATCAAAGCCCACCTCGGCCCACTGCTAGGTATAGGCTTTTACCTCATATGCAGAGTTGGCATATGAGGTAAAAACAGTCCCTCGTCATCCGCATAAAGGCCTGCGCCGACGATGGACTTTTGTCCCCATGGGACAGTCCATATATGAAAAAGTAAGAATTATTTAGACCCTCTCCCCGATATTGTCCTACGTGAAAGAAGTGGCGTGCCTTGGGGCAGGCCTATGTCCGGCAGTGGACGAATACGGGCTGATTGATCACTTACATGTTATTCGGGTTTTTGTTACGTTGTTGCGATAAATATATTTGTTTATACCTTCCAGACGAAAAAATCAGAGCGGAGTGGACGAGAGCGGTGAGGGAGGACCAGCAGGACCTCTCGGAGGAGAGCCGGCGAGTGTTATTGCTGGCACCAGACCGGTTCAGGAGTCTGGAGATCTTCGGGCAGTACGTCGCCGAGCTGATGAAGCTCATCCCCAAGGACAAGTGCCTGAAGTATCAGGTGCAGATCGTGCAGAGGCTGCTGCAAGAACAGGCCGCGGCTGGTTAAGACTGATAAGGATATGTGTGGCTTGAATTCCTCCTAAGATGACATCTGTCGCGTACGTTCCACGTCCCACGTATTCTGTCTTTCTTCGGGCCTAGAATATAGTATAATGGCGGGCAAAGTGGAGGGGAATAGAGCTCGAGGCAGACCACCCGCTTAAATGGAGTGACCAGATCACCAAGGAAACAAAACTCAAGTTTCAACAGGCGGTCCACACAGCGAACGACAGGTCCAGATGTAGGGCACTCTACGCCCATCCTCGTCATACCGGCCACAATCCTCAGCACTGAGCGACCGACTGATTGGATTGGATGTACGTCCCACCGGTAGGGTGGGGCGACCTTGTCTCAGAGAGAGATACATTAAAAGGTCTTACGTGCACCTTGACCTTGTAGCGGTATAGTTTGAGCTCGATTTGTGTGGCGCATTTTTGTACCACGTAACTGAGTAGAATACCCATTGGAAGGGTATATTTGCCGCGTTGGTCTAGCCGTTAAGGCGCTTAGCTACCAAAACAGATCGTCAGTTCGATTCCCACTTGGGGCCGCCATACATTTGTACAAATGGCCTCAGTCTGGGTTTACTTTCATGTTTGTGACGTCCTTACCTGGTATCCTAGTTTGCCACAGCACAGGGTATCCTAGTTTGGGATCAGGTATTGTGTGGAAGTTATTTATTATTATTAGTCGTAGAGAAAAAAAACATATTTACCTTTTAACATAGACTCTCCAGAGTAAGTTCTCCATTTCATTCGAGATTAATCCTACGCTGGTCGACAACTGACGGCCGTTTGGCCGTCACGGGCAGATGTTTAGTTTGCAGTGGTATTATAGCCCTTAAACGTAAGCATTTAAGGATTATTTTAGTTTGCATCATTACGCCCGCAGGTTCCAGGCTCGTTGTAACGTGAATACAGATTTCTGCATCGTTGACGCCAGCTTGGCATGCATACAACGCAATTTTTGTGTACCTACGCTCGATCGACGTCCACGGCCGATGTGAGGAGCTCGAGCCGTACTGTTCTTTGCCAGTATTAAACTAAACTGTATTAAAGAAACATATAATATAATAGGACAATAATAAGTATCTGTAAGAGAATCCTATGATTTTGTAAATTATGTTGTGTATGTAAAGGTGACAGACAATTCAGTCGGGCCGAGATGAAGGATGGTAAACCTTCCCAAAAAGGCAAAAGATCGTAAAATAATATGATAAAAAGTACTTATATAGGTACCTTAGCAATTTAATGTCTTCTGAATAAAAGTTTACTCTAAGAAGTGTTTAAGGAAGTCTATTCTTACTAGAAACTATTCGTAAAACTTAAGTGGGTTAATCTATTCATTAATAAATTCAAACAACATGTGTTATCATCATAAAAGTTTTAATAATAACAACTCAGAAGTATTGAAAAAAAATAACAGTTTTATCTTATGTATGATACCAGCGAATGTTCGCTGGAGTCAACATTTTGTATGGAACATCGGGTGCTCAATGCTCATGCTCTGAATTTATTATTTCCCAAATTATTATTATTTCCCATCAGTCTTATTTATAAAAAGTCGATCCACAAGAATACTCTTAAGACTTAAAGCAGGTTTAGAAACCGGCTGTAAATGTGCGCATCTACTTCCATGTGCCAAAAGTTGTCTGGAAGAGTTTAATTTTAGTGATAAGGCAGCTTAGGCTAAGAAATATATTTTTAGTTTACTTTATTGTGTACAATAAAGTGCGGAACATGAAGTTTGTCGCGGAATTATATCAGTAAGTTATAGATTGTTCAATTCATCTTTGCGAGAGGCTCTATGTGTGGATAAACCGTATGTACACAGTAAGTTGCTCGGACGACGACGGGCGCGTCACGTGGCGTCACTGCCACACAAATTAAAGCTGTATAATTACGAGCGCACGCACACATAGAGCCGCGCGCCAAGATTAGTGGAAAGGAGTGTAAAATCTGTAAATCGCCCATTCCACGGTGAACTTTAATTCTTATTAATTTCGAAAATGTCTTAATTTGACCAAAATATAATAGGTCTCGATTATATTTATTAAAACATAAACCAAATTAGTCACGAAATTAGTTTTTTTTTAATTGTCAACGATTTTAATAACTGTCACTAAAACTAAATTAGTTACTCCAAGCGTGATACACAGTATTTCTGCTAAATTATAATATATCTATATTTATTTATTGGAATAATTATGAAGTCAGTGAACGAAAGTTGCCTACCTAAATCACTATAATTCTTTTTAACATATTGTCTTGAAACTCGCGCATTTGATATCGGTAAACAATAAAAATAAATAAATGAAAACATAAACACTGACTTCAAAACACTACAGCATTAAAAACACAGATATAATTAAAACGAATATGACCTTTAAATTAGCAGTCAATATGTACACTTAGGTACTTATTGTATATGTTTTGGAGTGTCTTAACTGTCAAATTCCATACTAATTTGACAGACTGTTGGAATCGCTCAGGATTTGGTGCGCGTAATACCTATCGGCACCAAATTATACTTCTATAATACCTACATGTACGTACTGACTCCGTCTCTACACACCATGATTAAGCTCTGCGAATCAGAGCGAAACTGGTCGGAGTCTTCCGACAAAATCACCAAGTAAGTGAATCCGGAATTAAGTTGAATGCAAAAAAACGTAAGGTAATTATTATTGAGTGTAAGCGTCAAAAGAGAAGCGGTGGTAGCCTAGTGGGTAGAACATTGGGCTCGGAAGCGAGAGACCCAGGTTCGATTCCCAATGCGGGCATGTACCTATGACTTTGTTTTCTAAGTTATGTAGATTTGTGAAGTTATAGTACCTAGCAATGCCACTCGCCAACTGTGAAGGAAAATATCGTGAGGAAACCTGAGCGTCTGATCTATTCACATATCTGAGCGCTTAAAATTGCCGATCAGCGGTGGGTCGCGGAGCCAGACAGACAAGAAACATGGCGGACAAAAAATTTCGACACTTTTTCATATCTTAAAAAATGGGTGAGATAATTACGATGAAATTGCGTTATTTCCAGCGAAGGTTTTTAAAAACGTGGGCGGGCGCTCACTTAACATTAACAATTCTACGTCTTTTTAAGAAGATCTACATTTAGGCCTATCCTGCAAACCTACGAACTTCAGTCTCAGAATCTACGTAGGTATGTTCTATCAAATTGTGTAAATTTTCAAAATAATGTAACTCATTAGGCTGAATGGGACTACTTTCCTTTTCATTCGCGAAAAAAAAAAAAGTTTATAAACGTTCCGTTTCATACTAGCCATTTATTAATGTACTCTGTGATACTCACAGAACACAATGTGATACTGCGCACCTTTCCCATTACATAGAGCTGTGACAGTGTAAAACGAAACGTCTCGCCGTGTTTTGTTTGTTTGGTTTCGATCAAATTTCGAGATTTTTCGTCTTCCTGCTTATTATTCTTATGGTTTTACTGTCTTCATTTCACTCAGAAAAAAATTACTACGAACTATTCATACACTACTAATTCTACGTAATTTTGTAATGTGGCCTACGCCATTTTCTAAATCCGAGTTGGCAACACTGGGCTCACTAGCCGATGACTTGACTTTTTGGCGGGAAGTCAATTTGAGCGGTCGATTTAAATTTTCTTTCCAATAAAATTTAAGTTATTTGGCATTTATTTGCTCATTTCGAGAAGAAATACTCAACTGGTTGAGAAAGGATGGGGGTCCAAAGTGACGGGGAGGAGGATCCCCCCGAGCGTAAGCGGCGTTTCCAGGAAACCGTACCATCAAAGGATGGTATGTACAACATGTACTTCAAGACGAATTACACAAGGTTATTCCTTGAAAATAACTCCAGCGACTACACAGTCTATGTTGAGTCCAAAGATCGAGACAAGTTAGGGAACAGAAACCCTCTTAAACTGACGCAATTGTTCATGGACAATGTAAAGGGTATTACAGGAGTCATCAGGATCAATGCGTATAAAATTGGAGTATCATTTACCAAAGCTGCAGCAGCTAATGGATTTTTAAAACAGGAAAAATTTCTGAATTATCACAAGCTCCGTGCCTTCATCCCTGCCCACTTAGTGGAGAGAGTGGGAATAATCAAACATGTACCAGTAGACATTTCTAATGAGGATATCTACAAGAGCCTTTCATGCGATGCAGAAATAATATCGGTGAAACGCTTCATGAAAAGAGATGCTGAGAAAAAGCTGCAGCCAATGACCACAGTGACAATCACCTTTTCGACCACGACGCTTCCCCAATATGTGTACCTGAAGCTTTTCAGGTATCCAGTCTTCACATATGTGCCACCACTTGTGCAATGCTACAGGTGCTTTAAGTTCAACCACAGCGCAAAATTTTGCAGAAGTGAACAGATGTGCTCATCTTGTGCTGGTCAGCACTTATACAAAGAATGTTTGACGGACCAAATTACATGCATTAACTGTGGCAAAGATCACCTTGCCATATCCAGAGATTGCCCGATAAAAAAACAAAAAATTGAAGAGAAACGCAGCAAAATATTGAATCAAAATCGGTCATTTGCCTCTGTGGTAAGTAAGGTGGATTTTCCACCTTTAAAAACAAAAAACATGACACCAAAAATTACTCCCAAAGAAAATGTAAGCACCCCTGATGTTGAGAATGTTGATGTTATTAGCAAAAAATTCGATATCGAATCAATTGCTTCTAATGAAATAATTTTAAATGCAATTGTTAAATCTTTGGTTTCCTTGGCTAACTCAAATGACTCCATTACCATGGGTAGAATAAAAGATGTATTCCTAAAGAACTTAATTTAATTATGGATAATAGTCCACATTCAATTCAGAATATCCCGAATAATAAATCTTTTCTTACCATAGCTCAATTTAACATACAGAGTGTTAATAACAAGAAGCCATTGCTTATAAATTTTCTATCAGAAAATGACATAGATATTTGCTTATTAAATGAAACTTGGTTAAAACAGACAAGTAATTTTTATATACCTGGTTACCATGCAATTTTACAAAATGGACCTAATGGCTATGGAGGTGTAGCGATTTTGATAAAAAACTCATTTAAACATACCAAAATTAATACTCCTTACTATGACTTTTTACAAACAGCTGCTATTACTTTAAAAACTAGAACTGGTAATTTGTCTCTTGTATGTGCCTATAGTCCTCCAAGAGGTGGGCGTTTCAAGTGTAGGAGATTAAAGCAAATACTCGATAGTTTGCCTAAACCAATTATGCTTTCAGGTGACTTGAATGCACATCATATTGCTTTTGGTTGTGTCTCCAGTAATTCTCGAGGTAATGACATTTTCAACTTACTAGATGAGTGTGATCTTTGCATATTAAACACAGGCTCTCCAACTACAGTTGGTACTATTCATCATAATCCATCAGCTATTGACATATCATGTGTTAGTCCTAATGTGGCTCCTTTATGTGACTGGAGGGTGTATGACGATCCCATGGGCAGTTATCACTTTCCAACTATAATTAATATTCAAACTTCTGTTGAAAAATTTGAGGTAGCCTCTCCATCTGATCGTTTCATTTATGGTAGAGCCGACTGGTCCAAATATTTATCTGAAAGTGAAACAAAATTTGATAATATTATTTTAGATTCTCATGATCCACTTGTTATGTACAATCATTTTTGTAACAAATTAGATAGCATTAGGAATGAATGCATCCCCAAATTTAAAGGTAGGATAAATCCTACTAAATTAAGGAAACCGGTTCCTTGGTGGGATAGTGACTGTACTGCTGCAGTTAAAAATAGTAAAGAATCATTACATCACTACCGGCTTCATCCCACAATTGATAATTTCATACAATATAAAAAAATTTATGCAATTAAAAAGAGAATATTGTCTGAAAAAAAGAAGGATGGATGGAGAAAATTATCTGAGTCATTTAATAGATATACACCAGTTAGCATAATTTGGAATTATATACGCAAATTCAAAAGAGTTACCTGTAGTAAATCATCCAAAAATGATGAATGGATTCCTTCCTTTTTGAATAAATATGCTCCACCTTCCCCACCTGAAAAAGAGATAGACACAACAAGGTTAAAAAACATCTTTGATACAATTGGTAATATTGAAAGTAGCTTTCTCTCTGAACCATTTACACTTTCTGAATTGAATGTAGCTTTAAAGTCTAGAAAAGATACTAGTCCAGGTCTTGATGACATACCCTATAAATTAATAAGTAATCTTCATCCTAAAGCTCAAAACATGCTTTTAAATATTTATAATTTGTTATGGAGTCAGGATCTCATTCCAGAAACCTGGAAAACACAATGTGTTATACCAATTTTAAAACCTGAAAAACCTGAAAATGATTGTAACTCTTACAGACCAATATCTCTGTCATCTTGTGTAGGTAAATTATTTGAATGCATGCTTAAGTTGAGACTAGAATGCTATAGTGAAAGAAATAAAATTTTACCTGATCAACAGTTTGGTTTCCGTAGAGGTAAAAGTGCTTCAGAGAACTTCACTTCTCTTATTGCTGACATTAAGAATTCTTTTCACAGTCACTCGTATACAGCTTGTGCTTTTCTTGATGTAAGTGGTGCATTCGATAATGTTAATCCAACTATACTCGTACAGATCCTCAGAGATGTTGGTGTGCCCGGCAAAGTCTGCAAATGGATTTTTAACTTTTTATATGACAGAACAATGTATGTCAAATTCAATAATATTTTGCATGGACCACAACATGTTTATAAAGGCACCATGCAAGGATCTATAATATCTCCTTTGCTTTACAGCCTATATACTTCACAAATAAATTCTTTTGTAAATAATGCTTCTGTAAAATTTCTGTTATTTGCAGATGATATAGTTGTATATAGTGTAAATAAAGATTTGAATATTGCTGTAAATAATTTAAATGATGGACTATCTCAGGTCCATAGGTTTTACAATAGTTTAAACCTAGATATTAATGTCAATAAAAGTAAAGCTATGATATTTACAAAAAAAAATTTAGATATGAAAGATGTTCCTTCTGTATTATACAATAATAATACATTGTCTTGGGTAAAAGAAAAGAAATTTCTTGGTGTATATTTAGATTGTAAACTTAGTTTTGAAACTCATATTAATTACATTGTAAAGAATGCATGCAAAGGTTTAAATATTCTACGAAGCCTTGCTGGTGTACACTGGGGTTCTGACCCTAAAATACTATCCATGTTATACAAAAGCATTGTCAGAAGCCACTTTGACTATAGTTGTTTAGCCTATATGAATGCAAATATTACTCACTTAAGAAAGCTTGACTTAATACAAAACAAAGCTTTGAGAATAATTACTGGAGCTATGTGCTCAACTCCTATCAATGCTATGGAATCTGAAGCATGCATTATGCCTTTGAAATTTAGGAGACTTCAAATTGCTCAGAAATTCTGCCTTAAATTATTGGCTACTGATAATAAGTTTGTTTTAAACAGAATTTTACCTTCTAGTGATTTAGCTGAATTTATATTGAATGAACCTAATATAAATGTCCAAGAAATGGTTATGGACCAAGTTCCACAATTGTTAAAGGTTACTTTGAGTGTCAAAAAGTTGTGTAAAAATGTATATAGTTCCAACTTACCAATGTCATATATTGATTATAAAAGCCTGGTCAATGATACTGTTAAGGTTGACTTAAAAAGAGTTAACAACCAATGTGAATTTTTACAATACTTAAATGATCAAGGTAGTGTTTATAAGTTGTACACTGATGGGTCAAAGAGTTCAGATCTAGTAACTTCAGCCTTTTATGATTCCCAAGAAAAACATACAAAATGTTTTAAATTAGACCCTAACTGTAGTGTATACACAGCAGAATGTTATGCTATATATTGTGCACTTAAACATGTAAATAATGTAAATAGTTCAAAATTTTTGATTGTTTCTGACAGTAGAAGTGCCCTACTTTTACTATCTCAACAAAACAGTAATTTTAGATATAATGTAAATTACATAATTTTAGATATTTTAAGGATGATAGAAATGTTAAAACACAGAGGCAAATGCGTCATATTTAAATGGGTACTGTCTCATAGTGGTATCACTGGCAATGAAATAGTAGACAGAGCTGCTCGAGGTGACTTTGATGAGGACCACTCTTCATTAGTTAGCGTCCCTTTCACCGATTACTACCATAAGCTAAATGAAAATGTAAAAGAGTTATGGCACGAATACTGGAAGATTATAAGTCTGGAGAAAGGGAAATGGTATACTAAAATACAGATCATCCCGCCGCCAAGACCTTGGTATAATAAGCATGAGCAAGCTAATAACAGGAACTATATTACTACCATCAACCGTTTGAGATTTGGTCACTGCAGAACGCCGGCTCACTTAGCAAGATTGAAGATTAGAACAAACAACAAATGTGATTTTTGTTAAAGGAGTTTTGTATTCGAACTATTAACTTGTGCTGTGACCTATCTCATTGAAAAAGAATATTATGTCAGATAGGTACCTATTATGTTATGTCATGTGTCTCTATATGAAAATAAAAGTGCTATTATAATAAAAAGAGTTATTATTATCGAATTATCATTCTCCTGTGTCCTAAGGCGGACACCATTGACGCTCTGCTTGGTTCAACAACATCAGGTTATCGGTCCCACCTACCTACAAATGGAGAATATCGCAAAATTACAAATTGGGTTATTGGAAGGAAAACAAAATTGGGATACCTGGAAATATAAAGCCACCAGTCTGCTACGCACCGTCCCGCACGCGCTGGAAGTAGTGGAGGGCTCGTTCAAAAAACCCACAGAACCCGTTCTTCTAACAGATGCAGTTGCAGTGACCACGTACAAGACCCCGTTTTGTAAAAGCTGACGCAACTGCTCTACTTATCGTAACCACCAATATGAAAGAAGAGACACTTCGAAAGGTCATGAGATTACACGAATGCAAGAGACGTATGGCTTGAGCTACATACCTAGACTATTCGACGGCACGGACGAAGATAAGTCCTACAATCTATGTATGAGCTTCTTTGGCTTTAGAAAAGATCCAGGAGATGACATAGCAACAAACATGTCAAAATTGAAAAATATTTGGACGCAGCTTAATCAGGAGTTAAGTAAGGACAAAACCGGTGAGCTACCAGAACTGCTACTCCTTTGCAAGATTCTCGATACGCTCGACGAAACCTACTTTTCCTTCAGAAGCAGCTGGCTATTATTACCTAAATCTGAACGAACCATCGAAAGCCTTACAAGCCATTTATGTGCATTTGAACGAGCTCTGCAGAGTAATAACGTACTTCAACAGGAAGCTCTTGTTTCAAATTCCGGCACTACGTCTACTGTAGAAAAGAAGGATAGAAAGTTGAAATGCAACTACTGCCAAGCTATCGGCCATCGAGTGAGAAACTGTCAGAAGTGGATCAAAGACGGCAAGCCTCCAAAAAGCAGCAATCCGCGAGCAACACCTTCTACTTCTAAATCTACAAACATGATCCTGTTGTCTATCGATAGCACAGAAGTATTTTCAATCGCTCCTGACATCGAAAACTGGTACGTGGATAACGGCGCCACGAGCCACGTGACAAACCGGGCTGATTTATTCCAAACCTTCAAATGCTTTGACACTATCCATACTGTAACAACGGCTGATGGCAAACCGATTCGCGCTAAAGGCAAAGGTTCAGTAATAGTCGAAGCAAATGTAAGAGGGAAGCTACAACGAGCAACCCTTCAAGAAGTTTGGTACGTGCCAGCCATTTCGAAGAATTTATTCTCAGTACTAGCACTCCACGACAGGATTCCGAATAGCAAATTCGTATCGACGACAAAAGAATGCAACGTCTATGTCAACGAAGAAGCGTGCTTAATAGGAAGACGTAAGAAAGAAGGTGGATTGTACAAATTGGACTTAAGAGTTGTACATCCTGAGAACCCCGCTGAAGTCTTTGCGACGTTCAATACTATGCAACTTTACCACGAGAGGTTAGCACACCAAAACAAGAGGCACGTAAAAGCTACAGTTAAACGCGAACTTGGCTTAGATCTTCCTCTTGATAAGGAGCTGTGCAAAGGCTGCATATATGGAAAAGCTCATAGACTTAAATTCGGTACGAGAACCCGAGCTACCGCGCCAGGAGAACTCGTGCACACCGACGTTTGTGGACCATTTCAACCAAGTTTTTCAAAATTCCAGTACTACGTGTTGTTCAAAGACGACTATACAGGCTATCGTATGGTATACTTCCTAAGATACAAGTCAGAGGTTAAGGATAAGCTTGCCTTAATGCTAGCTCAGACGAATAATGAAGGATATGCTGTAAAATGCCTGCTAAGCGACAACGGTGGCGAATTTGACAACAAGTCCATTAGAAATATACTAGACTCTCATGGAATTCGACAAAGACTGGTAATGCCTTACACACCAGAGCAGAATGGTGTAAGCGAACGTGAAAATCGCACCCTGGCTGAAACAGCGAGATCTATGATGTACGCGCACGAACCTATGCCACAAGAACTTTGGGCAGAATTGATAAATACTGCCGCGTACATTCTCAATAGAACAGGTCCGACAAACAACAAAGACAAGTCACCGTACGAACTTTGGACTGGAAAAAAACCAACAGTCAAACATCTGCGTATCATAGGATGCAATGCCTACGTCCACGTTCCAAAGCAGAAACGAAAAAAAATGAACAAAAAAGCCATAAAAGGACGACTTGTCGGTTACGATGAAGATGGCTACCGGGTATGGATTACTGACGGAAAAAGTAACAAGCTCGTCCGATCACGTGATGTCACTTTCGATGAAAGATCGCTTCCTAACAAAAATGTTCACCCAGCTTGTGTTAACAACGACGCAAATACGAGGGAGTACATAATACAGCTGCCGATGGGTAACCCCAACAGCAACGAGGAACCGGCTCCACTTCCTGAAGTACATCAAGATCCATTACCAGATGTATCCGAGGGAGACTTCGAAGATGCTGAAGATAGCCTCTCCAGAGATCATGAACTTGACCTTGAGGGAGAAAATTTGGAACACGAACCAGTTCAAGAAGACCAAGTACATGAACCCGAACTGGTCCAAGAAGACCATGTATACGAACCCGAACTCGAACCACACCACGATGATCCTGAAGCAGTCGACTTTGACGCCGAACAGCCGCGTTACAATTTACGCAATCGCAACGAAATACGACGACCTGAAAGACTCAATGACTACGTATGTATTACAGAGACGTACCCGTCGAATTTCGCTGATGCAATGGGTCGTGACGACAGTGAGGAATGGCGTAAAGCGATGCACAGTGAAATGCAGTCACTGAAGGACCTCAACGTGTGGACAGCATGTGATCTACCGAAAGGGAGAAAAGCGCTTCCTTGCAAATGGGTCCTACGAACAAAAAGGAACCCAGACGGCTCAATTGACAAATACAAGGCACGACTCGTTGTGAAGGGATTCAGACAAAGAAAAGGAATCGATTACGATCAGACCTTCAGTCCTGTCACACGCCTAGCGACTGTCAGAGCATTGTTGAGTGTCAGTGCTCAAGAGAACATGCATCTAGTGCAATTTGATGTTGCTACTGCGTTCCTCAACGGAAAGCTTGAAGAGGAAATATACATGCAACAACCCGAAGGCTTTAGCGACGGAACGCCTAAGGTCTGGAAACTTAACCGAAGCTTATACGGCTTAAAGCAAGCTCCAAGATGTTGGAACTCGTGTTTTGAGAGCATTTTACTTGATATGGGCTTCAAGCAATGCGAGGCTGACTGTTGTCTATACACTAAAGAAACAGATGGAAAGAAGCTATTGATTACGCTGTACGTAGATGACGGATTAGTAGCCGCAAGTGATGAAGACTTAGCACAATCGTTTCTTAATGATTTACGGAAACGTTTGAAGATAACGACAAAGCCCGCTTCATATTACCTAGGACTACAAATCGAAAGAGAGAAGGACGGCTCCGTCTTCATTAAGCAAGAAGCCTATGCAAAGAAAATATTGGAGCGTTTTGGAATGACAGATTGCAACCCTGTCACAACATCCATCGAGAAGGAAGCTACGACTATTCAATCAGGGAAAGTCGAATCCGAAACCGTGAAGTATCCATATAGAGAAGCCGTCGGCGCTTTAGCATATTTAATGGTCGGAACACGTCCTGACATTGCATTTGCAGTGGGTGTTGCCTCCCGAAAATTAGAATCCCCCTCCAAGGAAGACTGGCTTGGTGTAAAAAGGATTTTGCGTTACATCAAAGGAACATCTGCCTATGGAATTAGGTATGAACAGCATAAACCAGCAATACTCGTAGCATTCAGCGATGCTGACCATGGAGGTGATCGAGAGACCAGCCGATCTACCACAGGCGTAGCCTGTCGCTATGCAGGAGGTGTGATATCTTGGCTCAGTCAACGGCAAGCGTCCGTTGCTACCTCTACTACCGAAGCCGAGCTGGTAGCAGCCAGTGAAGCAGCTAGAGAGTTGGTTTGGCTAACCAGAGTAATGCAGGAGTTAACTGAACTCAAGCATATTCCTGCACTATATGTTGATAACGAAGCAGCAGTTCGCTTGGCGCATAACCCAGAATTTCACAAGCGAACAAAGCACATTCGAATTCGACATTTCTACGTACGAGAGCAAGTTGCTGAAGGAGCAATGGAAGTCAAGAGAATTGGCACTGCAGATCAGTTAGCTGATATCTTAACTAAAGGACTACCACGGCCAAGATTCTCATTCCTTTGCCATGCCCTTGGAATAGCATTGAATAAGGGAAAGTGTTAAAGGAGTTTTGTATTCGAACTATTAACTTGTGCTGTGACCTATCTCATTGAAAAAGAATATTATGTCAGATAGGTACCTATTATGTTATGTCATGTGTCTCTATATGAAAATAAAAGTGCTATTATAATAAAAAGAGTTATTATTATCGAATTATCATTCTCCTGTGTCCTAAGGCGGACACCATTGACGCTCTGCTTGGTTCAACAACATCAATTTTTGTACCAGTGAGGTCGCTGACCTTGAACATATCGTAATGAAATGTCAAAAATTCAACCTCGAACGTTTAGTTTTAGTATCTGAACTAGCAAGTGTTTGTGAAAATGAAGTGCCTAAAAACTTGGAAAGTATTTTATGTAATCCTAATTATTTTAATTATATATATAAATTTATATGTAATTCGATAGGAAAATTGTAAACCATCCTTAGTAATAATACCTAATTAAGCTAGGCTTAAGGACTCTGTATCCAACAGCCAATAAACGTTTAAAAAAAAAAAATAGCCGATGACGTTTGGTCACTGCAGAACACCGGCTCACTTAGCAAGATTGAAGATTAAATAACAAACAACAAATGTGATTTTTGTACCAGTGAGGTCGCTGACCTTGAACATATCGTAATGAAATGTCAAAAATCAACCTCGAACGTTTAGTTTTAGTACCTATCTGAACTAGCAAGTGTTTGTGAAAATGAAGTGCCTAAAAACTTGGAAAGTATTTTATGTAATCCTAATTATTTTAATTATATATACAAATTTATATGTAATTCAATAGGAAAATTGTAAACAATCGTTAGTAATAATACCTAATTAAGCTAGGCTTAAGGACTCTGTATCCAATAGCCAATAAACGTTTAAAAAAAAAACAGCCGATGACGTCACACCCCCGGTCATTCGACACAGTCACAGAGAAAATAATTCACTATGTTTGACACAGTCGCGTCGCGCTCTCCGCAGGACCCAGTAAAATCAAAATTATAAAGGTATCTGTGGTAAAAATGGAAAAAAAATACTGTATTGTGCCGCGGTGCTTTAATTCAACACTTAAAACACCTGATAAACTCTTTTTTTATGTTCCTGAGGACCCAAAAATGAGGAAAAAGTGGATGACAGCCGTAAAAAGAGTTGATGCAATAGGCCCTAAAACTAAAGCGCACTGCTGTGAAGACCATTTCAATGTAAGTAAAAAATAATTTAATTTTTCTTCTCTATTTATCCTCACATTTGACCTACTTAAACTACGTACTTGTCTAGTTTTGATTGTTAAATAGGTATCTTGCTTACTACCTATACTCTATTTCATATAACATAAAATAAAGCTTTTGCCCTTTATTTCACGTTATATGAAATACTCTATTTCTTAATAACGTGAAATAAAGGGCAAAAGTTTTTTTACTGTGTTCACTTCCATGTTGTAAAAGTACACAAATATAACAAAATACAGGAATTGAAACAAAGGGCAAAAGATTTTCACTGTGCACACTTCCAAAAATCTGTTGTGAGATAACACAAAAAATGAATTCATTTATTATTTTGCAACAAAAAAATAAATAAACAAAATGATTCCAAACGTATTCATGTATTTTTTGCAAAGTAAATTGCGATCAAATTACAGTGGTATATCTAAGCATATGTTTACTGGGTGAATGTGCTGTTTTTGTTTTTGTCGCATTACCTGTCACGATTTGATTTGCTGTGTTCATGTTGTGCACAAAAACGTATTGCTGTTTTGTAGCAGATTTTATTATGGTTTCCGATAATTTGAATAATAATGGAAGAGCCTGGCCCAAGTTGCGACCGTAGCGAGGAAATGAAGCCTGACCCAAGTTGCGATCGTCGTGAGGAAACAAAGTGTAAGCGCGAGTCTGTGTTTCAATCACCGAAAAGGAAATGGAGGAATGAAGCATTAAACACTTATGAAAAACATAAAATACTGAATATTTCGTCGGCTTATTGCAAGAACTCATTAACCGACATATTCACTATTGGGAGCAAAACGACTTTTTAGTTCGTGTTAGTTAATGGTTGTATTTCCTCTTCCTTATAACATCGTTAAAATAATGCCTGATATTAAAACACCACTATTGTATAATTGTTCAATACATCTATATGTCCATACCTTTAAAAAAAGTGGTTAGTGAGTTTTTGCAGTAAATTACTTCTTGCAGTAAGCCGACGATTTGTAAAGTGACGGAAAACTGGCCGTAGGGTCCATATCCCTATAATAAGTAGTGTTATTGTAAACAAAACTGCAGTAACCGGCGTTATGTATGCCTCTATTTCCAGGCATGTCATTAAATTGCATCCTATAAATTGTACATATATTTAAATGTTTAGGATCCCTGCCTCTGCGCGACCTCTATTTCGCCATCTGTCTTTTGTTATATGAAATAGAGTATAGTAGGTACCTGTGTAATACTAACTTATTAGAAGATAAATAAAGTGCTTGCATACTGAAAGACTCAATAATTTTGAATATGAATAATTAGGTATGTTTTTACTGAACTACCTATATTTTAAACTAAAAACCTGCCGCACTGGTCCACGCGTAAAACCAGCACCGACCAACGACACTTGATCCATTTGCCGCACGCGACGCGGTTGCCGGCATTGCGGTCAAGTTTCGTTGGTTTCGGACTGCTGGTTCCATTGGAAAGTTCCATTGATGGGTCCAATAGGTTTCTCAAGTTTTCATGGCTCCATTGATGGGTCCAACAGGATTTACAAATTCGGATGGTTCCATTTAGATGGTGGAGTCAATAATCAAAATTTTATTTGGTTCAAATCCGGTTTCGTGGTTCCATTGTCAAAACATTTACTTAAAAACAAAATAGTAATTAGGTATTAAAATGCATATAAGAATGAATGTTTATCGCACTTGCTCTAAGAAATGTCCGACTGTTATTTCTTTGTGAATCAATTTCATCTGAGCATTTAAAATAAATGCATCTCTGTCTTTTTGTAGAATGCTCCTGTTACGTTGTGAATGGTTACTTGTAGCATTACCAATTTGCATTTTATTAATAGACACATCCTTTTCCAGAACGGAAAGCAACTTTGCAATCGTCACATAATTTTTATTTATCGCACGGTTAATTCGAGCATGTCAGCCTTCCGCAAAGTTATTTGTACGATGAAGTTGATTATATACACACCATTCTTTCATAAATTGTTCATTTTTAAACCAATATGTATTCATATAATCCATAAATGGTTTTAACTTTCGCATCTCATTGCATTCTGATTGAATATAATTCCATCCCTCATACATACAATCCACAGGTAATAATGGGAGTGCTGTACACAAACCTACTATGTGACGATACATTTTTGCTTTCAAACCTAGATATTTTGCTTTTCGCCACAGGGAATTGATGTAATGATAATAGCACCGTACTATTTTGATAGTTGGAAACACATTTTTTAATGCATTTGTTACTGCTGTTTCAAAATCGCAATGGAAAACTCTTGGATTCCACGCTGGGCATTGTGTTTTTAATAATTCAAAAAGTACGATGTAAGACTGTTCAGTTTTATCGCTCATAAGGCAATATATCAGCGGTACTATATTTGTTGTTCCTGACGTACTTTTAAAGTTACCGTGTAAGGTGTATAATTGAGAGAATGGAACAGGTGTGCTTCGAAAAGTACCATCCCCATAATATTCGTCAATATTTTCCAATAACTGCTTAAAATATTCTGTATAAAAAATCATAACTCTCCGTCCGTCACAGTAGTAATCTGCTTTTAAAAATGATTTAAATTTTGCCGGGATTTCCGCTTCCTGGATATTATTGTAGACCAATTTTTTAACTTCGAATTCTTGTTTTCTTTTAGCATATATTGATGTTTTTGAACTCTCATATGAAATTGTTGTTACTTTGTCGAGTCCCATATCATACAGTGGTGCCATGACTTCCTTGAAAATAACAGGGATTGGTTCTGTTGTAATTGCTGCTCTTGCTTTCACATCATCAAGAGCAAAGGCTACCATATTTCTAGCCTCATCGGGCAAACATTCTACAGCGTGCTCGGTAATCTTTTCTATATTTGCACCCTAAAATAAATAAAAATATAGATATTACATACATTTTATAAGCCAAACAACTTATACATTGGTTAATAACCGTAATGTTGGTCTTGAAATATTGGTTCAGGAAAGGTTTTAAGCGCCAACTATTATTACAATCCTGGTGTTCCTCTCGAGAGACAATCGAAATTCGAAATATCAACATGGTTAAATCAAATTAGTTTTAGACTCACATGAACTGTAATCGCACCAGAGCATTTGTCCTTCTTTTTACGACTGCAAATCCAACGGGTTCTGGTATTTTTATAAACCGTGTGTTTATAAAACTGGTAACCATTGTAAATCAAAACTTTACCACCCTTTCTTTCCAAAAAACGGAGATCTTGGTCCATTTTAGTAAATACAAATAGAAGTGGGAATAGTGAATTACTTACAAATAGATTACAGTAATCTATTTATTAGATCAAATGTCAATCAATGTCAATTACACTTACATGGCCAGTATCTTAACAGTGGAGACAACAGTACTGAATAAATCCTAATAGCTCCACCTATTTCGAACAATGGAGACATGAGAACCGTCAAAATCCTATTGGACCCACATGGAGACATGAGTACCGTAAAAATCCTGTTGGACCCACTCATCCTAAGTAGTGGAGACAAAAGGACTAGAAAATCCTGTTGGGCCCATCAATGGAACTTTCCAATGGAACCAACAGTCCGAAATGGTTTCGTTGGCCGGTGTTGGTTTTATGTGCTGGCTGACTACCTAGTCTAACTTGAGCTGACACGCGTGCGAGCACTCGAGATTTGAGTCGGTGAGAAGTATCAAACTCGTGGCCCGCATTTTTCCTTTGTTTTCGTGGTAAAGATTTTTTAGACTACCTTTTAAGTAATGCAACCTACATTAAACGTGGTTTTTAATTCACGGTTTTTATTCGGGTTTTAATTTGTTTTTAAAATGTTTTTTTTTTGTTTTGTTTTAGGTGGAAAATGACATGGAAAACTACGTTAAGTATAAACTAGTTGGAGGCAAACTTAAACTCAAGAAAGGGGTAGTGCCTCATAGCTTTGCTTGTCAAAAACAATCAGTTGAAAAACCTGAGCGCTCTGTTGTAAAAAAACTTAAAATTGCAAAACTGACAACTTCCTCAAGTGAATGTATTGCGTCTACTTCACATGACGTTGAAGAAATATGTATAGTGGATTCCATTCCTCGTGTTCATGATATTGTGAATGACCCCTTAAAAGATGTGACAAGAGATGAAAATCTAAGTAGTACCACAGAAGATAATTTAAAAACGAAACACAAAAATATCCAAGTAAATTTGAGGAACAAAGTTTATCATAAAAGTACGCAGACCAATAATAAATATTTTCATTTGACATCTATGGATAAAAAACAAAACAAAATCAAGAAACAAAATCCGCTTGAAAATAAACCATCGACTTCCAGTTTTGCAGAAACATCTTTGATATCAACAAATACTCAGTGATTACGATGTATTAGATGAAACAGACATTACCGATTGTGAGGCTGATATCGATAACGGATCTTTTAAAACATGCATGCAGAAAGCTGCTTTTTTATGTGTATCTCGGGAGCCTCAGATGCTTTTAGGCATCCCAAAACAAATGGTATTTTAAGTGAATCTTGCAAATGCTCACCAAGAGATGTGATGGGAATATTTCAATAATTTTATTTTGTACTAGCTGTGCCCGCGACTCCGTTCGCGTACATTTCGATTTTTACGAAGCATTTGTATGGGGGCCACGTCTTATCATAACTGGAGCTAGAATTTAAATAGCCTATCCTGTGTCCCAGATGTCTATATGTTTTTATACCAAATTTCATCAAATTCGGATAATTGGTTTAAGAGTTATGGAGGAACATACATACATACACACATACAGAAAAAAATTCTAAAAATCGTGAAATTAGTTTCAGTATCATATATTGAGCCTATAAACACAATATCTCTGAAAACAAACTAACTTACTCCATGACCGACCCTTACAGATTTATTATTAGTATAGATAGATGAAGTCTTGTATTTTTTCCAAAATCAACGCAAGTTGTGTCCAATGCCATTTCGAAAGAGATACAGTAATGTTAAAAGTATTGTAGATTGTCTGGAAATCAAAATCGAAAATCCGACTGAAGCTGCAAAGCAAGCACGAACATGGTCAGAACATAAGTCATGTAATATCTACTTGATATCCATAACTCCGGATGGTCTTATTTATTTCTAAGGGATATAGAGGTTTTGCTACCTAAAAATAGTACGGTTATGCCTGATCCAGGTTTAAAGAATGTGGCTCATCTTTTGCAGCAAGCAAGAATGCGCCTTGATACGTCCACCTAGTGTGAGCACTAAGATAACTCCACCAAAAAGTGAATTACTAGAAAAAAAAATGCGGCTTCATCAAGCCCAAGATCATTTATTTTTTGCACAATTTTGTCAATAAAGTCGTCGTTATTAGGTATTTCTGTGACTTTGTTATTTTGAGCTTTGATGAACTTAAATTTAGCAATAGCTGTAAAAAATAATATAATGATAGGTACTGCACCTACTAGGTATATAATAAACTACACCAGCTGTAAGCTACTTAAAATCTCTATTGAACAAACTAAAGCAGACATTGGATAAAATTAATCAAAAATATCTGGTTTAGTTTAAAAATATAATAATAGGTAGGTATTTGCCTAGGTACCTACTTAGAAAACTGATACCTACGTAAATACCTACTAGGACTGACTCAGATAATAATATACATCTGTTTATGGGAAATAGTGACATTTTCTTTAAGATTATAGGTACTAATAATCATCGACAACCTCGAGATGTTGATTGCGAGTACCTATATATTTTTTTTATTGCTGCTCATAATAGGTCACCATCAGTGGCTTTACATCTATTGCAGATGATTTAATTAGCATTTTTTGAGCATTTACGCTCGTGACTAAAAAGTCCTATTCGAGAGAGGAGTCCCCGTCCGCATACTCGGCATGTGTGGGCGGCAGGCCCCTCCTGGTCGGAGTTTAAGGCCTGTGCAATGCATGCCTCTTCGCGCGTTTATGCGTTCGCGATGAGACGCCTCCACTTGTCTCGATCTTCCGCTAGCTCCACCCACCGATCGCTTGGGATGCCAACAGTGAGCATATCACGTTTAGCACAACGCAAGTGGGGTCTTCCAACTCGCCTTTTTGCTTGTGCTATCTCACCGAGGAGAACACGTCTGGGGAGTCGAGAATGGTCCATGCGGTGCAAATGCCCCAGCCACCGTAAGCGCCGCTCTTGTATTCTCGGCATCGCATGGAATGACCGAGTAACAAATAAGACAGTCGTTGCAACTGCACAGCTGCTCAGTATCACCGCCATGCCCATAATAGGTAGGTACTACTAAACACTTTCAGTTAGGTTTAAGTTTCAACAAATACCTACCCGAGAGTAGGTAATTAATGGTGTTTTTCACTTTAAAACATCATTTATCTTTCAGAGCGCACCTAAGAAGCCGAAAGTTTGTAACTGATACAGTTTGTGGACGTAAATAATGAAGTAAAAATAAAGTTTTAGAAAATTTATTGTTTACTTGACAACATGAAAATTTGAAGTGAGGAAGAATAACAATACAATATCTGATGTTTGTCAGATGTCATTTTTCAAATAGAGAGTAAAATTGCACTAAAATATTTTTGTTACTCTATCGACTATACATTAGACCTTGCTCTAACACTCCTCCTCCATTTTAACTCTCTATAACTTCATACACAACACCCATACTCAAAGTACACTACACAAACTTCCCTTTCAGCAAAGGCGTGGTCAACGAGTCGGCAACCATACGCTCCGTCTGGACATACTCCAACTCAATATGCCCTTGTTCAACTGCCTCTCTCACAAAATGGTGGCGTACTGCAATATGTTTTGTACGCTGATGATGCACAGGGTTATGCGCAATTGCGATAGCAGATTGGCTGTCACTGTAAATCCTAAGGGGCAATTCAGACTGGCCAGTTATTTCAGCCACAAATCTTTTTAAGAAAATTGCCTCTGGCAGCTTCCGACATTGCCACATATTCAGCTTCCGCTGTAGATAGTGCAATGGTCCTATGCCTTTTGCTTTCCTAGCTGACAGCAGCTCCCATGTGCAAGAAAACTGCAAGAGGCAAGAGGCATGGCTTGCATCTCCATAGCAATGTATTTCGTCTGATGTCTTCTTGTACATCAGTCCGAATTCTTTGGTCCCTTTGAGGTATCTTATCACACGTTTAGCAGCTATCCAATGCTCCTCAGTGTAACAGCAGTTAAACTGACTTAGATAATTAACGGCATACAAAATGTCCGGCCTTGTGCATACCGATAAGTACATCAAAGATCCAATCATACTTTGATACGGTATGTTAGGATCGGGTCTATGATCCGGCCCTGGCTTGATTAGGTTTTGACCGGTAACTGCAGGCGTGGCAGCTGGCTTGCAGTCTTCCATCCTGAAAGTTTTCAACACCTTGTTGACATATTTCGTCTGGTCAACCTTTATTCTTGATTCACTTTGAGTGATCTGCATACCAAGGATCAACTCTGCTTTTCCTAAATCCTTCATTTCGAATTTCGACATGAGATCCTGCTTCACCTTGCGTAACTCTGCTTCATTATTCAAAAAAATTAACATAATATCGTCGACATAGACCGCTAGTATGATCACATTGCTTTGACCTCGTGTAAACGCAGGGTTCGTTCTGCGATCTCTTGAATTCCAACTTCAACAACTCACTGTTGAATTTCGTGTTCCATGCCCTCGGCGATTGCTTGAGTCCATACAAGGACCGCTTCAATAAACAAACATGCGATTCTTGTTCTCCATACAGGAATGCCGTCTTGACATCCATTTGGTCTATCTTCAATCCTTGTTTGACTGCTTGCGCAATCAAAGCTCGTAGTGAGCTATGTCTCACAACTGGCGAGAACGTTTCGTCGTAGTCAATTCCACATCGTTGACTAAATCCTCTAGCAACAAGCCGTGCCTTATAGCGTCTCTTATTTCCCACCTCTTCTTTGATTCGAAATAACCATTTCGAATCAACGACGTTACGAGCTTGTTGTGGCTCTACTAGTATCCAGGTACCATTTTTCTTTAAAGCATCAAGCTCCTCCTGAATAGCAGCTCTCCATTGCTTATTGTCTGGTCTGGATAATGCTTCTTGAAGGGTCAGTGGATTTAGTTCTGAATCAGCTGCTGGTATAGAACGTAGTCTGGAAACTCCCGTGGTTTCCTATCCCTCAGCGGATAATTCCTTTCTGTTCCTTGAAGCACACTTTCTGAATCCTCACCCGGTGGTTCGCAATCCTCGAAAATTTCTGGTTCTTGATCTTCAACCTCAATATTAGGTTGATGAACCTCGGGTTCTGCTAATCTTTCTTCATCTTGAATCCCTGGACTCTCAATCCCATGGGATGCAATTATTACTTCTGCATTTACAGGATTCTCATCCAGATTATCATTCTGCAGAACTTCCTTATGGAGGCGTCCACAAATCAGCAGTCTCTTCTGATTCTCTGTCTGATTTGCTTTCAGGAAGTGACATAAACTTCACTGAGTTCTCTTCTGAATCCACTCCATCCGTGTATTAGCTATCTTCCAGGAATACCACATTCCTTGCCTTAAATTGTTTTCCTGTTGCAGGTTCTATCAGGCGGTATGCTTTCGCATCGTCACAGAAGCCAGTGTGGACTAACTCTGCTCCTCGTATCCCACTTGGTCCTCTTCTTACTTGGGATGAGCATAAAAGATTTGCACCCAAATGTCCTCACCATACTCAGATCACATTTCCGACCAGTCCATTTCTCCTCAGGTGTCATGTTGCGCACCGCAATGGTTGGTGATCTGTTCTTCAGGTAAACTGCATGATGGACAGCCTCTTCCCAGAACCGTTGAGGTAGTCCAGAATCTTGCAGCATGCTTCTGGCTTTCTCGCAAATAGTGCGATTCGACCTCTCCGCCACTCCGTTCTGTTCTGGCGTGTAGTCAACAGTCAGCTGATGGTGGATCCCGTTCGCCTTCAGGTAGCCATCCATCCTTTTGTTGACATATTCCGTGCCATTGTCTGATCGCAAGATCTTGATTTTCTGGCCGGTCTGATTTTCCGCATAAACTTTGAACTCCTTAAACTTTTCAAAAACATCACTCTTTTGTTTCAAAAAGTACACAAAAGTCTTGCGCGATAAATCGTCAATAAACGTAACAAAATAAAGGTTTTTACTAAAAGAAGGGACTTGCATTGGCCCGCCTACATCTGAGTGTACCAATTCTAGAATTTCATTAGCCCTCGTACCCTTATTCGTAAAAGGTTGTCGCGTTTGTTTTCCCATTATGCATTAAATGCAGTCTAAATTGTGTGTACAATTTGGAAAACTCACCCCGGTTGCCATCTTATCTCTCAGTAACTTCAGGTTCCTCAGTCCTTGATGTCCCATCCTTTTGTGCCACAGGACCTGGTCATTTTGCTCACCTCCTGTTGTCGCTAGAGCAGCACCATATGAGCAGTCCTTAATTTTGTAGATACCTCGTTCCGCCACCCCTGTCGCAAGAGTTTCGCCATAAACCTCGCACTCGTTACTCTTAAAGATGTCGCACCCCGTCTCTGTGCACGCTAATACATGCCCTTTCTTAGCAATCGCATTCACACTCAATAAACTAGATGCTAACTTTGGTACATAAGTAACATCACTTACCGTCATCTTTTCAGACACAACCATACCAACACTTTCGCCCAGCACCTCGTTTCCATCCGCACACATAACTCTTAAAGGTGTAGGAGTTTCTTTTATGTCTTTTAACCAAGCTTTTGTCTTCTTCATGTGGTTTGAAACTCCAGAGTCGATTACCCAATCTTCTGCAGGTTCACACGCATTGCCGAAGGCAAATTCTTGATGTGCTTCCTTCTTTATCTCCTCTTTTTTCTTGTTATTAGGACATTGGTAACATTTATGAGGGCCTCCACAGATATAGCACTTCAATACTTTCTTTGCAGGTTTGCTAGTATTGACCTTGCTCTTTGTGTGTTCATTTTTCTTTGTTAGCAGTGCTGACTTTGACGTATCACTTCTACTTCCTGAAGCTGTGTAAGCATCCTCCATTTGAAACAGTTTGTTCTTTACGTAGTCAGACGTAAGTTCGATATTACTGTTCTCAATTGTCATTTTCAGTGGTTGAAACTCCGCCGTCAGACCTTGGAGTAGCAGGGCAGCCAACAGTTCATCATCGACTTCCTTTCCAATGTCTCTCAGTTCCTGAGATATCGTTAACATAGCTGTAACATATGCCCGTACCGTTGAAAATTGCTCCAATTTCAGACTGACTAATCTGGATAGCAGGCGGCACCGATTATTCAAGCCTTTATCCTCAAATGTCTGTCTTAGCTTCTCCTAAGCTTCCTTAGCTGTCTTCGCAAGGCGTATGTGCACAAGACAATCAGGCATCACCATCATGCCTATCTTGGCTTTAGCCTTCTGATCTCTCTTTACAGCTTTCTCATCAGTCGGGGCTGGCGTCGTGCTAGTGTACTCCCAAAGATCTTCGTAGACAAGTGCCATTTCCATTTGAACTTTCCACGTCGAGTAGTTAGAGCTACCCTCTAGCCTTGCCATCTGTGGCATGTTAAAAACTATTACTTGCCATCTCGTTGACTGATTTCTCAATGTTGTCTCCACTTCCACCAGAGCCACTCATGCTCTGTCTCCGGCATCAATCATCAAATTAATCAGGTGTACTGGGCCCATAAATTAAAACATCATTTATCTTCCAGAGCGCACCTAAGAAGCCGAAAGTTTGTAACTGATACAGTTTGTGGAAGTAAATAATGAAGTAAAAATAAAGTTTTAGAAAATTTATTGTTTACTTGACAACATCAAATTTCAAGTGAGGAACAATATAACAATACAATATCTAATGTTTGTCAGATGTCACTTTTCAAATAGGTCGAGAGTAAAATTGCATTAAAATCATTTTGTTACTCTATCGACTATACATTAGACCTCCTTGCTCTAACAGTAATGCTTACTCAGAACATAGGTACCTACATACCTTTTCATCTTTATTCCACGTACCTATTTCGGCAGCGGTAAAATCCTGATTCTTCATGAAATATTGTGTCGCCATCAAACTATCCATCCACTCTTGGCAGATTGTCCGACTGACTTTAGAAAACCTTCCATACCACACACTACACGTTTCACTTTAGTGTAATCGGATATAAAGGATAATTTATAGTATTTCTTTGTAATACAAGCACACAATAGGTAATATGAAAACGAAGTCGATCGAAACAAAATGGAATGAGACGCGCGTAATTCAGTTGGGTCAACATGGGGTCAACGCACTGGACCGAGCGCCGCGGTCGCGGGCTGAATCTGAGGGGCTGAATGGGGGTGTGACGTCATAGTATGAGCGCAAGTAATCTCGGCAATTCAAAAAGGGCTTGAACTTCTTGTCCTTATAGGTAACTACCGAAATACTGCATGTAGGTATAGCAGTGAAATAAAAACTAATGTATGTAATGTACATGATCTACGCTTCATTTTAGGTGTATTTGATAGTAATATATTGCCCTTTTGTGTTCTCGTGGCTTTTATAACCATGAGGGAGGCCTATGTCCTGCAGTGGGCGTGAAATGGCTGATGATGATGATAAAGAGGAAAAGCGGTGTATCTGGCAATGCTGGTCTGTCCTATTTCTGCAAAAAATGTCACAATCAAAATCCAATGCAAAATGTCACAATTCTAGTTTTAGGGGAATTAGAAGTCGATCACACAGGAAGGCTGTGGGTCAAGGGCGCGGCGGTTTTTCAATGACCATTGACCTAAATATTGACAATAGCTACAAATTAAACCTCATTTTAAATTTTATTCTGCAATTGTAATATTCACTGATTTCTTGTATTTTTGTGAATAATGGGAGGTTTTATTTTTTACTGTAAGAAAAAATATAGTTCCCAAGAACTCTGTAGATGGCGCTGAACTGACTACGTTAATAGCCGTGCGTTGCGATTTGCGACTGTCAGCGGTCATGGGCAAATCCATAGAGTATAGTAATCATTGGCAAATCGGAAGGCACGTTCTTGCGTATTCGCGTCTAGCCGTTCCAAAATGGACGTCAATGGATATTAAGATAACGTGAATGGATCAATTCGGAACGATATTTAGTTGTGACTCAGAACAAATTTGTTCTGAGAGTTGTGATGTGACAATGACATAGGTATGTAAGTTTCGTCATTCATTATATATCATTTACTAGATAACCCCGTGAACTTCGTATCACCGACGTCAACCGTTTTTTTTTTCTTCTCACCGTTTAAACCTTCCCTGGACTTCCACAAATATATAAAAACAACAATTAGCTAAATCGGCTCAGCCGTTCTCGAGTTTTAGTGAGACTAACGAACAGCAATTCATTTTTATATATGAGGAGCGTCTGTTCAAAAGGTTATATTTACACATGGCAAAATTTTTAATTTTTTTTTTGTTTCCGGTTCTTAACATAAATATCTATTGAATCATACAGGTAATTCTGTCCTAAAAGTTATATTTCCCATATAAAAACGTGTCTAAAAATCGTAGTCCCAATCAAAAAGTTATATTTACATTAGATTTACACACAACGGATTCTTGTCAAAGCTGTTGTGAACAAAAGGATATATTTTTCATACAATAACGCAGTAGGAAGAAAAGTTTCATTTTGTATTATTTAGGATGAATGTAATGTTTTAAAAAACCACTTAACCGTTTAATTTTAGTTTTTAATCTGGTAACACAATTTGCCTTCCCTCCCAGACAAGAAAAAAAAGACAAATTATCAATGGTTGTTTCTTTTTAATCTGTGTTAAACTGACATTATTTTGTCGTGTCTTTTCCAGTTTTCCATTCCAGTCAATTCAAAATTGTTTAGACTAAAAATTGTAAATCAGTAAATGTAAAACTAAAAATCATTTTAATATCTTCAATTTAATTAATATCTTCGTTGTATGTGCTGTGCCGTATTTAATGACCAATAATGGATACCACTGTCGAGACTATTACCTAATAGAGGATTTTAATTTATATTTAATTTAAGTTAATTTAAAGATTTATTTGTTTGTTTAGATGACTGTAAGTTTAAAGATGCAGATGTTATTTTCTGTTAAAATAAGATTTTCTTTATGTACCTATATCATGGATATAAGGGTTCCTGCAATGATAATAAAAAATATGATTATTTTCAATATTTTTATTTTCAACCAAAAAGATATATTTACAGTACTGTCTGGTCAAAAGGTTATAATTTCCAAGTGACTGACCAAAAGGTTATATTTGCAACTTATTTTTTTTTATATCTTTTTTATATTACATCGTATAATAAAAAAAAAAACAACGCTAGGGATAATTTTAGTTAATTTAAGCAGATATTGAAAAAAACAAAACAAAAATTCGCTCAAACTAAATTTTTAAACGTTTTTTTCAGTTTTTCTAAAATTTGCTTATGGTGTACTTATAACCTTTTGAACAGACGCTCCTCATATAAGAGATATCAAAGTAAAATAATAAAAAAAATATGTTCCGTGCCTTGCAATAACTTACCAAGTTCAGCGCCATCTTTGACTAGAGAATAACTAAAAAAAATAATCCCCCATTCATCCCCAACCAAATAATCCGACCTTCTCGACTGTTTTTCCAACTTTCGGCCACATTGGCCGTCTAGCATCTGGCAACACCGTTAAAGCAAAATGAAAAAAAAAAACAGGCCAAGTGCGAGTCGGACTCGCGCACGAAGGGTTCCGTACCATTATCTATATAACATTAGACACAAAGATCGAGAAAAACGGCAAAAAATCACGTTTGTTGTATGGGAGCCCCCATTAAATATTTATTTTGTTTTAATTGTTAATTTTTGAAGCGAATATAGAACCAAATATTCTGTGAATATTTCAAGCGTCTACCGGTGGCCCTTATTAATATCGAGCAAAAAATGGGGGGAAAAAATACGTTTGTTTCATATTAAAATATTTTTTTTATTCAGTTTTTAGTATTTGCTGCTATAGCGGCAACAGAAATATATCATCTGTGAAAATTTCAACTGCTTTGCTATCACGGTTCATGAGCTACAGACAGCCTGGTGACAGTCAGCCAGACAGACAGTGGTCTTAGTAATAGGGTCCTGTTCGGCACCCTTCGGGTACGAAACCCTAAAAAATACTAGTGCTGTGCGGAGTGTAAAATATTGTATCCTCAGATTCAGAGATTGTATCATTGAAGATCTATTAGCTCCTATCCTACGAGTACCTATATTACGCGCACCAAAGCCTGAACGATTCCAATCGTCTAGGTATCTGTCAAATTCCAACGCAAACGTCAAGATTCAGACAGGATTTGGTACGCATATTAAGGCGATATTACACGACTCAGTTTCAGTGCAATATGTCTTTTAATTTCTTTGCTTCAATGGCATTGAAACTTTAACTATATTACACGGTTCAATTTCGGTGCAATATTGCGTTCAATTTCATTGCTTAAATGGCAATGCCATTGCGCAATTTCATTGAATTGAAAGCTAAATCTCGGTGAACGCTTTCAATGCGATTGCAGCAGACAATAATTCAATATGATGGAAAAGCATATTTTTTTATGTTCAATGCTTTTCAATGGCATTGCTTCAATATGACTGAACCGTGCAAATAGGTATAGTCGTTCAATGTCATTGGTCAATGGCATTACTTCAATGTGATTGAACCATGTTAAGAGGCAAAGTCGTTCAATGTCCAATGTCCGATGCCTTTCAATGGCATTGCTTCAATGTGGGTGAACCGTGTAGTATCGACTTTAAGCCTGCTGTCTACTTACATGTTCTATGTCTACATAAGTAAGTATGGTGTGGTGTAGGTTTAGTTTATCTGTACGAATTTGGACTTGGGATACAGATTAAAGATTTGGCTCTTGTTTTATACAGATTTTCCGAAAATTAATTTTACGCAGTATTTTTATTGCCAACCTTGAAATGAGTATACAATATTCTACCATAAACATAATATGCCTACTGGCAATGAGTGGCGGTGACGTGAAAGTATTCAAATTACGTTGTCTCGATTTTTTTATAGAAGGAGCAAAACAAGTTAAAGCTTGGTTTAACTTTCGAGACCAAAATTAGACGGCGTAGTGGTATAGGTACATGACTTTTTTGGACGTATGAAAATACGTGGTGAAAATTACATAATGAGGGCGCAGATAATAAAAGCAATGATTTTCCTCAATTCATAAACAGTCAAGCGCCAAAACGTTGCATCTATAGCGGATATTGCTGGGAGGTTTATAAAAGTCACTAGCCACAATGAAGCACAAACTTTAGACAACGAGTGGCGGCACTTAAACGACATGGTACTGGAATCCAACGAAGATGATGTGGAGAAATTTTAGAAACAAATCCTTTGTGCCAAAGATGCTGATCGAAACATACTGTATCCTACGCTTAAAAAAAACATTGCCGCATTATTATGTCTACCGCATTCTAGTGCTGCAGTGGAGAGAATATTTTGATCAATTAATTTGATCAAAACTTAAACACGCAATCATTTAAATAGGTTTACTATTATCTAAACAACTGCTCAACGATAATCCATGCTTCAAATTTAATGTAAATAGTAAAATGATTAGCAAAATGAACAAAAATATGTATAAGTAATTTAAAATAAAGAATGTAACATATAACTTGGCTTTATTTCAAAGTAAAGCACCTAATTTAATTACTATCCTTCCCAGTATCATACAGATTATTACACAGATATTAGTTATTTAGACTCATACAGATTTAAAACATTAATTATCAGATTTAGCACCTTGCCATATGGCAACACTGTGCAGTACACTATCTATTCTATGAGCGTGACCCCCGGATGGAGTTTGTGTACTAACTATAACTAAGCAAGCAATTTACGGAAAAAACAAATCATAGCGCCCCTCAGTGGGACGACCCTGGTTGTAAGTTCCTAAAATAGAAACGACACGACGCAGCTTTAAATTTGAGCTTTGAGTTTTCTTTTCTTGCGAAACTCGAAGTTTTACAATGGAAAATATCGAAAAAAGACCTAAGGTGAAGAAAAATAGGTGTCAGAACTGGCTTCAGGAAGAAAAGGTAAGGTTTCTAATGCATGCTTTGATTATATTTCTTCAGCTAGTTTTGTTTTGTACCTCTCACCTAACCTCTCAATGAATTTAATTATTTCAGGTACTTCTTAAGACCGTCGTGAGACGTCACATAAAAGAAGTTGAAAACAAAAACACGGATTCAAATACCAACAAAAAGAAAAAAGAAGCGTGGCAACAAATATGCGCCAGGTAGGGACTAAACTCCAGGTTGTTTTAGTGTTACAGGCCAATATTTACCTGATCCAGATCGACTAGTGCGGAGGCTGGAACTATTTCATTCTAAGTCTTATTAGACCAGAACCTTTATTGTTGGAGCTTTGGAAGTGGCCATTAGCAAAGGAAGCATGAAGGCGCGAGTCATGAGTTTTGTCGTGCTAAAATGTCAGAACTTGACAACTAATCTTCTGAAACATTGCAACATTTGTCATGCTACTTTGCCTGCTTGCATGCCAATATATTTAGCTTTGCTGATGGTCGGTTAAAATTACCATAGTACCTATGTTGTTGTTGAAATAAATAAAAAAAATGTTTACAGTTTCAACAAATTGGGAACAGGTCCTTACCGCACTACAGAGCAGCTCAAGACACAGTGGAGTGTCATAAAAATGATGGCTAAAAAAAAACGGAATGAGGAATTGCAGGCAGGAGGCAGGAGCAGGTCTCTAGATGGTTCGGTGAAAGAAGATGATATAGAGTGTTGGCTAGCACCTGAACTTTTTGTGGACACAAATGAACTTGACTCTGACTCATTCACACAAGTAAGTATTTTATATTTCTGGAGATAAAACTGACAATTGTTTATTAAATTAGTGTAATTATCATATTTGGCAAAAAAAAAAAAAAATTGGAATCTAATCAGTGACAGTCCGAGAAATGGAAGTTCAGATACTTGAGAACATAGTCTGAGAAATTTAAGTGGAAACATAAAAGAGAAATCAGTAGAATTTTAACTTACAAATATAGGAAACCCCAATTTATGTCATCATCATCATCAGCCATTTGACGCCCACTGCAGGACCTAGGCCTCCCTCATGGTTTTCATAACCTTGAGGGGTTTTGTCATAATCGCCATGCTTGGCAGGCAGGTTGGCGATTGCAGTATGCGGTTGGAATCTCACAATGACGCTGCTGCCTGTCTCCTGAATATTTATTTCCTTAGTTGCCTGGTATTTATGTAACAGTTAAAAAAATTGTCATTCAAGCTTTCAAGCCACAATAATGTTCAATTTTAAGATTATATTCTCTACCATAAATTCTATCATCATCATCATCATCAACCCATTATGTCCCAACCGAGGGGCACGGGTCTCTTCCCTGAGGAAGGTATAGTCCATACTCCATCACGGGGGCCAAGTCCGGATTGGTGGAGGCTTGTAGACTAGTGGCTCGTCTACTGTCAGAAGTTGTCAAGCCGCCCTAAGGTCTCTCACTTGGCTTAACGACTGCCATCTATCACGGACCGATAGACAGCGGAGTTATAAAAACGGCCAAAGGCGAGTACGAAACCCTCGGTGCGCAAGCCCGACTCGCACTTCGCCAGTTTTTTAAAATGTTGGTTGATAAAATATATAGAAATGTAAATACCACAATATTTCTTTCGTTTCAGCCTGAACATTCAAATGCAAGCAGTTCGGAACCAATGGATCGCAACAAAGTCTTCGCAACGGTGAGGCAAGCTTGTATAGACCTGGCGAATGGCCACTCAATCTCCCTCATCGACGAAGAGGCCTTCCGCACCCTCATCCAGCTGATGCCCATGACCCTGAAGGAGAAGGCCATGATCACCTCGGAGTACATCCAGAAGTGTATAGACTCGATTGAAGAGGCGGATGATATGGTATGTCCGCTTTCTACACACATTTGACGTATAATTATCTCAATTAAAGAGAGGGACTGGATAACTATAATAATAATAACTTCCACATAACACAATCCCTTGACCTGATCCCAAACTAGGATACCTAGCGCTATGGTAACCAGGCAAGGATGTCACAAACATGAAAATACACCAACATTACATTATTATCAATATGTTTCTTACATATAAATAAACTTGACAATGGCAATGCGGCGGACTTAATGCTACAAGCAGTTTCTACCTGTCAACCGCAGGAGGTGAATGAAAATAACTGATAGGCATACGGAAGTGTGAAAAGATAAATTCACAGATAATACACATAATGAAGTAAAATAACAGATGTAATATAATAGATATCTATTTATCATAGATTAAAAAAATATTAAAACATCTTCGGTTAGTCACTCGGGGTCCTCCATTAGTCAGGCTCGAAAGAAGGGGAGAGGGGTTCGGAAAAATCACGTATTACTATAGGCGCGGGGGGGAGGGGGGGTAGTGAGATATCACGTGTATCTACCGATATAACCGAAAAGGGATGCATGACCTTGACTCGACTCGATTTCTGCTTGAATTTTTATAAGATACAGAGTATCATACGAAAAAAAATACACGCAATTTTGGGTAAGGGGGGAGGGGTAGTCTAAAACCTCACCATGTATCACCATGAGCGAAGGGGAGTGGGGTTAAAAAGTTGCTAAAAATCATTACGTGACTAATGGACGTATTACTCTAATAATAAAAAAAATATTGGGTTTAGGTTTTTCATCATTCAATTCTAAAATAAGGGTGTATATTCGTAGAAATATTATAAGGCGTTACGTGCAAGTTGTGATGTACTAGTTTGGGCCCGATTAGTATGGCGCGTTTTTGTACCACGCGACTATATTGACTTTTCGACAGGTTATATTATGAAATGTGTAGTCGTAGGTAAAAAAAAAATACCACGTGTATTTATCTATTAATATGGCCTTTCCGAATTTATATTAAAACAGTTTTTGTGCAAGTTCTCCATGAGCCCGTACTCACCCACTGCTGGATATAGGTCTCCCACAAGTAGCGTTTCCAGACGTCACGTATTTCCCTGGTCGTCCCGTATTTCAGGCATAATTTTCAAGGCCTCGCCGGGACAGACTGTCTCCTATTACTCCGGTGGTACCCCGGATCCGAGAAAGAGCGAATTAATGACCGTTTTGAGCTACGATTATAGCTGCATTGAAATTTACAAATATGTGTAAACTTACACGATCGTCTTTAGAATATAACTATTAACTAGCAGTGAAAACAACGTAAAATGCGTATTAAGTAGATAGATAGATAGAATATTCTTTATTGTATCATCATCATCAGCCATTTGACGCCCACTGCAGGACATAGGCCTCCCTCACGGTTTTCCAAGCTTCGAACATAACCATGAGGGGTTTTGCCATAATCGCCACGCTTGGCAGGCGGGTTGGCGATCGCAGTATGCCGTTGGAATCTCAGGATGACGATGCTGCCCGTCTCCTGGTAATTTAATTCCTTAGTCGCCTTCTACGACATCCACGGAACGTAATGGAGTGACGCTATTCTTAATCCGGCGCCACACGGATTTTATTGTATGTACACCAGGAATTACATAGTATGTTGCGAGTTTTTCATCTGTCCCAAGGGGAAAAATGTAACATCCCGTTTTTTATTTGCGAAAATGAGTATTAATCCCTTACGGTATTTAAGAAAATGTGGCAACCCTGCCCCCAAGGCACGCCAGTTCTTTCTGTCCTCGGCCCCTCCTTACCAGCAATCTGCCTCAGATCGTCGGTCCAGCGAGTTGGTGGGCGTCCTACGCTGCGTTTGCCAGTCCGCGGTCTCGAAAGCCTCGGACTCTTGACTTACGAAGTGTGTGCTCTCAATTCCAGGACATGCTCGACCAAGTGGACCGTGATGCGGGCGACCGTAATAACGAAACTACCAACGACCGAGGTAAGGAATTCCTCACCGTGTTTTCTGGTTAATACGCTTGACTACCAAAACGTAGTAACCTCTTCGCTTTACAGACAGCTTGCACTGACCTCACATATAGCAAGATTAAATAAAGAAAGAGGCTGAACAATATTTGCCTCGCTCACATAATATAAACGGCCATATTGCATAAGCGAGAGGCAAATAGTTTTCCAGTCCATTTCTTTAATTAACGTTGTTAAAACATACCGCGTACCATGAACATGGTTGTTGGGTCCAAGTGTATACTCCGTATAAGATAAGATAAGATAGATAAGATAATCATTTATTAAATTGCCACAACATACAAAGATATTACAATTTACAGGCAAAGCATGCTTACAGTCTATGCAAATAACAATAAAACAACACTTATGATAAATCCAAATAAGGAGGGGATTTTCCCTGTAAGGAAGTGGGTACATGCCCACCTGTAATTTGGCTGCGTTATTAGCTGCGTATTATGTGTGTGTGAACAGTCAAGTACGCGAGTTCGAGGTTCAGCGTAAAGCTGACCTGGATACCAAACGCGACCAGTTAAAGGCTCGCCCACCTGCTGCCATAATATATAATTACGAGAACGGCATTCTCACGTGCCCTCAGTGTGCACGGAGTTTCGCCGTGAAGATAGGCTACATAAGCCATCTTCGAGCGCACCAGCGCCTCATCACTGATTAGGGGTCAAAGTGGTCGCCATGGCCGAAACCGGTCGGAACGATCATCATCATTATGTGCTATGGCAATATAAAAGGTACCCGAACTCAGCATATGCTTCAGGTATTGCGAAGCAATAAGTATCTTCACACAATACCACTAGGGCATGCAGAACCGGTTACGGTTCAAGATTTTTTATACCCGGTTTTGGGAGCAGTCGGAGCCGGGTAACCCGCTTCCACACGGTTAGTTAGAGTTTCCTCTAAAAAAACCGGCTTTAACTCTGTCTAAAGACGACTTTTTATGAATAAGACTGGGAAGCTTTATTTACAGAGGGAAGCAAATATTTTAAAGCATTTTGTTAATATTTGTAGATGAATAAGATTACAAAATAATTTCCCGTGCCGTAGATAGAGCAACGGAAGTTATATTGTAGTCTTATTGCAATCGAACAATTTTTTTAACAGTGCGAAGTAGCATTATTTATGTTAGTGCCGTTATTTTTCGCATACAATACATAAACTCACGCCTGTATCCCGGAGGGGTAGGGAGAGACCATCTTGACATATCTCTTTCGCTTCATCAACATTAATGCGCAAACCTCGATTTCGGTTGCTTTTTGTCTTGCCCTTTGCTAATACATACAGCCCCTATTTGATCGAAGTATCCTCCTGGAACGTCTCTTACCGGCCCTTCACCCACATTCGCTTGATACATTTCTTCCGTCAACCTTTTTTCCTTCATCCTCTCCACATGTCCAAACCAACGCAACGTCTCTACATCCTCTTTCAGTCCACAACGGTCTCTAATAAAACTATCGCGTATCCTGTAAGTAATACCACAGATACTTCTCAATGACACAAACAGTTTTTTTTTTTTTATTTATTTTATTTAGTCTTAAGCATGTGAAGATACAACACTTTGTATCTTCACATGCTTAAGACTGCTCTTAGGTAGAGCATGCTGTCTCGCTAGTACAATTTAAAATTTTTAGTGATTGTAATAAAATTAGTATAATTTTAATGAATGTGGTCTGAGGGTTTGATGGATAATTAAATTGCGGATATTCAAGGCATATTTTTCTTATCCTGTACTATGTTTTTTGTAAAGAAAATTTGATACCAAAATTAATAATTTTGGAAACAACTTTTCTTTATTAAAAACTGCGTATCAGAAAACGAGAATATATTTAAAATGTCCGTAATTTAATTATGCATCAAACCCTCAGAGCACATTAACAAAAAGTGTATTAATTTTATTACAATAATTTAAAATATTAAATTGTGCTAGCGAGAGAGCATGCTCCACGTAAGAGCAGCAGAGCAAAAGCATGTGAAGATACAAAAAGTGTTGTTAGACCAAATAAAATAAATAAATAAATAAAACGGTTTGTGTCATCGAGAAGCATCTGTGGTGTTACTTTGAATGACAGGATGGATACGCGATAGTTTTATTAGAGAACGTCGTGGACTGAAAGAGGATATAGTGACTAGAATTGAGAAAGCATGCTCCACGTAACAGCAGCCTTAACACTAACGTACATCTAAGCTGAGTTGATACAAAAACTAATTAAAGGTAAACACCGCATGCATTACTTTTCAAACCTTCAAATAGATTGCCTAGTTCAAGTCAATTGAGCTAAATTTCGCCTGTGCAGTTTCAGTGGTTGCCATAAAGGCAGAGATTGAGGAGGTCCAGTGCAACTGCGACCCGCCGGTGACCGAAGACTCCACCAGAGGCCACGAGATGGGATGCCCTGCTGCCGCCAAGCAACCGTATTGGCAGTATTTTGAGGTACGACGACTGGCTCGCTAGTCTGGATTTCCATGTTTGTGATGTCCCTGCGGGATCGAATCCGCAACGAAGTAATTCGCTAGAGAACTAAAGTAATCGACATAGCTGAACGGATTAGCAAACTGAAGTGGCAGTGGGCTGGACATATCTGCCGCAGGACCGATAACCGTTGGGGTAGACTGGTTCTAGAGTGGAGACCGCGAATCGGCAAACGTAGCGTACGACGCCTCGTGACCAGGTGGAGCGACGACATTCGCAAAGCATTCTGGTTGGCATTTGGGCCATTATTTTAAATGAATTTTTACTTGTTTTTGTAAAATAAATGTTTCTATTTAATCCAATTCTTTAAGCGCATTTTTCAACTATTATTTTCTTTTCTCTGTTATCAAATATGCATATTGTTCAAAGCTCAGCGAGTCAGGTGCAGCAGAAAACCAGCGCTAGTCGCCTTTGACTAGCATTTTACTGAGCTGCAGCCTTTTTCTGTTGTAGCACTTGTGTTCGGCATCATTGTATTAGGTACTATTATTTTTGTGTTCTCGTTTCTCTCCATAAATATGTTTTATTTTTGTGTTCATTTGTGTTACCGTGGAAATAAATGTTTTTCACCCTCACTTTCAAAGCGGTGGGCAGTGACTGGAAAAGAAGAGCCGAAGATCGGGCTCAGTGGCGTGTCTTGGGAGAGGCCCTATGTCCAGCAGTGGACTGACACCGGCTGGTTATGGTGATGATGATGTCCTTGCCTGGTTACCATAGCACGGGGTATCCTAGTTTGGGATCAGGACAGGTGATTGTCTTGTGTGGATGTTAATATTATTTTTGTTACATAACATCATCATCGGCTGTGGGTGCATCAGCCTTTTTCCCATCACCCCTTAGCTTAGTTAGTTAGACTTGAGATTTCCGCATTTAGCCTCATAGTTAGGCCTTTGTACGTAGCAAGCGCTGAGGTATGTAAATACCTCAGAAGCTAGGGTTCCCTCACGACGTTTTCCTTCACGGTTACCGGGTGGTATTGCTACTGTGAATTCACAAAAGCACGTAACTTAGGAAACAAGCTCTTTCGAACCCACGACCTCCCGAATGTGAGGTCGGCGTTCTACCGCTCTTGTCCAATGTCCAATTTATAGTCAGCCGGAGCGGCGCGGTAGAATGCTACCACCGCACATCAACGCATCTTGTCGCGTAATGAAATTCGATACTTGTTTGAAGTTAAGTACAAAATTAAGGTTGGCTGGAAAAGATCTCTCTCTTAGAGATAAGTTTCCCTTTGGAAGTAATTAAATTTTTTGTATGGGTCTTATTTGCCATGATTCAGTTGGAAGACTTGGCTCAAAACTACTCTAGTTTTGAGCCAAAAAGTTTCCAATCACTGGTCGATCTCCTTATAACTATCCCAATGTTTCAGGTGTCATCGGACGAGGCAATCTGCCAGATCTGCAGCCTGACCTTCAACTGGACCAACATCACCAAGCTGAAGGAGCATCTCCTTGACAAACATCCCACCGCCGAGTTTGTCGACGACGTGAGTTACTTTTGTCTCAATGAACCACATCGATCAATAAATCAGTCAGTCAATTAATCAAAGCTAAATAAGTTGGATTTTTTTCTCCAAATTTGAAATGGACACCTAGTTTAACTGTTACTTGTATTGTAACGTTAATTAAGTCGCACATTCTGCGTTTCTTTGAATAACAACACTTTGATTTTAAATTAATGGATCGATTGAAGTCCAAGGTTCTGTGAAAATTGTCAAACATTGTACTTTTATATTTGAAACATAATTGAACAAACGATTCCAATAAATTTTTACCTAATAAATAATCGCGGTTAGACCCATTTAATATCCAAGAACGGCTGGACCGAGTTTTATGCTTTTTTATTTGTGGGAGTTGATTATTTAAAGAAGAGTTGGGACTTTTTTATTGATTCTGAGGCGGTATGAAGTTCGGGTCACCTAGTAAAGAGTATTTAAAAAAGTAAATAGTATTCAAAGTCCTCCTTTAGGCGCAAAGTATTTAGCTAACTTGTGGCAAAAAACTATTTGTAGTAGAATTCCTGTCTGATAACACCTTTTGTACATACCTATTGATTTTTTATGTGTGATGTTAACGTAAAAAATAATATTATGTAGCTGACCGTTTTTTCCACACCTATTTGGTAAAATTGCACAGGAACATGTAAAATAAATTAAAATCACTGTACACCACTGTACACACATGTAATTTATGCCAATGTACTCAGCCTATATACGTCCCACTGCAGGGCACAGGCCTTCTGTCAGGGAGAGAGAGTACGGGCTTAATCACCACGCGTGCCCACCGCGGATTGGAAATTTCAACACCTTGGACACCACCACCGTGAACACCTCAGACACTCAGGTTTTCTCACGATGTTTTCCTTCACGGTTAGCGAGCGGTATTGCTTCTATAACTGTACAAAACTTAGAAAACAAAGTCAGTGTTACATGCCGGGATTCGAATCCACCACCTCTCGAATGAGAATCCGGCGTTCTACCGCTCCGCTACTGCCGCTCTTATGGCAATTATGACAGTAAATATATTGATTGATTCTCTTCTTTCCAGGGCGAGGGGTATGCCCGCGGTCCGACATCGGACGCGTGGTCCTTGCAGGACACGGAAGAGGTGTATTTGGAGGACGACTTCGACGCCGACTCTCTGCCCGCGCCCAGTGCTAGCAAACGGAAACGGACCAGCGAACACCTCAACGCAGCAGACGAGGGAACGCTCAGAGGAGATAAGAATCACATAGGTATAAAAGTTGTTGCCAACTCGACGGAATTTGTTTTTCCTCGCGACTTCTTCGTCTTTCAAAGCCGTGACTGGGGAGAGTATGGACTTATTTACCAGGAATGTTTTTTTCTTGCACTCTGTCTCTTGGTGTCTTTCCCAAACTTTAGGCTGGCATAGGTTAATACATCTTTTACGAGGCATTGTATACGTTTCTACAATAAGATCCCTGGGGATATAATAAGCTTGCCAGAAACGCGGTTCAAAAAATTTGTAAAGCACACTGTGCCAGAAGGGCTACTATAACATTAAAGATTATATAGATGACAATGATGTCTGGAATTAAAGCCAGTTCAATGCGTGTGTTCCAGTTTTTAGATTATTTATATAAACTCTGTTAATTAAGGACTGAAGAGACTACAAGAGTTTTTTTGTCCATTTTTTCTCCAAAACGAGAGTTTTAGATGGACACCTAGTTTAACTTGTAACGTTCATTAAGTCGCAGTTTCTGTGCTACTTTGAATAAATAATTTTTTAATTTGACATTAACCTAGAATTTTGGCTTCATTGTCATAGCGGGCTTGCATATGCCCTGTAGCAAGATCTATCTTGGCTCCGTGACTTGCAACCAAGTTGACCGTTTGATGACTTTCTTTTCAGTCGTTTGAATGAACGTGCCCTCGTCAGAAGTGCGCTGGCTACCACGGAGACATAAAAAATAAATCGTGCAACAATTGCGAGTTCTGTTTTGTGGGGATAGGAAAAAAGCCGGGGTCTTTCTGGATATTCCAGGACATACATTGATATTTCAGGTCTTCTGGTAACACTAGTCCAGGCTAAAGCATATGTTGAGAGGCCAAATGCCGATCCTCGTTGGCGAAGCCGTTGGTTTAGTGCTCTGAAAGTCTGAAGCATGGTGTGGCCCGGAGACTTTCACTTATTTGATTAAATTTTTCACATGAAGAAGAAGAAGAAAGACATTTATTATACCAACAAGATACATCACAGAAACAAAATAAGCACATAAGTAACATAATATGCACAACAACAGAAAGAAAACTAAATACACAACAGACAAAACGAATAAATAAAACAGGACCATAGATGTAGCCTGTGGTGTATCTACGTTGCCACAAAAGGCAGCTGACTCAGCGTTATGCTGAGGAAGTGATCCCTCAGCTTTCAATAAATATGTTTAATTGTAACGCCGCCGCAAGCTGTATAGCTTGCTGCGTCTGAGAATTTGCTATCTGTGTAAAGCGATGACACTGTTGACGCTCCAATGCTCAGTGAATAGACACTTCCACATCAAGGGACTGACCCACAGTTTGCTATGCCGGGGTTATATTGTTCGGTAAAAATATCAGTTCGCTAAAGTGCTTACAAAAGTTAAGTCTTATTTTCTTTTAAGTTTACCCGATCGATACCCGAAGGGTGCCAAACGGGACCCTATTACTAAGACTTCACTGTCCATCTGTTTGTCTGTCATCAGGCTGTATCTCATGGACCGCGATAGCTAGGCTGTTGAAATTTTCACAGATGATGTATTTCTGTTGGCGCTATAACAACGAATACTAAAAACAGATTACATGCAACAAATGTCTAAGGACAGCGCTCGCCATCTAGCGGCCATCTATGTAACCTTCACAGCGCCGATGTCATGTCAATGTTAAACGCTTCTTGTTGGTTTCTATAGATAGCGATGTTCTCAAATTAGATCTTTGTCTAATGTTGTATAGATAATTGTGTGGAACCTTTCGTGCGCGAGTCTGACTAGAGCTTGGCCGTTTTTTTTAATCTTTATCTTTATCCACAAATTCCAACTATGTATTTAATTTGATTTGCAGAAAACAAATTTAGTCAGAAGAAGGTCAAAGCGGAGAAGTTAAAAGCGATGAAGGAGGAGCGGCCAGGCCTATCAGAGGCCAGCCGGAGGGTGATCGAGCAGGATCCAGTCTGGTTCCTGAGTCTGGACACCTTCGGCCAGTACGTGGCAGGGCTGATGAAGCTCATCCCCAAGGAGAAGTGCCCAAAGCTTCAGGTGCAGATCGTGCAGCGATTGCTGCAAGAACAGGCTGCTGCCGGGTAAGACTAAGTGCAGCAATTTTATTGCTCTTTTGGTTACGTATGATGTGAGTGTGCACATTGACAGTGAGATAATTGATGGTTTCACATTGGACGATAAATAAATAACTTCTTCCACACGATCACTCGTCCTGGTCGAAAACTAGGATACCCTGTGCTGTGGTAACCAGACTAGATGTCGAGCCATTACGGTTATAATAATAATAATAATAAAAACTTTATTCTTCAAAAAGGTTTACATGTACAGGCTTATTCTAACTTATATTTTTATGCGTTTTAACAATGGTTTGACTGCCTCGTTGATCTAGCGATATCACATCTGATTACCATGCCGGAGGCCGTTGGTTCCAATCCCACTGAGGGCCGCCTTACATTTGTACAAATGGGCCTCAATCTGGGTGTATTTCCATGTTTGTGATGTCCTTGTCTGGTAGTAGTAGAATGTTAGTAGAATGATAGCACAGGTTATCCTAGTTTGGGACCAGGACAAGTGATTGTGTTGAGTGGAAGTTATTATTATGGCACAACGAAGGATTGCTCACTCATGATTGTTCCCAGACATACATTTAAGGCCTTGGTTGGTCGTTATATGAAAAACAATGTCATGCAGGTACCATTATCGTCCAATGGGAAACCATCCATTTAGTTTACCTCTACTTTCCTACCTTCGTGGTACTATGTGAAGAAACTATGTTGCCCTTGCCACTTGAAATTGAAAATTTGAAGGGTTAGATCAAAAATGCACAATTTCTGAAACGCCCAACATTACAACTACTATTGAGTAGTAGCCTTATCAGTTTTTTTTTAGATTGATATTTTTGTAATTATCAGGTTTTAAATTCGCGTTTTTCTATTTTCTATTTTCTAAACATTGTCCTGCATTCAAGCGCTTCCATTACTTATGCTTTTAAGCATCATCTACCGCGCTAGAATAAAACATTGAAAAATGCAAAATTTAACAAAAACATTGTAGGGCAAAAGTTTTTTCAAATGAAAAAAATATTTACGTGTTTCACGAAATGCCATTTTTGATGTGATCCTGTATAGAAATAAATAAATAATTTAAATGTATATGAATTGTCTTAAAGTTCGGAGTAAACGAGAATATTACTAAGATCTGTAAGAAAGGAGAAATATGCACTTCTGTTTTGTTTGAGTAATTTCGATTGTCTTCCTGTTCTAAACTTCACGAAGCGCCGGCTTGAGAATTGTGAGTTTCACTAAGTTAGTACTTAAGTATCGCTCTGTGTCTTCGTATTTCCCAAAAAGATCGAAGCAGATCCATGTTTGCGGATGTTATTTTACAAACACGATTCCATTAAAACGCTCGTGAAGGCAGGTTGGTAAAGGCGAAAACCAATTTAATTAAACTGCATTTTAAGAGTGTTTTAAGGAATCCAATTTTTGTTTTGCCATAAACCGGTTTATGGCACGATTTCCTCTTATAAACCAACCGGCTTTAACTCCGTCTTAAGAGTGTTTTAGTAGAATGATTTTTTTTTATAAATAAGACTGACAATCTCATGTATAAAAAGACTACTCCATAAAACACTCCTCAGATGCAGTTTAAACAGGCTGTAGTAAAGGGAAGGACTACCACAGCTTAAATAAAACTGCTTTTGTGGAGCGTTTTAGGCTAATCGTGTTTTTATAAATAAGACCGTAAGAGTTTACATTTAATTCTCAATTAGGTAACAGATCGCATCTCATTCATTGACAAAATTGTAAATTAAGTATTTTTCAGTACATACAAATATTTTAATTACTTAGTATTAGTGCTCTTAATATTAATTACCGAGAACCTTATTATTATTGTAAGTTACGTTTTACAACTTAATATTTAGATATTTATATTAGGATCTAGAGATATAACATTCTATCTAGACTTTCTACACTGCTGCCCTGGGAAGAGTTCCCAAGACGCTGGCAGCGTTCCCCTTTGAATGGCCAGGCCCTTGGGTCGTCCGACGAGTCGATGATTTCTTTACAAAGAAATATGTGTAAGAAATACATACACATATTTCTTTGTAAAGTTTACGCGCCTGAGGACCCCACGGATCCGTCGTCTTGAACCCAAATAGGTAGCTCCAAGAACAGAGTATTTGCGCCGTTTGAGGCCCCGGAGTCTAATAAACACAGTTGTCCAATTGAATGATATTAACACGATAGTAGTAAATGCAGTACAACAAATAATAATTTATCTATCTACTTGCTGACCTGGCAAACGTTATTTTGTCATATTAATTTACTCTACGACCTATTCTCAGACCCCCCAAATATACACAAAAAATATCATAAAAATCGGTGAAGCCGTTTCGGAGGAGTCCGATAACGTCGAATCCATTATTGGAACATTTCAAAATATACAGTTTTGAGTAATTGACGTTGAAAAATTTGTAAAATTTTGAAATGCATAGTAAATTCATTGTTTCTTTACTGGTCCAAGACGTTTCATCATAGTTACAATTAACGTTTGACTTGTACCACTAGTGAGTGGGAAAAAATCGTAAATTATCAATAATTCTGCATACTTAACTCAAAACACGTGATTTTGGAGATGTTACGGTAATAATTCCGACCGACGATATTAGATAGACCCACAACATCAGCAGTGGTAGCCTAGTGGGTAGAACATTGGACTCGGAAGCGAGAGACCGAGGTTCGATTCCCAGTGCGGGCATGTACCTATGACTGTTTTCTAAGTTATGTACATTTGTGAAGTTATAGCAGCAATACCACTTGCTAACGGTGAAGGAAAACATCGTGAGGAAACCTGAGCGTTTGAGCTATTCACATACCTCAGCGCTTGAAATCGCCAATCCGCGGTGGACACGCGTGGTGATTAATCCCATACTCACTCCCTGAGAGAAGGCACAGGCCTACAATGGGACGTATATAGGCTGCTTATGTAGGGCAGATAAAGGCGTTGATATCACTCTGCTGAATTCGTTCACCGTATTTTTAGGGAATATTCTTTTCAATCTGAAAATAGTATTATTAATGCATACATAAACTCACGCCTGAATCCCAGAGGGGTAGGCAGCGACCAGGGACTGACTTGACACGATCCTGACAGATCACTTTCGTTTCCTCAACATTCATTAGTCGTTCCATGCACGCACGCTGGTTTCGGGTACTTTTTGTCTTGCCCTTTGTTAATACAGCTATTTGGTCGAAGTATGCCCTCCAGGGACCCGGCCCTTCACCCACATTCGCTCGATAAATTTCTTTCGTCAATCTTTTTTCCTTCATCCTCTCCGTATGTCCAAACCAACGCAACATTCCCTGGTCAATTCTACTCACTACATCCTCTTTCAGTCCACAACGTTCTCTAATCAAACTATTGCGTATCCTGCCATTCAAAGTAACACCAGACATACTTCTCAAGGACCTCATTTATACTGATTTAATCCTCATTTCTTGCTTCTTTTGCCATACCCAAGTCTCGCTACCACACATAAGTGTTGGGACCAGCACTCTATTATGGATAGCCAATCTAGCTCTTTTGGAGATGTTTTGGCCACTCACAAAGAAGTGTAAACGGTTTACACAATTTCCCGGTTTTACTCTCCTTCACACTTCCCAAATAGACAAATTCTTTCACTTGTTCCACCCTTTCACCTCTAATCCTTATCTTGCGCTCGGTCATTTCATCGTCATTTTCGAATACCATTACTTTCGCCTTACTTACATTAATGTTCATTCCTTTCCTTTTACATGCCTAATCCATTACTGTTACTTGTGTCTGCAGGTCTTCGATCTTTACCAGTCTGGTAAATAGTTATCAATGATTTACCAAAAATGGTATGACATATTTGTAAATATTTGTGATTTGGCTCCAAACTGTAAATCCAAATTTGAAGCGGTAGGAAGTACCGTCCGATATGCGTTAACAATTAAAAAACAATTAAGTTGCCCGGCGCCGACTATAAGACGCTCATACCTTTTTATTTTTATTACTTTTCGTCCTCATATTGTTTGTTTATGTTTAAGTGAAGTAATTTTGGGTAAAATAAAGGAAAATGATCAAGTGATTAAGACACTTAGTATCGCTATCAACAAAGTTGTGCCACAATGAAATAATACCTTAATTTGAAGTACTGGCTTAGAATTTTAAAATACTATTGTTAGCATTAAAGTAATTCTCCGGACGAGAATGTAATTAGGTCATTAATACTACCGCATTTTTCTTGTCCTATACCATGTCATGACATGAAACTGTCATTCTCACACGTCGTGTCCATACTCTCCGCGTAACTCAGGCGAATTCCGCTAGCGAAGAGGTTGCACCGGGACTAAACTGTTCGTCCAGACTAAATTCTTTCACTTATTCTTCTCCAACCGCTCTTGCGCTGTAATAATAATAAGCCGTAACCCACACAAAATGCATGGAAGCGAGTTTATTTAAGCTGTAGTACTATTTAGAGAAGAAAACGGAAGTTGATGAGTGTTGACGATGGATTTGAGGCGACAAGGTTCGTTTGTTACTAACACTTGTTGCAGCGACGATGACTGAGACGTAGGAGAATTCTAAGGGTATTCTTATAGTATAACAGGCCAGCGCAGTGCTTAGGAAAAGCATTAGAAACAATTAAAATTATGACAATAACTGGCATCTATGCGGCCATCGCTATTTATTTCAACTGTGCTAAAGGTCAAGGTCAAGTACGACCTATACTAATTAGCTCCATAGAATTTAACTGTATATAGTGACCTAACATATCTGGAAAATGATGTGGAGTGGCTGCTTTTGTGCCACAACACGGAGAGGGCAAGGTAGAACACAAAACACTCACTGTCATCATTCCGCGGCTGAAATAGCTTCACGAAAAGATCTTCCATCAACACTAATGGCCTTATATTAAAAAAAAAAAGCCCAACGTTGGCCAATGGGTGCAAAAAAGTTATGTATCACGTGTAAAACCATCACCATCGGCCGGCATTTCTCAAATCACCAAGTGACATTTATTGATGTGAATTGGTTCCACGAAAACCGAAGAAAAAACTTTTTTTAATTTAGAGAACCGATACTACCCCATGCGCTGCGCTGCATGCTGCTAGGAAATCTTGAAAAAAATGCCATGGCCTTAGCGTAAATATACCACTATAATACATCATCATCATTATAACCGACAGCCCGCTTTGCCGGGATGCCTCAAAAGAGAGGAAACACCCGCCCATGTGACCATTCACTGTGAAGGCGTGGAAAAGCAACGGAACGCTATCATTAGGAAGCTGGGGTCCCTTCAGGAGGCCTGTAGTGACATCAGAGCACTGCTGGCCTTCTGGAAAGAGATAGGCTGGCTAGAGTGAGCTCACAGCTTTGCTAAGTACAATGGCCCAACCATGAGGCTAAGTGCGGAAATCTCAAGTCTAACTAACTACCTAACTATCATCATCATCAGCTATTTGACGCCCACTGCAGGACATAGGCGTCCCTCATGATTTTTCAAGATTCGCGGCCTTGTGCCGCCCGCATCCAGGGACTCCCCGCTACCGCAACCAGGTCGTCAGACCATCTGGTGGGGAACCTGCTCACGCTGCGGCATCCGGTCCGCGGTCACCAGGTCAGAACTATAATACATAGTTTGGTCCTAAAAATAATCAATTAAAGTAATTAAATACACAGTGGTATTTATAAAAACTCAATTACATAAACACTCCTCAAATGCATATTTACCTAATAGTCTGTGGTAAATGAAAATATTTTGAGAATGTTTTTTAGATGAATCGTGTTTTTAAATAACACCGGATATTTTGTGTTTCACCTACCAAATGAGGTAACATCAATATTTGAATGGCCTTTCTGCACAATCTGCAGGTACCCTTGATGTGCGTAAGTACACGTAGTATGGATGTGCCACAAGAGAAACATACACTTCTATGCCCAAACATAGGAGCTGCTGCTGGCTCAGACTGGACAGCATCTCGTAAGCAAGCAAAACATTCAATGCAAACCTGCGCTTCACGTGAAATCTGCAAAATATACATTATATTTTTTCAGTCAGGGGCCTCTTTCATAGAACTACATTCATGGTTTACTATGTCAATTCGAAATACATTGCAAAGTCGACTAATCCACAGGCCAGCTAGTAGTAAGACTCTTCTACGCAATGTACATCAAATTATCATAACAAACCCCGAATTGTAGTTTTATGAAACTCGGCCCTGGTAAGGAACTCAGAGTACTCTGTCCAGTTCTCTAGGTGAAAGTTAGGGTATGTGGAATTAATCCATACAAAAATTATTATAAAATAAATTAAGTGAAAATGTAAACACATTTATATCCGTGTAAAATGGCAATAAAATGCGTAAGCTATAAAAGCTATCTATATAATTAAACTTACCGATGTCGGAAAAATCCAAGTAACGAGAGTGTTGTAAATATTATTACCAACTTCCCTCAACGACCTCCATTGCAAATGCCGCAGTCCGAGGGAACAATTATGCATCGCAAATTCAGGGTATCACCCATAAAGATGAAGTGTGTATTTTACGATAGAATACACACCAATATGGAGACTGACAAAGACACAAGAAGTCTCTAGCTTAACTCATTTACTCCGTCACCCTCCGTCTCACAAAAGTACTAACATTCATGCGAAATAGTTATAATAAACAAATATAAATTCTGATCATGAAGAAAAAAATCGCAAAACCGTTATAATGATAGGTGACAGGGCATAGCACAGATTATGAACGATGACGTTCAGTGCTGCAAAATGTAATTTATATCGATCATCAATTCGATTCCATCAGTCATCATTTCATAAAATATAACTGAAATGTAATATAATTGATTTACGTATTGCGAGTAGAAAGCCCGGTTATTATGCCTCATATCACCTTTACATAATAACATATATAATGTGCAGTCTACGTACATAAACCATGACATTTTAGTTGCAAAGTCATCCATGCGTAGGTACTGATTACGTTATGTGCCCACTTTAGGGCACGAATCGTCTTGCATGCAAGCTCGATGACTTTCAACTCCCCGAACAAGTCGGTTTCCGATAAGGCTTTACATACGTTGGACCACACACATACGCTGCGGCAGAATGTACATAAGACCGAGGAGTATAATCTGCCACTATGCTTAGCTTTTTTGGAGTGAGGTGAGGTATAGGGACATGGGGTGTACCTCATACACATGTTTCCTCTCAATGTTTTCCGTAAACGTTAGACAGTCGTACTGCTATAAAAAATCACATACAATGTCTGATTCGAACCCAACACCTTGGAATGTGATACAAGCGTTCTGTTAATACATAACCACCGCTTTCCTAAGGTTTATTTAAAGATCAGCATCCGAGCGATTTGGTCAAATTAAGGTTTACAAGATCCACAGATCCGTGTGGCACCGGATTAAGAATAGCGTCACTCCATTTCCTTCCGTGGATGTCGTAGAAGGCGACTAAGGAAATAAATTACCAGGAGACGGGCAGCAGCGTTTTTTTGAGATTTCAACTGCATACTGCGATCGCCAAACCGCCTGCCAAGCGTGGCGATTATGGCAAAACTGCTCATGGTTATGAAAACCACGAAGGAGACTATGTCCTGCAGTGGGCGTTAAATGGCTGATGATGATTATGATGAAGGTCCACACTGTTGAATCTGTTATCTTGTGTTAGTACCTAATATATAACGTAAACCGCAAATAATCTAAATGAACAGGTGGATAAAGAAATATGCAAATGAAGAAGGTATTATCAAACGAAATAACAAAAGTTATGTTATGCTATTTTTTTTCAGCTAAATATACCTATTTTTTCCCTGTATCGATTCATTCGATTTGAAAAGTAGCGGTCGGATGGCAACACTACATTATTGAATGCACAGATTAAGTTTTGAACAGGTCTGTGAATGGATCAATAGATTTGTATCAAGATGACAGCGGTCGTTAAACCGGAAGCATTAATTATTGTATAACTTTATTAATTTAGAATTACGGAGAAGTCATGGTTTTATAAGAAAACCCCTATTTTTTATAATTGAAAACATGAATTATGGACATTGAAAACTGGTGACACTATTTAGATTTTAGCGATACTGCTAATGGTCAAGATCCTTTGGTGACGCATAATTTTTTTTCAAAACTAGCATCATTATTATTTTTCTAAATTAATCATGGCTAGAATGTCCCCATAAAATAAGCTAAACGAATTCAAAGTCACCCCGTATCACTATTGAACAACTGTGCACCCGCCGCCGGTTCTGCCACGGCACCAGTGACATCCCGTACAGTCGACAGCAGGTCAACCTTTACATTTTTCTCGCAAAGTCGCCCGTAACGTAACTGATAGAGTGCTCGCGTGTATACGTAAGGTACACGCCGTTTTGCTACACCAGTGTGACTACGAGTAATTTCTTTTACTTGTGACTACACTGTGTGGTGTGATTATTAAAACACAAGACTCGTGATCACATTGCTGTAGCGTCGGGAAATAATGACTATAATTTTGAAGAAGAACAATAATTTATTTTTAAGAAATGTCGACAAATTTCTATAACATTATTAGTGCGATGGCGTTCGTCGCTGACACACCACTCTCTTATGCATTTAGCCACGTGCTCTTCATGTACGTTAATTTTATTGTTATTTAGATCAATGCCAAAAATACCTACAAGGAGTTACTTCAGTAAAATTGACAGTACTACTTACATATCGACCTAAATATTTTATTTGTCGGGCACTTCACTATGTACGATTCAGTCAAGTACGATCCTTTTCAGAGTAGCGCAACCACGAGTAAAAAAATTACTCGTAGTCACACTGGTGTAGCAGAACGGTGTGACCACGAGACCGGCGGGAAAGGTTGATGTGCTGTCGACTGTACGGTCTCTTTCCATCGTCCCGCACAATACCGTTCGGCTCGACTATGGTCGGCACGGCGACGTTGGAAAGATCCTTACGGATTATGTCATTCAGGGAGCTAAACTCTAGGACGGCCGACTAAAACACGAATTTCTGACGAAGTGGAAAAAACCTTTCACACAAAACCTTAAACATTTCTATTATCTTTATTACATTAACAGAGAGCTGTCATGAAACAATGAATTGAATTGTTTTTTCTCAAGTATTGAGCAAACTGCTATCTTAATTAGGTAGGTACTTATGTTGTACAAAGCAATAATTTAATAACAATTTGACCCTAGAATTATCGGTCCATATTTACCCTTTGATTTATATATATAAATAAATTATAATATATTTTTTTTTAGCCTCTAATAAAGTTTTTAAATGCAATTTAACCAGAAACAAGGTACAAGAAAAGTAGGCAGTCTAAAAAATAATTAACAACACAAAACGTTGTTCGTGCCTAAACCGAGCAAAGAAATGTGAAAAAACTATCACTGTATTTTAATAATTTGATGAAAAAATATTCAATATTATATATAACCGACAACAAACGGATCGGTGGCAGATGCGTCTGCGGACGTCAAATACCTACCACAGATGCCCAAATTACCCCCTCTACACGTCCGCGGCCGGCGCATCCACGGACGTGTAGTGGAGGCTTTACGTACGTACAGGCAGCGACATCTGGCTGAAGTAATTTACATCACTTGCAGCCCCGAGTACCCACTTTGCAGTTAGTTTTTAACATCTGAATGATATCGCTGTACCTACAAGTCGCGGCATGCGTTTACATTTAGCCTCTATAGATTTTTTAAATTGTCCTCGGCACGGATTAGTGCAACAAAAAGAATATAAATACATTGCATTTAATTTGTCGATTTAGGTTTAATCATATGTAGCTTTAATGTATGTAAATGAGGGTGTTTCTTCCGTGGTCCCATTAATGGGAACAACGAGGTATAACTATTTTTTGAAAGCCCGTAACGACTGCGAGAGAAATCTATTTCTCATTGCGGCATTTATGAAAACTCCCTCCGGTTTATTGCAATAAATCCATTGATGGGCAATAACGTGTCAACGAGAAATAGTTATCCCTCTGCATTACTCTGGGATATTAAATAATGGTACTGTGCAGACAGTATACTTTATATTTTGAGTATTGTAACTCAGTTTTATGAGAATAAAATACATGTTAGAACAACAATGGATTGTACTTCTTTTTATTTCACCAGTACTAAAGGCTAGAAACTATTATTGTTTACCTGAAGCTTTTATTATCCGTAGAGATATCGCCTTCTCCACCTTGGCCAGAAATTCACGAGATGTGTGCGATTAAAAACACCGAAAATATGCAGCAGCTACTATTTGGAATTCTTCGGGGTAACTTGTGAACCCCAAAGTGTAGAAAGCTGCATAATGTCGTGTATTCCAAAAGTATTCCTCTGGTCCCACCGGCTTAATGCATATTTAAAATTAATGCGTATTTTATTGTACAAATAGACAAACCCCGTGTGGTGCCGGATTAAGAATAGAGTCACTCCATTCCTTCCGTGGATGTCGTAGAAGGCGACTAAGGAAATCAATTACTAGGAGACGGGCAGCAGCGTCTTCCTGAGATTCCAACCGCATACTGCGATCGCCAACCCGCCTGCTAAGCGTGGCGATTATGGCAAAACCCTTCATGGTTATGAAAACCACGAAGGAGGCCTATGTCCTGCAGTGGGCGTCAAATGGCTGATGATGATGAGACAAACCCCTTTATTCCTAGTTGCCCCATACAGCATTGTCCCCTCATAGTTGCAGAATTGAAAGTATGCCGTCGTTAATGTAAGGTTTTAATTATTTCGTTTCTACGTAATTAAAAAAAACTGCCAAGTGAGTGTAGGGTTCCGTAGAGAGGGGGTTTTTATCTGCTTTACAGAACTAACAACTTCATCAACGTAATTTTGAATGGATTTTGTACGAAGTTTTCCTTTTATAAGTCTGGCGCCTATTACTCGTTAACTTGTAAAGCCTAGGTACTTAGCCGTGATAGTTTTCATTTTAAATCCATTATAAGTGCTAGGTACTACCCTGAATTTTTTCACGTTTCTACAATCAACCGCTTAGCCAAGAGGGTGATGACGCCCTTCTCAGCGGCTACATTATTGTTAACAAAAAAATTCTCTTTAAAGCTCAATATTTCGCCAACGGGACTGAATAAAAAAAACCGGCAAAGTGCGAGTCGGACTCGCGCACGAAGGGTTCCGTACCGTTATCTACCCAACATTCAAATATATCAAGCGTCTACTTGTGGCCGTTATTAATATCGAACAAAGAACTGCAAAAAAATCACGTTTTTTGTATGGGGTCCCCCTTAAATATTTAAATTATTTTCCTACACCCACTATTTTTAAAACGACTAAACCAACGATACCCCCCCTTCCTTGTCGACTACGGAACCCTAAAAACACTTTTGCAAATATACCCTGGCACGAAACAGCCGTTAGGTTATTGAATGTACTTTTAATTCAATTCAATAGTAATAGTTAATAAAATAAAACAATAATTACTGTTTTATGACCTCTTTTATTCTCATAGGAATTACTTGAATCTTTTTACAGTTCTATAGTTACTGTTGTTACAGTATAATCAGTGTAGTTCTTAAATGTACTTAGCACTAATCTTAAGAATGTTAAAAAAATATATAAATTATATCAGAACCATCATATAATCTGATTCTACAAAAATTGGCCAGTGCCAACAAATATTGGGAACAAAATAATCTAGAATTCAAATGACATATATTTTAGTCAGAAAGTAATAACAACTTTGGGTAAACTGTGATCTTTATATTTTATTGACGCAGGTTCTATTATTAATATGGAAAACCTGTTTTTTTATGCGATTTCGAATTTACTACCATAGTAAAATTGTTCGTATTGACTTGTAGAACCCTCCATTGTATCATAAATTACCCCCCTATATATTTGACGCCACTCCAGCAGCACATAAAACCAAATATTTTTTAGATACGAAAAATACTGTGAATGGAACTGACCATGTTTTCTAAAATGAGACCAAAAAGAGTAGAAACTAAATAAAAAGATTTAGCTACATATCTCGTATAATTAAAGTAATGTGCATAAAGATTTCTTGTGATTTCTACTCTTTTTCGTCAGGGTGTACCTGAACTTCAAGACGAAGAACAAACTTCTTACCGTAATAAAAAAATACTTAAATTACAGAATTTCCCTGAAAGAGCTTTCTGTTTAGTAGTGGGACCAGACTTACATACATAGATAAACTCACGCCTGTATCCTAGAGGGGTAGACACAGACAAGGGTGTACCACTTGGCATCGCACCACCCTTCTAAACAAAAAAAAAATCCTAAATCAGTACAAAAAGAGAATCAAATGACTACAAAAATTTGAGCCGGAATATTTACAAAACGTTTTAGTGAAATAATTACCAACTGACACCGACATTAACACAACAAATATTTTCCTGATATTTACAATGTCACAACATTAATGGTTGACAATAATAATCTTCATGTTTCGGACTAAATAAGAACGATGCGATTTATATTACAAATCTACTGATATTATAACATGGATGCATAATCATTTGCTATAATCGGAATGCACTTTGAAGAGTCAAATAAGCATTTCAATTCAATTCTGCTTTATGGACTCACTACACAGATTATCCAGTACAATTTCGCCAATGTCACGTGTTAAGCAAGAAATAGCCAATTATAAGAACGTTCATCCAAATATCAGAAATTAAAGTCTATTAATTAAAAATTTTTTTACAAAATGTCCGAAGCCAAAAAACCATTCTAATAATGATTTCCGTGTTCCGTGTAGCATTACAATTTTGAAAAAATATTTGAATAGGCGGGTCCATGTAGACAGAACAGCCTCGATGGACCGGCCAATTATAATTTAATAGCGTATAATGAGCCATGTCAGTACATTTATCCGTTATTTTCATTATTTTATTAAACACTATTTTCTGTGGGAACTAATAAATAACTTCCACACGACACAATCACTTGCCCAGATAACCTGTGCTACGGTAACCGGCCAAGGACATGATAAACAATAAAAAAAATATTTGTTTGATTGATTGACTGGACTACCTGATTGTTTAAGGAAAGCGCAGTCGAAACATTCTTACTTACTCAAAAACATAAAGATAAACGAGGAGCATATTACACAGCTACCTTCAGGGCCTTAAATCATAAATCTACAATTAGCAATAAACTCCACAAACAATTGTCAGTAATTTTCGTCCAGCCTCAAGATTGGTCACTTGGGCGAAAATGACTTGACAATTGAAAGCTTATTACTGACATTATTTTGTAGCATTATGGGAGAGGACTCTGGATAGTTATTTTTTACAATTTCAGGATTCGTCCCAGAAGTAAGCCATTGGGCAAAATAATTTTAATGGTTCCTATGTAACAAAAACGGACCCCATTTCAGAAAAATCAACGGTTCTATCTTAGGCCATAAAATAATATAATCAACTTTTATTTTGGGTACAAACCTTGAAATCGCAAAAACGACACAAAAAATACAGCTCCTTACATTTAGTACACGGCAATAACCTTGAGTAGATAGCTAGGCGGTAATTTTGGAAGGGTTTAAATGTTTCCTAATGGATAGGTTACCTCTAATCCATAACATCAATATAAATGAGACACGTACAATAAGTTCACGGTTTAACCGGAAATCACTTGGTAATTTTACATGTAATTTAAACTATTAACCACAATTTAAGGGACTTTAGCAATCCGTCCACCACTGTCCAAAAAACGCGTAATAAATGCTGACAAATGGAGAGAAATAGACTGAGAAAACGATTTGAACCCGCGTCCTCCCAGCTGGGCTAGCCGTGCCTTCCTACGTTCGTGTTATTTTTCAATGACAGTCGAATGGACTGGTGGGATGGATGTTTTCCGCACACACAACTTCGGATGCGTTCCTAAATACATCTAACATCCACCTAAGTAATTTCGATTCAGAGGCACTTTCAATTTCCAAACTTTGTGCATTGATGCAAAGTTTAAATAAGTATGGGTAATGCTGTTTCTTATGACTAAATCACTTAATAAGGTCAGCTTGCACCACTTCTCAAATGGCGTTTAAGGCTGCTGTTACGTCTGTCGTGCCGTATCGCTCACACATTGACATTTTCAATGATTGTAAAACAATTGTATCCTTTTGATAAATTTAGTCTGAGATTAAAGAATAAAATTTACTTTTCTACGAAAAATTTTAAAAGCTGCTTAACGTCGTTCATATTGCAAAATGTCACATGTCAGGAAATACGATTTTTGTTTTTTCACCGAAATTGTATAAAAAATGTATTCTGTCACACGTGCAAGACATCGTAATCGTCGGTCTGATTAGCTGTGTATACTATTACGACTTAATTTTCTCTTCTAATTTACTAATTTTCATACAATTTCGATGAAAAAAAAATCGTATTTTTTTTTGACATGCGACATTTTGCAATACGAACGACGTTAAGGCGGCTTTGCAAGGAGCAATTCCCACACAAACGTAGTTTGGTATTTTGGCTATTTGACAGATTTCTGAAAACTGTCCCAGATTTAGTATGTATAACATAATAAAATTTAACTAAAAAAAATATATTGGCGTCAATTACCGTGGAATGACCCAGATACAAAATTATCAAGTTTTATCCTGGTTTTTTGGATAAATGATTAATTTTTTTGTAGTTAAAATGCCTTAAATCGGTTTTAAACCACATTATTTATACGAATACATATAATTAATACCTTTTCTTCCCACTGTCAAATAGCCTATTCACAAACAACATGCCTCAACGGATCTCAATGATATTTTACAAAAATGTTTAGGACACAAATCGAGATTTGATCGTGCTTATCAAGAGGTGTGGTGCAAATAGGCCTAAGTTGTTATTGTTGACATAATGTATTTATAATATTCTTTCTTGCACTAATCCGTGCTGAGGAAAATTTTAAAAACCTATTTAGAGGCTAAAAATTCCACCCATGCCGGGAACTGAACCCGCGACCTCTGGCCAGCCAGAGGCCGAATCTATCCCAGCATCGGTGGGTGGAATTTTTTGCGTCTAAATAGGTTTTTATAATGCATTTATTTGTCGTAGAGGGCAGGACACAAACTGCAGTAGCTTAAATTGTGCCCCGACGCGGTATGCTAAGTCAGCCACCGATACTCAGTCTACTTTTCCCTGGCATATTCAACTGTCTTGAGACGTCTAACATGGTGTTCATGTTGTTACAAAAAATATTAAACTCTAAATATACTATGTACACTGTCTAATTCAGGTATAAGGTTCGATTTGCTTCATTCGAGTGAGCAAACAACATCAGTTTAAAAATAAAAATGTTTGAGAAGATACTGGTCACTTTTTTGTTCACAATTTTGATAAAATTTAAAGTTCAAGATTAGTCATTGTACATATTGTACTTTTAAGTTTTCTCACATTTGTTTTATTTATTTAACAGAAATATATGGACGTTACTCATGGAAAATATAAATTAATAAATTAAATCGCGGTTAGACCCGTTCAATATATTACTATGTATGAGCATCAGAGCTCAGAATATAAAAATTACTTATCAAAAACTCAAAAACAAGTGGTACAACAAAGAAGTTCATTCTAATGTAGCAATCTGTCAGTGAACCTGATTGTGAGAGATAAAACTGCTGAAAAGGCTAGTAATAGTTTACTTTTATATCGCTTTTAGCGATAAGATCGCAAGATGTATTGGTATTTAGAACTTAGATATTTAAGATTTTTCTTGTACTTTTATAATGTACTAGCTGTTGCCCGCGAGTTCGTTCGCGTGGTAATTTTGATGTGTATTTTTCCGGGATAAAAAATAGCCTATGTGCTAATCCAGACTATAATCTATCTCTGTGCAAAATTTCAACCGGATCCGTTCAGCCGTTTCCGCGTGAAATAGTAACAAACATCCATCCATACATACAAACTTTCGCGTTTATAATATTAGTATAAGGATGGTGTGCAATAAAGAGTATTAAAGTAATTAATCTATACTAGACAAATGGTGACCAGTAAACCATTCTAGGTAGAAAAGTTTCCGTTGTCAGAAAACATCGCTATGCATCGTTCCAAATACCTTTGTAGGGACTCAGAACGCTTAGTCAACATTTTAGCAAAAACGTAACAGATCGCAATGACCAAGCGCGGACGACTGTATCCAGCCAGTGGCCTAATTATGCGCACCAAATCCTGAGCGTTACCAATCGTCTAACTGTCAAATTCCATATTAATTTCACAGTTAGACGATTGGAATCGCTCAAGATTTGGTGAGCGTAATATAGGGGCAGTTGTCCCCCGAACCTCTCCGACAATAGTTATTTTAATTTTAAATTATATGATTGTGTGCAACCGACTGTGCCGTTTCTCTTGCAAATCAATTTATCCGTGTCACTATTCAAATACAGACTTTCATCTTCAGACAACCTCCTGATATGTCATTGATGCATCAAAAGAACTATAAATACATAACCACCCCACAGTAGTAACCACCAACGAGATAGTGAAGTGAAAAGACAGTGAATCGAGTGATTCTCCAGTTGGGGCCTAGCATACTGGGGTCGGCTACCCCTTAAAAAAGACAGGGAAAACGGGTGGTCAATTCTACGACGCACAGCGGTAACTTCGTTATCACAATGGCAAATAGCAAACCGGTGATGACAGTTCAGCAACCTCGGTTAGGACCAGCTAACTGAGTTGTAGTTGAGCAAGCAAGCGACCTTACGGTAATAAGCCTATCGACGAAAATCCCAAAGTTAGGGAATGATATGCCAAGCATGTGGTTCGCGCAGTTCGAGTCATCGATGGCACCTCAGAAACCAGGCAACGGAGAATAATACAGCCCTGTAATTTCAGAATTGATCAGAAACGCGCTACAACAGGTGAGCGCCTTATTACAGACCCCGTCAGACGATAGGCTACTAGGAGTGAGCGTTCCAAAGATGCACCGTTCAAAAAGACCGTTTTACTGCCAAGAACGCACAGACCGTTTTTCAAATTCAGCAAAAGCAGTCTCCTTAAACTAGTCTTACTATAAGACGGAACGGCGGCGCGACAAAACATGGCATTGAGTAGAAGCAGTCTAGTCCCTAAACTAGTCTTAACAACGAGGCGGAGAGCGGCGTGCGTGCGTCGAACGAGACGAAACACTGCCTTCAGAAAAAGTAGTCTAAAATAATGAAATATGAACCATATCTCTATACAATAAAGACGGAAATTGCACCAAAGCAAAACCAGTCACTAAAAGACCGTTTTTAAGACTAGTTTTTTCTATCTGGAGAACGGGTTTCGTCTCGTCATTGAAAAGTACAGTGACGACCCACCCCTATAGGCTTCTCGCGGCTTACGAAGAGAGCGCCAAGCGACAGTTCCACAAACTAGTAAGTGAAATTAGTTTGTGAGGCCAAAAACCGGAGTTTCCATGACGGCTAGGTTCTAAGCAACATTCGTTTCAATTATTTTTCCGATCAGATAATTATATTTTAGCACGAAATAGTGCGGGAGAACAAATGTTGAGAAAACTGATGTTTTATCAAAAATAAATAAAAATATGATCATACAATCGGTGGGCTTTTCAGCAATTCCAAAGCTTGGGTGTTGTGCACCATTATTTCTTTCACCATTCAGTAACAGCGGAAAAAGCCCTATTTACCTGAATCAGACAGAACACATGTACTATGTTCAAATCGAGGCTCGTTCCAAGGGAAAGTAATCACGTCCCGATAACTTAATTATGATGTCGAGTAGACTTCCAAGACCAATTCAGAAGTACCAAGCGGCTCTGCCAAGATGTAAAGAACAAGTCTTGTTCATTAAGGGCAAGCCTATATGTAGAACTTCACTTATTCTTATAGTGCACGTTTTATTTAATTTAACTTGATTGACACATGCTCTTAACAAATAAAAGTATCTTTAATGCTACTAGTCTACTACTGATGCGTCGAATTTGGTGTGCACATTTCGCTAATCCAGAACAACTACGTAACATTACTTATATTGAGTTTATAATACTCCCAAAGGGAAGTTAAAGCACGAGGAAACATCAACATAATTGAATTTCTATTAATTTCAGTCAAATCAGGCATTATATACCGATTAATTTTAGTTCATGTAATGTTCGAAATGTTCCGTTAAATTTGCAAAATTTTAATAACGTCGTTGTGATTCCGGATAAGCGATTTGTTAATGGGCTAACGAGCGCTACCATTGTAACAAAAATAAACGACACGTAAAAACAAAAAATCAAACTCACTTGTACTACACGTTTGTAAAAAGTGTCAAACAGAAATCTCAATAACAGTAAGAGCAATTTTCAGACTACAGCCTAGGTTAGGTTAGCATTTACGCTGTTTAGTCATGCTATCTAGTTATAGGTCTATAGGTGTAGGTTCTACAAATAGGTGTTACTAATAAGTGAAATAAAAGCATTAATAAATAAATAAAACCTAAGTCTACTCATAATCTTAGCCCGGCGGGATTGAGGGATTTTCATTCAAACTTTGGCACCATATCAGCCCCTCATCTTCTTCTTCTTATATGTAAAAATTATATTTGTGGAAAAACAGGGAAGGTCCAAACGATGAGAAGAAAAAAAAAAGATTGATGCAGGTGATACAAAGTTCACGGGGTCATCTAGTAAGTTTATAGACTCCATGTATTGTTTATCTAGTGTTAGTTTTCCGCAAGGTAAATGTGTCAATCTTCCACCTCGGAACGAGCCACAAAGTGAACATAGCGGCTAGTCTAACACAACAGAATACTGGTAGAGAACGGTGACCAGTCCCAGTCTTACCCGGCAGCGGCTTGTTCCTGCAGCAGCCGCTGCACGATCTGCACCTGATACTTCAGGCACTTCTCCTTGGGAATGAGCTTCATCAGCTCGGCCACGTACTGCCCGAAGCTGTCCAGACTCTTGAACCGGTCCGGAGCCAGCTCGATCACCTTCCGGCTGGCCTCCGAGAGGCCATGCCGCTCGTCCCTCATCGTTCTTAAACGCTCCGCTCTAACCCTCTCCTGTCTAAGTTTGTCTTCTGGAATAAGAGAAATATATATTGCCACGAGACCAGAAAAAAACTGAATCGCACTCGATTAATAAATTGGACCTATACGTCGATCTACACAGCTTCGATGTGGAGATGGGCCAGGGAGAATTTTCTCGCAGACGAGACATTATTAATCGAAAAATTATATCTTCATGAAATTAATTCTTTAGTTATTCACTACAATCCATGATTGACCGTAACACCAATGGGCAGTGGTGGGCGTATTATGATGATAACTAATATCACCCAGCAGTGGGCAGAGATGGGCTTGCGATGATGATGAATACCACCTAGCAATGGGCAGAGGTGAGCAGAGATGGGCTTTTAATGATGATGAATACTACCTAGCAATGGACAATGGGCTGATCATGATGTGGATAGTTACCACCCAGCAGTGGGCAGAGGTGGGCGGACAATAAGGACTGTTACCACCCAAAAGTGGGCAGAGATGGGCTAAAGGTGAAAATGACTGATACCAGCTAGCAGTGGGCAGAGGTGGCGGGACATGATAACGATGGTCATTACTCTTACCTTCTCCAAGCGTTCTGTCGTCTCTGCTCTTGAGACGTTCGCTGGTGCGTTTTCTTTTCTTAGCGCTGGGCGTGGGCAGCGGGTCCAGGTCGAAATCGTCCTCTAAGTACACCTCCTCCGTGTCCTCGTGGGACCACACGTCCGAAGCGGGGCCCCGGACAAACTCCTCACCCTGAAATTTAATTTAATTTGAATATTTTTATTCATTATAATTAGTTCTGACTTGGCGACCGGACGACGCAGTGTGGGAAGGCCCCCCACCAGATGGTTACGGTGGCGAGGAGTAGCTGGATGTAGGCGGCACAAGACCGGGAAGCTTGGAAAACCACGAGGGAAGCCTGTCCTGCAGTGGGCGTCAAATGGGTGATGATGATGATGGTGATTATAAAAACAAACAGCCTTATTTATAAAAACCCGATTCCTCTAAAGCACTCCTCAGAGGCAGTTTATTTCTGTGGTTACGTCTTTTCCGTGTAAAATCTCCACCACAGACTACTTTAATCGGCGTTTATCGAGTATTTTTCATAAATAAGACCGAAAATGTTTATTTTACAATAAAATTATAGATTATGTGGAGAAGTTAACCAAGAAAACTTCACATTTATTCTTGTCAACTTAAAATTATTACTCATGACTGTGTTGAACACTAGACACCATCGTCCTCTAAATACCCATTAACATTAATCTACTGTCATCTTTCTATGTTTTCTTGTCAATACCAGACATCTTTGTCTTCTAAATAATCCTTGACGTTATAGTAAGCTTTTTTGCACAGAGCGTAAGCACGCATTTTTTTATACCGCGGCGGAGGTAACTCTAATGTCTTGAGGAATCTTGTTGTAGAACGTTATACAGTACCCCATAAAGGATGTATTAACTTTGGAAGTTTAAATCGTGGCAATGACAATTTATGTCCACAACAGCTGTCTTAATATCGATATATCTTAGATAGGATAGATTGAAGATTTTAGTCTTGAGAGGGTTCCTCGTGCAGCGTATCCGTACCACCAGTGACTTCTGAAATAGTTTAGGAACTATGATTTAACCACCGACGGCCCGAGTATTTCCGAATAAGATTAAAAAAATATTCGACCACATTTTCTTGTTTGTGAAACGTATGCCTTTAGTATAAGCAGCTGCTAATCTGCGCGCAGGTAAAGTACAAATTTTAAAGTATTATTACAATTTTGCAAGCGAAATCATAAGGAAGAGATGGGTCAAGGAGGAAGGAAACCACGCAAAGTGCCAATTTCTTGTGTATGAGGCCAGACATTTGCTTAGCTGAGCCAATAATACAATAGTATACTGCTGGACATAGGCCTCCCCCAAGGCAAGCAACTTCTTTTTGTACTCAGCGATCCCCATCCAGCCGTTATCAGCATCAAATCGTCGGTCCAGCGAGCTGGTGTACGTCCTACGCTGCGTTTGCTAGTGCGTGGTCTCCACTTATCACCCATTTTTTGTAGCTGAACCAGCATAGGGTCTATGATACTACGTCTACGAGACAAAGGGAACTCACGTCGTCGACAAACTCGGCGGTGGGATGTTTCTCGAGGAGATGCTCCTTCAGCTTCGTGATGTTGGTCCAGTTGAGAGTCAGGTTGCAGATGTGACAAGTCGCTTCGTCCGTTGTCACCTGAAACAAAAATATTTTTTGATAAATTTCTGGACACCTGGCGGTGGAGATGGAATAAACTCATATTTTCTCTTAAACATATAATACGTTTTTGCAAAAAGTTAATATTACAAATCTCAACAATGTTGATAGCTATGTTTAAAACTTAAAATCTAGGGATCAAGAACCTAGAAATTTTTAACATTTCCCCTAAAAACTGCCGTTTGATTGATTTACGTCCTAGGTTATTCACCCTAGGTTCTAGGTCAAGGAGACCTTACTTTAAATTATCAGACTCAAAAAAGGCAGAGGTCCTTGAGGTTCTCAAGAACCTCTGCCTTTTTCGAGATTGCTTACCTCGAAGTAGTTCCAATACGGTTGCCTAGCGGCAGCGGGACACCCGACCTCGTGGAACTTGTTAGACTCTTCAGACACCCGGGCATTACAGTTGCACTGCACTTCCTCAATCTCGCCTTTGATGGTTATAACTGAAAATAACCAGTTTGTGTACTAATCATGCAAACCGTGTAGGGGAATCTAGCAATAATATTTGCTGTGTGATTTAGCTGTATCTACCCCCAAATTATCTTTCAGTAAACAGATGGACAAACGGACGTGATTCTTTGTGCCCGCCCAAATTAAGACCTAACTCTAGCGGTTTTTTACATACAAAAGACGATTTCCGTAAAACACTTCTAAAATGCAGTTTAAATAGTCAGTGGTAAAGGGAAAGACTGCCGATCTGAGGCAGATTTCTGGCAGCGCCTAGATGAGGATCACCGAGGACAGAAGGACGTGGCGTTCCTTAAGGGAGGCCTATGTCCAGCAGGGGGCGAATCAAATCAAATCATTTTTTTTTATTCAAAGTAGCACAGAAACTGCGACTTAATGAACGTTACAAGTTAAACTAGGTGTCCATTTCAAAATCTAGATCATTTTGGAGAAAAAAATGGACAAACAAAATTATATACGAGGACAGGCTGATTGATTAAAAGGGAAAGAATATACCACCGACCATGTTCTCTAGTTCTGTGTAGTGTGTTGAAGAATCATATGTTTATAAATAAAGACTGCTGGTATTCAAACAAACATCATACAGGAAATAACCATATGAATTATTGTAAAGAACGAATTGTCATTAAAAATCGTAAAATATGATGGAAATTGGTTAAAACCCGAGACGAAAATTTCAATTTATTTTAGGGATAAATAACACAGCTGGAAACGTTCTAACTTAAAGATTAAAGAGGTCAGACGTGCCTGTAAGGTAAGGTTGCAATACAACCACAAGCGTATTGAATTTATTTTCCGGAGTTAAAACAGTTAAAGAATGCATTGGACGGGTGCTGTCCGTATAGACAGACATACGGCCGCAGCATGAATGTTTTCCAACTTTTGTAATGCCGGCGCCAGTCATATTCAAACAAGTGATCAAATAAGTGTTCACATGTGTGGCACCATTCTGTGTCGGTTTTTTAGCGCACATCAAAGTGATTAAGTTGATGTTTGTGTGCCTGCCACACTGCGCAGCGCACACTGCATTTTACACATCCATTCACGTCTTCTTTTTGGCTGTTTTTGTTTATTTATTTGCACGAGTAATAAAGAATAACACGCACATAAATAATATAAGCAAATTGTGTCGACCAAATCGTCGTCCATGTTTTGTGAAGTCTATTTGAAAACTGTGAGCTCAAAGGAGTGATTAAATATAAAACAGATATCTAGCAGTTACAACAATATGTGACCAAATGTGTGAAGAAAGTCTTGAAAGAAGTGATTTGAACTCATGTCTGGCTCCGGCATAATAATAGTAAGTAATGTTATAGAATTGCAAGTTGTTGATTGCACTCATGGGATATTGTTAGGCAGTTACAGTATATTTGAGGAAAGATGGTCGGAGTGGAGTTTTTTTTCGCAGTCTTTTTCTCCACTACAACTCGACCCGAAGACAGCGATAACACAATACCATTGACATTCTACAAGAAAATGTAAATTCTTTACGTTGAAATACATTTTCGATATCTGATTGTAACACAGGACAGTACTGTGAGACAATATTCTTACCTCGATCAGTAGTAGTTTCGTCGTCATTGTCGCTCGCATCACGTTCCTCTTGGTAGCTCATATCCTGAAATTGAGGAAACACATTTTAGTCAGTGGAAGTTATGAATAAAAAGCTGTATGTGTGCGAATCCAAATTGACTCGAAGGGGCTATTTTAGCTGCCATTTGTGTGCACGTGTGTTCACTACTCAAATGCGTGACTTTGTTGGGAGACTTTTTTGTTAATTATTTCACATAAAATACTTGTATGCTGCCATAATCGGCAATTATGGCAAAACCCCTGAGGGAGGCCTATGTCCTGCAGTGGGCGTCAAATGGCTGATGATGATGATGACTTGTATACTGTCTAGTACCAACTGCTAGCGTACAGTCTACATTAGGTGAAACCTTTACATTTTTGCTACGAAGTCTTCCATAGCGTAACTGATTAAAGTGCACGTATGTAAAGGTTTATTTTCATTTTTTGATCAAAATAATTTCACGTTTTTCAACAGGTCAAAGAAAAAAATTTTACCTACTTATACATTTAGAAAATTTAGAAAAAAAATACATGCACCATACCATAAACACCAAAAGTTTCGTCAAGAAAGTAAAGGTTGTTGTGCTGTCAATTACACTAGCAAGGTGTAATCACCGCTCGTAGAGTTTCAAATGTTTGAGACATACATTTTACTAACAAGGACCCGATAGTTGGCGCCCTCCGTTGGGTGCCGTTATAGATAGGTATTGCAAAAAAGTGGACAGTGTAAGAAATAGCATTGAACTTAATGAAACTTCAGAGCGCATCGGAAATTAAAATCATATTTTGGCTAAATAAACAAATAAATGGACTCAATACAGAGGGGCAGCAGTGGACGAGTAGGTACCTGCTGATTGATTGATAGAAACTAAACCTACCGCATCGTCCTCTTCTCCGGTCGAGTCCACACACTTCTGGATGTACTCCGAGGTGATCCTGGCCTTCTCCTTCATGGTCATGGGCATCAGCTGGATGAGGGTGCGGAAGGCCTCTTCGTCGATAAGGGAAACCGAGTGGCCATGCTTCTTTACCAGATCGATGCATGCTTGCTTCACCGACGCAAAGACAATGCTCTTACCCTTTTTGGGTTTCGGAGTGGACTCCGCTCCCTCTACCTGGAACAACAGAAACGGCCGTTCAATTTGGTTCACTTACAACATGATTGGCACTCTATGCCGGCTACGGAAGGTGCTATTGTCACAAATGGGCTGCCGGTAGACTAGTGTGTTGGCCGCCCTAGGGCGCGTAGCCATTACATTTTATTAAGTCGTGACTGAGTAGAGAGCACGCAGGTTGATGTGCCGTCGACTGTACTAGCTGCCCCCCGTCATTTATATACTGGGCAACGATGTAGCTTAATATGTCGTTGGATTTTCTAAAACTTTTCTGTCTGTTATCTAGTTTTATTCGATAATTTTATTGTTTTTTCGTCCTTTAATTAGTTAAATCATGGCTCGCGTTTTTTCCGCGCCCCTAATCGGAGGTTTCCCACTGAACGAAAACGATAACTGAGCGACTTTTTTTTCATACAAGGAACCGGTGAAGTCCGTGGTAAATGTTTCAAACTAGATGTCGTGACCCGTGTCGTTACGGTTTTCGTCGAATGTAATACCGTCCAATATCGCGCCGTCTTAATTGGCCTTTATGAAAGTCCACCTCACAAAAAATGTCGCCAAGAACAAAATGTATTTTTTATGATTTTATTAATTACGAAGCATCAACAGAAAACGACGGTCGTTTGAAACGACCCTAGTATGGGTAGCCAATAAACTACATTTTCATACAATGGGCTATTTTAGCTGCCATTTGTGTGCTCGTGTGTTCACTACTCAACTACTCCTCGCCGACATTTTTGCCGCTGTCGCAATATTCCCCTGTCTGTAAAAGAGCGAATTGTCGTAATATTCCCCCTGTGCCTGTGTGAGAGCGCGCTCGGCGCCACCCACCACAACGAGGCTCTTCCTAAGATGCGCGTCGGTGCGAGCTCGTGCGTGGTGGTCAGATTTGTTATTTACCAAATACAAAATGAAAGAACGTATTGCTGCAGCTGCGGCTCTTTTGGTGTTATTTAGTAATGCTCCAATGTCCTTTATTTAATAACTATAAAAGGATAAACCGACGAGGCTGGTGGATGTCTGCGTATACTAGAGTTGTACAAGGTACCTATGCAACTATACAAAATCCAATTTTTTTGTTCATGTAGATACGAAATGACAATATGGCTGAAACACGTAGGACGTGTCATTTTTCCAATATGCTCATAAACAGAACCGTGACCTACTGATAGACAACGAACCGAGAAACCTGTGGATACAGAGAAGAATGAAATTTTGCACAGATTTTTTGAATATTCATCCCGTAAGAGGACTGGATAGGTAATTAATGTTCTTAAGTTTTCGAGTCAGAAATGTGCACATTGGTTGGCCGTGACACACATGCCAGTAAGTGGTATGATAGGAGCTAGTAAGCTAGCACGCCAGGTACTGACATACTGTGACGCATGTAGAGTTGCCAACCGTACTATAATAGCATTTTACTATAACCTCCTCAGTCCTCACCTTGAAAATATCAATGGTTTTTAATTGTTATTTTCAAGGTTAGGACTGAACCTGTAGTCCCGTTGTCCCCGTAACTGTGTCCCCGTTACGGGGACAACGGGACGTCATTATATTTTCGTTCCGTTGTCCCCTTTGCGGGCAATAGTGAACGGGGACAACGGGCCTGATTTTATTTATTTTCTGAAAGTACCGTTGTCCCCGCTTAACGGGGACAAGAATTACGGGGACAGCGGGACTACAGGGGACTGAAGAGGATATTTCGGGCATGTGCAAGTACTGTTGAAGAAATATATAGTAAGCTAAAATACGATGGATGTTATGTTGGATATAGGATCAATCTTTGTTAGGTTTTTACCCGAAGGGTACCAACGGGCCTATGTTACTCGTATTAAGCCAACGCTGTCTGCCTGTCACTTGGTGTAACTGGCTGTTACCTTAATTATTAATTATTTGTAATATGTTAGCAGAATGCCTGTCCAATAATAGTTTCGACGCGCCAGTGACGTGAGAGATGAAGATTACAAAACGGATAATATTCATGAAGAAAAAATGGGTTTCAGAATACTACTCGCGATAATATTAAGGAAGAAACTTTTGACGTACCTAGGTATTAAGAAAAAAATATGCATATCAGCTCGGATGAAATCTGTTTAAGATACCTCGCTAGTGACGCTACAGGTGACACGTGTACCCCATTAGGAGCTCTATACAGGGTCGTGAGGTCAACAATAGCTCAAATTGACTATTTTGTAAAACGCTATTCGCTAAAGCTATTCGCGGTAAAACGTTAACTACCAAGAAATGCCGTGGCTACCCTAATTTGTACAAATGGCCTCAGTCTGGGTGTTCTTCCATGTTTGCGATGTCCTTTTCTGGTGGTAACCACAGGGTTGTATGTTGTGTGGGTGGATGTTAAGTATGTTAGTTGTGCCAATTGTGTGCGGTGAAATAGGGGCTGCATTGAAAGACATTTTGAAGGCAACTTATTTTTATTTACTCATTATATAAAGTTTTTTGTAGTTCCTTAGCAGGAATGTATCACCTCACTATCTTCTGGAACCTCCATTAAAGCACTGTCTTCATGACTCGGAAAATATCTGTATCGGATATAGTTGATCAGTTGGTATACCTGGTGTATAAAATTTTATTCTGAATCTCTGCTTTCATTTCCAACGCAACGTGCAAAATTCAACTACTGCGGGTCTTGAGCCAGTATTATTTATTACTTTAGGTATGTTTCCCAACCGTTGCACTATTTTCTGTGTCACCATCACGATTTCTTCGTGGTCGAGACTTACTGCTTGTACCTCGCCTTATACCAAATGCAGGAAAATACAGGAAAGACCCGTATACAGACTCATTAGTCCACTGGACAGTGGCTTCTCGACTTTAACTCCGAAAATTCTGTACGTATCCTGAAAGAATTAAGAAACTAATTTAATAAGCACACTGTTTTATTTATGGGATGCAAATTCAGTATGGTATTCACAAAAAGGGTTAAAAGAAAATTATAACACTGAAAGCTCTAAGGACACTTTTTTTTATTATAGGTAAAGGCACACATTGAATTTATCTAATGGTATTAGTAGATAAATATTGTTTCACATATTAGATGCAATGGTAGCATATTTGCTTAATTGTTTTCGACATGCGCTCTACAAAGAAATGAGCTTAATTTATCAGATAATTCCGTTACTGTAATTTACCGTAAAATAATCTAATTAAAACTTTTATTAAAAGCCGATTGCCTCTTTGAAAATACCTTTAAAATTCTCGTTAAAGGAGTTCTAGAAAAACATTTGTACCAGAATAAGTTGATTTAATGCTTGAAGAATATTTAAAAAAACATACATGGATTTTTAATACAGATAGATAACGTAACAGAATAGTACCATTAATAATGTCATGGCGAGACGAAATACGTGATGCATGGTATAACTCACGCGTAATGATGACGCTTCAAGACCAGCAAACATACTCTTTGTATTGGAACAGAAGCGGTACAATGGCAAAATAGTATAATATAATAAGTATGTAAAAACAATCACTTACAGCATAATACAATTCAATTTATCTAATTATACTTACTACGGATGAAAGTGATGAAGCAAATGTGTTCCTGATTTCCACGGTATCTCCCAAAAATGAATGCATCTCATCAAACCAGGATAGTGAAGGCTTATAAACAGTTGATGAGCTTAAACCCGATCGACTAGATTCCTTCACTTTTTTCAACTCCTGGTGATATGTACTTCGCAAATTCTTTATTTTCGTTTTTATTAGTTTAATTGTTAAGTTGGGATCATTCATTTGTTCCAATAAATACTCATAAGCATTCACACGCGCACTTTTATTTTTATATAGCGGAGAAGATGAGTTCCACAAACACTTTTGTTGCCGATAGTGTGAAATGAACCATAAAGTTTTTTCGTCGCCCCAACGAGCCATTTTCGTTTGATCAAACAAACTGTTTTTAACAGAAAAAATAAAACACAAAACGCACAACAAAAGATTTGGACTCAAGGCAGCGCGATCCACACCAGCTTCTCAGAGGAAAAGAATTCTATACTACCCTACAATCTCCTCGAATGTTTTCTACTGGGACATGCTAGTATCTGGGTGTAACTAACGTGGTCTAGTGCGTGTAACTAGTCTTGATACAAAAGGGTTTTAGGGCTTCTGTTTATAAATTAAAGTCAGTTGTTTCAGAGCATTTGGAAGTCATCCCTTAAGGGGGAAAATAAGGGACGAAAGTTCGTAGCGGAAGAGCGTAATTTTTTAGATAAGAAAAATTGGACTTTTAGTTTAGCGTGTTTTGGAAATTATTCATCCCCTACGAGACGGAGAAAATATGGAAATTGTTGAAAATATGAGGCTTGTTTTTAAGCTAACGTCAGTTTCAGCGTTTTTGTAAGTTTATAACATGTAATGAAATATTTCGAAATAAAACTACCTACACGTCACATAACCACATGTTATACGAAACTAGAAAGCACCTACCTAAAATATGTAAACGATATTTAGGTACAAGTTTATTAAAAAGTAATACCTATCTACGTACCTCAGAACTCTGTGACTTTTTTGGTTTGTAAATATCGTCCAAAAAATTAGCCATTACGGTATAAAAGGGCCACTCAGGCTTGTATACTTCAGCGCCACTACCGATTTTCATGGACTCGCTTACTTTTGTTCGTTGTCTTCTGTACGTCGACATTAAACAGTCTCTTTTTTTCTTTAATTCCTTAATTGGTATCGTGCCAGCTCTTAATTTATTTTTAATTCGGCTCCATGCATCGTACGCGTCGTTTCTGTTCTTATGTTCTGGTGTCGAGGTATTCCATAGCATCGGCTCATTTTTGTACAAATGTAAAAAATCAAAAATTAGATCGTTCGTCCACACCATTTTGCTTTCAGCTGTCAGTCATGTAAACAGGTTTGTATATTATACGCTCGTCTGTGTTTTCACGGATTACCTCGAACCGCACCTTTAAAGTTACCGAATGGTGGCTTTACATCCGACGCACCGGTCTGGACGCGTCCACGTTATCACGAGCAAGCCTTCCCACGGTGCGTCCGTCGGAGCGAGGTCGCGCGTGGCGTAGGTTACTTCAAAGGTCCAGTACAGACTCCTATTCACTATTTAATGTTCTTTCACTTGGTAATGACCAAAAAATGGGTACGAATCTCAGAAGAACCCAAACCGACACGCACCGTGGGAGGGTCCGGTGCTTGCCCGAGCGCAGGAGTCGTGCGCTCACCGTCAGAATTCAGATAAGTATGGCTTCACAAATCAAAAACACCTGTTTTGATTGATCACACTGCACATGGATTGAAAAATTTGAGCGTCCGGCTCAGTGAGCGTGTCTTCTAAAGGTGACAAGTAGGGCCTTTGTGAAACAAGGTTTACGAAAACCACAGATTTTCATATAGGTATAGGATTTATTAAGGACGTTTGTGTGCTATTCTGCATGTAAACTGAAAGGCACTTTTGCATAACAGAATCTGGGGCCTTGGATGCGTTGCTTCAAGTCGCCTTTCAGCCAGATTTTTTTCTTTCCGCTTGAACTAAGAAAATTTATTTCGAAAATGATTGGCAGAATAGTTTGGTAGGCCCCACACACATATGCGTGCCTTTTCCAATCGCCACCTCCACCTATTTCTTAAATGTTATCGAGATTTCGCAATTTTAATTCTAAGAATAGAATAAAATCTGCGGTGGCGCTACCGCTATGCATCACAGCACAGGTAAAGCCCACTCTTTGGTTCTGACCGAGCGCGAGCCTAGGACCTCTCCTACCCGCCCCCCGCCTGTACCTGGATAGGAATGGCACATCAGTAGTTTCCACATACTGGGTGTCATTCTAGTTTCAACCTATGAACATGCGCATTTTTACTCTTTAGATAAAGTTAGGTATAAATTATACAAGAATCTCTAAAATAATGCCGATGACACTACTTAGAAAGTAACTTATTAAAATTTTGCATAATTTTAATTAAAACGTGCTATTAAACATACTGATGAAAACAACACATGTGTTTGTTTTACATTTAACTTTTTCAGGGCGCAATTTGAATTGAATTTTTCAAAGTTACGTTCTAATTAATTTACAATTAAAAAAGTGATGGGGCATGTTTATTTCAGACCAGCGTTTCTTTTTTTATATTTTCCACCATGATCCTTAACGTATGGTAATAAAAAAACAGTTATTTCTATCAATTTTAATACTACAAATGCAGTGTCCATAAAGCAGAATTGAATTGGATACAGCAAATACTGATCACTGAAAGAATTCTGATTTTGGAATATGAGCGCCAGATGGCGCTGGTGTAGCACATCCAGCGATCATTTCCCCATCACTAGATAAAACGTCATCGGAAACGTAAGATTTTGTTTATACTGTAGGTACATAAATACCATTGATTGCTGAGGTGCACCGCAGAGAAATTCCATTCTCACAACTTCTGGACACATCACGCACTTTTTTCTAAGATGGGTTGCCATTTTTGTCGCATTTCGATTTGTGTATCTCAGTTTACAAAAAGAACAGTCGTACACAGTTTTACTGTTATATTCACTTTTTATGTAGTATTTATATACCTTTCCTAGCATTTTCATTTTGACTGTTTAATATTGTGACTACGAAGGAAACATTGCGAATTATCTATTATAGCGAGTATATAAGAATGTTAATATAATTTGATGTAAAACATACATATCAAATGATGGTTAGTAACATAAATTTACTAAAAAGGCTATGCAACTGAGCACCACGTCTCACTTGGCTCGTTTCCGCTGAGTTTTGAGTAGAGTTACCAAGCATGCCGGAAGTCAAAGTAAATTAGGGGCTAACTGGTGAAATTGAAAACTTCATTCATAGATTGAAAAAATGAGAAGATGTAAGATAAAGTGTAATTCCTCGTATATTCTTCTTTATGACGCCATTCGTTTCTGCTTTGATCATCTTAAGATGATGGTCGTTCCATGACAAATTATACTAAGGGCGAAAATTAAAATCAATCTTTTAGAGAGATCTAATAAGGTACTTGAAAGGACATAAAAAGAAAAAAAAAACATTCTCCGTACATTTTGAATGTGATAAAATAATCGAACTAGCGTTTTAAATACTTTGCCAAGTAAATTTTGCTGATGTAAATAAAAGCGTTAATATTAAACGCAGAGTAAAAAATGTTTTGAAACTATTTCCGCTAAGAACACAGAACAAGTATAAAGTGTTGGCATTTATTTTCACTTCTTCGACACATAATTTGTGCCTTACCTCGGTGTTTAAAGTAGGATTGCAGATATAAATTGATCCCAAAAAACTGTCCATCAAGTTATATGCGAACCAATTTGGTTTATAAACATCGGCCGCACTGGATCCTGAACTGAAAAGTAGAATATATTTGATATGAATACACGTGCTGTAGGTTTACGCCATGGTTGGTTTTAGTATATAAAAATAATACCTATATAATGTAAATTATCAGATTGCTCTATTACAATATGGAGACTTTTCAGAATGACTCCTTCGAAAAATGGCAATTGTTCAGAATGACTTTTACGCAAAATAGCCACTTTGCCGAAGGACTCTTTTGCAAAACAGCTAATTATCAGAATGACTCTTTTGCAAAATGGCTAGGTACGTTTCAGAATGACTTTTTCGCAAAATGGCCCCTTTTCAAAATGACTATCGCAAAATGTGAAGTGTCCATTTCGCACAATGTCACTTTCGCGTAATTTCCCATTGTTTTCTAAGAATTAAAATGAAAAAATTGCAAAGAAATCACATTTAAATGATTTCGTTACTATATTAATATAATCTTTCAATTTTCACTATAATCGGGCACTTAAACTTTTATAAATATCCCACATATTTATAAAAAGCACGATTCTATAAAGTACGTTTAACGTTTATGTTAAACTTTAACGTTAATTTTACGTACACAAAACGGTTTTACCTACTGATTTCATTGGTCTTTTGTGAGAACTAAGTGAGCAAACGTTAAATGATGTATACTTATTTTTTTTTTATCTTTTTACAAATACAGAGATTAGTTTTACAATTGTTTTAGAACTTTTACTAAATGAACAGCATTTTTTCTTTTTTTTCTGAAGGGTGCTCAATCAATTCGCACACCACAAAACTACTGAAAAAAATTAAATCTGCGAAACGATAATTCTGCGAAAGAGACTTTCTGAAGTCCCCATTTTGCAAAGGAGTAATTCCGAAAAGTGACCATTTCGCGAAAGAGTCATTCTGCAGACCTCTAGCTAAATAAATACCTTTCAGACATCTTTATTTTGGTTCTGTATCCTCTATAAGCTGCCATGAGAGACTCTTTCTTTTTCTTTAGGTCTTTAATAGTGCATGGCAGTCTCATACTTTCTTTTATAATGTTCCAACCATCGTTGATTAACTGCCTGTTTTTATGGGACTCGTGTTTCGGGTCCCAAATATAGGGATGCATTTGATAAAGTTCCAAGAACTGTAGCACACTTTCATTATCCCAGTTCATGATTAATTACTTGCACTTTTTAATTTTTAATCGTAAGTACCTCTCCACGTCCGTACAAGTTCACGGCGCGGGTACAGACTCAGTAAATTATCTCTAGTGTAGAAAGTTAAAATACCGCCAGGCGGGCGGATGGAAAATTGCTATTCGTATTGATTTGTCAAATAAAAGGAAACTGGCGAATACTCGTCAAATATATACTCGCCACTCCACACTTTGCTATTGTTTGCCGAAAGTAACCGCAAATACGAATAACCAAGTGAGGCGCGCTCCGGCATTACAGACAGACCCAGTGAAGTAAAATTTAACTGAATAAGTAAGATCTTATTGCCTAAAAGATCTTCCGAGGCCATTCACTAGTAAAGCCAGTGGGAACTTATTTTATGCCAATTGGAAATATTTAATTTTTTTAATGACAAAAAATTTTGATCGATTGAGATAGGTGTGTATTTTGTTATTAATGAGCCCAAAACTTCCAGACAAAGAGCACCCGGGTCATGCCAGGGATTTTTTGCTGCGTAACCTGTGGACCCAACTCTGAAGTTGTATGTAATGCACTAGTTTATCCATGAATCTACAATAATTATTGTTACAAAGATCACCTACTTATCATAAAGAGGCAAAGTTAGTTAGTTTGTCTCCTAAAATCATCATCCGATTTAAAAAAAATATTTCTATCGTAGATAGATAGCTAAAAAAATTATAACAAATAATATTAGCTGACTCGGCGAAATTTGTTTTGCCTTATTAAATAGCCTAAGACCTATTCTCAGACCTACCAGATATACACAAATAATTAATAAAAATCGGTAAAGCCGTTTCAGAAGAGTTCTATAACACACTGAAAAAAGATTTTTATATTTATAATTTTTTACAAGTAATTAGAATGAACCTTCGGGTTGGATATAGGACATTATAAGAGCGAATTCCACGCGGGTAAGCTGGCAAATTTCCACAGGACAGCTATATTAAATTCCCTAGGACGGAATTGGACCGGGGAAATCCCTATAAGTAACAAGTATCCGATTCGGCACCAGAGTTCAAACGACACGAAATATCATCGCCAGGCAGCGTATATAATATTAACCATGTCATGTGAAACAAGTTTAATAAAAAACCGGCCAAGTGCGAATCGGACTCGCGTACGCAGGGTTCCGTACCATTATCTATACATTTGAATATTTCAAGCGTCTACCTGTTGCCGTTATTAATATCGAGCAAAAAACGGCAAAAAAATCACGTTTGTTGTACGGGAGCCCCCTTAAATATTTATTTTATTCTGGTTTTAGTATTTGTTGTTAAAGCGGCAACAGAAATATCAATCTGTGGAAATTTCCACCGTCTAACTATCACGTTTCATGAGATACAGCCTGGCGACAGACGGACGGACGGACAGCGGAGTCTTAGTAATAGGGTCCTTTACCCTTTGGGTACGGAACCCTAAAAAGTACCTACCCACCTATAAAGTATGATTAATAAAGTATTTAAGAAATCTGGGGAAGCATTAAACGGAATAATTATTGTGAAATAAGTACCTTAGAGTTTCTCCGTCCGAGACTTAGTTCTTCATTGAATTCATGCCGAGATCTTGCTTCTCTAGACACTAGACGTACAGCGGGGTGCTTACGCAACAAGTGTTTTTTTAAATTTGAAACTGACGACTTGTATGATCGCTGTTCTTTGCAATAATTGCACACAGCGAGAAATTCACCAATGTCAGTAAAGAAGTCCCAGACCATGCTGGTTTTTCTGTCAGTGTTAGAAGCCATTTTAACTGTGTGAGCTGAAGGCGGGAAATTTTTAAGGTTTTTTAAATTTTGTGGTTTAACTGGACTATCATTAACTAAGTTTAAAATGCTTCAAATATGAAAATCTTATTGTAAGCGATTCAATAATTCAGCTCGAAAATTATTGTAGAATTGTAAAGAAAAATATTATACTGTCTACTAATATCTGTTAATATTATACTGACAAACTTGGAAGCGAAAACAGTGATCATTTTCAATTTTCGGTAACGCTACTGACCTACTATACAGCCACTTTCTGACCCCGATCTCCCTTTGCAAGAAATCAGAACACATCCCTACAAATTGCCCTAAGTAATAACTGAACAGTGTCCAACCTGTAAGTCCCAATTTAATATAATAAGAAATGATAAGCCTTTTGAGAAACTTTGGCGTATATATTATGGTCTATGTGACAATTGTTGGAAAACGGTGGGCAATTCCCAATAAAATTATGGACAAAATTGGGTTGCACTCGCAACTATACAGAACAATTTATTTGGTGCCTATTTGGTTCCGGGTGCCAAAGGAGGAATCACATGATCCCGACTGAAAATCAGTTTTGCTGGTGTTATGCTAACTATAGCACACACCGGCAAAGTACACTGAGTTGGAGCCCCTTTTTTGTTGTCACGGAGGCACCTGAGGCGTTTGGGGTCCGAGGTGGCTGGGTGCTGTATGGTACTGTATGGTACCCGACTGCCTTTGACTCTATATGCCTCACATGACATGTTCTCTTCACGATTGTTTTGTTTTATTTCTGTTTTGTTGACGTTCGTGTCTTTTGTTTGTGTACCTTTATGTTTACTTTGTTTCTGTGACAATTTAAATAAATATCCGCTTCCTTTCTATTTGTCCATTGTACCCTGCCAAATGAACAAATAGGAAAGAAACATTTTAGTTGTGCGCTTGGTATCGGGGAGTATTATTTGTTCATGGATTTTGTTAGGTTGACGGATTGTAGGATTTTGCTTATTAGTAGCAAACGTGTGATCTTGTGTGCAATATTTATTATTGTTGAGCGATATTATAGTACCTTATATAGTGCAATAATGTGTTATCTATCTAAATACGTACAGGCAACGAGACATACACTCTCCCACGCGTCGTCGTACCTCCTCCGTAGGAACTCAATTAGAAGAAAAAAACGAGAAGAAAAACGTTAAAGGTAATTAATTACTCGTTGACTGTACGATTGTCTTGGGGTACCCTGTTTTGGGGTGATCTTTCACCGTGCGCAATTTTATAGACACTTACGTTGGTATCGAATGTGGACGCTTTCTATTTAACAAGAACTTATTACAATTCCGTTAATGCCAAGTGATTGTAAACGCAAAGCTAGCGGCCCTTATTTACAGACTGAGTTTAATTAAAAGTAATTAGCAGTTTAAAAAATAATCTTGTTAAATTTCATTTCATTGTATACATTTATTAAATAAAGAACCGAAAAATTCAAATATTAGATGCAAGTAACTAATAAAAAGATGTTGAAACGGTAAAACAAAACCAAAATATGTAAAAGTAAGGCTAGTGTAAAAGTTTGATTCCTACCAAAATCATTACATAAAAAATCGAAACAATGCAGAAAACATCTGACAAGCCATTCGTAACATTTCGCATTTATTAAAAAATAAAAAAAAATAAAAAAAATATATATACCGGGATTCGACTCCATTTATTCTGTACGAAGACACGCATACCGCATAGAGCATCATCTGATGAAGCCACTAATTTACAAGAACAATATTAATTGAAAAAGATGACCGTTGTGGAAAATCAGGTATTATATGTAATTATTAAAATTTTTGCGGCCAATGGAATAGTTTAAGCTATGTGCAACGTTTATGGTAAAATAAAATAAAACTGAGCAAAAATAGATATTTCTTATTAATACACTTACCTTAAAAAAATCCATGTCATTAAATGATTGTTTATGTGTGGGGACCATTAAACTTTGCATTATTTTGAAAGCATACCATTTTGTTTCATATTTGGCCCCGCTACCAGTACGCAGACCTAGAGATAAAAATATCTTTAATAATGCTTATTGCAGTAAATAAACAGAAAATAATAACAAGCAGCTACGTTCAACACCTATTAAACGTTTAACCATATTAGTCGACTGAACTGTAGCCATTTGCTTCCGTTGGCTTTACGACAAGTATGTATGTAGTGCATTAATTAATAAGCAGTGTGGGAAGAGTCGAATTAATTTTATGATACTAGCAGTCGAAAGTTAAGATTTAGTTTCATTTAAGTTGTAAGATTTAAATATGCCATAAATTGCTTTCAGACACAGAAAAAAAATTCTCACCTATGGTTTTCAATTCCCGAGAATATTGATTTTTGAGGGAAGCCCATTTGGTGACGATAACGCCGGTATCGGTCCCCATTATAGTGGCTATTTCTTCAAATGCACCTTGTCTTTTATTTTTGTCCCTGCAGTCCCTAGTGTCCCAGATCACTGGCCTTTCTTTGATTAATGCCAATAAATTCAGAACATTGTTTCTATCCCAATCCATTTTTTCACAACCGCTGAACCAGAGGTAAGAAAAAAAAGTAAGGGTGCAACTCGCGCAGCAGTTCAATAAATCACGGCGTCACTCACAGCCGCGCGGGGAATGTTTTTAATTCCAGACTGAAAACAAAACCATTGTTTTGCGAACAAAAAATGTGTAGGGTAGTGTCGGCCCTATGTTTCGGTGTTTTCTGTAATGTTGGATGAAAGTCACGAAAGAGTGAGCGTATAGTGTGGTGATTTGGATGTACCTAGTTAATAAAGCGTATTTTTAAAGTTCAGTGTTTAGATGTCACACCTTCATTTTTAAATTTCATACGAAGACGTTGGTAATTAGAATAAGAAAACTGTATTGATATTTGTTTGGATATATTAAGGACGATTTCGATTCGTTTATCGTTTCTTGAACATGTGTGGTCTTCAAATCGGCTTGCATAGTTTTTGTAGCCTCAAAAAACGCATTACCTTTGTCAGTTGTACTTATATGACAAAACTAATCGTGAGATTGAATATTGCGCTAATAAAACAAGGGTAACACACCAACTACGCGGGACCAAGGACATACCTAACCTATAAACGGTATGGTTAATCTGTAGTACGGTGCAGCATTGAAAAGCCACCTTTACACGGCTTGCTCTAGCAAAGAAAAACATCATCATCATCAGCCCTCTGACGCCCACTGCAGGACACAAGCCTTCCCTCATGGTTTTCATAACCATGAGGGGTTTTGCCATAATCGCCGCGCTTGGCAGGCGGGTTGGCGATCGCAGTATGCGGTTGGAATCTCAAGAAGACGCTGCTGCCCGTCTCCTGGTAATTGATTTATTTGTTTGCACTTTTATTGCATTAAATTAATGAAGAATACAGCAGACTCAATGTTATGAGCATGTTCTACCAGTCAACCGCAGGAGGTGGAAGCAAGATTGATGACGTAAAAAGAGTGGGGGGTGGACGGGGGGAGATTTGTTAAATTACCCCGATTAGGTACTTACTAAGAGGAGCGATCTATCATCGGATGGTGGTTCATCAACATTCACCGTGGAATGTTTCCTTTTCATGTGCCTGCTAAGGTTTCCAATGTTGCCAGCCGATATCGATAACACGTTCTCACAATGACTACACTTTGCCCTTTCAGGACCTACTTCCGTAAAATGATTCCACATAACACTTCTTTTCCTTGACGGTTTAGACTCATCTGAGCTTGATTTCTTCATGGTAAGGATTGTTTCTGTGCTTAGTTCAAGTATATTTAATCGGGACAGCTGCATAAAAACAGGAACCGAAAGCAGAATATGAACTCATGTTTTATGAGTAAAGGCCTGGCTGGCTGACCACGATAAAATAAGACAACATTCTTTATTGTACGCTAAAGCACATGACAAAAATATTTACACGATTTTTTTATTTATATATGTACTTACTACCGCTGCATTTCTAACATCCCTGAGCTGTAGACGAAACATAACATCCCCAAATCTCTGTCGGTGAAAAATAATGCCTCCTTCAAATATCTTCGCCAAAATCAAACCTTAAAACGAAATCTTCTATTTTAGGTAACATAAAAAAAAATTGATCTACAGATAATGACTATTTTTTAGACATTTAGAAATTGTGGCAATTTAGAATCAAAATGAGGCGTAATTAGGCTTCCCATATTTTTTCAGGCAATTACTATATTTTCCAGAATACACCTCATACAAAATGTAATATAAAATAAGCGCTAAAAAAATTACAGGCATAGTTTATTTATATAGACATAGTTTCTGTTAAATAAATAAAATAAATATTAAGACAAATAAGTCAAGAGAACAGCCAGTCATACCGACTGACATAGAAACGTCGTTAGCCTAGTAATATAACCCCGTTGGCACCCTTTGGGTATGAACCCTAACAAAGATTGAGTACTATTTATTTCTTAGTAGTTCATAGTACGCAGACGCGAAATGTAGTAAAATCCTGTATATTATAGTACGCTTGGCAATCCGAGGCGTAATGACGGATTATGAGACCAAAGTACACAAAAAGGAAACGGCGGCCTGATAAGTCAAAGTGATTTTTCTTTTGATGGGCTGGAATAATAATAAAATGGAGAAATAAAAAAAAACAAAAATAAGTATCGTAATTTAACATAAAATTGCAAACACCGTAAAAAAAAAGAAAACCGGCTTTGAAACTAAAAACAAACCCGATTTTCTAAAATGCCTTGGATTTTTGTACCTGCACGTGCTGATCATCAGGGTTGAAAGCAGCCGCTCCTCTGGATGTGCCAACAGCGTTTGTTGGAGCAATAATTGAATGACTATTTTTCAAATGTTTGTTTAGATTAGAAACAGTTCCCCTAAAACTTAGTTTTGACTGGCAGATAGTACATCTTGCTATTCTATTCTCTTCAGAAACAACTTGATAGTAACTCCAAACTTCACTTACACGGCCTCGCTTCATGTTTTGAATTAATGAGCTTGAATAAATAAGATTTTAGAACGAACCGAAGCTTAGGGCTGTTTGCGGTCTGCACTTCCCCTTGAAAAAGACTTGCATGACTACTGTTCCGCTGGGAATATTCCCAACTCACAGAAATTTAATTATGTTAAGTATTAGCTACCATGAATGAATAAAATTGTCTAGATATTTAAATATCATTCAACACGCCTTTTAAGGTTTGTCTTTTGAAGAAGAAAAAAACACAACCAGACTATGTACTTCCCTCAAGACTAGGAAGGAGGTTTCCCAACCCGAATCTTGGATGTGTCTGAGTCGGATGGGATGTCTTTTGGAGATTAATTCTTTGCGCATGGCTGTGGAGCTTCATTTGGGCTGCGACATCTCTCAACCAACCGCACCACTGCATTCGTGGTGCAGATTACGAGAGTTCCAAAAATATGAAAATTAACAGTTCTAAATTCAAAATTCGATAAACGGTAGAACTTATAAGGCATGCCTGGTTCAATAAAATACGGTACTGGGAGCATTCCCTACATTCCCGACAGCGGAACAACAGTGTGCATGACCTTTAGAGTCAATTGTAATAGTCATTGGACTTGATGTCAACCAGTTCTACAGACAAGCCATCGCTGGCTTGGCTCGTGTTGTTCAGATGAACCTATAAAGTCAAACGTGTGCAGCCTACATCTTACTTGTAGTGTGCACACGTTTGACTTTAAAAAGTAATGAAGAAGAAAATGTTTTAAGAACGTCTCTGTATTACAAGAGTCGATTAATACATCAGAAAAAGAAATCGTAAAGAAAAAACCGGCCAAGTGCGAGTCGGACTCGCGCACCTATTATGTTCAGGAATGGAGTCTCGCAGTTTTTTCCGAGCTTTTCCCGAACTTCAGACAATTTTTTTGTGATTTCATTATAAATGTATGTATGGTACAATAAAGAATATTCTTATCTTATAGTTTTCAGATTTTTCCCTGTATTTTTGTAGTATAAGACGATATTGCTTGCCAAATTTCATAGTTCTAGGTCCACGGATCCCTATAAATTTTCATTCCCTTGAGTGTAGATATATTCGTTTTTTTGCGGCATAAACGGCCGTATCTTTTTTCTCGTTAACTTAGAAGTTTCATTTTTTCACAGCTTCAAGGGACTGTAGACTTAAGTATATATGGTTTTAATTTCTCGAAATCTCGATACCTCCACGCGCTCCCGAGATAAAGGGTCTTGACAGACATACAACGAAATGATCCTATAAGGGTTCCCTTTTTCCTTTTGAGGTACGAAACCTTAAAAGCTACTTTGGACAAGAAAATGGCTAAGCGATAGATCGTGCTCTTCCACTATGAAGGGAAATTTCCCGCCAGGCAGATCGTATGCCTGGTGACGGCCGGTCCGACTGATGTTCGTCGGACGTTATATTTATGGTATGTCATGTGAAATATTTTGCTTGCGCGATGCAGGAATGTTGGAGTTTATAGTGCGCGCGCAGAGTTGACATGTGCTCGCCACAGACCCAACTGGAGCTTTTGCTTTGTTGCTAAAACAACTTTACTAAGATTAGAAGGTCCTTCTGAGTACAGGTTACACTGAAAACTTTAACGAGTTACTTTCACTTGTACAGAGCTCGATTCAGCGTCAAGATACTTTGATGAGAGATGCATTACCCGCAAAAATAAAACTAGAGGTAACATTATCATTCTTAGCTACTGGAATGAGTTATACTATAAGCCTGAGTAATTTTTACTGTGTTTCCAAAGCATCTATACCACAATTTGTACCAGAAATTTGTTGAACAATTTATGAAGCATTAAAACAGTTTATTATTAAGTTAATTTTCGTCTAAAATAAATAATAATGTGATTTTACTTACTATTGTTTTTCTCCTCATAGCAACCGGCTTTACAAACGAATCATATTCATCGAACCATTTTACCTTTGGCTTATAAACCCTCCCTCCAGCACCAGATCTTGTAGATTTTTCGATTTTGTCGATTTCCAAGTAGTATGTATTTCGAATACTCTTGATTTTTGCTTTGACTTCATCGATAGTCAGTCCTTCTATATTCATTCCTATCCGAAGGTATTCTAATGCCGAAGCGCGCATTTCTTTATTTTTGTATGCACCACAACGCTTATCCCACAAGCATTCGTGATCCCTATAGAGTTGTACAAATTTTAAAGTATCGTCTTCGTTTAATTTTCTCGGCATCTTGTCGCAGAAATCTAAACAAAAACAAACGCACATAATATGCATCCTACGGACATCCGCCAGCGACTGGCTCGATACATCTACACGATACAACAATACAATACAATGTCTTTATTTGCCAAATACGGGTGTTAGGTGTCCGCAACGCTGGCGCTGAGGGATTAGCGGGCGGAGGTCACGGGCTCTCTATTTTCGCCAGCGCTGGCTTGGCATGAAATAGTATTTTATGTGACTGTCACATAATGAGGGTTATTAAAACACGAGCGAGATTTTAAAAAACGAGCCTTGGCGAGTTTTTTAATAGCATTCGCGAGTGTTTTAATACCAAGTTATGTGCAGTCCTCAGAACACAAAAAGAAGGAGAAGTGCCATATGGGCGTGGCACTGTCGCACAACGTTAGCCCGGTTGGGCTAACCTCGGCGAAACTTTTAAATATGGCCGTCAATCGCCTCGCGCCCGCTATCGCCGTAACATATGTGAAAAATGCCTGATTACCTGCAGAAATCGCAGTGATACATGCTATTCAAATAACAGTGCAGTGTGTTTTCACCGGTAAGCCTATTTTACTTACTATATCCATCTTTAAACTACGAAAAATCATAATTATAATAATTTTCCTGTGCAATATGCATTCCAGTACTAAGAACATAAATGAGACGTATTTATATCGTCGGGTTTACTCCACTGCTGTTTTTATGTAGAATTTTCGTGGAGGTTTTCTAACATGGAAAAGCAAGCCCGCAATGGACCGTCTCGCGAAACTGACTATTGTTCTATGCGATGAATTGCGATGTTTCGTGGTACGGCCGCATGTATTTGCCGTGAACTGTCAAAGTCACAGTAGGTGTCAGCGGGAGTCATAGTGATGGGGTAGTTGCTTTCTTTCCAGACTGATTAAGTATCGATACTTCGTCGCACTTACACTCGTTCGTCCAGACTTCCAAAATTACTAGAACCAATTATATTGTACGAATAGGTATTGTCCGCGACTCCGTCCGCGTGGAATTCAGTTGCTAAGGAAGCTTCTACTTTAGTGGCAGATTTTGTCGTAATATAAACAGGCTTAGTTTTCACCACGTATTTCAAAAAGTTTTTCATATTGTAAAACTAGCACACAGGCTTAGTTCTGCAGCATATGCAGTCAAAAGAATTAGAGAGCTCACTGACGTTGCAACAGCTAGGCTTGTTTATTTTAGTTACTTCCATAGTATTATGTCCTACGGCATACTACTGTGGGGTCGGGCAGCAGACATTGAGACGATCTTCATCTTACAGAAGAGAGCCATCCGATTTATTTACAAGTTAGGTAGTAGGGATTCGCTAAGAGATTTCTTCAAAGAAACCAACATCTTAACAGTTGCATGTCAATACATTTATGAAAATATTATGTACGTTAGAAAAAATATCAAAGACTTCGAAAATGTTGGTGGCCACCATAATGTTAATACTAGAAATAAACATAAATTGTCATTTCCACTATTTAGACTTGCAAAAGTTAACACATCCTTTATGGGGCACTGTATAAGGTTCTACAACAAAATTCCTCAAGATATATTAGAGTTACCTCCAACGCGATTTAAAAAATGTGTTAAGCACATTCTGTGCAAAAAGGCTTACTATAACATCAAGGATTATTTAGAAGACAAAGATGTTTGGCATTAAACAGTAGATTAATATTATTTAAAGGACGATTGTGACTAGTGTTCAACACATTCATGACTAATATTTTAAGTTGAAAACTCTGTTAATTAAGCTAAAACGTGTTTTGAAAAGAATAAATGTGGAGTTTCTTTGTTAGCTTCTTCTCCACATAATCCATTAATTGTGAAACTAACAACTTTGACGTTCATTAAGTAAACATTCTGTTTTTACAATGAATAAAAATATTTGAATTGAATTGAATTGAATTGAATTTAATAAAGATTTAATTTCAGGTTTCCCAAAGACCCTAATAGGAAGGATAAATGGATTGAAACTACAGGGAGATTGCTTAACTGGCTCCCTCTCAAATCAAATACCTGTTGCTCCATCCATTTTACGGAGAAATGTTTCCAGATGCTAAAGAGTGGAAAAAATATTAACGTGGGCAGGTCCTGCTTTGAAAATACCAGTAATAAGGAGTTCCATAAATGTTGAGGTACCAATATACCTAAAATCACGGCATAATTATATTTTACATGGTGTGGAATATTCGATTGTTACTTTATTCTGATTCTCTATTTCAGGTGACAATGGACGCAACGACGCATAACTCAGCAAAAGAAAGTGTTTCTAAAGAAACAAGTCAGGTGATGTGGTTATGGTACTAAATAATATTCTTATACTCTTTTATGAGCCTAAAATTCGATTAATTTAAAATAAAGTAAATGAAGTGTTTTCAATAATTTAATAATTTATTTACTATTTTAGATCCGTATTAGAAAGTGTCGGATATTGTTACTGTTGAAACATGCGTTCCTGAAGAAATAACAGGTGACCAGGTAATGTTTTTAATAATTTCATAATTTATTTACTATTTTAGATCCCCTTGGAAGTAACGGATATTTTTTTGTCGAAAAATGCTGCGAATGTCAAAGACCTCTGTAAATAATTGTCAGACATAGAGGAATGTCCATTCGATTGAACACATAATTTATCGGTCATATAGCGCCGCCACAGACTAGAAAATCGAAAAATCATATGAACAAAGTTGAAAATATAACATCGAGTTTTCAAAAGTCGTAAACCAAAGTTGTTGTAAATGACTTGCTTTAATTGACGTGTTTCAGGAATTGTGTTAACTTAAAAATGGCCCTGTATAAATAAAAAAATATTAGATTTTTTACAAATGCATACTTTTTGTATTTTAGATACAGCAACGAGTTGCCGAAGGCCCAGAAACTGGTAGATTTATGTCGATTGAAGAAAAACCTCGAAAAAAGAAATCACGCAAAACATTGAACAATGTCAACAAGTGACAAGTTCTAAATAAATATTTACCTTTTAAGGGAACAGTAAAATATTCATTGCAGGATCTCAGTCGGATAATGATGTTATCTTTTTAATGTAAATGTGTTTCGAAAGTTTCTTTAAGTTTATGTTTCACAAGTTTCTTTTGGCCAGTTTCTGAATTGAGAATTTCGCTAAGTAAATGGTTAACTGTAGTACTATCTCTTCGAATTTTTCACAAAAGAGCGTGACAGAACGTTACTTATGTTTTTACTTAGTGAAATTCTCAATTCAGAAACCGGCCCTTTCAGTTCTTACTACCTAATGTATTTTTCACAAGTTAATAAAAATATTATTTATGTGATATTATTGAGAATGTTTTTTATGTACCCATCACAGTTGTCACCCACCAAGGCAATAAAAATTTTAATCCAAACTCAGAAACATCTACAGTCACTGCTCATTAATTCACGAGTTAAAATAAGTAGTTCTAGATTTTTTAAGGTGTGCGCTATACAAAAACGCGCATAAGGTGAAGGCAAGGCGCAGGCATCTTGCCGCTTCAAACAAAAATTACGCAGGCGATATGTTTTGAATTATATTCAAGCGGCGCGGCACAGCCAACGTCGTTTCGTCGCCTTGCATACCTATATTTTGTAGGTAACTCAGCGAATGTTCTCTAAACTTTGTCATTTAGAATAATAAATTGTATAATTAAAATTTACGATGAAACGGAATTTACGAATTATACGATAGGTAGGTATGAACAAAACTGACATATTTAGGAATTAACACATTGGTAGGCAAAGCCTGTAAAAATAAAAGCTTAGGCAGCCTTTTGCAAAGGATTACTACAACGAAATAAAGTAGTTACAGACTACGCGACGTAGAGAAATAATTAGTTACTATTTAGGTATAGACGGTATAGATGGCAAGAATAAAATCGACATAATGTACAAAAAAATTTTTGTACGATGTACAATTTTTTTAAAGTATAATCGATAATGTACTTTTTCGTTCCCATCCCTAATGTTGTGCTGCTCTTCTCATTGGCTGTTTCATTTGTGTAAACAGCGAATAGTGAGCCGGTTGTTTATGTTGTAATCAAATAGAGATTATGAGGACAATGTAGCTGTGTGAGTAAGTGGCGACATCGGTTTTCTAGCAAACGGGCCATTATAACACTTCTCCTTATTTTTGTGTTCTGAGGTGCAGTCTCATACACTACTTTATCTACACTCATAATGAAATTTTTGAAACAAAATGGCGCAATTTCGACAAAAGTATCTTGACATTCAATCGTCTGCACTCAGTTTTGCGCGCGCAATTTTAGGTATTTTTAGTTGCACTTTTGGTACCACGAAAATGAAATTAGGTTTTTTATAGAGTCAACTTTTGACATTAAAAAAAATCTTAAGTTTTGTTCCGTGATCACAGCAACACTAAAAATAACTTTAACATAAAGTGAAAAATCTGACCTTTAATGTAACTTTATATTACACTTTTTTTTTATTTTCTTTAAAGTTATGTATTGTTTAAAGCCTGTCAATATGTGTTTATCTTTGAATTCTTAATTTGAAGAAGGGTTCCGTACCATTATCTATACAACATTAGACACAAAGATTGAGAAAAAAACGGAAAAAAATCACGTTTTAATTATTTATTTTTAAAGCGAATGTAGAACTAAATATACTGTGAATATTTCAAGCGTCTACCTGTTGCCATTATTAATATCGAGCAACAAACGGCAAAAAAATACGTGTTGTTGGGAACACCCTTAAATATTTTATTTTATTGTTTTTGGTATTTGTTGTTTAGCGGCGAGAGAAAATATCATCTGTGAAAATTTCAACTGCTTAGCTACCACGGTTCATGAGATACAGCCTGGTGACTGACAGACAGACAGACAGACGGACAGTGAAGTCTTAGTAAAAGGGTCTCGTTTGGCACCCTTCCGGCACGGAACCCTAAAAATAAGGATTTCCCGCGCATTATAATTTGTGATATGTTTTGGCAAAGAATTTCTTAAAGCTTATCGTTAATGCTTTAGTGAATTTATAAATTAAAATTAATTAGGTTTGTCAGAACCGTGGCAAACCTTGTCCACTCCTCTTGGATACAGGCGTTAGTTCATGTATGTAATAAAATGTGATCAACCTTCTTTGATGTGACACCGAGTGTTACGTGCCCCAATAAATATGTTTTTCAGTTCATAATCACGTCGAGTTTGTGACTTGTATTGTATATTATCGTTTTTACTATAGAGCCAAAAAGTATTCTTTGTAAAATAGTGGGATCATTACTATTATTAATTTATTTAAGCCACCTGGCGCCGATCAGTGACGTTAGAGGCGAAAACACTAGAGCTGAGATGGGCGCTGGGAAAGAGCGCAGCTTAAGACCGCAGTAAGTGGAGATCTTTTACAAAGGTCCCTGGTGAGGGGCAACAGGATATAAGATTTTAAAATCTTATTAGAAGAAGACTTTGGACGACATTTTCAGACTTTCAATATAATTAAACCTGAAAAAAAAACATAGTATTTAGTACTATAGGTCCGCGGATTTTAAACTCAAATGTGTGAACACCTCAGACACACACGTTTCCTCACCATATTTTCCTTCACAGTTAGCGAACGAACTACATAAAAATAATTGCCTATTAAATTAATATTGAATAAATCGCCAATGAACTCTTGCGGCAAGGTATCTAGAATGTATACATTTTTATGTCCTTATTATCAAATTTGACCATCGATTTATATTAAAAATGTCGTTACGAAGTATGTACTTACTACAAGATATGAATCTGATGGTTGTTCCCGAACATCGACAGTGGGATGTTTTGCTCTCAAATGCCTGCCAAGGTTGCCGACATTACCAGCCGTTATTGAAAGAAAACCGTCACAATGGAAACATTTGGCGGTACGAGAAGACACTTGCGTGAAATGATTCCATAAAAGACTTCTTCTTTTTCTTGAAGTTTTAGGTTCATTGTACAAAGAATCCATTTTTTTTTAATTTTTGTTTGCTTAGGATTGTTTGTGGTTTTGCAGAGTACCTATTTCTTAGGACGGTGTTAACAGGTTATATGGAACGCGTTTATTATTTCTTCCCCAAACGATAAAATTAAAACAAAGAATGTAACCGGATCTGGATACCAATACAAAATAGGGACAACTTTTGCTGGTAATTCAATAAAAAAATGTAGCACGAATATAAATGAAGTACCTACGTAGTAATTTTCATTGTTCTTCTTTTAAGCCGATAAGATAGGCAAGGGCCCGTTTAAATCCACCAGGTAGATTTAAGTCTGTAAAGTAACGGGGCTTCGCGAAGGGTCTTAAAATAGGTTCGTGAAATATTTCACAGTGCGAACTTAGCCTGGCGCGATCTGACGCTTATAGTGACGATAGCTCCGAGAGCACAAGTTTACTTTGTAAACGAGATCGCTCGACTAACTAATAAGATAGATTCACTAAAACCTACCTAGATTATGTAAGTGTAAAAGTGCATAGTCGTGTGAAGCTACTGAATTTAACAGATGTCTTATTCATTGCCGATTAAAGATCTCACGCACAAACTCATGTTTTTGAGCAATGTGTCAAGACAGATATTTTCCAATATTAGAATATCACGCTAAGTAATATAACGATATTCTAATTGATACTGGATGTCGGTGATATGAATGTATCAATCAGTTCAAATTCTTGATTATTCAACTCTTCATATCACAGACAATGATAATTAAAATGTTTTTTATTAATATAGATTCTTATAAACATCGTCCATATGGTATGGATTACGAATAACGACAAATCCAGCCAGAGCGATGATATTATAGGGTTTATGGCCCATATTGAGTGGTATAGATAAGTGATTACCTTTATAAATGACCATATTGGAGTTCATTAAATTAACAATATACCTACATTCAATATTAGTAATATTACAACGAATAAAAATTGGCGTAAGCTGTGCGCTTAGAACGAAGTTAACTCCAAGAGCACACACTTTTTTACAACAGTATGCAGTTATTAATCAATTTAGACACAGAAAGTACTTACTAAAAATGATCTATCAGACGGTGGTCGTTCCCGAAAATTCACCGTAGGATGCTTATTTCTCATGTGCCTGCCAAGGTTTCCCACATTGCCAGCCGGTATAGCTAACACACTTTCGCAATGATTACACTGGGCCATACGGGGGGAAGATGAGATTTCCGTGAAATGATGCCAAATAAGGCTTCTTTTTCTTGAATTGCTTGAGGTATTCATATTGTTTACTTGTCTTTTGCTGGTTTAATTTTATAATTAATATTGTATTTGCCTAAGATTTATTGGTGGCAGAGCAGAGTATCTAACCTACATTAATTTAGTTATGAATAGTGCGGACCGTATTTACTATGTTTACCCAAACACTAACTTGAAAAAATCAAAATATTATACTTAATCAAACTATTCAAGATCTATTAAAAATACACTGAATAAACTAGAAGGCACTAATTTATATATAAAATAGTTCAAAATTATATCAAGCTGTAACGTAACCGGGCCTCAGTGAGAGAATGGAATTGAAAAAGATTTCTTGTAAATATTTCCCAGTGCACACTTGGCCCGACGCAATCGTGCGCTTCGAACGATGATAGATAGCTCTGAGCGTAGTACTCAAGTTATTTTTTTGTTTACAGTTGACAGGACTTACCCGACAAGCTGTAGAATTTAGTAGGTGGTCTCCAACCTCGTAATTTTTCTCGAACTTAACTCTCACGTTAATGGGACACTGTTTACACTTGGTTAAATGACATTGCATTCTTGTTGCGTTTAGATGTGTGTATATACTATTGCAAAAAATGCACACGGCGTGTTCTTTATTAGTCTGACCATCGAATACTTTTTGGTAATATCTCCAAACAGTGCCGAGTTTTCTAGGCATTGCCAATTTGATTTCTGACAATCTATACTGTCCACGGCAACTCCAACGTTGTCGAAACGTCGGGAATTAAGGTATTTAAGTTTACCCAATAAATAATCCCGATTTAACCTATACTAATTCAATTAGGAATAGTACGGGCCGTATTTATTATGTTTACCCAAACACTAAGTTGAAAAATTAAAACATAATCAAACTAGGCAAGTTCTTTTGAAAATAAACTGGAAGGAACAATATACAAAAATAGTAGAAAATTATATCAAACCGGGCCTCAGTGATAGAACTGGGTTTAAAAAGGTTTGTATAAATATTTCACAGTGCACACTTGGCCAGACACAATCGTGCGCTTAGAACGATTATAAATCTGAGCGCACTTGTTAGATCATGACCTTGAAAAGAACAATTATTAACCATTGTTATAGTTACCCGATCGGTTCCTTTACAATTCTACAGATTACGTAAAAATTTTTTAAAGTTGACAGGACTTACCCGAGAAACTAGAATTTAGTAAATAGTCTCCAACCTCGCAATTTTCTCAAACTTATGGGACACTGTTTACACTTGGTTAAATGACATCAATGAATCTTTTTGCATGAGGATGTTTGTATCGCAAAAATTGCACACGGCATATTCTTTATTAGTCTGACCATCAAATATTTTTTTGTAATATGTCAAAAGAGTGCTGTTTTCGAGGCATACAAATTAATTAAATTAAAATGCCTTTATTGAAAGTAACACATAAACTGTGACTTAAAAACGTAAGAAAACGAGGTGTCCATTTGAAAATCTAGATCATTTTGCAGAAAAATGGAAAAAACACCAAACCTAGCCATTGCTAATTTGAATTTGGATAGTCTGTACTTGCCCCTTCAGTCTAATTGTGACTACGGCAACTGCAACGTTGTCGAAACGTCGGGAGTTAACCCGTTACGTTTTCCCCATAATAATCGCGAGCATCGCATCATCATCATTAAAAATAATTTCGGACAGTCTCTTACGCTTTTAAATGAGCGATTTAGCTTGACGAACTAGATGATTAAACGGGGTTACCCAAGATCAGGCCATCTAGTAGACGGCTCATTCCATCAATGGTGACGGGTGTTACATTTTAACTTATATTTTGAACTTTAAATTGTTATTAATTTCGAAAATGTCTTAATTTGCCACAATATGATGTCTCGATTTAAATTTGTTAAAATATAAACCAAATAGTCACGAAATTACTTTTTTTAATGGTCAACGATTTTACTTCATTATTGTGTATTTAAAGCCTTAAATAACTTTTGTATTTATAGAATGTAACTGTTTCTTAATGATGATTTTTTTAGGTATTTAATGATATACCTAAAAAAATATTATGAAAGAGCTATGCTATGATGAATTGAAAACGCCGCCGGCCCTTTTATATGAACATTCGAGACTGATAGATTTTATGTATACATTTCGGACTGATAATTGTTTTTTTTTTAAATAAAAGTACCGACTGCAGAACACTACCGCACTAAAAACAGAAAAATAATTTAAAGGAATATGACCTTTAAATTTGACGTAGGTATTGTGGAAATATATTTTGGAGTCGGTGCCCAAAATGTATGTGCTGGTCTTGTAACTTGGCACCGGCTCCAAACTTTAAATTTAAAGGTCATATTCGTTAAAATGATTTCTGTTTTTAGTGTTGTAGTGTTATGGAGTCAGTTTTTATTTTTATTTATTTGAAAAGAGAATTATCAGTCCGAAATGTATACATAAAATCTATCAGTCTCGAATGTTCATATAAAAGGGCCGGCGTTTTCAATACATAGCATAGCTCTTTCATGACATTTTATGTTTAATCACATACCTAAAAAATTCATCATTTAATAAACAGTTATATTCTATAAATACGAAAGTTATTTAAGGCTTCTAAATACACAATAATGAAGTAAAATCGTTTCTGCATTTTGTCAATTACTTCTTTCTAAATAATGATAAAATAAACACAAAAACGTACTTTTTCGTAACAATATTTTTCATTTAGTCCACTGAAGTGACTGACGCCATTAATGTGTTAAGGATTAAAACTTACTATTGAGGGAGTATGTTTTAACTCTCCACCAACGACATCTACATTTGGGAAGTAGAAATATTAACTTAATTTTATTTTAATTAACTTTTACCAATTAACAATTAATTTAACTACCATGTTTCAATGTACATTCCCGTCTTTCGTGGAGGCACAGTGTTAACCGTTGATTACCTACTTCATTCGTTTCACAATTTCCTCCGCTATTTCGCAGGCGACAATAAATCGTAGTGCGCGTAGGAATTATTGTCGTTTGCGAATCTATTTTGCACTTTAAGGAAACCGCAACGAATAAATTTCGTAGTGCGCGCAAACCCTAGAAGACTGTGTTCGAACCAAAGTGCCATTTTAGAATTTCTAAGTTACTACCACTTATTAACTGTGAAGGAAAATTGAGATAATTTCGCATTCCATGGCACCTAACTAGATCTATGTTAACAATAGCATTGTAATTTTTAAGGTTTCAACCTCTTATTATGCGAGTGTGCCACAGAAGTACAACAGAGGATAGAGGGTAAAGCAAAACCTTAGGTTAAACTTGTTTGATTTGGGTTATCCTACTAATACTATAAATGTGAGTCTGTGAGATGTTTGTTACTCAATCACGCAGTAACGGCTGAACGCATTTACAAGAAACTAGGCGTACAGATAGACAAAGACCTGAATTGAGACATAGCTTGATATCACGGTAATGCATTCCCGTGGGATAATATTTATTTTAAGTTTAAAATAGATGGCTTCGTGCGAGGGAATATTGTGTTTTAAAAATAGATGGCGTTGTGCAAAAATCGTATAAACAAATTCTGTGGCAGTATGAAGTTATATAACTTTTAACAGAACCATTGTCATTAACGCCCTAGCTAAATAAAATGCAATATTGGCAAATAAGCAAATCTGTTTCCTATCTAGTCATAGACTGACCCTTAAAACAAAATGTAATGATTAATGATTCTCCAAATCAAAATCAAATTAGCACCTGTGCCGGCCAGCTAGAAGGTGCAAAGAGATATTGTTACAGAGGACACAACTTCAATAGTCAAAGAATTCTGTACATAGCTGAACTGTGTGTGATAGAATTAAATTGGTAGCCTCAGAGCGGTCATGCTTCATCATCATCATCGTCAGCCATTTGACGCCCACTGCAGGACATAGGCCTCCCTCATGGTTTTACAATCGTGAGGGGTTTTGCCATAAAGGGTTGGCAAACGCAGTATGCGGTTGGAATCTCAGGAAGACGCTGCTGCCTGTCTCCTGGTAATTAATTTCCTTGGACATGCTTACCTATGTGAAAAAAGAATCTAAATAAGATAAGAATATTCTTTATTGCACACTTTATTAAATAAATATAGATTTAAAAAAGATCAGTGTTTCACTTATTTACATTCCACAAGTATATGTACTTGTACTTACTTTAATTGTGAATCATAGATTATGATGAGATACGGACATAAGTTTTAAGTGTTTAAAACATGAAACACATAGGTATGAATTTTTCAACTAAAACTTTCGTAAGTGCTACACATTATAAGATTAATTCCGGATTCACTTGCTTGATATTTGAATTTGTTCTACAATTAGCAGTGCAGTGCCTCTGGAGAGTCTGGAGAATATTTTTATTTATCTTACTAACTTAAACTGAATTACATTATTTAAGAATTTTAAATACCAATTTGACACATAATTATGTTACTTGAAGCAAAATAAAAAAGGGATCATGTGACACGGAATCTCCAGTTCTAACTTTTAAAGGTATTCTACCATAGAATGAGAATCACATGTGAAGTGATTAAGCCCATACTTAAAGCTAAGAGGCCTGGAGTGGGACAAATTTGTATAGTATTTGTGGTAATGTTGTTTGTACAACTCGACTAACACATATTTTGAGTATTTACAGAAGGTTTAGCACATAGTGTGACATTTTGGATGTAGGCTTTTTAAGTAAATGCTAAATAAGTGCAGCGTTAGTATACACAACACTAATAGGTAGGTAACTAAACATAATTGATTCTTACAAACAGTAATCTAACAATGGATAGGCTATCCAAATTTCTAGCTGGCACCGTAGCGTAAAGCCAATCCACTTGTCACAATGAGAACTTTTAGTTGTTAGATAGTAAGCAGACTTGTACTTGAAAAAGGAGGTTCTCAATTCATCGGAATCTCAACCTCTCGTCTTATGATTATTGAATAGTATTGACCTTTTATAAGTTTTATTTGTGTACCTACAATAAATTTTAACGTATTTTCTTTGTTTGGGTTTGGAGTTTGAGGAATACCTAACGAGAAATTTAGGCAGAATCGGCATGGAATGGACCGAATTACTGATTTTCACCCCAGACTGTACATCAAAGCGCTTGTCGGACCCCATCTTGGCATTTAGAACACAAAAACAAAATTATACACCGTTAGACGAACAAAAACCTTTTCTTTAGAGTACGAAAGCACCAAAACGTCACAAAAGTCACAAATCACTGTTCACTGCACACACGACACGAAAAGAAGCAAAATAATAGGATATATGAGCTAGATAAAGGCGATAATATCGATCTTTTTATTTGGAAAGATATACGCACGCATGCTTCACTTTGCTTTAGATATGATATCGGTCGGTCAAACAAAATGGCGGGGCGGGTGGGTGGGTGTGCTGCTGCGTTTATCCACACGATGGGGCAATCAAATTATGAATTCATTACATTACGCGTACTGTACGCACGCGATGGGTTCACCACATCGGATAAATACTGTTAGTCTAGTCGCTACTCATGGTATAGCATAATTTAGTTGTGGTCGGTTTGATCATTTAAACTATAACTGTACATCGAAAAACAGAAACAAGATTGGCGGTCGATTAAGGTAAAAAAAATAAGTAAAATTATCGAGTTAGGTACAATAGAGAACGGGGTTTTACTCGAAACGATCAAATTTCATTACAGAAGTGCTTCGAAATCGCGAAAACAATCAGTTCATACTTTAATGGAATCAGTAAAAAACATACGAAGTTGGCTCCATAATCTAAATGGTTTGTAAAGATGAGTATATAATTGCTCCTTTTCAGAAAGATAAGCAATGTAAATAAATATTGGCAACTGTAATAAATTAATAAACCTGGTAAAAATCCAGTTTCTCGGACGATTATCTTTACATTTATGGTGCAGACCTTCGAAAAGTAATTGAGAAATTACGCATGTAACATAAGGCGCCATTTTATTGGTCGATAGTACCCGCCCGCATTCGGGGTGTAGGAGATTTCTGTAGGTACCGCATGCCACAGGTTAGAATGCAGGAAATCGTTTTTATTTGGATAGCGCTCGCATGCGGGATGCGAGAGAATCTGGTTATACAGTTTGGCAGTTGGCTTTGAGAAAGTGGCATAAGCATACGTACTGGCCATGGATCAACGATCATTACTATGTTGAGCAATTTTAACTGCTTATTACACAGAACACATTATCAGCATTTTCAAAGAAATATATTTTGGGTGCGAAATTTACACAAAAGCTGCATGGCTTTTCGGAAACATTGTGTATGCAGTTAAGTTTGGATTTTGAATGGGATAGAGAAGATAATCATATGTTGAATGTGTCATTTGAGGATTTATCACTTAATTGAAGAATTCTAGAGTCGGCGGACTGCGGTCCACGCAATTTTTTGGGGCAGACAAAACAAATAAAAATTTTCTCTTAAAAATGGTATCATCCTTATTAAGGTAGAGCCGCCATGATACAATAAATTTAATATACATATTTTTTTACATAAAGTATATGCCATATCAGGGCTCTCGACCGAGTTGCAGACCGATGAGAATGCGCCTGTAAATATAATAAAGGTTGGTCGATGTTCTATCGACCGCACGTGTTAATTTGTATGACGTAAATGATTGTTCTGACTTACTTGTGCTTTCTCTTGAAAAGCCTGCGCGGCTGAAACCATGCAATATGCCTCATGATGGGCATAGCGAAGATGCCTTTTTAAGTTCCCAGTACTCGATTTATAACTGTACAAATCACCACACATTGAACACTTTGCCTTTTTAATTGCATCGAATTTTATAAAATGGTCCCAAAGAGCACTTACATTGGATCTCTTTTTTTCGGAAGTTTTCGCCATTGTTTTTGTTTGATTTTTAGGCAACAGTTACTTCCCAAATCCACTATTATAATCGTAAGTAACAAAACATTTAGGCCAATAATAATTTTACAGCGTATAAGGGATAGCATAAACCTTATTAGAACTTTGAACGCATAGGAAACTGAAGGTCTATTTAAGCTAAATTACAAAATAAATGCCCTCAGTAGTAAGACAAGATGGCTAAATTAGCATCAAGAGTAGAGGAGCAGCCCAACACCTATTGCAAGCGAAAGTTATTGATACTGCCTCCAAACTTCAACTTATTTCAACTCGCTATCGTAACACTCTTAACGGGCTGGAGTGTGCACATCGTCTAGAACTTTTTTATTTAGTCAGGGTTTACACGACCAATCACGGCACTACAATCTACCTATCCAGCCCATTGGCGAGCCAATTTAGCCAAGTCAAGCTTACTATAATCGCCTTAAATCTGCAGTTAAAATCCAAAAATTGTAAAATAGAAAAGCTATCAATGTTATCAAAATAACACTACACAATGGCCATCACATGCTAAATGAAAAGCGACAGCAGGATTGATGGCCCTGATGGGGCATGCAATATGTCGTGTTGGCCCATTATCTAGAAGCGCCATCGCCGCGTATCCGTCGCCGGTTTCGACTAGAACTAGGTACGCAAAACTCAGAAAGTAATGCAATATCACATTTATATAACAATCCGAAAAAAATCAAATTTTAATCTCGCATCAGCTGTTGAGTTAATTAACGATACCTTACTTATGAAATAATTTCGCTCGTGGTGATGGCATGGGCGTATTAATAATTTGAATTAGTTACCGCGCTTGTAACTGAATTCGAGTGATGAGCGGCGAGAATCAGAAATAAAAAAATTATTCCAACGTAAAGAATTCACATTCTGTTTGTTGAATGTCAATGTACAAGTTATCTGAACGGTTAGTTCTCGGATGATTTGTATCAAAGTCGCTAGCTAGCATTCGTGTTATTTCTCATATGCGGGCTATCGACAGAGTTACGACCGATGAGAAGGCGCCTATAAGGGTCGACGGACTAAAGAACATAAGTTTGGACTTATGGCAATGAAAAAACCCAATTATAAAATTACTTTTTTATTATCTTTATTCTACTGAACTCAACTCGGACTCAATGAATTGAACGTATGTACATGTTTTTTTTTTACAAAAATTAAGCAAACTGATAGATAGATAAAAAACATTTACTGCTATTGCCTGCATAAACTGCTATTTTAATTATTTTTGTTGCATAGAACAATAATTGAATGACAATTTGACTTAGGTCCTTCAGTCCGCCGATTGCAATAAAGTTCAATATGCTATAGACCTACGTGGACATTTGTATGAGGTCAGTTATTGATTTGACTTACTTGTATTTTCTCTTGCAAAGCCTGTGCGGCCGAAACCAAGTCATATGCCTCATGATGGGCATGGCCAAGATGCTTTTTTAAGTTTGCTGTACTCGTTTTATAACTGTACAAATCACCACACAGTGAACATTTTGCCTTTTTAATCGCATCGAATTTTATAAAATAGTCCCAAAGAGCACTTACATTGGACCTCGTTTTTTCGGTATTTTTCACCATTGTTATTGGTTAATTTATGGCACCAGTTACTTCCGAATCTATTATTATCGAAAATAACAAACATTCAGGTTAATAATAATTTTCCAGCGTATAAGAGATAGTTTTAAACTTATTAGAACTTTGAACTCATAAGAAATTTAAGGTCTGTTTGGCTAAACTACAAAATAAATGCCTTCAGTAGTAAGTCAAGATGGCTAAATTAGCACAAAGTAGAGGAGCAGCCCAACTTATTGATACTGTCTCCAATTTTTTTTTCAACGCGCTATCGTATCACTCTTAACGGGCTCAAGTGTGCACGGTCATCAAGAGCTTTTTTTATTTACTCAGGGCTGACACGACCCAATCACGGCCCACTACCATCTACCTATCCAGCCCACGGATAAGCCAATTTAGTTAAGCTAAGCCTATATAATCGCCATAAATCAAAATGACAATATTTTTTGTGTTTGCGGCGACTTAAATGCTGCATCTTGATAGTTCTACTACTTCCTACCTTATCTTAACAGACGGACGGGCGGATTATAGGATAATTTGGTTCGTTGGGTTACGTTTTTGCTGTATAAGGTACGGAATCGTAACAACAAGTAGGTGCAGTCAACAGCACATCCAACATGAATGCACTATAATAGTTTACAAAAACCTATATGGTTGGCTTGATGTTGATTGCAGTCAGCAGCTGCTCAACTGCCGCATTTTCACATCAGTGTCATCCAAACGTAACGAAACCGAGTGCAAGCATGTAAATGTCGATGTGTACATTCGTATGACGAAGTTGATTTTACTTACTTTTCTTTTATCTTCCAAAGCCTGCGCGGCTAAAAACATGCAAAAAGTCTCATAATGGGCGTTGCGAAGATGCGCTTTTAAATTTCCAGTATTTGATTTATAACTGTACAATACACCACACTCTAAACATTTTGCCTTATCAAGTGAATCAATTTTTGTAAAATAATCCCAAATGACTCTCAAATTCGATCTCTTTTTATCGATATTCTTTGCCATAGTACATATATTTGTTTTATCTATATAATTTATAAAAAAAAAACCTCCTTGACGTAATTATATTATCATTGTTGATCAATAAACGAAGTTTAATAGGCACAGTTCAGTGGCAGTGTTCAGCAAAGTTCATGGCTTGTAAACTGGCTGTTTTAAAAACAGTCTTAATAAACATTTAACAAGTGCACAAAGCAATATGTAATCATCAGCATAAAGCTGCTAGTGTAGTCACAGTCATGGTCACAATATCTATCCAGCCCACTAACGAGCCAATTTCCATTCAAGTCAACTCAACTACGACCACCTTTAATCTGCTGTTGATCGCGTAATTTTCTCGGATATTCGATTAAGTACAAAAAATCTAAAAATATGCAAAACACGAAAAAAATCAATCAGATAATAAATTTCTAACTACGAAAGCTAACATCACAAAATGAAACAAATAACACTGAAAGTGACAGCACGAGTGAAAGTGAAATTGTCTTTATTGTCAACAAAAATTAAATAACGCACATAACTGAAATAATCTTGAAAAATAAATTTGGCAAAAGGCCTTATGCTCAGCTTAAGTCGTCAGGGAACATGATCCACTGCCGATGCTGATTTTATAAATTTGAGCCTTAGAAGTTAGGTTAAAGATATAAAATAAATTACAGAGAGTCGCTGATGTGATGGCACTGATGGGGCATCAAATATGTCGTGTGTTGGCCCATTATCTAGAAACGCTTTCGCCACGTATCTCACGGACTTGCAGCCATCCGTCGCTGTCGACAAGAACTACGCAAAACTCAAAGTAATATCTAAATAGAAAATAAATCGAAAATGTAATGTTATATCCCGCATCAGCTGTTGAGCTAATTAATACCAAATTAATTGATACCTTACATGTGAAGTAATTTTGCCCGTGCTGACGGCATGGACGTATTAATAATTTGGATATTTCTAAATAAAATATGAATAGTCGATAGCACATCAACTTTTACACCCCTGCATTTCATTCAGTTACATTACGGGCGAATTCGGAACTAAAATGTAAAGGCTGATGCGCTATCGACTCTAAAATAATTATGTCACATCCCCTGAACTGCCCTCGCGGAATGGAACGTATAGGTGGCCCATACTAAGTTGGAAACAGATCTGTGTCGACACGTACTCCATCCATCCACATCCATAGGTACTACTTACTTGAACAGTCGGATGAATAGACTTCAAGTGTCTTCTTAGGCTCCCAATGGAACTTGCCGATATAGCAATTGTACGTGAACAGTGCACACATTTTGCACGCTTCATCGGTTCCGTTTCATCAAAATGGTACCATAGAGTGCTATACTTTTTTTTCGGGGCCATTGGTAGCTAACAGATATTATCCGATAGTTATAAAATATTTGCACGCAATTCTTGAACAGGTATTGGACAACTGTCGAACACATAACATAGGTAATATCGGCCGACCAAGCCAAGAGCCAATATACAGGGTTATCAAAAAACACGCAATTCTTAAAACACGTCAGTAAGAGTTTGTCACGTGTTGAACATGTTTTAAGATTTTTTTTTTATTTTCCATTTTATTTACATATTGCTTTTATGCTTTTTAACGGCCCCCCGCTGCTATGTAGTGGCACTGTTTGATAGATAATGCTTAAAACCATGTGTGGTCAATTGACGAATGGATGAAGGGTAATTAACAATTTATACCAGGCTGCGATATGGGAAAGCACCCAAAGCGCGAATTTACCAAAATAATGTTAAACGGATATTTCGAAAAATCTGTGTGAGAAAAAAACTCATAGAACAAAGTTGTTGCTTACAACACTGATCCTTATTGGGGTGTTTGAGGAAATGCGCATTTTTGAGGTAAGCCTGTGTATATTTTTAAAGAAATATGCAAGATGTGTCAAAAACGGCTTTTATAGAAAAACTAGCTGACTCGGCAAACGTTGTTTTATCATATTAATTAGTCTACAACCTACTCTCTGACCTACCAAATGCACAAAAAAATCATAATCAATCGGCGAAGCCGTGACACGATATAAGTCTTCCACTGATCGAAAAAGATCACACGATAACGAACGGCACTGTTCTACATCGTTCGTTTAGACTAAGTCCATGGGAACCATGCATTGTCGTTTTAAGCACTAACTAATCGCGGGTTGATAGTGCAGAAAAAAACGAACAGCAAAGCAATCGCTCACGTGTAATGTGTTAAGGTAATACTTATTGGTAGAGTAATGTGATATACTTTGACTTGTGATACGAAGCGGATATGTGGTATTCGCATCACTACCAGTCGCTCAGTAGTCAACTTGGCTAACTAAATCGGTACATTCACTCATTTTACGTTGTGTTTGCAGCACAGATAAGTAGTAGGGTTATTCAATCATACATAATAAATTGTCTATGCCTAGAAAGGAGCTTCTAACATGGGCTGGATGGATAGGATAGTTAGGAAACGCGAGTCCCCTCACCAGACAATAATAAGGAATGTATTGTTTGGGATGGCAAAATGGCGCCGAGGCGGCGATGCTGGGGTGCGCGCGTCTGGTATTGTGAACTATCTCACTTATTTTTAGATATTCAATGTGGCATTTCTTTTGTGATAGGAATCTAGTTTTGTTATAAATTATTTGATGGAGTAGTTTATTCTTTTTGATGTTGTTTTTCAGTAACCGATGTTAAACTAAGGCTTTTTTAGGAACCCAATAAAAGATTGGAAATATATTCACCCTATCAAGGTCTAGCTTCTTGGCATTTTCTAAAGCCAAAATATCATTGAATGCATCTGGATGATGAAATCGCAGATGTCTTTTCAAACCAGACGTCGACCCTCCCGTTCTAGGAACAATTTTGTCGCAAATATTGCACTTAGCACTTTTACTACCAACAAATACATAGTAGTTCCACACAAGACTGTGTTTGGGGCGCATTTTGATTGATTTGATATTTCCCTAAGTACAGTAAACAAACCAGAAAATTATCTATCGTACAGTCGGAACACTTAGCACTTTCACGAGCTGTTTTTTTAACAACAGACATTGACTGACTGAATAGTGTTGCCAGGGCGGGCGTTGCGCGCACTGCATTGCGTTTTTGTAACGCATAATCTGTGAAGCATGGAGTGCCATAGAGTGCGCGCATTGCCGTGAAATAAACGCATGAGGTAAAGTCATCGTTGGCCTCCCGCTGCAAATTTGCTTTGAGTCTACGTACCGCACATATTTTTATACCGCAAAGGACCAAGAAGCAAAAAAAACTATGGGTAGGTACTTACAATTTTGTGTACACTACAATGTCCTCTATTTGAGGCCGTCAGCTCAAAAGTGGCCTAAGCCTAACATAGTTACATAGTTAGTATGGAGTTAATGAGGTTTAAATTTTCATGAATTTAAATTGAATACATAGTCTGCTTCGTAGGCAAAAAGAATGTTTACAACGCCATCTGTTATCCATAGGTTAAACTAGGGATAGGCCGTTTTTGCATCAAAATTTATTAAGTTTTAAATAAATTGCAATAGATAAGTACGAATATGAAAATTGTGGGTCAGGCCACTTATGCGCTCACGGCCTCATCTATTAACAAGTTTAAACCCTCTCCCGAACATTTCAAACACATTACAGAGCTGCTGTATGCAGACAAGTCTGCGTCGGATACTTCTTTTCTTGCCCTTCGCTAATACATCCCCTATTTTGTAGACTTACATCTGCCTTAGCCCCTAGCCGCACAGAAGGGACGTGGGGCGGGGGCGCGGAGAAGACGTCTCTTCTGTTTGGGCTAAATCCCGTCCCTTCAGTACATTTTGGATGAAAAAAAGCGACGCGTCTTTTCCGCACCCTCGTCCCACGCCCTTTCTGTGTGGCCAGGGGCTTAGCGTCCTTTGATTCCCTATTCACATTACAAAGAGCCGGTCTTTGATTTACATTCGTTCGATGTATGTTGACCAAAGGTTGACTGGTAGAAAAAGCTATATAGCATAAAGCCCATACTATCTCCCTGAGAGAAGGCCTGTGTTCTACAGTGGGACCTATATGGGCTGCTTATGTTATGTTATTTATTATGTATAATTACAGGTCCATCTCCGCTTTTAATATTCATTGAACCCTTAACGCCACGAAAAATCCGAACTAACCCAAAAATCGATTAACAGACACAAAAAAATACATGTAAGTATTTTGTTCTGATTTCTCAAGTATTCCAAAAGTAGGCGAAAAAAAATTTGCTTTGGCGACAATTAGATGTAAGAAAAATGGGCTTTCTTTGAATTGCACCACGTCACTTAGCGGCCATTTAAATTTAACTAGTTCGACGACCTCGTGGCGCAGCGGTAGTGCACCTGCATACCATGCGAGAGGTCCCGGCTTCGAATCCCGGCTGGGGACAAAAAAAAACTCCAGGTCTTGGATGTTTACATGTTTGTAATGTCGTTGTTTCTGGTTCCTACGACACAGGGTATCCTAGTGTGGGGCCAGAAGCAATGTATGTGCCTGTATGTAAATGTTATGTTAAATGTTATGTTATGTTATGTTAACTGAGTATGAAGAACTTTATATTTTTCAAGCCACATTTGCAAGCCTGCTAAAAAAAATTAGAAATATTATAGGGTCCATACTATAGAGAAGAGCGGGTGATCGTGCTCTTCCACTATAAAGGGAAATTTCCCGCCAGGCAGATCGCATGCCTGGGGATGGCCGGTCCGACTGATGTTCGTCGGACGTTATATTTATAGTATGTCATGTGAAACATTTTGCTTGCGCGATGCAGGAATGTTGGAGTTTATAGTGCGCGCGCAGAGTTGACATGTGCTCGCCACATCACTCCCCTTCAAGACCGCAGCTACGCATAGCTAGGTCTGATAGGGATCGAAGTCTGTGCTCTAAAGCCTGCAAGTGCCAGGAAACGCTGAGTCAGTGAGTCGACTAGCGGTTGAGGGTGTTCGGCGGCTAACAGTCACTTCACCGGCGACAGTACCATGGGGACCGCGCATGTGATAGGAACCGGTGAAGGCTGCTGTACCACTGGCAACGTGCGCTGTTGCTGTGTGGCTGCCGTGCCGAGGGGTTGGGGGAGATCACCATCAGTACCAGTAGTCTGTGCGTTGACTGTAGTGGAACTGATGAGGTGAGAGGGACGAGGATGACTATGTACAAGTATGTACAAATTTACAATTCTGGCCTTGCTTTGAGACTGATTGTATGTGGTGTGCGAGAGCGAAGGAAGGTTGACATTCTGTCGAGGGTCACCACTATAGGGAAGTGGCGGGTGATCGTGTTCTTCCACTATAAAGGGAAATTTCCGGCCAGGCAGATCGCATGCCTGGGGACGGCCGGCCGGTCCGACTGATGTTCGTCGGACGTTATATTTATAGTATGTCATGTGAAACATTTTGCTTGCGCGATGCAGGGATGTTGGAGTTTATAGTGCGCGCGCAGAGTTGACATGTGCTCGCCACATGTCACATTCGAAGAGTGATACTAATTTGCCCCAAATATAGCACTTAGCGCCGTCTGTGCCATCGTAACTACCAATCCGATTTGCCCTATGGATAAGTTGTTAATCGGGATCTAAATATAAATAAAATATAGAACAGATTCGACCGGTGGTCATTGATGGAGCTTATTACTATAGCTACAATCCGGTATACTCACTGACTGACTGACTGATCATCTATAGGTTTCCTCGGAAACGGTAAGAGCTACGTGAAAATTATGTATGAGAAAGTTGTAGGAAATGTACGATATACAGCCATCCTATGAAGCCGATTTTTGAATTTCGAACGTCTTCTCCCATACATCGGCTAACTTTTTTGTTTACTGGTCGATTTGGATCTGGAATAGACAGTCTTTCTGTGATCCAATTTTAAAATATTTTTTCGGTTGTTCCAAATTCAAAATGGCGGCGCCAATATGGCCGCCCAAAAATTGGCCATTTTTCGACCTCTGCGCAAAAAAGTCGGCAGCCAACTGGGCATATGCTGGAGATGTTCTGTAAAGGGCATCGTGTTGTCAAAAGACCCAGGTATATGAGAAAAATCGGACATTTTGGAATTTCAAGATGGCGGCCGAGATATCGATGATTGAATCTAACAAATTTTCTATGGAGAATTTGTACTGAAAATCGGCTTTTAGTACAAAATTTTAAACAAAAATGAGACGGGACAATTTTTCGAGGCCGAAGGCCGAGTCCATATATGTTCCGGCGAACAAGTAACAACGCAAAAGACAGATGGGAGAAACTTGCGAGGCCAAAGGCCGAGCTCCGGGAAGCGGGCCCGTAGAACCCCGCGGCGGCGAGGCCGAAACCATACATGTTACCACGCAACCAGTCCTAATCATAAGTGTCTAGCCCTAGGCCAAGCGCCGCGGAGAGCGAAGCTCAGAGCGGCTGGGACTTAGTTGTGTTTATATAGACGAGGACTTGAGTACGATAATGACCACTGACCAACACAAGGTCGATGTGGAATAAAAAAAAAAACTTGTTGAATATATGTATTTACAAAACCCTGACGAAGGCGATCACAGTAGTAAACAAATATTATTTCAATTTATTGAAGTGAAACGATAGTACTTTTCGTAATTTTTTATTTTATTTATAGCCTTTTTCTCCACTACAAATACGGCCCGAAGGCAGCGGCTAACATAGTACATTGACATTCAGCAAACAGAATGTAAATTCTTTTCGTTGAAATAAATTATTGATTTCTGATTTCATATTTTGAGTACCTACATTGTATAACTTTCGCATATTCGCGACATTAAACCAGTATTCTTTTTTTCGTTTTACATGATTAAATACGAATAATTCAGCTGATTCGGTGATGTAGTCTTAAAAGTTGTGGTAGGTAGCTGGATTATTCTTAATATTTTTGAGGTATAAGCTGCTGTGGGGAATAATACAATTATAGCTCAGTTTAGCTGCAAACTTGAAAAAATTATTACTTTATTTTATAGTCAATTCGAGCTAGATGGCAGGCAATTTTGTAAATTGGAATTTCTGTGAAAGAACAAAAATTTTAAGATTTTGCCCGTCCAGGACAAGGCAACACTGCATATCTTAAAGCAGTAGAGCTTTTTTAAGCTCTACCTGCTCTATGTATTTATTTAAACACACAAAATAGTACCTATAAAGCGAATCAAACACTATGCAGATACGGTAAGATATCTGTATCTGAGCATATATCTTTTAATATCACTCTCTATATAATTTATATGAACTAACACACACAGCGCAGATCATTTATATTTTATTGTAAAGTATCTGTAGGCACAGATATATATAGAAAGATGGTAAGATTATTATCTGCGTATACCTGTGGATCACTGTGCCCCAAGATACAATTTAATTTAGTTCAGAGTTACTTTACATATTGTTAATTTTTGTTCAACTCAATAAACACTTTTCATTTCATACAAATATATCTGCAGATAACATCTGCCAATACAAATTTTACCTGCATGTAAATACAGGTGGATGCGCGGGGCAGGGTCTGCGGTGAGACAGAGGGGAGGGAACCACCCAGTCCGGCTGCCCTGGCTGGTCACTCACTCTCGCTCACTCATTCTTCCAATTTTGTTTGCATTTGGATAGTATCTAATTGAAAGCGGTCGAAAATTTTCGTGCTTGTGGAAAACAGACAAAGAAGAGTACAAATTAAATGATGTAAAAGAGCCTGTCTGTCTAATAAATCCAGCAGCAATAAACAAATTATACCTTAAAACGCAAACTTATTGTAAAACTCTGTCTAAACAATCCTTACCAAAAAACAAGTCTGCTCTGAAGGATTCCGAGTGAATGTATCATCTGTATATTATCGTATCTGTTTAGTGTGTGGTGCTTTCAGATAATGAAGTTTTTATATGCAGATGAAACATTACCGTATCTGCAGTGTGTGATAACAATTAACAATAACACCATACCTACAGGACTTTGTTTAGTCCGATACGATAAGTAAATGCAACATAAGATGGTTGCCTTCACCTGACTTTAAATAGGCAATAAAAGTATAAATATTCACCCTGTCAATATCTGGCTTCTTAGCCTTTTCTAAAGCCACAATATCATTGAATGCATCTATATGATACAATCTTAGATGTCTTTTCAAACCAGACGTCGACCCTCCTGATCGCGACAAAATTTTGTGGCAAACATCGCACTTAGCACTGTCAGTAGAGTTAACCGAAAAATAATTCCACACTATACTTTGTCTAGGCCGCATTTTGATATACCAACTTTTTACCAGAAAGAAAAGAGCTTGTTGCACAGTCAGCTGATGGCCTGATGCTAACCACAGACTATAAATATTACTGACAGAACTGTCTGTCAGTGGTTCACTCCAGTGATGTGAACCACCGTTACATAAACCGATATTTACAAAATGTAATGAAAACGTACTGTTAAAATAAAGTAGGTAGATTATGTATGTCATGTGATGAAGTCTTGTTTAATAAAAAAAAAAGTCAGTGGTCCAAATAGAGATAAACGGCATGATGCAACAGCTCGCTCAGCCTGAAAATATCGATTATATCGTCGGCCCAGGTCGCAAATCGCAGATAGGAAAAGAATTACGGTCTTACTTAAAAAAAATCTCATTTCTTAAAACACTCCTCAGAGGCAGTTTAGTCTGTGAAAAAGGGAAAAACGCAACCACCGAATAAAAAAACTGCCTCTGAGGAGTATTTCAGAAGAATCGTGTTTTTATAAAAAAGACCGCTAGACTTTTGACTAGTTGCTTGCCTTCGAAAATGACGTTTTCATCTCAAAAATAAAATATTTTTTCTTCAAATAGCAGTAAAGAACGTAATCCATTAATTTTTAAATAACCGGTTATTATCGGTTTTTCAAACCCGTATTTTACCACTTTTCTTGAAACGAGACTGGCACAAAGTGTGTCCTTAGAGAGAGTTGTTATATCTCATATCTTTGCTCACCGGGACACACTATATCTGTATCATATCTGGCTCACCACTTGTACCCTAGCTCATACGACATACAATTGAGTGAGTGTGTTTGGAAACAAGAGCCGTACGACACAAGTGGTGAGTGAGTCTAGTCTATGTTTCCTACTTTATACAGCTCACTCGCTCTTTTTTTATACTATCAGTCTATTCCAATAAGAGGAGTTCAAACCAAAATTAAAATGTATATCTATAAATTAAGTTGACACTTTATATACCTACCATCTAATTTATAAAAACACGCTTCCTCTAAAAGTCTCCCCAGAGGTAGTTTAAATAATCTGTGTTTGCGTGTTTCCCTTTATCACAGACTATTTACACAACTTCTGAGGAGTATTTTACGGAATCTTTTTTGTAAATAAGAAGACTTTAAAAACAACGAAGTAATAGAAAACACGGGTACGCCAAATCAGTTAACTCGAGCGAGCATGACCTTCAATCGAAAACTAAGTATGTACTTTATTCACAACGTAAACAATGCATTTGCACGTGTCTTTTTTTTTGTTTTCTTTTTACTACTTTTGACTTTCTCGTGCCATGCACGAAACTAAGCTATCGAAGAGATCACCAAGTCGATACATTTTGTATGGTTAAGGTGACATCTATTTCACAGCTCGGTAATTAAAGCGTGACAAACATACATAATTATCGTCTTTACCGTTCATCTTATTAGTACGAGTACTGCGACCGAATGCCCGAACAAGTCACCCGTAGCATATACCCGTAAAATGGTCACCAGGTCAATACATTTGTAGGAATCTGGTGACTCCTTTCTCGTCGCTCGTTTATTACTACGACGAGAAATGCGGCCGAACCCATCCGATTTCAGCCTATCTCGGTCTCGCTTTCGCGCACTGTGTGAGAGCTGGATAAAGTAGCAGGAGCTAGATGTCTACCGTACTGAGTTGAGTGTATGTGTGAGGGAGCCAGATATAGTTGACATCTCTGGGATATAACAGGGACACACTTGACGGCGAGGGAGATGTGTGTCCTCTCATATGTGGCTCCTTCAACGGGTTCACTCATTGCTGTGCTGACAGCCTGACACAATTTACCAATTTGCTCTTCGCTAAGCAGTTTAGCGCTTCTACTCGGAAATACAGCGTTCCGACGGTCGGAGGTCGCAGTGAAGCAAGTAAAAATAAATACTTAGCTAACTGATTAAAAATTAAATGGAATCGAGTGCTGGCTGACAAGCATGCAATATTATTAAGTACCATATTATCCGGTAGTCCCAGCTTTCTCGCCTCTTGTATAGCCAAAATATCGCCGAAAGCATCCTTATGTTTGGATTGCAAATGACTTTTCAGAGAAGTGGTAGTGCGGCCCTTTCGAGACACAATTTTTTCGCAAATATTGCATTTAGCACTGTTGATATCTACTTCCTCATAATAATTCCACACGAGACTACTTTTAGGCCTCATTTTAATACTTGCTAAGTAAACAAACAAAGAGCAGTGCTCAAGTGACAGATATGAGTAGTGTTGCTCATGCGTAGCGTATTACTTTATACTCTAAAGTGTTGCCAACGTATTTTCCTCGGTTAAAGCAGTCACTTATAATAATATAATAAATATAGAGTTGAGATTAATACCTACTTTACACTTTAGACTGACTAAATAGGTAGGTCGAAGCGAATCGGATTATTTATACGCACCGGTACCCACGACGACGGCATCTCCCGCATGTGTTGTGGCAAATTTTTGATATCCATAAACTGAAACCAGTCGTAGGCAAACCATTTCGATTTGTAAGGAAAGCTCCGACCCGTCAGACTTTTTTTTTCTCTGGACTTTTCTCGCCTGTACGATCCTAATAGAGACGTGAGCTTTTTCTTCAGTTCATCCACGGGATATCCGATTTGGTTTGATATTTCACGCCATGCTTCTTCTTTTTTTGTTTTGCTCGAATGCTCGTCGTGTTGGGGGTCCCATATAACGTTGTGGTGTTGGTACAATTGAACCAGTTCGCGTAACTTCTCGTGTTTGTACTGATTGTCCATGTTGTTAGGATTTGGGGTCTCGCGGCCTCAAATTGAGCCAACCGGTCTCGCGCGCCGCTGCGAACAAAATGGCGGCTCGCGGTGAGCCGCTCGATTCGAGGCAACATAACTTATAGGTAGTCTCACCAAACAGTGAGTTCCGCACTGTTTCTTCACTGAGCAAACGTTCAAAATTTACATTTTTTCTTACAAAATGACTGCGTGAAGTTTTAAATTGGATGAAAAATAAGAAAAGCGCAATTTTATTTTCCTACTTTGACGCGCTAATGCAAGCGTAAGAACAAAATAATCCCAATGAATTTATGTATAATGATTAATGACATAATAGTGACACAAAAATAGACAATACTGTAGATCTATAAAAAGATCTACAGGATCTATAAAAATCTGCTATCTGTGTGTGACTGCGCTAAAAGCCGTGCGTGTTAAGTTTTTGTAGTGTTATAATGTTAACCTATAATTCAGTCTTTCCCAAAGTGGGCGATAACGCCTCCTTGAAAAAATTGGAGGGCCCTGATGTGATTTAAGGGGGCGAAAGGTGATTTGTAATTTCATTTACTTCATATTTTAAAATTCACTGAACGTAAAATCCTTCTACTACACAGAATCCATTTATTAGTTCATATTTATATCCAATTTTATTGTATAAACTAAAAACATTAAATATTTAATATTTTTTTTATGCGTTCACAACGCTATTCTGGTATTGAGGTTTTTAAGGTGAAAAAAATGGGGGGCGCTACAAAATAACTGATTTTCAAAGTGGGCGTTAGACGAAGTTTGGGAACCACTGCTAATTGGACCTTATATTTAACTTTTGTTAGATGTATTTTTTATGATTTATCATGTCTGTTGGTTTCTAATAAAAACAAATAAAATAAACAAAATCCCAGATTTTGTTCATTTAGTTTTTAAAATCACATATGACAAAATGTCACGGGAAAATAGGTGTCAATGTCAAGGAAACAGACAGTAACCCGATTTGGTTGGGTTAGGTTAGGTTAGACAGTAACCCAACCAAATCGCGCTAGAAAACTGTCGTCAAAAATTGTTTGCTTTGTCGCAACCTGTGGTCGTATCGTATATCATCGTATGTTACACGGCTCTCAGAAATGAATGACAGTTGGGTCACGCATACTAACCTTATGCCTTGTCCACACGCTTCCCGTTTGCCGCAAGCCGCGAGCCTCTACAATGGACAAACAAACCTCGTTGTCCACAATCATGCGAAGGCGTTAGTATGTGTCGTGACAAGCAAGCGTAACAGACATGCACCTCATGTCATCTTTTAAAATTATTTCCTAAAATTTAATGGAACTGTCTGTCTGTCCGCGGCCTAGTTCAAAGACGATTAGTTCTAGAAAGCTGAAATTTGGCATAGACGTAATAATCATATGTACATATTAATCACGCCGACAAAACGGGAATTAAATTTCCCCCCCCTCGTGCCCTTTTCGTGGCTAAACGGTTGATTGTATAAAAGTGAAAAACGTGAGGGTTCAGGGTAGTAGCACAGATAATGAACTTAAAAGGAAAACTATCACGGCTAAGAAGGCTTTACAAGTTAATGAGTAGGTACAATTTAGGGACCAATTAACAAAAGGAAAACTTCGTACAAAATCCATAGAAAATTACAATTAAATTAAATTGTTAGTTATGTAAAGCAGATGAAAACCCCCTTTCTATGGAACCCGACACTGCGCGTGGCCCACAAGCACTTGGCCAGTTTTTTTATTTATCGATACTAAACGGCGCACAAACATTGCAAACCGTTGCCAGCGTTTGCCAAAAGCTTCCTTTGACTTTTGCCCAAAATACCGACACAGTTCGGTTCGGCGGCGGCAAGTGCTCACAAGCGACAAGCCAAGACAAACGTCCTATCCACACGCTTGAATTTGTCATTGCTTGTGGGGACGCGGCAAGCGTGTGGACGCGGCATTATAGGTAATACGCAAACACGGGACAACCAATATGTCGTTCCTCCTCTCTCATGCAATTGCATGTACCACAGTCGACAGGTCCACAGTCACTGCTTGAACTGCTTCATGCTCCATTGCTAAATATTCATTCTACGATTACGTACAAATAAAATCAACAACGAATAAATCGTAGTGGAAATAAAACTTACTCACGTGTATTTCAATTCCACTTTCGCATAAAGCTAATTCCTTCGGATGTTTACGTTTTAGATGGTCTTTGAGATTGGTCGTGTTATTGTGGTACAGACTAATATGACTACACAACTTGCATTTTGTTTTCACTGAATTATTTTCTCTAAGTTTGTCATAGAATTCCCAAACTATCGACTTTTTGGGCATTTTGGAACAGAGGCGAGATTATCACGGAATAATTTCAAGCCCGCGGTGCTCGCAACCTTGACCGACAATCGACAGAACTTAACTAAAAATTCGAATGAAGAATCGAACGAATGAAACGACCGAATGAATAATTTATCCACGCTACACGTAAAGCCACACGTCAGGCCGCGCGTAGTGTTGCCAGATCGAGAAAGAGATGCTAAGATTTGGTAAAGGTATTTTTTTACTTTTATTAATGATAGTTTCTAACTCTACGATAAAGGTGTATTGCTCCTATATTAGACGATTGGAATACTGTCAAATTCCATAGGTACGGATTGTTATCACAAACATCAGGATTCCGACAGGATTTGATGCGCATAATTAGGCCCTAGAAAACTAGAAACCTAAATTACTGGAATTCTGGAGGCGAGAAGTTTGCATGAGAAAAAAAAATATAAACTAACATACCTACCAATTTTGACCAAAGAATATTTTTAAAGTATTTTTCCACCGATTCCGTTTGTGCTTTGGCACTTGCCACAAGCAATGTGTCGTTCGAGCTCGATGTTTATAATTTTGGTTTTGGTGTTGCCAGACACATTCTTTTAAGTGCATTTCCAATAGTTTTTATTTCTCGGAAAAACTTTTCATCCATTGTAAATTCTTTCAATGGACGTATACGGGCTGATTAGCCCATATCTGTTCACTGCTGGACATAAGCTTCTCCCGAGGCACGCCACTTCTTTCTGTCCTCGGCCATCCTCATCCAGCCACTGTACAATGGTTATTCGATTGTTATTCGGGGACCCGAATGAATCGATTGTAACAGCAAGGCTCCATCGACTTCGGTCAATGCCTTGTGTAGAGTGAATGACCGACTTTTCAGATGACTACAACTTGTCTACCTTAGAAGTAATTCTACGTCTGATCTGTCTACAAATAAATAGTAGTTTTATATAATCAAAAGCATAAAAACTGTTTCGGTAAACATAAACAAATTATATAAAACAAGGTCGCAAAAACTTTTTGAGTTAAGTCGTTATAAAGGACAGCTGATATTCATTTAGCTATTTCGATGTTGTTAATCCCTCTCCCTTTTCGGGAAGTTAAGGGGTTTTGGTACACTCTGTATAGTAAGGAAAATGGGTGCCGGATTTAAGTTCTTCAGAACCGATCTGTTGTGTACCTATATTATGCTACTTATGTGCTTATTTTGTTTCTGTGATGTATCTTGTTGGTATAATAAATGTCTTTCTTCTTCTTAATAGTGATGAAAATTGTGAATCGTTGAAAAAATATATTTTTATTGCTATTATGGAGAACTAAAGGAGAGTCTTTCCTCAGTGGGACACAATCGAGGATACTCAAAAAAATGCCAGTATTTTCAGACTATCATTAAAAGTTTAATTGAAAATATTTTCTACCTACCTTTTTTATTAACATAGGTACCTATGTCAAAAAACGGTAAGACTTGGTATAAAGATAAATAGTTTCCAGTTGTCCTCACCTATCCATCAATACTTTGTTTTTGCGCACAACTGAGGAACCCGCGCCTGTGCAGTACCAACCCAACTAACTAGCGCCACCAAAGTAGCGATGGGCGACTCGAGTCAATTTACTCGAGTTACTCGGGTTGGGCTGCCAGCGAGTAAACTCGAGTTGGAAATTCCGTCAACCGAGTTGACTCGGCGGGTGTGCGCGAGCGAGCTGACTCGCGAGTGTGGCTGAGTGAGTCAGTACTATGCGACCGGGCTGTGTGTCAGAGTGAGAACGGTACAACATGCAACTCGAGCTACAGTATCAACGTGGCTGTGGATACATAAAGGATGAAACAAACCAATGCGGTGGCGGTCCTTACATTATCCATTAACTGCAGAACTACGATTTTTATGGACGGCCACCGCCACCGCGTTGGTGTGTCAGGTCCCACCGACTCGCGCAACTTGACGGCGGTGTGCGCGCTGAGACAACGCTGACTCGAGTTGCTGTTCGAGTCAGGCCTTATTTAAACTCGAGCTACTCGAGTTGAAGACACATGTAGTGCACACGTATGTAACGCAACTCTTCAAGAATTTATTATAGAGACGCACCGTTAACTTCATGGAGAAGCGTATACGTCGTAAAAATACATAGGTTTCCTCAACAATGTTTTCCTAACTCAGAAAATACAATTATTACAATATGTACCTTGAGTGAAGATATAATTATACCGCGATTTAGGAATTAGTCAACGCCATCTAGTGGTCGTAGAATATTTCAAAGGGACATGCAGTTTTACTCTCTTACTGAGCGTTGTTTTCTTGCAAACGTAAATGGATTTTATTCTGGTTCATAATTAAAATAACAAGCATATTATTTATCGTACACTGGACAAAAAAAAAACAAAACAAATTAAGCCTTACAAGCTAAATAATAGTTTTGCTAATACAGAACACCTTACGAATAAAAAAAAACACAGAAGTATTTCTTCCTACAAAATTCACTCACATCAAAATGGCCCCTGTCCTCTCGATTAGTCTGTACCAATTAAATGAGCGCAAGATGCTGCAGCAGAGTAAATCACTCTGTGATTGGTTCTTTCTGTGAGCCATGCGTGACGTAATTAATACAAAATCCTTTTACTTTTTATTTATTTGAAAAAAAGGTCAAAACTGTTGTCGCGCCATGTACCCCTTTGTTGTTGAATTTGCTGCCTGCTGTTTTTTCCCTAGACAGACAGTGGAATAATTGACATTTTAGTTGCAGTCCCCCGTAATGCAACGAAGTAGCGTGCATACATTAAAGGATGACGTGCTGTCTACTGTACATTACGGTAACAAAAATTTAAAAGTTGACTTGCTGTCGACTGTACCAACCTTGTGGCAATATAAACTCATTCAATTCCGATTCCGCTCAACTTACCCTACATTGCGTCCCAATATAACGCGCACCGCCCGCCCCTGTTACTATTGCGATATGAATCCTAAGCGACTCCAATGGTCCAACTGTGAAATTAGTATGGAATTTGACAGTTAGACGATTGGAATCGCCCAGTATTTGGTGCGCATAATTAAGATCCTGGTAACTTCTTCTACAATTGACAGCACGTCAACCTTTACACACGTGCCACACGTGTCATGGATTAAATAGGTATTTTTTTGATATATTTGATCCATGACTCTTTATCACCGTCAGAAAATTCATAAAAAATGTAGTTGGAAAAACAATATTTTAATGTCGTCACTGTTACATGCTATGGAGGTAAGAGACCCCCTACACTAGCGTTTTTCGAGCGTCGTCGTCGTGCCAGCGGCGTCCGCAGCAGCGTCGACGCAACGTCGAAATGTGAAGATGGATTCCAACGAAGAAACATTTGTTTACAGAAACGTGGGTTTACCACGTTCGGTAGACGGGCAGCGCCGGGGTCGCGTCGATGTTGCGTCGACGCTGTGCGGACGCCGCCGGCACGACGACGACGACGCTCAAGTGTGGGGGGTCTCTAAGTGCTCCCTGTTTCATTGATCTTGTCACATCTGTTTTTTTAATCTATGAAAGTACCGGCACGTCTGTGAGTTACGCACACACTCACAGACTGAGTAAGGCCCGGACACCACCAAAGCGGAGACGAGACGAGAGGAGACAAGCTGTGTTTTAAACAACCAATAGAAATTCGTTATTCACACGTCTCCGCTCAGCTTCAGTGGATACCGCCGAGCGGAGATGCATCATAAATACGAGTATAATACAAATGTATGGCGCGATCGAGCTAGCGGAGATGTGAGCTGTCTCCATGTATGGTATGGTACTCCAAATGGCGTCATCTCCATAATCGATGTATTCTTTTGCTTAGGTGGTATAGAGCTATCAATTCTGCTTCTTCAGATTCTATTTCTTCTTCTTCTTCTTGAAGTAAAGGAAGATACTGTTTTAGTAATAGTGACATGGAGACCTCTAGCTTTCGTGTCAGATCGAACTAAACTGCAATCTTAACAAACATCGCACACATCTCCGCTACAGTCGAGTCAGTACTCATCTCCGCTCAGCTTTGGTGGATACACCGTTGTTGAAAAACATATCTTCTCGTCTTCGCTTTGGTGGAGTCCGGGCATAAAGATACTACCATAGACCAAATTCTTTTGGCCTTTAATACTAAACTCCTACAGCTCCGTAGCTCCGCTTTTCACTTCGCAGTGAAAATCATCACTTTGGAAATCTACTACATAATGACCAAAGTCAGATTCCTTTCAGATCCCTGTCGTTGGTTTCTTTAATGATTGTAAAATTAATGTTTGAGGAAAAAACTGGTAGGTTTATTTTGTAAGAAAGCAACACAATGTTTTTTCTTTGTTTAGAAATGTCAGTATTTACATATGCATAGGTAATAAAACTTTTTTTTTTTAGATAACGCTTCATCATCATCATTAGCCATTTGACGCCCACTGCAGTACATAGGCCTCCTTCATGGTTTTCATAACCATGAGGGGTTTTGCCATAATCACCACGCTTGGCAGGCAGGTTGGCGATCGCAGGATGCGGTTGGAATCTCAGGAAGACGCTGCTGCCCGTCTCCTGGTAATTGATTTCCTTAGTCGCCTTCTACGAAATCCACGGAAGGAAATGGAGTGACGCTATTCTTAATCCGACGCCATACAAATAACACTTGTGCGCTCCAAAAAAAAAAAAAAATTAGGAGCTATCAAGAATCTAGTTTACTCGATCCGTTGTGTCATCCGCCATCTCGATTTTAAGGGTTAATATTGTTTATTGAATAGCTCGTTTATTTTCAGTTTCACACGAAAAACGGTAATTGTTGGAAACAAAGTTATTTACACACATTGACACATCTTTTCCTTTACCGTAAGCGTGCGGTTCAAAAATATGAACCCTACAAAAAAAATAAAGTCATTTTTAAAGGCATATTTCATCATCAAATTTTAAAGGCATACTTCAAGCGAAGCGAAGCGAAGTTTTGTGGAGTCGTTGTGAAAAAATCAATTCACAAAAAAAATCATGTTTTTTTAAAAAATAAAAACAAACTTCTATACACTACAAACAGCTTTCGGTAAACATAGTTGTGTGGAGTTGTCGTGATATTCACAAAAAATCATGATGTTTTTAAAAATAAAAACAAAGTTCAAAATACTACAGCACTAAAAACAGAAAAATAATTTCAACTAATATGTCCTTTAAATTCGATGTAGGTATTATAGAAATTTATTTTGGAGTCGGTGCCTAAAATGTATGTATGTGCTGATCTCCTTCTGATACGGAGTGTTTGTAACTTGGCAGGCTATAGTTTCGCTATACCTACATCGCTATCTTGTTTTTTCACTTTGTATAATTTTTAATTGTTATTTACATTTTTATATTCTTTTTGTTGCACTAACCCGTGCTGAGGACAATTTAAAACATTTATAACAAAACCTATTTAGAGGCTCGAAATTTCATGGATGCTTGCACTTGCCCATTAGCTCAGTTGGGAGAGCGCTGGCACGGTGAGCCAGAGGTCGCGGTTTCAAGTCCCGGCATGGGTGGAATTTTTAGCCTTTAAATAGGTTTTGTTATAATGTTTAAAAATAAAATTGTATGTCGATCTTAGATCGCTACGTCATCTCATAGATTTAAGATATACCTTCTTAATAAATTTTATTTTCAAGTCTTTGATTTTCATCTTGTTTACTTATAACTACTTATTACTTATTTAATGATACGCATTCATGGCTTTTATGCCTTTGAGGTTAGAATCCATACTAAAAAAGTTAGATATTTTATGTCCGTAAATTTTCAATTTTAACACTGGGGGACGTGGGACGTCTTTACCGCGCCGCGTCATTTCTGTGATCTCTGACCAAAGGCCGGAGACATCGAAGCATCGTCGCGCCCGCGCCCCATCCTCTCTGTGTGGGATTTGATTTGAATTTGATTAATGGCGCGTCTTTTCTGCGCCACCGCCCCACGTCCCATCTGTGTGTCCCGCGCCTATCTACCTACCTCGCAAGATGGCGGCGGTCTGAAGTAGCAGGTGCGTAGATACTTCGCCGGAGTAGTAGGTAGGTACTGAACTCGACCGGTGTGAAGTTAGCTGACAAACTTAGCTGACAAACATAGCTGACACTATTACAAGACCAAATAAAATGGTCGTTTTTAAAAAAGGCTTTCATAAGCCAGTAGGTACGACAAAATGCCTATGGCAATAATAAATTTATAATGGTATTAAACGGTCAAGACCGAAGACCAAATGTTATATTTAGAATTAAGAAATACTGTCCCATCAAAAAATATTCTGAGATAAGCTCCTCACAACTAAGCTAATTTGGGGAACATTCTGACCGTAAGTAATTGTGACAATAAAAGATGTTAAAACATATCTTAATTATGGCTCAATACCGTGGCATAGCAGTGAAAACGTGAAGAAATAAAAAATATTCGCAAAATTTTCAGTATACGCGTTTATGTTTCTTATTGGGATACTAAAAAAATTAGAATTTCTAGAAGGCTGGATCTTAGTTACTACGGTTCCTTAGATACTAAGGAAACTGTTAAGGTATAAATAGAAGCATCAAACCCTTCAGTTTTTGTGATAAAGTGGAGCAGACAAATAATTTGTGAGAAAAATCTCTCCGGAGTTGCGCCCTCGACGACATACCGCAGAAAACAGAATTTCTACCACTTTAGAAATACAAAATTATGATTGCATAGACTCTAAAGTATTTTAAATAAATCAATTTATACCTTCAGACCATTCAGTTTCTCTGAAATCGGGCGATAGACAAAAATAATGGAGAAAATTTCAAAAAGCCCTTTATGATTTTCTTGGGATATACCAAAATAACGAATTTCTAACAGGCTGGATTTATGTTATTTTGGTTTCATAGATACTACTTAAACTACTTATTTATAAAAAGAGACATGAAACCATTCAGTTTTTGTGATAAAGCGGAGCTGACAAATAATTTGTGGGAAAAATCTCTCCAGAGTTTCTTTCTGGGCGACGTATTGCAGCAAAACGAATTTCTACCACTTTAGAAATGCAAAATTATGATTGCAGAGACTCTAAAGTATTTTAAATAAATCAATTTATACCTTCAGACCATTCAGTTTTTCTGAAATCGGGCGATAGACAAAAATAATGGAGAATATTTAAAATAACCTTTGTGTTTTTCTTGAGATGTACAAAAAAAACGAATTTCTACAAGGCTGGATTTATGTTATTTTGGTTTCATAGATACTACTTAAACTACTTATTTATAAATTGAGACATGAAACCATTCAGTTTTTGTGATAAAGCGGAGCTGAAAAATAATTTGTGAGAAAAATCTCTCCAGAGATTCTTTCTGGGCGACGTATTGCAGCAAAACGAATTTCACTCCGCTTTGTCACAAAAACTGAATGGTTTCGTGTCTCAATTTATAGTTAAGTAGTTTAAGTAGTATCTAAGGAACCGAAATAACATAAATCCAGCCTGGTAGAAATTCGTTTTTTTTTTATATCTCAAGAAAAACACAAAGATTATTTTAAATTTTCTCCATTATTTTTGTCTATCGCCCGATTTCAGAAAAACTGAATGGTCTGAAGGTATAAATTGATTTATTTAAAATACTTTAGAGTCTATGCAATCATAATTTTGCATTGCTAAAGTGTTAGAAATTCGTTTTGCTGCAATACGTCGCCCAGAAAGAAACTCTGGAGAGATTTTTCCCACAAATTATTTGTCAGCTCCGCTTTGTCACAAAAACTGAATGGTTTCATGTCTCAATTTATTAAGTAGTACTAAGGAACCGAAATAACATAAATCCAGCCTGGTAGAAATTCGTTTTTTTTGTATATCTCAAGAAAAACACAAAGGTTATTTTAAATTTTCTCCATTATTTTTGTCTATCGCCCGATACACATTTACACCATAAAGGACATAGATACCAACTCAAAAATAAATAAACAAATAATTACACACAGAATAAATTTTGGGTTTTTTTTCTTCATTTTTGACATACAGTAGCTAGGTAGGTAACTGTTTTTTTGAGACCTGAATCATACTATGAGACAAGGTTCATAGTTTCCGCCCGATTTGTGTAATGTAAAATATTTTTAATACCACGTAATTAAAATTACTTGTCGACAGGTCATAAGAAAAGTATTATACTCCATTCAAGTCAAGTAAAAAAAAATTATTCAAAGTAACACAGAAACTGCGACTTATTGAACGTTACAAGTAAAACTAGCTGTCCGTTTCAAAATCTTGATCATTTGGAGAAAAAACGGACAAAAACACTCCAAATTTAGTCATTTCAAAAATATTCCTTAATTTAAAAGAGTTTACATGTCATATCTTCTAAAAACTGGTACTAGGATGCATTGAAGTGGCTTAAATTCCACACATCTTTATCATCTAAATAATCCTTAATGCTGTAGTAGCCATTTTGGCGCAAAGCGCGCATCGGGCCGGGCCGCACAGATATCGTTGTTTGACTGCCACCGATTTAACGCTTTCAGACTATCACTACGAAAACAGAGCCCGTGGGTTCACTGGAGGCGGCCGTAACTACTTCGTGAAAATGACGTCAGTCTTGCTATATTCCCATGCTGATGATGTCCTTGTATGGTTACCATAGCATAGGGTATCCTAGTTTGAGACCAGAACAAGTGATTGTGTTGTGTGGAATTATTTATTATATTTTCATTATCCTCGCATAATACTCTTCGTATCGTGAAATTGGTTTTGAATTTTTCTTCTTCCATTCCTAGAATGAAATATTTTCAGTTTTTTTTTGTGGCACCCTTTTGTTGGCGTCTACAGCAAAGATTATAATATACTCGAGAACACTCAAGAGAAACCTATAATTGGCCATATGATAAACACTGTATGTTTTGTAAGTGCGCTATGTATCGCTGTTGGTTTTTTCAGTAAATATAAATAAATAAATAAATTACCTGCTTTGCTCGGTAAACTGGATGCTGGGCCATATCACAATGTTTTGGTCCATAGCAACAAATCAGCTGAATTAATCTTCTTAATTTGTGAAGAATAATGAAAAAAAAACTACTCCTTGTATTGTCGGGAATCGCTTTAAGTCAAACAGTGCCTATATAGTTAAGCGTCAAACTTGAAAATAAAAAACCTGTTTTTTTTATTTCCCTCTGCAATGCCTCCTTTGTTTCACTTCAAGACGCGTGACAAGTGAAGTCGCGCGTTGTCATGCCACAGGCACTAGAAGGAGGTATTCCTTGGCGGAAGCCTACGTTCAGCAATGGGCAAACGTGTACTGATGGACTGGATTGGACGTTTGAATATTTCTCTTCTCTTATCATTCCAAAATTTAAAAAAAAATATACTGGTGATGGGAAGTTCGACCTATTTTCTGAAAGGAGTGACAGTACTGATAAAGCATTTAAGTATTAGGGGTTAAAGTATGAAATTGCCGTTTTTTTGCAATAGGTTCTTTGAATTGACATAGAATCTTCATGGTTTGAGGTTTTCGAATGAAACTTTTTTCAAATGGTTTCTATGATGTTCTTTTTTTAAAAAATGTGAAACATTTGAATATCGACTTTCAATTGTTTTTGTTATTCAATTTAGACAAGAAAGATGGATACTGCGAAAATTCGAGTGATTATGAGGCACCCATTTTTCGTATTTTTTTATTTTATTGATTTGACGCAAGTGAGTCAATATTGTGGGTAAGGTAACGTTAAACCATGCCGCTAATTCCTGGGTAGTTTGACTAGGGTCGGCTTCCACTATCTCTCTTAATTCATCGTTATTCACCTGTGTGGGCGGTCTTCCTCGTAGCTCGTTCTTTAAGTCGAAATTTCCATCACGAAAGCGTTTAAACCAAAATCGCACGGTGCGTTCATTAATAGACCCCTCTCCAAACGCAGCATTGATATTGCGGGCTGTTTCTGCCGCGTTAGTTCCGCGTCGGAACTCGTATTCAAAAATTACTCGAATTTTCGCAGTACCTATCCATCTTTCTTGTCTAAATTGAATAACAAAAACAATTGAAAGTCGATATTCAAATGTTTCACATTTTTTTAAAAAAAGAACATCATAGAAACCATTTGAAAAAAGTTTCATTCGAAAACCTCAAACCATGAAGATTCTATGTCAATTCAAAGAACCTATTGCAATAAAACGGCAATTTCATACTTTAACCCCTATTATTATTACTAGGTTAGCTCATAAAACAAGGAAGGTTGATTCGTAATTTATTCGCTAAGTTTCTTTACTTCTATTGTTAGCCTTCGACTTCAAAGAATTTTGATTTATTTTTTTCAAATCTCCTGACTTTAAATAGTACATTACATAACTAGGGCCGTAAAATAAAGAAAGGCCGATATCGCAGATAAGCGTAAGCAAGAAGGAACGTTCGGGACACACATTATATTTATTAAGTACTTACTTGCAAAGGGTTGTGGCGTACACCAGGGAGAGGCTCGCCGTCGTCTCTCCCAAGTATGTTGTACAGACGCTCCTGAAGGGGAGTCAAATTGTTTTTTTTTGCCGGGCCACCTCCTGTAACAAATATCCATACCATGGTGAAGAAGCTTGGTGGCCTGCTTATGTTACAGTTCTTTAACTTTAAGACTGAAAAATATTTTATTTTACGGAACCCTGTATCAAAATATCAAATGCAAGATTTTGCTACTCCTCAAGCTTTGTGTTTCTGAGCGAGGATACCGCCCCGCCACCTCTCACATCACATTAATCCAAAATAATATTTGAAGCTGGGGAATTATTTAACAATAATAATATTGCAATTCCATGACAAATGTGATAAGTGGGAACCTAGTAAATTTTCCACAGTACCCTTGTTGGTTTACTAATGTATTGCCAAAAATCGTTTCCCAAAGTATTACTTCCCAAACTATTTTCCGCAAATTATCACTTGGCAAAAAAACATTTCTCAAAACAACTTAAAGCAAATAAACAGTTAGCAAAAGTTATTATGGCAAGTTATTGTTTACCAAATAAATACTTGGTCAATATTTGCTTGGCTTGGAAATTAACCTACACTAATAATTTCGGTTAGTTTTCGGTCTTACATGTTCAACCTAACACGCTCCTACGCGCTCCGCTACGCTACGCGCTTCGTCGCACCTATATTTTTAGCATAATAAACGTTTGTCTTAATAAAACTTGACGCAGTAAAATTATGCGAAATGATAATTTGACCAAATGAATAAAATGCGAAATGAAAACTTGCTAGTTTCATTTGGGAAATGAAACTGATGCCATAAGTTTATTGGGAAGTAAAATTTGGCGAAAAATACTTTGGCTAAACGGCGGTATCCCACCCTGGTTATTTAGCAGGCGCACCTTTATAAATTACATAAACATTTTAAAGTTATTATTACCTGTTGCAGAGAACTCCCCCTTCTGGGCTCGGATTTTTTTTAAAAGCTTGGACTTATACTCATTGTAGAACTGAAACAAAATATAATGTAGGTAGTTAGGTACCTAAGTATTACTTTCGATTTCAATGGATTATCACAGGCTTTTTGTTAGTTATTGTCTTCAATCTTTATGAGAAAAAACTTCACGAAGTATTTTGTGCTCACCATACGCCAACCCTCGGGCTCTTTCCGGACGCAATCTGGCGAGATGCTGTTGAGCACATCGGCTCCTTCCCGCCACATGCGCTTAGCGAGACTGCGCCCCTCTGTTGAGCGATTGAAACGCCCAAGAGCCAGCTCTGGCTTGTTTTCTAAAAACCCAATAAGGGCTTCGAGCTGCTCAGCGCTCACCATCTGTAAATATTAGTATTGTGATTGAACTAAACATATGGAGAACAAGAAAACCGATGATTTCGATGCTTCAACACCAATCTCATCTAACAATCCCAAAAAATCAATAATAGGTACATACCTTGTGGATGAAATAATAATGAAAGTTTCTTTGTCTAATGGCAATCAGCCGGTGATTCTAATTTTCTAAAACAATTAACTTTGAACAGAAACTTTTTTGACTGTCAAGACAACTGACAGCTAATTTTTTTTTCTTGCCATAGTAGCATAGTTTTATTACATACAGCCATAATTTTGACTTAAACCAATAAATAAATAAAGATTTTAAGCTTTTTTAGAAACGAAACTAATGTTAACGTTCTTTTCAGTTTAATTCACAGAAATTCCATATAAAAAAGCAAGAAAACCACTGTTTTTTGATCGAGACTAATCGAATCGCGGTCGAAAAAATCGATGCCGATTCGAGAGTCCTTTCAAAAATGCCGCACTAGCTGTCAATCCCTTTTACTTGATGGTAGCTACTGACCTACCATTGGCGCACTTGTAAAGGTACTGATACACATGCTAATTACTAGCACGAAAGCATGCTACTATTGAGCAAATGCTACCTATTAGCATGTGTGTCTACGACGTGCTCATAATTAGCATGCTTTTTAGTAGCATACTCAAAGATAGCACGCCCTGCTATTTTTGAGCGTGCTACCTGAGGCGGGGGTAGAGAGGGGAATGGTAATAGCAAGTGTGAACACGTTTGCTAATAAGCACGCTAGTATTGCTTAGTAAAAAGTCAAATTGATGTGGAAGCATACGCAAATGATTTTTATAACCCGCAATATCTTCTTCTCGCATTTCTCTTATCAAACGTACACTAGCTCCAAGGTCTTGTCTCCTGGTCAACCAATCACGAACCCAAATCTTCCTGCTTTTTTTTCTTCTTTCTATTTCTCAAAACGTTGGTGATGCTTTGTATCGCCACCAAAAGAATTATTTTATTGAGCTCTAGGCGGAAAGCTACGTCGTCCATCGTTCGTGGCAAAGAGCACGCTACTAAATGGCATGTGTATTCGGAGTATTTGCTTTGAGCATGCTTATTCGTGAGTATGCTCAAAATTAGCATGCTTATTTGTACCAAATGTGAACAGTGCATAAGCACGCTCAAACCAAGCATGCTCATAAGCACACTTTTAAGCATGCTATTATAGAGCATGTGTATCAGTACCATGATATTGAATTTCTATACGACCTAAACGTGACGAGACTAGCTCAGATTCCGCCAGTAGCCTACCAGTGAGATTTGAATTGTAATAGTAGGTCGTGGCTAACTGCAAAATGCGACTTGAGCCCCTGGTGTGGCATAAATTCCGTTTTTCTCTCGCTACGATTTATTTTTCTTACCTCTGCGCTCTTAAAAAGTTCTGTTAGGAAAACGAGTGAAATTTTGGTAAGAGGTCAAAAACTCATTAATTTGGACCACCGCTTTATGCAGCATAATTTTTAAGGAATAGGTAAAATTTCATGTACTACTATGTATTACTGTGCAAAATACATACGTATTGACTGGAACTATCTTGCTCTTTAGGGTCCATCTGCACCTGCACCTGAAAGAAACGTATAGTTCTCTAAGTAACATTCTCGCCTAAATGCTTCGTTAGTCTAGCGGCAGGTAAAGTCCGCACAGACCTTTTTGGCGGTAACGTGAACATAGTCACAGATCGTTTGCACATTGACGTAGTGTGATGCGTAGTAAATTACTATTAGTCAATTACTCACACATACACTGTAAAGACAGTAAGCGATGTGCAAACGATCTGTTACTATGTTCACGTTACCGCCAAAAAGATTTGTGTGGACTGTACCGCTATACGCTAGCACCAATACAGAATCGCGGGCTTGATTCGCGCTGGGGCCACAGTTGTGCAAATCCATTTAGCGGTGTTGTTCATCGTGTGCATACACACGATTCCTCTAAAACACTCCTGACATGCAGTTCAAATACTCTGTCGTAACGGGAAAGACCAACTTAAACTGCTTTTGAGGAGTGTTTTAGAGGAATCGTATATTTTTTTAAACAACACCGTTATCTACTATTTCATATCCACTCTTTTTGCAATGTTTTAATTTGTGTAGTTATTTAAAAAAAGTTGTTTATTTTAAGAAAAAAAAAAACATATTCTAACTCTGCAAGTTAAATCTTCCGTATGAGATTATTCCAGTTTGTTTTATTATAAAGTGATTGCTTGCAATAGAATTAAACAGCCGCAGTAGTCAGGTTGGATTCAAGGTATGTGGCACTTCCATGTGCTAACTCGTTATTTACTCTTTTAAAATAACTTCCACACAGCACAATCACACTACAAATAAAGAGCACATCGTTCGGCAGTCTTAAGGGGGTCCAGGGAGTAACACTAGCGCCCCACCGAGGAAAAAAATCATATGTTTTTTTACAGATCAAATTTGCAAAAACTGTCAGTACAATTTCTCAATCATGTTAATAGAGATTTTCAGAACCCATGGCCATGAATCTAAGGCAAAAAACCTAGGACTAGATAGCATTAACGCCAGAAACGGCCGTTTTTGGCATAAATGCTATCTAGGACCAGGTTCGTGATCCTAGATTCTTTGTCGTGGGTCCTAAAAATCACTGTTAACATGATTGAGAGATTGTACTGACACTTTTTGCAAAGGAGAATGATCAAAACCAGTCTATGTTGCGCTTTAAGCATTTTTACCTCAAAAATTTTCTTTTGAAAAATGATTTCATGGCTCTATTTGATAAATTAAAAGAATCAGGGGTTTAAAAGTAATAATTAAAAAATATCTGTATTGATTGTATAACTAAAAAACGTCAGTCAGTCAATACAGATTACAAACACAGATTAGATTACATTATTGCAAAAATCGCAAATCGTGGACATAAATGCGAAAGAAAGTGCAAACTGCAAACGGGGAGTTTTTGGCGGGAATTCAAACGAGCGGTTTTATTACGCTTTTATTTTTACAAATTCATTCGAGTGGATTTTATACAGTTTAATTAGTGTAGTTTATTGTTAAAATGACCATGTGTATGAAAAATCCAACCAGCCCTTCTGGAAATCGTTGGGGGAGGCTTTTGTCCAGCAGTGGACGTCCAATGGCTGAAATGATGATGATTAAGATGATGTATGAACAATATGTGGAATAAACAACTAAAATAAACCGCCATTGTGAGCTTAGGATAGTCTTGTCTCAAGGGCTCAAAATTGAGATTTCTCGAAACTCCCATCTAATATTTTCATAATATTTTTCCTGCATAATCCAGAGCTAATTTCTTATAGTTTACCGTTGGTTTCATCAACGCGCAAGAAGACGCAAAAATAGACTAACTCCTATAGTAAATTGATCATTCTCCTTTGATCTGTAAAAAAACATATGATTTTTTTCCTCAGTGGCGCTAGTGTTACTCCCTGGAGCCGAGTGGAGCCTAGGAAGACAGGACTCGTAACATAGCTGAGAAGAATGCGACAAAATCACCTATACTTACCAGCAAAAGGGGTTTCCTTCACAAAAATCTATTAGCTGTTCCATACCACTGTTCTGGATTTGGTGCGCATGCGCATAGGTACTAGGTATGTTTCAGGTTCTAAATTACGCGTACCAAATCGTTATCGATTGTAATCGTGTAACTGTCAAAATCCATAGTAATTGTTATCGCATACGGCAGGATTAAGGATTGGGCCTAATTATGCACACCAAATCCTGGGCGATTCCAATCGTCTAACTGTCAAATTCCACACTAATTTGACAGTTAGTCGATTGGAATCGCTCAGGATTTGGTGCGCGTAATACATTGGCAGATCAGCAGCAAGTCGGGGAGAAATTCGTAATTCTCTTCAGACCATTTGGTAATTTTCTGCTGATCAGTGTCGAATTTTTTGCTCATCACATATAATTTTTAGGTTAGAATATTTAGTTGGTTCTACATTCGCTTCGAAAATAAATAATTAAATTAAAATAAAATTATTTTTTAAGGGGGCTCCCATACAACAAACGTGATTTTTAACCGTGTTTTCTCGATCTTTGTCTAATGTTGTATAGATAAAGGTACGGAATCCTTCGTGCGCGAGTCCGAATCGCGCTTGGCCGGCTTTACCGATCAACGTGAATGTTTCCATGATAATAAACGATATCCGCAAAAAAATACGGTTACCTACCTTTTTTATTATTATTCAATCAGCAGTCTTAAGGAGCAACTGGTAGTCCGTAGAAAACACAAAATGGAGAAACAAAATATACAAATCGATCAACAGAAAATTCAAAATTGATCATCAATTAATTTTCTATGCTTGCTTTATTTGACTGCCTCGTTGGACTAGCAGTTAAGGCGCTTAACTACCAAGACAGAGGTAGTGGGTTCGATTGCCACTGGGGGCTGACGTACATTTGTACAAATGACCTCAGTCTGGGTGTATTTCCGTGTTTGTGATGTCCTTGCCTGGTTACCATAGCACATGGTATCCTACTTTAGGACCAGGTCAAGTGATGTTACTTTACTAGCTGTCCCGGCGAACTTCGTACCGCCACAGAATCCGTCTATACGATTCTTGCACAACGCCATCTATTTTTAAACACAACGTCCGCTCGCACAACGCCATCTATTTTTAAACACAACGTTCGCTCGCACGCCATCTATTTTAAACTTGAAAGAAATATTATCCCACGGGAACGCATTACCGGGATATCAAGTAGGTATGCTATATCTCAATTCAGGTCTTTGTCTATCTGTACGCCAAGTATCATGTAAACCGTTCAGCCGCTATTGCGTGATTGAGTAAGAAACATCCAAACGTCTTCACAAACTTTTACATTTATAATATTAGTAGAGTTATTTTGTTTGTGATATCGTTGTTTCTGGTTCCCACGACACAGGGTATCCCAGTGTGGGGCCAGAAGCAATGTATGTGCCTGTATGTAAATGTTTATGTTTTATTCACCGACCATTGTGATAATTTATTTGTTTCGTTTAATGTTTTATAGCACAATGACCTTCAAACCAGCTAATCTATTAATTGTGAAACTGAAACTAACAGCTTTGACGTTCATTAACCTCTTCAGTCCTGTGGCCTAATTACGCTCATCAAATCCTGAGCGATTCCAATCGTGTAACTGTCAAATTCCATACTAATTTGACAGTTAAACGATTGGAATCGCTCTGGATTTGGTGAGCGTAATATAGGGGCTGATCTTGAAAATAACAATGGTTTTCAATTGTTATTTTCAAGGCTGGACTGACCAGGTTATGTAAACATTTAGTTTTTATAGTGAATGAAAATTTTTGACTTTCACATTGACTTTGACTTTAATACTTACGTGCAAATCATAGCCAAGACCTCCAAAGGGCACCACACTTCTGCTCAACATACTATACAATCGCTCCTGAAGTGGTGTTAGCAGTTTAAACGGTCCACTTCCTAAAAGGAAATGCAACATCTTATGACAAAATAAAATAAACATGTCAACATATCTGACTATGTATTGAAAAGTAAAGTAGGTAACAAGATAGGAGATTCAGCTGAGTAAAGGTCTTCGTCCTAGGTGGAGAGTAATTACCATTTTCATTTTTCTTAATCCTTTTGAAAAGCTTACTCTTGAACTCATTGTAGAACTGAAAGAAGATATTTAACTATTATTATTACAACGTACATGAACTCAGGTTTATATCCTGGAGTGGTGGTGGAGACCAAGGTTTGCCACCTGTCACAATCCTGACTAACCCTTTCACTCACTTCATCGCTACAAGAATGTACAAAACACAATAAACAGTATACATAATGTTTCTTCAGTGTTAATTCAATATCAAAATCATGCTTCATTTTTTTCCTAATTTTCATAAAATAAATAATACATAATGTAAGACATAATATTCTTACTAACAGCATATGTCACTATTTTTATTTTTACGGCCTTTGGCTGAAATATAAATCACTAGCTGACCTGGCAAATTTTGTTTTGACATATCAATTAGCCTACAACCTATTTTAAGACCAACCAAACATACCCAAAAAAAATTATAAAAATTAGTAAAGCCATTTCGGAGAAGTTCGATAACAAACACTGTGACACGAGATTTTAATACAAATTGGCTGCATTAATTTATAAAATCAAATTGAAAATTATTAACTTTTATTCAGTGGAAGTGGATAGGCACCACTTCCACTGAATAAAATTAGTATTATTATGGATACCCAAGAAATGTTTTCCGGTTTTTGCATTATTTAAACAACACAGTGCGGGCATGTACCTATGACTTTGTTTTCTAAGTAAAGTTATATACATTTGTGAAGTTATAGTAGCAATACCACACGCTAACGGTGAACGAAAATATCCATAACTCAGCGCATGAAATCGCCAATCCGCGGTGGGCACGCATAGTGATTCAGCCCATACTCTTTCCCTGAGAGAAGGCCTTTGCCCTACATTGGGACGTATATGTCCCTGGGCCACATTTCATAAAACTAAAAATCATAGTTGATTATGACAATTCCATGCACATTGGATAGGCGAATCTTCCTACTTGTTAGTCGACTTTGCAATGTTCATCGAAAAATCGTAATATGAATGGGGAACTTGCGTCTGACTTAGTTTTGAGTGACATTGCTTTTATACCATAGAAATCGTATAAAAACCTTGGAAAAAATTAAAAACAAAACAATAAAAATATTTTATTCAGGGTTTTTGGGGTCACAAAATATGCGAAACATAATGTTACTCTAATAACATAATATTTGTTAGATTTCGTTTTGTCACTGAATTCTGAAAGTTTTCTTGTAAGGGTGTACATACATAAAAACATTATTTTACGAGATAACTCAAATATTGATAAACACTTCATACATTATAGGCGTTACGTTAGGGAGTGACTTCATAGTCTAAGGTCGATTTGTATGGCGCGTTTTAGTAGCATGTGAGACTTTTCGACTGGTTATTTTATAAAAAGTATGTCGCAGAGGAAAAAAATACCACATTTATTGATATTTTAACGTGTCCTCTCCTATTCTATTGAAACATTTTTTGGTGCAAGTGCTCCATTGATGCTTATGACATCGTTCCCAGTGAAAAAGCCAGAAGAGGTATAGAGAAGATAATTAGAAGATAACATAAACTCACACCTGTCTCCCAGAGGGGTAGGCAGAGACCACTTGCTACGATCCTGACAATGCTGGTCTCGGGGCCCTTTTCGTTAATGTTTAAAACATTTTTTAGTGCTAGTTCTCCATTGCAGTTCTTTGAAAAAGGGCCTAGGATGTTTGTAACAGACATTTGGCACACACAGTTATAAACCACTTTTAGCAAGAACAGTCTGTAGAAGAAGATGGTATTCTTTTTCAATGGTGGGGCTAGAGAACCTCATAGAGTTCCTTAAATCAGAATTTTACAAATGGTTTACAATGATTATATTCTTTTTGTTGCACTAATCTGTGCTAAGGACAATTTTAAAAACCTATTTAGATGCTAAAAATTCCACCCATGCTGGGACTTGAACCCGCAACCTCTGGCTAACCATGCTAGCACTCTCCCAACTGAGCTACTGGGCAAGTGCAGGCATTGGCGAAATTTCGAACCTCTTTACAAACTTCTCTGTCTTACGTACAGGCAGGTTTACAATGCCTAACAGACAACTTGAATTAAGAGAACTAAACTAGCCCAGAGACTTCTAAGTGAGCTTCTAAGTCACCTAAGACAATCCTTGTATATGAAGTCAAAGTAATTGGTTCAAGTTATTTGTCCGGCTTATATCAATATTAGTTCCAATGCCTGTGCTTACCATGCGCCAGCCCTCAGGCTCTTTCTGGACACCCCCAGGGACGCCGTTTATTATATCGGCGCCCTGCAGCCACAGACGCCGGCACTCACTGCGTCCCTCAGTCGTGCGGTTGTACCGGCCGTGCACCAGATCCGGCTGGCTCTCCAAAAAGGATACCAGGGCCTCGATCTGCTCGGCTGAAACCATCTAAAATCGGACGTTTTAGATGAGCACAATTGAGGCCAATAAAGCAATGTAGGTATGTGCGATACAAGAACTGGTACTTACGGTTTCGGCTTATATCTATAATTCACCTTCTTTGTGGAACAAAAACAACACATACGAGAGAGAATAATTTTTTAATGTCGGCTTATTTCATAATTTACAATTTACATGGTTTCGCGTTTGTTTTGTTTACCTTTTAATTGACACTACTTTTTTTTAACTCCAGAGTGTGGACTTTATAAGTACAAACAGCCTTACTAATGTTGCATCCACACGATGGTTATATTAGCACCGCTAGAAACAATGTATACCGAAAAGCTTACTTTTGGCCACAAAAATATGTATCGTAAATCGCGAGTCATTACAAAATACGCCACATTTTATGATCAGTCAATAAACATTTTTCAAACACTACCAGTTATTTACAAGAGGATCTGTACTGACCTACAAGAGGACGGTTTAACCCCTACCGTACCTCCAAATGTCGATTAATAGTACTGTCGACAGCAGGTCAACCCTTACATTTTTGTTGCAGTCTGTACAACAGCAGATCAACATTTACATTTTAGTGGCAATTTCACCCGTATCATAACTGATTAGAGTGCACACAATAGAAAACAATACAAGTAAAGGGTGATATGTTGTCGACTGTACATTAGGGTCTTATACACTATACAGTCAGTACTGTAGTCAGTCAGTCTTTCTGTCGCAGACTGCATAAGAACGTGCATCGATAAATGCGGTCGTTGGTATCGTCCACAGATATGTCACACCGTAGTCCTCGTCAGAAAGTCGTTCCGACCTTATGCGCTCGGCCGTGGATCATCGCCTTGATTATGTACATTTTAACGTATACTAGACATAATATGTGTGCAAAAGCGGAATGTTTACTTAGCTCTGCCCAGTGGCGTAACTATAGGGTGGCAGGTCTGGCAATATGCCACGGGCCCCGACCCGAGGGGGCCCCCGAACTATGAGGCCGCGAGCTCAGAAGTAACTTGACATTTTTAACAAAAGTTTGTAACAATTTATATTAAAATGCTCATATATGAGTATTTCAAATCAATTAAAGTTGGGCCATATATTATACTACAACTAAAGAGCATATTTTTTTATTTCTACTGCGATTACAGCAAAAAATTGCGCACACACACGATCACATTGTGCCGTTAAATAAATTGTTTCTCTCTCTCTCTCTCTCTCTCACTCCATTCGCGTCGCTCCACTTCATTCCAATTTTTATTCACTCTAGCCGCGACTTCTGACACGACACGCGGATTCGCAACACATGTGCTTGATGGATTGGAAGGGTGGAGCGATGGAACGATGGATTTCGGATTGTTTGGAAATCCAAAATTTTCATAGCTCCACTCAATCCGTGTAAGATTCCGCACACACGATAAATTTTTCGCTTATTTTAGAGTTTTGGCGTGGAATATTGTGGAGTGGAGCGATTGTGCATGGCCTGCTTTAGACTGTGTTTTAGAATTGAGAATTACATTAAATAAACACTTAAGTAACGCTCTGTCACGCTCTTTTCTGAGGAATTCAAAGAGACAACACTAGAGTTAAGTATTTACTTAACAAAATTTTCAATTCAGAAACTGAGTATAGTCAAATTAACAAATAGTTAATTGAAAAAGAAAAAAATCCGACAGCGCTGATTTTTGTTCACGTTATCTGCCTGGCATTAAACCAGCAATTCCTTTGAATAAATGTTTTTCTTTCTTTCAACTCCCGTCGACAACAGCAAATCAACCTTTTAAGTTCTGACCTGTAGATCTAGTGACGCTATTGGCGACCACATAGCTGTAAAAAACCTAAGAAGGTAATTGAAAATTACCCTACGACCACCATTACTTACCGAAAAATATGAATGACTCGCCGACGGTTCATGCCGTGTCAGCAAGAACGAAATTGCTTCGTACGCGAACCACGTCACGCGTCCACCTGCGGTCTTCTTCTTGTTATATTCATTTTTCGCGTACGTTCTTAGGTTTTTGAACTTTTTGTAGGCCTCCTCGGTAGTTATGTCGAATTGCGTGGCAATGTTGCTCCACGATTCCTTTTTGACTTCGCGATCTCTGTACGATTTAGCTTCGACATCCCACAATTCGGGGCGAATTTGAATCTCGTTTAGGAAGTTTATTGTCTTCTCGTTGGACCACTGCGCCATGGTAACAAACTTACGACGAGGAAAAACACAAGAGCTGTTACCAAAATATTGCCGGTTTCACTTAGCAATATTGAGACAATTTGCACGCAGAGTTGCGCAATAGATGACGGCAAGCTCCCGGCAAGGAAATCTAACGAGGTCAGTGTTGCCACTAGCGGCCAGTGGGTTTCAAGAATAATTACTGAACTTGGCCGGCAATTTGGCCAATAACCACTTTTATATTGGACGATGACCGTAAACATACGTCATACGACACGACACGATACGAATTTTAATATGGTGTTTATGGAGTGTTTTAAGGTATCGTGTTTTTATTTAAAAAAAAAACTGGTAGTGTGTAGGTACCTACTTACATGAAATTCAGGGTACCGCTCCTTCTCTTCCCGCGTCAGTAGGTGCAAGACATTCCCGACCATGTTCACCACCCTCTCTTCATGGAGCGAGAGCTTCTTCAGCCCCGAGGGTACCCCGTCGGGCCCGCTGGCTCCACGCCGAACGAACGCAGCCTTGGCTTTCACCTTCGCTTTGTACTCCACCCAGTACTAGGGCGGAAAGGAAATGCGAATCAATGGATCATGACAAAATTCATAATTTGATCTCATTGGCGAGGCAATGTGAAAAGACATATGTACCACGTGAAGCAATAAACGATTGAAATTGAAATTTAAAGTGGAGAATTTGGAATGACGTGGTTTTTATACCATAGAAGGTATAGAAAAAGTCAGAGAATAATATTTTCGGGATATTACGGGTCTCAAAAGCTGAAAAAATCAAGTTATTCTAATAATAAAAAATCTTATTACATTTAGTTTTTTATTGATTTCTAAACGTTTTGTAATAAATCATCTCGTAAAATAACGTTTTTATAACCCTTATTAGACAATGCTTCGAACTCACTGGGAAAACTAAATCATTTAATAAACCAACAGCTTATTTAAAAAACTACGATTCCTTAAACTACTCCTGAAAGACAGTTTAAATAGTCTGTGATAAAGGGAAAGGCGTAGCCACAGATTATTTAAACTGCTGCTGAGGAGTGTTTTATAACACCGCAAGTTTTTTATTGTTGGAATAACTTGATTTTTAGGGTTCCGTAGTGGACAACGAACCCTTGTAGTTTCGCCATGTCTGTCCGTCTGTCTTTCAGTCCGTCCGCGGCTTAGCACATAGACGGTATGTACCTAACAACGCCGACAAAACGGTCGAATAAAACCTCGAAAAAACAGTTTTAAGGGCACCTCTCCTACACCTAAATTAGGGATGTAATTTTTTTTTATCGCCTACACCATAGTGTCGTTGAAAATTATTATGGGTGTAGGAAGACCTTTTTTGATTTAGGGTTCCGTTTGCGAAATATTAAGCTTTAAAGCGCAAATTTTTGTCCGAGTAGGGTGCATACCTCTATGGTGCGATGGTCCATATAAGATAAAAAAAAAACTATTATTTAAAAATTTATTTTTTACACAATTTTGAACCTTAACACAGCCAATTTATAAAAAAATGTCCAATCCATCGGTATCTCAATACTGAGGATTGCGGATGCGATGACGAGGATGGGTGCAGTGCTGTCCATCTGGACCTGTTGTTCGCTGTATGACCCATGGTCATCTGGTCACTCCACAAATTCTAAACTAATGCTTATTGGAAGTGTTTTAACCACTCATCTACCGCGGCACAGATCTGTGTTCAACTTAGTATGGGCCACCAATACGTTCCATTCTGCGAGGGCAGTTCAGGGGTTAACTTTCAATACTGAAGAAATCATCTAACTAAGACCAACTATCAAAGACAAAAGATAGAATACTTAATTGTACACAAAAACGGAGATTACACAGACACAGAACATGAAATTCACTGACCCGTCTCCAACAATCCGGTGATTTCACAGAGCCATCGCCAGTTGCGTTGAGTCTATCAGTGATATCCAGCCACAGCTTCCGGACCCTAAGCACCCCTTGTGGTCCACCAGGATGCCTGCCCATGGCTAAGTTAGGATGCTCCTCAATGAATTCCAGGAGCATGTTCATTTGCTGTGGCGAAACTCGAGCCCGAGTCGCCATGGCAACCTAGTGCGAGTGGACCTTTATTAATACTGTTGTGATAACTCCTTGTAAACATATAACTAAGCGTAACCCCGGTGGATTTGAATCGATGTATCAGGCTAAGTTAGGATGCTCCTCAATGAATTCCAGGAGCATGTTCATTTGCTGTGGCGAAACTCGAGCCCGAGCGGCCATAGTAACTTAGTGCGAGTGGAATTTTATCAAGGATTGTGATACCTCCTTGTAAACGTATAACTGGCAAGCGTAATCCCCGGTGGATTTGAATTGATGTATCAACAATGTTTTCGGACTGAGTTGATGGAAAAAAGGTACACAACGATATTATCATAATCTCCTTTTTTATTAAATTAGGTAATTTCAGTTCTTAGGTCTTTCTGGGAACTTCAGTTGATAAACACACTTCAATTCACTTAAGAAAACACTAAAAGTTTTTAAATCCACCGTGATTTTGAAGGGTTATGTGTTGAAAACATTTATTTCCACAAGTTAATCCAAACTAGTAGCGGTCTAATAAATATATGATTACTTACACAGCTGTTTAGTAATAGGGGTTAAAGTATGAAATTGCCGTTTTATTGCAATACCTAGGTTCTTTGAATTGACATAGAATCTTCATGGTTTGAGGTTTTCGAATGAAACTTTTTTCAAATGGTTTCTATGATGTTCTTTTTTTAAAAAATGTGAAACATTTAAATATCGACTTTCAATTGTTTTTGTTATTCAATTTAGACAAGAAAGATGGATACTGCGAAAATTCGAGTGATTTTTGAATACGAGTTCCGACGCGGAACTAACGCGGCAGATACAGCCCGCAATATCAATGCTGCGTTTGGAGAGGGGTCTACTAATGAACGCACCGTGCGATTTTGGTTTAAACGCTTTCGTGATGGAAATTTCGACTTAAAGAACGAGCCACGAGGAAGACCGCCCACACAGGTGAATAACGATGAATTAAGAGAGATAGTGGAAGCCGACCCTAGTCAAACTACCCAGGAATTAGCGGCACGGTTTAACGTTACCTTACCCACAATATTGACTCACTTGCGTCAAATCAATAAAATAAAAAAATACGAAAAATGGGTGCCTCATAATCACTCGAATTTTCGCAGTATCCATCTTTCTTGTCTAAATTGAATAACAAAAACAATTGAAAGTCGATATTCAAATGTCTCACATTTTTTAAAAAAATAACATCATAGAAACCATTTAAAAAAAGTTTCATTCGAAAACCTCAAACCATGAAGATTCTATGTCAATTCAAAGAACCTATTGCAATAAAACGGCAATTTCATACTTTAACCCCTAATATTTATTGTTAGATTATTGGAAATCACTTTTAAATCTTGTTCCAGGGTTGCCAGACGCTGGCCGGCCAATGTCGCCAGAATATGGAAAAACAGTCGCCCAAAAATTGTCTAAATAGCCTGAATTTTTAGCCATGTAGTCTCTCAATAAAATGTATAACTGTACAAATAAAATCACCTCAAGAAAATATATTTTTTAAAAGCGGTCAATTTGTACACACCTGTTTTCTATAATAATTCTCTCAATTAATTAAAAAAATATGAATATCGTTTCTAAAATTCTTTCCTATATATTTATCTAATACTTGTAGTACCAGTAGAAATACAAAAAACACAATAAATCGATAAGTGAAGACACGATTGCGCAAAAAATACATAATCATAGGCTCTGATTTACAAAGTACCCCAAAAGTAGCAGAAAAAGCCGGTGGGACTATATTGCGTTACCATAGCTGGGCATCTTTAATTAAATAGTTAACTTCGTTAATCGCTAATCCGTTACTAAAATAGTTAACTTCATTAAACATTAAAGCGTTACATGTGATAAAAATTGCATTTTTATATCGTTGCGTTACTTATAAAAACTGAAGGTTTGAATTCTGGGCTTAACGGTTAGAACAAAAAAAAAACACGTAAATAATTGGTGTGTGTAATCTGGCGTATTATGGATACGAACATGAACATTAGTATGTTGAGGTTCTCGTCTGAAGTGCTCTTTTTCTGCCCTTTAGCCAATATTAACAAAAGAGAAAAATAAACAGCACACTTGTAACTCTAAGCGCAGGCGCTTAGTAATTAAATGGTAAAATGAATCATGTAAATCAAAATATTTCGCAGTTTTTTCACTCACATGCGCCGGCAAGACCTACATGTATGTACCTTGTTTCGATTGACTTGCGGGCCGAACGTACATGTAAGAACGTTTTTCGCGGCGCGGCGTGGTGCGTGCGGTATCTTTTCGGTAAATAATAGGTACTGGATAAACTATTAACGGAATGGGGAAGTTTGACGAGTCCGTTAACATTTTTTAAAGTTAATCCGTTAGTCAAAATGTTAACTGTTAATTAACTTATGTTAAATTGTCAGCTACATTGTTTTATTTTACTTAACTTTATTGGTGTGTAAAACAGGTAACAAAAATCAATAACATACAGAATAGGCTTAACAGTGCAGACCTAGAATGTCACCCAAAGCATACACACACATACAAGATTAGGAAAATGTAAACATACAGGGCCGTTTTTTTAACGTGAAACGTCTACAAGCATTAATTATAGCTCAAACTGCTCAAGGTGTTACGCGGCACAAGTCAAGTTGATCTGAGTAATAGCTGATATTTGAGGCGAAAGGTTTTCATTGGTTGCGGTTTGTGACCTCCTCCTACCAATTGAAAGACGTTTCACTTAAAAAAAAAGAGATACTTAAGCCAAATTGGCGCCCGGTTGCCGATTGCAATTTTTGGTCGCAAATTTTTGGATTTTCCAAGATAGCCCAAATGGCGACAAGTCGTCTCATCTGGCAAAACTGTAATTTTTCTCACTCCTTTGACAACAGTTAATGAGAGTGACAAATAATGTATAGCCTTGAACTACCATGAGAAAGACAGAGAAAGCAATAAAACAAACCTTTGAGTGGTATGGATTTTTTATTGGTCACTTGAAGTATTTAATCGTGATAGGTACGTCATTTTACATTTACACAGTCAAAACTTTCTTATGGTTGTGACAAAAACTAAGTGTGAATTTATTTTAATTTAAATAACTACAGGTGACTTTGAATTCGTTCACCGTATTTTGAGGGAATGTTCTTTTCAGATTTATCAGTAGGTACCATTCGTGATTTCCGACCTTTAAAAAAAAACTTTTTTGGCTCCAAACTGCGAATCCAAATTCGAAGTGGTAGGAAGTACAGTAACGTTGAAATTTTTTTTCTGATATTTTTTCTGTTAAATAGTTCGCCGACCATAAGACGCTCAAAACATCGTTTTTGGGTTGTTTTGTGAAGTAATTTAAGTTAACACAAAAAAAATATTTTTTGACGTAAATATAATTTTTTTCAAAACGCACCCTATATTTCTAAATCATGATTAGAATGACCGAATTCAAAGTCACCTGTAGTATATTTATCAGGAGTTTAGTATATTTGTAGATAACATGGAATAACTGAGCGGAATTAATTGTAGGTACGATGACATAATATTTCAATTTATATAAGGTCTCTTTATGAGAGAATATATTAGGGGTTAAAGTATGAAATTGCCGTTTTATTGCAATAGGTTCTTTGAATTGACATAGAATCTTCATGGTTTGAGGTTTTCGAATGAAACTTTTTTCAAATGGTTTCTATGATGTTCTTTTTTTAAAAAATGTAAAACATTTGAATATCTACTTTCAATTGTTTTTGTTATTCAATTTAGACAAGAAAGATGGATACTGCGAAAATTCGAGTGATTTTTGAATACGAGTTCCGACGCGGAACTAACGCGGCAGAAACAGCCCGCAATATCAATGCTGCGTTTGGAGAGGGGTCTACTAATGAACGCACCGTGCGATTTTGGTTTAAACGCTTTCGTGATGGAAATTTCGACTTAAAGAACGAGCCACGAGGAAGACCGCCCACACAGGTGAATAACGATGAATTAAGAGAGATAGTGGAAGCCGACCCTAGTCAACCTACCCAGGAATTAGCGGCATGGTTTAACGTTACCTTACCCACAATATTGACTCACTTGCGTCAAATCACTAAAATAAAAAAATACCAAAAATGGGTGCCTCATAATCACTCGAATTTTCGCAGTATCCATCTTTATTGTCTAAATTGAATAACAAAAACAATTGAAAGTCGATATTCAAATGTTTCACATTTTAAAAAAAAAGAACATCATAGAAACCATTTGAAAAAAGTTTCATTCGAAAACCTCAAACCATGAAGATTCTATGTCAATTCAAAGAACCTATTGCAATAAAACGGCAATTTCATACTTTAACCCCTATTATTTAGATTTCCGACGAGTTTTACCAGGTTCGTGACAAATGGCAAACCTTGGTCTCTGCCAAGTCCTTCGGGTCAGAGGTATGAGTTTATGTAGCTATATAAGTGAAGCTGTGTAGTCTTTTTAAAGTACATACTTAAGTATAAACAATTTCACAATTCAACGTAAGCTGCCATATTTGCTACTCCGCATCTGTTGAAGCCTCGTCGTATTCTGAAACAAAATTCACAATCAAAATAAGATTCACAAGAGATAGATAGTCCAGCGCTCCTATTACTTACCTAACTGTTGCATGCTTATGTATTTGACAGTTCGGAGCAGGTTGACGAGTCCATCCATACAGTGGAGAAGTTACGTAACAGTTGACCGTAACATTTTAGATGTTGAATTAAAATCAATTCATAAAGATTTCCTTAACGCAAACCGGATGATACCTATTTATTTTAGCCGGATAGCATTCGACGTCTCGAGCACTGCGGAACCGGGGCTTACATACTTTTCTGTGTTGTTAGTGAACTTTTGCGTTGGCCCACACTAAGTTTGTGCCTTGATCTATGGATGGACACTATTTCATGGAACTCCAATTCATGGTTTTCTATTACAGTTCGATGTGTGTTGCTATATCGATTCACCTACAGTTTAACAAGTAGGAAGACTCGATCAAGAAATGTACAATGTCATAATAAACTATGTTGTAGTTTTATGAAATTGTACATTATGCTTTGGCCAACTGACAGCTGTTAACAGCAGACTACTTTAAATTCAATGCAGTGATAGTTAAAAACATAGATGTTCAACTAGCGCTAAAAAATTACCCCACGTTCAATTGTGAGAAGGCGGGCGGAGCTTGTCAATTGTATTACCAATCGGAGCGAGTTTAGTACTTAATATCAGTCAAAATATCTATGCACCTGCCACCGTCAGATCGCCATCTTGCGAGGTAGGTACCTAGATATTTCGACGGGTTATATTTCAATGAAGTCAATGGTTTGACGTTTTTGTATAAAACCTATCATTAGTTACGCTTTCAATTACTATCGCCCAATCAACGTTCACGTCGTCACGCACGGCGCACAGACTTAACCAATCACAGAGTGATTTATTCTACAGCACATCTTGCGCTCATTTCATTGGTAAAGACTAATCGAAAGGACTGGGCCGTTTTTGAGTGTCAATTTTGTAGGAAGATAAACTTCTATGTTTTTTTTATTCGTAGAATGCAGAAGATTCACAGATTGTTAGCATACGAGAAACCAAGGGTTAGCGTCAGTATGTACCGACCTGATGTAGCCATCCTCCCCCCAGTGCGGCCCCCACCAGTTGAGCAGGATCCAGTAGCGCGGGGTGTAGCCGACGAGCAGCATCGCGTGGTTCAGCCGCCACGGCGTGCAGAACGGGTCGTCGTAGATACCGCTCCTAGGTCAGACGATTACTGTGTGGTTCCTCCAGGACATTGTTTCGCAAAATTTTGGGTTTTTTGGGATTGCAGATTACGAATAGTGTCAATGAAATCATTACCTAATTAATATCACTAAGCTGGCCGGTAAAGTTGGAGGCTCCATTAAAGCCTCTACCTTTATTATTATTTTATTATAATTTTCCAGAGGGGGACGGACGTTAGGGGGGAGGGGGGATGGGGAAAAGGATGGTCTATTACACTGAATCTCAATGTAGTAACCCAACATCCTAGAGTGGGAACTGTCTGTGGTTATAAAATATTATGCCAATGAATAGGTGTTTTTGAATTTATTGACGAGGTGTTGATGGCCTAAAGCCCGATGGTGGCCCTAGAAAATGATGGCCCAAGCATTGGCGTACCTAGGTTTGTTTTCCTGAAGAGGTAAGGCCCCTGAAAAGCGATGGTCTATCTCAAGGCGCGTATGCAGTAGATAACCGAGCATTCAGGGTGGGCACGAGATAGTCTGGGATGGGTATTTTGGTTCTCCAAGCTTACCGGTAAAGCTGGAAGCTCCTGGGCGAGGCGTTGACGGCCACGGCCAATGGCCCAATGGTGGCTAAAGCCTTCTCCATGGCCGACTCGTCGCCCGGGTCCAGCTGCGCCCAGCGCCGCGCCCGCACGCGGTAGAACAGCGGACTCGACCGACAGAAGCCTTTCTGAAATACGAGATGTAAAAATCTTCATTTGGTCACGTGTCATGTTTTATTCAAATAACGCGAAACCTGAATACTTTATTTAGTAGGTATCAAGAACAAAACCACTTAAAATAAAAAGCAAAAGTTTTTGATTCTTTGTGTTGAAAATTGTATGAAGAATAAAAAAGATTTTATCAATGCTGTCGAAAAAAACGTGATGAACAGTGGCCTAAATAAGTGCACCAAATCCTGAGATTTTATTGAAATTTCAATTGCATTTCAAATTGAAGTTGAAGACGACGTAGACTATTGTCTACCTGTCAAGTTAGTATGGAACGATTGGAATCGTTCAGGATTTGGTGCGCGAATTTAAGCTCAGTACCTAACCCAAATACGATGACGCGAGTCACGCGTTTTCTGGCGCTTAAATACTGGAATTTGACAATTAATATACGTGCCGGAAAGTAGCAGCTTTGGTCATTTAAGACGCGCGATTCGCGTCATCACACTAACTGTGGTGGGATGGGCCTACACTATTCAGGCTTGGGCAAGGCCCTCAATGCCCCCTCCCATCTATGCCAATGGAAAAGCCCACCTTCCCGCGATAAGGGTAGTCTCTCTCCATGTGCAGTCCGACCCGCGCCGCGTACCGGAACGCCGCGCGCAGGGAGCCCCCGTCGCAACCGTAGTTGCCGTCGGGGAAACTGCAGTCCACTAGCTGCTGAGCGCTGGCAGAAGAGATTTAATGATCTTTACTATAAATCAGTTATAGTAGCAATACCACTCGCTACTGCGCTGGTGCACATGTCCCGCCCTTTGCCACTTCAGACTCGAGGGTCGATCCCCAATATCGTCGACCTTCGTCCAACGTCGGGCAGAGACATTTGGCTCGCCAAACCGCCAGACCGCGCAAGATGGCGTGATGAGGAAAGGCGCAAGGCCCCCATTCACGATACTACCAAATGGATCCAATATGGATTAACCCCAATGGATGCATGCTGAATTTCAAGCCTTCTGATGGTGCATCGGCGTCCGGCCGTTGTTGACGCAATCTTCCTCTTGACAGTATCAGCATTTGCGTTTTGGACATTCACGAGCAGGACGGCATCCGAATGGGGTGGCGTGCGTCTAGCATGCGTTTTTTACACTGTGACGGTGAATCCAGGCACTACACCTATGGATTTACATCCGTTTGGAAATCCATTCCTGGATGCCGTCTTAAAAATGGACGGCGTTTTCTAAATTGAAGAGACGATTTCGGAATGCTAGCTCCATTTAGAGTGTTACACTCATCGTCAGGGGCCTTACTACCCAGCAGGGTGGGCTGATGATGGTGAAGAGATAGGCTGTAGGTCTCAAAACACCTGAGCTCGGTCCAGTCCCCGTGTCGCCTGTACAGCTGCGCCTGCATGGCGTGGGCTACGGCGAAGGCGTAGCAGGCGCCGCAGTGCCACTGCCGCTCGCGCCGCGGACGGAACCCCTTGGCACGCCAGTCCACCTGCAACCCGTATTGGCTAAGACTGCTGTGCTGTTACGTCTCTCATGCTATCTCGCTCGCACAGTCTACATTTTTTTGTGATTGTAAAAGAATTGTATCTATGCTTTTGATAAAAGTGGTCAGGTTTCAAATTGCGGACGTTTTAAATACATTTTTTTTCCTATAAGTACTACTAGGTTTTAATAAATAAAGAAAAACAGTTTTCTAAATTATTAATTTTCCTATCAAACTTTCTCAGTCAAAAACTAGGTTCAGGATAAGAAAAAAATATGTCTTGAATATCCGTAATTTCGTTATCTATCAAATCCTCGGACCCACAGACCATATTTATCAGAAGTAGGTACCTACCCATACTCATTTTATTACGAACATTAAAAATGTTAGAATGTGCGAGCGAGACAGAATGTCAGGTGGAACATGTAACCGCAACCTTAAAAAATAACTGAAATAAAAGACTCGACTGCTGAGAACTAAGGCTGTTCTTACGTGAAGCATGCTGTCTCGCTCACGCAATTTTACATTTTTAATTATTGTAATACCTAAGTAAATTTTCGACAAATGTGGTCTGAGGATTTGATGTATAATTAAGGACATTTTAATTACTTACATTTTTATTTTCCTATGCGTAGTGTCATTGAATTTAAAAATTTAAAATTCAATGCTAGTGTTTCAAACAAAGAAAAGATTGTTCCAAAAATTGTCGGGTTGTTGGTTATCTTTTATTTCAGTGTTTTATTTTGGTCCTTTAGTTTTTTTTTTTTGTTCTACATATAATGCTGATACTCGCGTAAACACTACGAATCGATTGAGATCTAATTTCTCAAAATCTGACTAATGGTTATTTCGAGGCCCTCAGCAGTGGCACTTTAGAATACTTAATCAGTTTTTTGTTTCTTCTGTTGTGTACATTTAATTTTCTGTTGTTGTTCATATTATGCCACTTATCTGTTTATTTTGTTTCTGTGATGTGTCTTGTTGTTAAAATAAATGCTTTTTCTTTCTTTCTTTTTTTCTATCTTTCTATAATGATATAGGTAGGCGTGCTATTGGGAGGACATATGAAGGAATTGGGGGCGAAAAAACTTAGATCCCATTATCATAAAGTTTCCAAAACCTCCAATAGGTTCATCATCATCATCATCATCATCAGCCATTTGACGCCCACTGCAGGACATTATAGGCCTCCTTCGCGGTTTTCATAACCATGAGGTGTTTTGGCAGGCGGGTTGGCGATTCGCAGTATGCGGTTGGAATCTCAGGAAGACGCTGCTGCCTGTCTCCTGGTAATTGAATTCCTTAGTCGCCTTCTACGACATCCACGGAAGTAAATGGAGCCAATAGGTTCGTCTTTAACCTATTTCGTTTCGTAGTGTTTGCCTTGCTTGCTCTCACGCCAACCCCACTCGCCAATGTCGTCCATTATTTAGTAGTTAGCTGGTCTCAAACTTGAATAATTGGAATAGAATTGGGTATAGATGTAAACTTAGCGCAGTAAGAACTACGGTTCGATTTTTGGGTAGGTATGTTACGCTTTCGGAAAGCGTTATATAATATTTGAACATGGGGAAAGCGGCTTTCCTCAAATTTTAAACATTTTGTTACCTCACATAAACTCCCGGCGGTGTCCCGGAGGGGTAGGCAGAAACAGGCCTTGCCGCTTGTCACGATCCTAGCAAACCGCTTTCGCTTCGTCAACATTCATTAGTCGTAGCATGCGCGCACGCCGGTTTCGGGTACTTATCATAAGAAAATATTATTATTGTATACCTATATTTTTTTATTTTATTATTATTTTGTCATATTTAGATCTTCTTGTGAAAATTCCCTCAAAAAACTGCTTTAACTGATCCAGACCCGAGGAATTTACATAGGTAGTTCAGAATTACCCTCCGGGGCACCCTTTTGTGGTGGACCCTCCGCACTGCAGTCCGGTAACGGTCTTCAAACACATCGGGCAACGGTGGAGAGTCGATGAGCTTCAGTACTTTCGTTACGTAGTCCTCCGTCCCCTGAAACATGTTAGGAAGATAAATATTACATAAAATATAATATAAAAAATACAATAAATTACATAAGCAGCCTATATACGTCCCACTGTAGGGCACAGGCCTTCTCTCAGGGAGAGAGGAGAAGTCTGAAGATAAATATTGATCTCAATTAGGTAATATTAATGTTGATGGACCGAAAGTGATCTGTCAGGATCGTGGCAAGTGGCAGTCCCTGGTCTCTGCCTACCTACTCTGTTTATGATGATTTTCAGATACCTATAGGTAGGGATTAAAGAAAAATCATGTTACTGAACAACACACCAGAGTTTCAATCTGGAAATAAAATAATAAAACAAACTTACGAAATCGCCAAACTGGTTAAGATGAAGCGCAAAAGATTGTTTCCCCGCCAGATACAGCCGATTGTGTTTCGCGACGTGTCTCAGATTTTTCCTCCAAATCGAAAGTGCTGCCGCCTCTTGGTCGGGTGTGTGATATTTCTTCTCGAACACCGACTGAAAATGTAATGCGGCCGCATACTTGGCTATTCGCATTCGCGTTTTTGTAGGTTTTTACAGAATAAGCCCTCCTACTATGTATCTGTCCACTCTATTGGGCTAACCATTTTCACGATTCCAAATTGTCAAAATAATAACCATGTATTTGACAGTTCGGAGGAACGCACCGTCGCGGAGCCCCCTCCCCGAGTCGACGCCGGAGAGGAGGAAGATGCAGCCGGGTCGCTGATGGCGGCCGCCAACAATCGAAGCCCCCTGACCGTCGTAGGAAGAGGGGAAAGAAGACCGCCACATCGGAGGAGCAGCCACAGCCCCAGCGAGCGCAGCAGACCGCGCACCCACCCCCCGCGGCCTCTTTAGCAGCGGTCGCCGCCCCTACCCAGTTGAAGAAGGCAAAGTGGAGAGGGCCCCCGTAGAAACCCAAGATGGGAAGGACGAGGTTCTTACGAAGGCCATCAAGGTCCTCTAAGAGGTCTTGGTAGCCATCCGCTAGATCACAACCTCGTCCCTATTATCTTCAGGGGGATGGCAGACCTGTGCGCAAAACGCGCGGGGGCCTTCTGACGGTAAGGGCAAGCAAAGCCTGGCTGCCGCGGTCGCTGCCCTTCGAGCGACGTCACCGCGGCCGCCATCTCCACCTGGACGTACCACCCTGGCGCCGCCGGCTGATGGGCGCCCGCTGGCCCGCTCCCTGGGCCGCCAGTCGGGCCCGACCTCGCCGGAGGCGTGAAGACGACATGGACTTGATACAGAAGAGTCGTCGGCTGAGCATCGCCTGTCGGGCTTCTCCCAACGGAGTTCCACCCGGCAGTGCTTGACCTCGCCGGCGACGGATGATCTTCGACGACCCCGGAATCGACCACTGGAGCATAGCTCCACCGCCCAGGACCCGTCCATCTCAACGGATGGCGACACTCTCGCCCGGTGGGCCAACGCCCAGAAGCCGCCTCCCCGCCTCGCCCGTAGGGCGCGAAGACAACCTCAGTCAGTCTCACAGAGTACTTTTACTGGTCAGTCTCTCCAACCGCACAGGCGCGCGCGACACTACACCTCCTGATTTCGCGAAGCCTATTTTAAAAATAGGTAGTGTGGACTCGATCCAAGGGGGTGTTTTTTCGTGGTACCATTATTTTGTAGTGGAATGAAATTAAGGGAAAGATACATTACATTACCTGTTATGTGTGTGATACGTTAAGATAATGTAAAGCTATAAGTACCTACATCCCGGGATGTAATATACATTATAGCAGCCGTGTGCGAAGTCCTCAAAATGGTGTGACTACGAGTCCGGAGTGCTTTTAATGTAGTTGCCTATCACCTATCAATAGGTACCAATACTGATGTAGTATGTTATTATAATTGCTGGCTGTCCTTTTACATATTTAGATACTCTAACATCTCTTTAACTGGCAAATTGTACCTACACGTCACTATAAATTAACCAATAGGTAATCGATGACCTCTGAGCTCTCAGTAATAAGAGTTCTGAAATTGATAAACAGTTATACGTTACTGGTGACTTTGCAACGAAAATGTAGGGGTTGATGCGCTGTACAATCTTTGCCTTCCTTTTTAGGGTTCCGTACCCGAAGGGTGCCAAACGGGACCCTATTACTAAGACTTCACTGTCCGTCTGTTTGTCACCAGGCTGTACCTCATGAACCGTAATAGTTAGAACGGTTGGAATTTTCAGAGATGATGTATTTCTGTTGCCTCTATAACAAAAAAAGTGATTTTGCTCGATATTAATAACGGCAACAGATAGACGCTTGAAATATTCACAGAATATTCAGTTCTATATACGCTTCAAAAATAAATTAAATATTTAAGGGGGGTTCCCATACAACAAACGTGATTTTATGCCGTTTTTTCTCGATCTTTGAATCTTATGTTGTATAGAACCCTTATGGTACGGAACCCTTCGTGCGCAGGTCCCACTCGCACTTGGCCGGTTTTATTTTTTAACTTACCTTGAATTCCAACCAATGTGAATCTGGAACTTTGTAGTTTATCAACAAACCGTGAAAAATGTGCCTCTTCACGTAGCTTTTATTGGTATCACTTCCACTGCTGCATTCACTAACGTTCAGGTACTTCAAAAACTCCTCGTACCTTTCAGTTTCTTGAAAGAAATTCAAGGCACTAGACGTATTTACCACAGAACTATTTGTACTCCTGCGGTGTCTATAAGTAAGTTTATACTGATTTAAAGCAAATTTGAGCGCCAGGGCGGTTTCTTTTATATTTAAGTTGCAATTAATTAAGGACAATTGTAAGAGAAATAGAATTTTGAGCGACTGCATTGCTATGATGTACTTTTGACAATGCAACTATTGAAGCATAGAAGTGCTTAAGTTACAGAAATATGACACTTCCATTTCACAATACTTTTTTGCTTGCATGTTTCAATAACTAAATGTAAATTTCAGCCTCGGTGGTCTAGCGGTTAACACGCTTGACTACCAAAACATGAGGAAGTGGGTCGAGTTTCCAGTGGAGGCAGCTTTGTGTGTATTTACATGCTTGTATGTCCTTGCCTGGTTAACATGACACGGGATATCCTAGTTTGGGACTAGGGGTGCGTGCACAGAACAGTGGGTGCGTGCGTAAGTAAACGTAAGTCCTTCATTGTATGTATGGAGTCGTTCGATTGAGCCTACTCCGAAAGTCCGAACTGTCAAATACATACATATTTTAACACTTTCGTATCGTCTAAATGCTTAACCCGCTATCGGGTTGACAGTTACGTGCGTGATACAAGGACAGGACAGGTGTTTTGATGTGGAAGTTATTATTATTAGGTGTAACAAAAATATGTAACAATATTTTCTGCTATCCAATAGTAGGTATGTGATAAGTTTTGCCGAAAAGTCTGGCCGACTGTACAATCGATTTCGATTGTTTTGTTATGCTAGTGGTACTTCTCTTGCTAGAATGAACGAAAACCGGCGTGATAAAATATATTCTTCCTAGTAAGGGGTCATCCATAAAATCATCATCATCATCATCAGCCATTTGACGCCCACTGCAAGACATAGGCCTCCGTCATGGTTTATCATGAGGGGTTTTTGCCACAATCGCCATGGCAGGCGGGTTGGCGAGCGCAGTAAGCGGTTGGAATCTCGGGAAGACGCTGCTGCCAGTCTCCTGGTAATTGATTTCCTTAGTCGCCTTCTACGACATCCACGAAAGGAAACGGAGTGACGCTATGCTTAAACCGGCGCTACACGTCCATAAAATACGTCACACAAATTTCGTGATTTTTGACCCCCCCCCCCTCGTATGACGTCACATATTTTGAAATTTTATATCTAGAAATAATTAAAGCAGCAGATCCGAAATTACTTTTATTCCTATTTAAATAATTTTTTAATATTCTCAACATCATATTATTATCCAACATTTGAAAAAATAACAAAACAATAGATTACATTAATTACATTTTTGAAATATGACGTCACGAAACTTAGGACCCTCCCACCCAAGAACGTTTTACCCGACATCCTTGCTCCCACCCCTTGTCACACACTTTGTGGATGGTCCCTAAAGAACGTACCTACCTAGTGTTAGCATAAAATCAAAATAAATAAATCGTTCGATTTCTGTAATATTTTATGTGATTTTTATTACATACTATTTGACTCCAGAAAATATCGAAACCTATTTTTCATACAACTTTTTAATTAAAGATAAGATAAGATAAGAATATTCTTTATTGTATACCGGAAAAAAATGTTACAGAAACAGCAATGACAAAAGAAAAGATACAATTGGCGGCCTTATTGCTAATAGCAATTTCTTCCAGGCAACCTCATATTGGAGATTTGCCGAAGGAGAAATAGACACGGGTAGTCGGTGCAAAGACGAATATTAATACACATACATATACGTAATAATAATAATAAACTTACATATATCATACTTGAATACTATACATAACTACACGTACTTACATAAATAATGGCTTATAACAAGTGTGTGATCTGGACAACAAAAAGGTGATATACCTACAGATATATGAAGAGAAGTGAATAGACACTTACAGCAAAACTACTTAATTAGACAGAAAGAATTCTTTCACTCTGGCTTTAAATATGGCGGGAGATGGTGAGCGCCTTATCGAAACCGGAAGATCATTCCACAGCCGGGCGGCCTTTACAGTAAATGAGCTACTGAAGAACCTTGTCGTATGACTTGGTGTCTTCAGCGCTAGACTCTGGTTAAACTACATTACTTACTTATGTAATTGTAACCATAGTGTAAAGTTCGTTCTTAAACTAAATAGTAAATAGAAATACTGAGTTGTTTTCATAAAATTCATTTATTTGTCAAAATCATACTAAAAACTAATACGAGATGGCATAATGGTCTCACGTCCTTGCATACAAACACTCCAAAATGTCAATAACATTATTTATATAATAATACAATTAATATTCTTTACAAACAACAAAAAAAAATCTAAGCTAAAACAGAAAAAAACCTAGGAACAATACGGCGAAACAAATCACAACGAAGAATTAGCTATTTACAATTATCACAATATGAATTCAAAACATTTGTTGTCTTATTGTACATTAGTATATAGTTTGGATAACATTGGCTATTATTTTTTTAATTTTACGAAATCATAGTTGTTTACACTTAATAAAATACTCAAGATGAAACAATATCTGACAATACTAACGGTTTTATATTGCAAATTTCTTTCTTTCTTTCAATTTATTCAGATATCACATATAATTTGCCTAAAGATCCAGGTGTCCAGCACCATATACCTAGAAGAGTTTTTATATTATAAAAAGCGCAATTTTCACACAACGATTCTACCTAAATGAAAAATATTTGAGAATATGCTCTATAATGAGAGCGCAGAATGTCACGCCTAGTTGTGTTAAAATGATGGAATAAATAAAATTATGATCTTGAGGTATATTTCATAATTATTTCTAACATGAAATTGTTAAAAACTAACGGTCTTATGTATAAACACACGATTCCTTAAAACAAACCTCTGAGTCAGTTTATATAGTCTTCGGTAAAAGGAAAGACGTCATCATAATCATAAGCAGCCTATATCCGTCCCACTGTAGGGCACAGGTCTTTTCTCAGAGAGACTGTAGATATGAGCGCCGACAGCCAGCTAGTCGGCGGCGGCGCGCCGAGTTTCAGGGCTCGGCGGCGGCGGCGTCGGCGGCGTGGCCTTGAATAATCTAACAAAGGAAATAAAAGACCAAGATTTTCATATTATATTCTTATATTAAGTAAAATATGAACCATGTCGCAACTTTTCCTTTTCAATGACATAAGTAAACATGCTGCTGTAAATATCTTCTAGCCCCTCTGCCATGAGGGTAGATCGCCAGGTGTCACCACAATGTTGTACTTGAAAAAAAAATCACCCATGGCTTCGTCATCAATACTGTCAAATGGCACAAGTGATCTGGCAAACCAAAGAGCTAGGTCACGCGCCAGCAGCCACTTGTCTTTGCTTCCACTATTTTTGGTAACAGGTCTTGACGGCCTCACCACAGAAAAAAACTCTTTAATGGGCACATTCTTTCTTTTTTGTTGAACGTCTTCCAAGTTGTGATCATCTTTTAAGTGGCGAAGTAAATAGCTGGTGGCTATCTTGCTGCTATAAGCTTTCACGTGTGCTCTGACAAAAATTCCAAAAATTACCTATGGCACAGCTACTGCTTGCCGTATTGCTGCCATTTCAGTGTGAATTGAGCTAATGAGCTATTGAATCTACATTATCACTATCTTGATTAATCTAGATAGGTAGGAGATGGGTAGTGTTATTATAGGTAAGCCATAATACAAGCATTTCACAAAACACTTGTTCGCCCAAAACTGTTCTTTTTCTTCCGTCCAAATTTACGACTAAGTGGCCGAAATACCTCCAACAAAAACTATGTTTGGTGGAAGATGTTTTTGCTAAAACAGAGATTGATATCTCACTAAGTTTCTTTTTCGAAACATCGAATTCACTCGACGCCATTTTGCCAGTGACGTGCAGTTCGTTCGTTTTCTTTTGTCAAACTACTGGCTCTCGGCGCGCCGGGCCGCGCCGCCGGCGGCGGCGGCGCAGGGGGAGGGCTCGGCGGCGGCGGCGCGCCGGCGCGGCGCTCATATCTAAGAGAGAGAGAGAGAGTATGGGCTTAATCACCACGCGTGCCCACCGCGGATTGGCGATTTCAAGCGCTGAGGTATGCGAATAATTCACACTCAGGTTTCCTCACGATGTTTTCCTTCACAGTTAGTAAAGACGTAATTACAGATTATTTAATCTACCTCTGAGAGGTGTTTTAGAGGAATCATGTCTTTATAAATAAGATCATAAGTAGACCCAGATACTTTTGGCAAGTGTCATTTGAGTTAAATATTCGCAAGATCTGTGTTATTTATGAGAACACGATTTCTCTAAAACACCCCTAAAATCCAGTTTGATAATTTAAATAAAGGGAAAGCCTTTACCACAGGCTATGTAACCTCATTCAAGGAACCGCGTTTTTTTTTATAAAGAAGACTATATAATGTCCAATAATAATAGAGAAATCTTGAATAAACATGCAAACATAATTTGTTCAAATTAAAAATACATTTCGACGTAAACTGGTACAGATTAAGCCTACAAGCTCAAAAGAGCATTAGACCTAGTTAACTAGGCTAAACTAGTTTTTATAAGAAACTTTCTAATAAGCCGATCTACCTACGGCGAAAACACAAAACAAGATCAAAATGGCGTTTCCGAAATTCACTCCCAGAATTAGTATAAATGCATTAAAGTATATTAACTTTCCTAAATAACACATTGGTATACATACAGTAATAAACAAGTTGTACAAATATATATAAAAATAAAATTGTCTACTTAAAATCTAAGTCTAGTATCACTAATAATACTCTTAGTTAATACCTAAAAGCGATAATACTACAACAAAAATAAATGTTGACTATAAAAGGCAATAGGTATATTACTTTGTTTATTATATTCTTTTTGTTGCTCTAACCCCCAGTTTCTCGCACACTAACACGCGGTTAATCTACTGTTAACAGCTGTCAATTGACTAAAATGGATACAAAAAAAAAACCACTGACAGCTGTTAACAGCAGATTAACAGCTTGTTAGTGTACGAGAAACCGGGGGTAACCCGTGCTGAGGACAATTTTAAAAACCTGTTTAGAGGCTAAAAATTTCACCCATCGGACTTGAACCCACGACCTCTGGCTAACTGTGCCAGCGCTCTTCCAACTGAGCTAATGGGCAAGTGCAGGCATCGGCGAAACGAGCCTCTTTACAAACATCTCTGTATTACGTACAGGCAGCAACATCTGGTCGAAGCAATTTACATCACTTGCAGCCCCGAGTAACCCACTTTGCAGTTAGGTTTTTAGGCATAGGTTTTTAAAATTACTTTGTTCATGTTTAGAGATATTATCAAATAAATACCTAAAGTCTTTAGATACAATAACATCATTAAAAAAGGGGGGGTCAGGATTGAAAAGTATTTGTAGAAGAATAAATAAAGGGTTATTACTTAGTTATCACGAACCTACAAAACATAATTATGCATTGCATTTTGGAAACGCCATTTCTTATATATTTTATAAGTGACATCAATGTATACCCATATTGTTTAACAAATGAGATTTAGGGACCTATCACACGGCGTTTTTTATATGCTGCCTTATCTACGCTGAAGTCTCATAGTAAACGCGTATGTAAGCATTTGCAGCGCGCATTAGTTGCGCTTTTTAAGCATACAAAAAACTCTGTGCGCATGGGCTTTTAATTAGTGATATTGGCGTTTGGGGTGTTTATTTTAGCTGTCAGATCAGTAATTTTTTTTAAGGCAATTACATTTTTTCTGCACTCAACGGGAACAAACTTTTGCATACCACTCAATAAAAAGTAAATTATCTGGTCTATTGGTTATGACAGGTCGTAAAGAATGGTATATTCTAAAGCCATGAACAAAAGCCCAGGATTTCCTAAATTGATACTTAAAACTATATATACAAGAGCTACAAATCATTCACAGCCCATATAGAACTGGTACCTAACTAACTTCGTTTTAAAAACGGCATACCTAATTATCGTTTCAGAAAACTTAACCATATTTTGTAAATTTTACTTTATAAACATACATGTAAAAAATACAGAATAGAGCTATTTTCAACCAAATCAGTAGTTTGACAAGTAAATTGATTAGCACTTTAGCTTACAAACTCAGTTTTGAATGCTTTCAAGGTGTAAAAAATCTTGAAAACTTTGAATAACCAAATAGGGTTGGTTTTTCACATTTCGAAGTTTTCAAGATGTCGCGAACAATCTCGAAACCTTTGAAGAACCAAATAGGGTTGGGTTTTCACAGTTCATAGTTTTCAAGATGGGGCAAAAGGACCCTTGGTCATTTGGTTTTCCAAGTGTTCGGGTGAAACCTGTATGTTCAACAAACTAAACTTTAAGACAAGTTGTCGTAATGATTACGATGTATTACTTGTGACAACTTGTCCCGTCAGTGTTGCTCGTTAGAATGTAGAACGCTGGAACATTGTTTGTTTAGACGGGGTAGGCTAAAATGACATGTAGTGCTCACTTAAAAAGACAATACAGCTGGCAATTTGAATTCAAAGGCCCACCCCCAGTTTTTCGTACCAAGTCAGTTCATCAGTTGTCAATATTAACAAGGAATTCTTCTGGGACTTCTCTAACAACACTCACTCTTGTGATGTTGAGAGACAGGAAAGGTAGGCCTCGAAATTATTTTCAGTCAAGGTAGGCTCTAACAGAAATAAATCGAGAAAAGGGAATGCCGGGCCGCGTTTCATAAAACTACAATCCATACTTTACTATGATAATTCGTTGTACATTGCGTAGCAGTCTTCCTACTTGTCAACCTATGGGTTAATCGACTTTGCAATGTAAATGTCATAGTAAAGTTGATACATGAAACGGCGCCCTAAGTGCATTCCGCGCGACATATCGCTGTCATAACTTTGACATGCGGGGGATCGTACCCTCGGCCTAACCATTACATTCGCACCCGACTTCGCCTCTCACCCGATATACCTATCACGGCAGCACCAACTTGACAAACCACTGTCTCTTGACCCCCCCTGCTGGCTCCGCAACCATTCACCGCGTGCGCTGGTGCGAGGCCCCATTGAGGCTCTGGAGCTCGGTGTAGGGCTTCCGGGGGAGGAACTTGTTGGCTTCACCGTTGGACAAGACTGTGTAGTCCCTCTTCTTGCGGTATACCAAAAAGCTGCAATAGAGATACAAATATTTAAATATAGGACTTTTGAACTTTCTTGTGTGCAATAAAGAAAGTAATGTACTCAAATATTAATTATTGTCACATTAATACAACTGATGTGCTTATAAGTTAACAATATTCTCTACTGCACACAAACAAAACACATAAATAAAAAAAGAAAATAAATTAAGAAAATTAACGAAATAATTGGTGTGTATCATTAAACAATTTATAATTTATTTTATTTTGTTCTGCTTATCGATAAATAAGTATGTAACAATGCATACAATGCGTGTCTGTGTGTCTAAAATTCACTGCAATTGCATGCTAAGGGATGTTATATATAATATCTTTCAGATACTTTCTGGTATGCAATTGTAGCGCTTCTTGTAATCAATTATTCAGCACAGATCTATTTCAAATTGTGTTTCTCTGGCGTAATTTTTTTTTTGGTGTTTTTTTAACGCTTAAGGCAATCTGTGGATAATGTGTTGGGTTATATTTCATACCTTTATTTGTCAATCATGTGATATTGTATAACTGTTTATTATCCCTTATTTGTACGTGGAAAGAATGGGAGAGGATCGGGCTGCAAAAAGAAAGAGCATATGAAGGGTGTTCCCTTGGGGTGTTTCAGGAATTGTGCATTTTATAAATAACTCTGTATACTCTCTCTCTCTCTCTCCAAAAGCGACATGAGGGCCAAAATGAGCCGGCTTATCTACAGGGTGACTTTGAATTCGTTCGCCGTAGTTTAAGGGGGCATTCTAGCTATTATTTAGAAACATAATATGGGGCTAGTTTTAAAAAAAAATACGCATCATAAATTTTTTTTGTTACCTTACCAAAATTACGAAATGTAATGAAATGAAATGACGAAAAGTAATAAAGATAAAAAATGGGATCAGGCGTGTTATGGCCGGCGCCGGCCAACTCAATTGTACTTTTCTTGTTTACGCATATCGGACGACAGACTTTTAAATATTGAACTTGTTAGAAAATATTTTTCAACGTTATGGTAGTTCCTACCATTTTGAATTTGGATTCACAGTTTCGAGCCAAACGTCGGAAATCACGAATATGTTATAGAATTACTGTTAAATAACATTCCTCAAAATATTGCTAACGATTTCAAATTCACCCTATAGTTCATGCTAAGCATGTAGATCTAACGAAGGACGAATATTGAAGTCAGTTAAACAGTACTGTATAAAAAACAACAACACTTAAAACAGAGAAATAATTTAAACAAATATGACCCTTAAATTCGATGTAGCTATTGTAGGAGGATAGTTTGGAGCCGGTGCCAAGTTACAAGACGTTTTTAGTGTTGTAGTGTTTTGAAGTCGATTTTTACTTTATTTAAAAAAAAATCACAATTTTTTCTGAATATATAGCAAATCCCTACGACTTCGCAAAATTGTGTTTTCCGAAAGCAAATAAACGAGTAACTGTAATAAAACACCCATATCGCTTCAAGTGTGCCTTTGAAATTTGAAGAGTTCCCTCGATTTCTCCAGGATCCCAGATCATCAGTCAGACCTGCTACTATGGGACCACCTGTGAAGTCCCTTTCAAACAAAAAAATAATTTTGCTTACGGGTCCACGCGTCTTCAGTAATTGGCGGGTGGACCGATTTGGAATATTCCGAGTAATCGGGGAACATACTCGTACATGAAAAATAAAAAAAAAGATCCCGACGGATAGAGAACATCCTCCTTTTTTGAAGTCGGTTAAAAATAGTAAACAGATACGGCAAAATACACAATCAAGTAAATAAGACTGTTTACTCACAGACGTGGTGTACTTATCATTAATTATACTGTAAAAATAAGTATCATTAGTAGATAAAACGTTTGCGAGCAGTTTTACGTGACTTAATAGAGGATTGTGGTGACTTTACATAAAAACTGGCTTCATAAACATGTAAATTGTACGTAAATGCGCATAGAATTAAGTCCACCGTATGGTACATTAGTTTAAGTGCAATAAAAGTATTAATAAATATATTAGTAAGTAGCATTTATTAAAATGTAGGTAGAAGTAGGTTTTGTTTTAACTTTAATTGCCATCCCAAGCTGTTTTTAAACATTTCAACATTCCTAGGCTGACCGGAAGAAATTTCTGTTGAAATAAGTCCTCCTGTGCACGTAATTTTTGATTCTTTTTAAAATATACCGGGTTATTTCTGAAGCGTTGGTAGCCTAGTGGGTAGAACATCGGACTCGGTAGCGAGAGACCCAGGTTCGATCCCCAGTGCGGGCATGTACCTATGACTTGGTTTTCTAAGTTATATACATTTGTGAAGTAATAGTAGCAATACCACTCGCTAACGGTAAGGGAAAACATCGTGAGGAAACCTGAGTGTCTGAGCTATTCACATACTTCAGCGCTTGAAATCGCCAATCCGCGGTGGGCACGCGTGGTGATTAAGCCCATAATCTCTCCCTGAGAGAAGGCCTGTGCCCTACAGTGGGACGTATATAGGCTGCTTATGTTATTTCCGAAATGCTCAATTCGTGAGACATCCTAAATAAAGTGTTTGGCAACAACAAAATTTTTTATGGGTTTTTTATTCAGATTCTTATGTTTAGAGATATCAAAGTCCATAATATAATTTTACTACGCGCTCTACCAATGACGCTGCCTTCAGTAAATTATAGTTAGGTATACATAGAATTACGTCCGTTCTATTTAACAATACGCTATTTAGCATCATCTCTCACACGGCTCCACACTTAAGCAGAAAACCCGTAAAAATGTAATCTTTTCGCAAAAATGGAAATTGAATAAAAACATTCACAAGTTGTTGTACCTAAATGACAAACATTAGCCGACATGTTTCAGCAATTGCACTTTAAATAATAACCTACCTATTCGTTATTTTTTTATCTGTCACTTGTGCTATAAAGCGTTAACAAACAGATAAACGATTACGAGTTTATGAGCCAATTAAACCTCTTCAAACATTAACAATCTACAATTCGATCCAGCCACTCCAATAAAACTCCTACCACCTTAGCACAGGGCCTAATAACGGCTAACGACACAAGTTTACAATCCATTGACGGTGCAGGTGTCATCAGGTAAACTTTCAAGAACAAATGGGACACGTTTTAAAGTAAGTGGTAGCTAATTATTCTGTTTACGGTCCAACACTACATTGGTGTAGAATAATACATTGATATTTAATACAGCAAAGCCTCATGCTCACGGCGTTAAGGCCGGCGCAATGTACGATTTTTTGTACGTAAGCGCAATAAAAGTATAAATAAAAACTAAAAACAGTTTTTAACGTTATCGATATCTAAACCACGGAACAAAAGGAAAAAATGTAGTAAGTATAAAAAATAAATAAATAATTTTAAAATGCTTATTTAGTTATGCTTAAAAGCGGCGTTATTTCAAGAACACGTTGCATAAAAAAATAAGTTGAGACAATTTTTTTTTTTTTTTTATTTATTTATTTTTATTTACATAAATATTGCAACATTACAGTAATTAGGTACACCAAAGCGTTACAATATTTTAACTGAGCACTACCTATCAAACATCTTCTAGCATTCTCTTACATACCTTCATCACACTTCCAATCCCATCCGCAAACACATCACACTCTGGTGCTTCATCATTATATCATTTCTAAATTGGGGTCGTTCATTAAACAAATAAACACGTCATTAGAACTTTTCAAACCCCCCCTCGCCGCTGGAGATACAATGTGAGGTTTTAGATTAACCCTACCTAACAAAAACAAATTACTATAAGAAACTTGGCAAAAAAGAAAACTAATTTATTTCGTGGCTGGTCGAAACATCGGGCGCTTAATCAACAACGTGCTATCGACCTTAGCTTAAGGTCATCAGTAACAAAGCTATTTTTAGGGTTCCGTACCTCAAAAGAAAAAACGGAACCCTTATAGGATCACTTTGTTATCCGTCCGAACCTTTATCTCGGGAACGCGTGGAGCTATCGAGTTGAAATTAAAACCGTATAAGTACTCAGATCTACTCTTGAAGGTGTGAAAAAATCTAACTTCTAAGTTTACGTAAAAAAATGTTACGGCCGTTTAAGTCGCAAAAAACGTATATTTCGACATTGAAGGAAGTAAAAATTCATGGGGTGCTTCCCGTTGACCTAGAACAATAAAATTTGGCAAGCAATATCGTCTTATACTAAACATACAGGGAAAAATCTGAAAACTATGCATTTTTAATTGAATCATAAAACCAAAAGTTCGGGAAAAGCTCGAAAAAACTGCGAGTCTCGAGACTCCTGAACTATTTAAATTTATTTAATTTTATTTTATTTAGCGTACAAAACAGGTCACAACCGTTACACAGTATAATTTTTTTTTTAATTTAAATTGGCACTAGAATAATTTATATAAACTCACGAATACTAAAAAAAAAAATATTATACCAATGTAAATTAAAAAATTTGCCAAATAATTTTTGGAACGTAACTTAGTAATTTTTGCCGAGGGTAGTAAACTAACAGTTAATGCTTTCAAAAAGACGCCTGTCACCTCAGTCTACCGCAGCCAAGGCACTTGCGAAAGCACCGACACGTCGGAAATGTTGTAAAATGAAAAAGTAAACGAGTAAATATCCGTTCAAATTCCATTTTTATTATTTAAGTACCTACCTACAAATTTGTACGGAACTCTCGGTGCGACTCGCACTTGGTCGGTTTTTTTATAAAGCAATTTAAAACTACAAATTGTTTTGAAACGGGATAAAGTCACAATAAACATTTTTGATTCTGTATATCGAGCGAATGTGGATGGAAGGGCCGGTAAGGGACGACCCAGACGGGCATACTTCGACCAAATAGAGGATTTATTAACAAAGGGCAAGATAAAAAGTACCCGAAACCGGCGTGCGTGCATGCAACGACTAATGAATGTTGAGGAAGCGAAAGTGATCTGTCAGGATCGTAGCAAGTGGCAGTCCCTGGTCTCTGCCTACCCCTCTGGGATACAGGCGTGAGTTTATGTTATGTTATGATTATGATTCTGTATACATTCAGTAATTTTACATCCGAAAAAACCTTGACTTTGCAAACACGTAGCTCTGCAAAAACCACTACAAAAAGTGGAACTTAACTAATAACTTTACTAAAAATACAGTCCACTTGTTATCTTTATTTTCTTGTCTAGCCAAAACAAATCTTTGTACAGCCCCCTTTTCATACAAGGATTTTGTATTGGTTCATTTTGTATTGCTGACCCAGTTGATGAACATACCTTGGTAAATAATGACACCGTGTTATGTTTCTCGGAACAACTAGATCACAAAACGGAAAGACGATGAATGACAGACGCACGCAATGTGCAGTCGACGGCGGCGGCGTATCAAATGCATGCACTCTATATGGTTGCGTTACGGGCGACTTTGCAACTAAAATGTAAAGGTTGATCTGCTGTCGCCTGTACACAATCATACTAATAATATAAACGTGAAAATTTTTATGGATGTAATTTTTATTTTTTTAGGTTCATTGTGTATATCGGTACAGGTTAAATGGATTCGGACCTCCTAAAACCATAACTGCTTTGTCTCGAGGTCCGTGTCTTTATATCTTAAATTACTCTTATTACATTACACAATACTAACATACTCGTATCAACACGTTACTCAATCACGCCAGTAGGCTTAGCACACTAGCATGCGAGAAAATGACAGGCGCCGCGGCATAAACTTTGCCGCTTTATTAGTTTTGTCGCAACAGCGAACATGATGTGAGTGGAAGAGAAATTTAAACACTGTTTAAAGTCTTTCTCGCAGGCGGCAAAATGGAGATGTCAGTTAAAAAAAGGCTTCAATTTTAATATTTTTTTGGATTGGTCACACTCAATCGGTACACTTCGACTGTATGACAACACTATTCATTTGTTCATTTAGCTATTCTGCGTTTCGTTCAAAATTTTTTTTTCCTAAGAACAGTCGATAACCTAAGTGTTTTGTCTGAAGTCTGAACTGACTATGAAGGTAAATGTATGAATGGAATATCGAAACGTTTTTGTTCTTCTTTCCAACAACCGACCTAACAAAACAAATAGGTAACAGTTTTCTGAAGTTCCAGAGAAAATGGAGCGAAACTGTATACGACAGTTACATGTGTATTTGTTCATTGGGCTGTCTTTAAACTCAATGCAAAACTACTTTATGTAATTATGTGTCGTTTCGAACTTGTACAATAACGCCGTCATCTAATTTCACACAATTCATTTGCTATTCTTACTTGACCTCTCGTGGCTGTAAGTGAAGTGAAGACCTAGCAGTAAAGCCATCCTCATATCCTCATTGGGTATGCTCGTCATCCTCACATAACATAAATCAACACGAAAACTAAGAAACCCAAATATGTAAGAGTATGACAGCAAAGTTAAATTATAACCTAAAAGCCTTGTCTTTACCTCGACACCAACAGAGAAATTTCTCTTAGTTAAGCTGTCATTTTGCGAGAAAAAAACACCTTCATGTTCGCGGTTGCGGCAAACCATAGACAAACGGTATTAAAATGACAGAAGGAGGCGCGTTGAGACAGCTCACGCGGTCTTCATGTTCGCACCGGCGAGATATCCCTCTGTGACGTCATCTTAATACTGTTTAGTGTTTAATGTGACAGTTGAGAGCAGGCAAAATGTTCAGCGTGCTAAGCCTACAGGACAGCTGAACTGGATGAAATTTGGCAAAAAGATACACATAAAAATTTCCACGCAAACGCAATCGTGGTCAACAGCTAGTCTTTATATGAGTATTCATAAAGAAACCATACCTGTGTGCTAATTCGTGAAGGAATGTAGATGATTGACCAGTGTTTAATAGCAATCCCTGCCTACACTAGATAGGTAAAGTGACCACTTACACTTTAGAGCCTGGTACACTATTTAAAATGGAGTTGGGCACGCACAGAACTTATATCAACCTCTAAGCTCAGTTTATCCTATAATATATTTTTACTAAATGACCCCGTGAACTTCGTATCACCTACATCAATATTTTTTTTCTTCTCACCGTAACCTTCCCTGTACTTCCAAATATAAAAAAATTAAAGATAGGCAAATCGGCCCAGTCGTTCGCCAGTTTTAGCGAAACAAATGAACTGCAAAATTTTTTTCACTATAAAAACAAAATGTGTCGAAGGTGTTAGTTTCACAGTTAATAGATTATGCGGAGAAGAAGCTAACAAAGAAATTTATTAATTTAGGAAGTATACGTACATTATGTGTAAGATTTCTTTTTTATTGTTTATATTTGTTTCCTAGTTGGCCTGACTAAACAACTTGATAATAACTTATTGACTCTGACATAATTTCCCATATCTACGTGATCATTTACTTTACTTTGCAATTAAAAACCACGGAAGCGGGTGGCGATAGCACAGCGGTAGGACAGCCGGCCTCAGATTCGGGAGATCGTGGTTCGAATCCCGGTATGAATCAATGAACTTTCTTTTCTAAGTTACGCAAATTTGTCAAGTTGTAGTAGCCAAACCACTCGCTAACTGTGAAAGAAAAACATCGTGAGGAAACCTCAGTGTCAGAAACGTTTACATACCTCAGCACTGGAAATTGCCAACCCGCGGTGGGCACGCGTGGTAATTAAGCCCATATGTAACGTAGGTAGGCATATAGGCTACATAAAAGAAAGTTTTCCTAATAAATAATCGATTAGACAGGTGAAATGTATAAAAACCACCCTGTATGTGCACATCCAATGATGTAGCAGGCAATTGTTAGCAAGACCTGCGCGCGCGCAGAGCAATCCGTGTGCACGAGATCGAGATCAGTGCAGAAACTGCCGCGGTGAGGCAGAGACGTGGTTTCGCATAGTGGTATTTCGGTAACCTGTATCTTAGTAGCAAAGTGCAGGAAGTTCTAGGCCACCAGGTTGCTTTACAGTGGAAAAAAGTTACTTTGTGTATAGCGGGTGAAGTTAAATTGTGAAGAATTAAAAAAAAAGAACAAATGTCCCCGCTAGTTTGGGAATGTGATTCGGGATTTTTGTTTCGGATTATCAACCGGTTTTTGAATCGAGAATTTAATAGTAAATAGAATATTAAATACTTAAGTTCTGTAATCTGAAGACACCGAACGGCATTAAGTATTTAAGGTGAAATTCTTAATTAAAATGTTAAGTGACAACTAAGTTAATATTAATACAGCTTTTTCTGACAAATGTAATGTTATGTATATGAGCGACCCATACTTAAGTATTTAAATTGTGTTTTTAGGGTTCCGTAGTTAACAAGGAACGTCCGTCCGTCTGTCTGTCTGTCTGTCCGCGGCTTAGCACAGAGACGATAAGTACTAGAGAGCTGAAATTTACGCATAGATATACATATTTATTACGCTGACAAAAAGGTGGAGTAAAATCTCGAAAAAAATTTTTTTTTGTAGTGTACCTCCCCCAAAATTAAGTATGCAGTTTTTTTAGAAATAGAATAGAAAATAATTTATTTGCCAAAAACACACATTGATCCTTAGAAATATAACATAAACTAGAGTTAAAATTAGATACTATTCTTAACTAAGTTTGATTAGGGATCTTGGGATCGATTGTAGTCCCCGCACTAGGTCAGGCCTGTATCGCGGGGGCCCAGCAATAATTAACATTGAGATACCATGCCTCTCGCCTACTTTTTAATTTAGGGTTCCGTCAACGAAATATTAACCTTTAAATCGCAAATTTTCAGGACAGTAGCACATATAATGAACATAAACGGAAATATATCACGGCTAAGTAGGTTTTACTAGTTAACGAGTAATAGGCGATCGAGTCATAAAAGGAAAATTTCGTACAAATTTTTTCGAAAATTACTTTGATGAAGTTGTTAGTTCTGAAAGCAGGTAAAAAAACCCCTCCTACGGAACTTACATTGCGCGTGGCCCGGCACGCACTTGGCCGGTTTTTCTAATCAGATTGTGTGTTAGATCTTTACAACTTGCTAGATGATGTGTTTCAAAGTCCAGTGACAACTCTCTACACATGTTTTGAAAAATAAATTATTATCGATACTGAAGAATACATTGCTGGAAATTATCTACAGATATTATATACGCATTAAAATGAAGAAATTTTAGGACCAATTTGGTTTCTTGTACAATGCTGTCATGTGTATGTTTTTTGTCGTAGTTTTTAAGTGATTAATTGTTTTAATTAAATCTCCGTTCTGTTTTGCGTTTTATTCTATCCAAAGCTCGTCAACTAAGCAAACAGCTTCGACACTCGTCAGGCGATTAGTGATCAGAATTAAACTAAGTTTGTATAAATGTTCCCAAGCTCCAATCTCAACAATAACTGCGGCAAGATTTTACAAATCCGATGTCATACATAATATTATTTTAATCTAGAATAGATCAAAAGACTAGATCAAGTATAAACAGTTGGATAATCTTGACGAGCAAGATATACAATAGAATGTCTTGGAATTATATGTACAGGGTTATTTCAAAACTGCGCAAATCTTGAAAATTGGAATTCAAATTCAAAAGTGTTATTCAACAAGTTAAACCAGGTGCCCATTTCAAAATCTATATTAGATCATTTTAGAGATTAAATGGAGAAAAACACTCCAAAATTAGTCTTTTCAAAGTCCTTAATTGTGGGTGGGCACGCGTGGTGATTAAGCCCATACTCTCTCCCTGAGAAAAGCCATGTGCCCTACAGTGGGACGTATTTAGGTTGCTTAGGTTTCCTTACGATGCCTTCCTTCGTCGTTAGTGAGTGGTATTGTACATAACTTAGAAAACAAAGAGTTATAGGTACATGCCCGCACTGGGAATCAAACCTGGGTCTCTCGCTTCCGAATCCAATTTTCTACCCACTAGGCTACCACCGCTCGTAATGAAGTATTTGCCACACTGTAATCTGCCACAAGCACAGGCGCTTGTTGGTAATACTCTAGCGCAGAACTACTTGCAACAAACTTCTGTTCCAATTAAATTCATGCCACGGGTAAACACAAATGGCGGATTTATTTTCTGTAGACAGGGTGCATAAAAATCTTCATACACATACGAAAATGGGGGTTCTGCTCGTCAATATAAACAACTTTGACTGTGGGGAAAAGTACGAAATTGTAAAAAAAATATCGGCTGTTCTGTTGTGTACTAAAGTTTTGTTTTTGTTTTATTTGGGAATACATACAGTTACATGTTATATATTAAATAATAATTTTCTTAAGTAAATTATGTAAACACGTAACCCATGGCGTTCTCCACATATTAATATTAACTGTTTATTGCACAAAGACAGTGTAAAAAAGGAGGACTTAATGCTAATGGCATTTTCTACACAGTATCTACAACAACAGTTCAGCAATGTTACAACTAAAGTTAAAATGTATGGGCCAAAAGTATTTTTTTCGCGATTTCGTACTCATAATAAAAAATATTTGAATTGACGAGAAGAAGCGAGAAGTTACTATTTCATAATGTGCCTCGGCCATTTTTTTTTACAAACAGTGGTAATGAATTATTAATGTTATTCAGCTTTTCTCTGAGAGAAAGAGTCAAGAAATTTAGAACAGCGATATTTCTTGGACTAATAAAATAGCAATGACCTGAGCGAACTAACATTTATAGTAGATAGACATTTTTTTTTGTTTCTCTTTGTTATAATTTATTGTACACAAAGAAAGATACATCTACAGAAGACATAAGGGAATATAAACAAGAATAAAGGTGAGCTTTATTTCTTTGTAAATTTCTGTATTGCTACTGTAATAATTATAATTTTATGTATAATTACAGACATTTCCTCTTTATACTACTGTGTACATCTACATTAATGAATCATCATCATCAGCCTATGCTTGTCCACTGCTGGACATAGGCCTCTCCTATTGCACGCCACTGAGCACGGTCCTCGGCTACTCTCATCCAGCTCTTGCCAGCCGCCCTGCGAAGATCATCGCTCCACCGAGTCTCAGGACATCCCACACTACGTTTACCGATCCGCGGTCTCCACTCAAGAACTCGTCTACCCCATCGGTTATCAGTTGTTCGGATGATATGGCCGGCCCACTGCCACTTCAGCATGCTAATTCGGTGGGCTATGTCGGTGACGTTTCGAATTCGACCTTTCAGAGAAACCCCGAGCATAGCCCTTTCCATAGCACGCTGAGCGACTTTAAATTTGTGGACCAGCCCCACCGTGAGTGTCCACGTTTCGGCACCGTATGTCATGACGGGTAGGACGCACTGATTGAAGACTTTCGTCTTGAGACTCTGTGGGATTGGCGATGTGAAGACTCGACTTAATAAATAATAAATTATAACGATAATGTTCCGTTTGCATTTAGATGAAAACTGAATGAAACGAAATATGCGTGTGAGTGTAAATGTAAGTAGATGCAGAGCAGTTTGTTTACCTGCATCGAAAATAGTATTGAAATAGACTTTAAATTAGTAAGTATACGTGGAAATCTTCAGACCAGCGCCTCTGGCTAAGTCGAGGCTGACATTTTGCGTAATTAAAAGGCGTGGGTTCTTCGAAGAAGAGAAAGTTAAATAGGTAGTCTTAACTTTCATTCACTGGTAAATTCGAATTGATTGGTTCAATCAAAGTATATTATTGACTTGATGTGCTCGTAGCCTTGTCTCGAACCACCAAAGATCTTTTTAAAAGTAGGTAAGGAGGTTCATAAAATCTAGTAACAGACAAACTTGATGTTTCATTAGTAGAACTTTAATTTATTAGTACCTACTTTTAGACAAATTCAAAACAATTGCCACGTAACAAAACAAAATCATAGTGAGGTTTAATGGGTAGTACATAATTCCAAACTACAAAGTTAGAATTTATCTTAAAAAAACACTACGCCAGTACTTTATCATAATTGGCAAGGTTATTTGACACGAAACAATTAGTTTTAGGTTCAAATTTAAATACAAATATACAAAGACAGAACGAAAACGTGCTTTGAATCTAAATTAGATTTTGGTGTAAGGGGAATTATACAGGGTGGTACGAAACAAACTACTAGTTCGTGAAATTATTGAGAACATTAAACCAAGAAAAATATCAACAAATGCATATATGCAGCCTGTATACGTCCCACAGGTCTTCTCTCAGAGAGAGAGAGTATGGGCTTCACCACGCATACTATTATTATCATAATAATATCAATGCATCACGCAATTTATAGGTACTTTATTACTTCTTGTCTCTGTTTCTGTATTATTTATAAGTACTGTATTATTTACAAGAGGCTGATGTCTGTTAGATATTGTCTGTGTTAACTTTTTAGAAGTTTCGATTATTGTACCGTTTGCTTCGCACAACACAACACAATCACTTGACCTGATCTCAAAATAGAATACCCTGTGCTAAGGTAACCAGGTAAGATCATCACAAACATGGAAATACACCCAGACCACCCCAGACTGAGGTCATTTGAACAAATCCAGTACGTGAAATCCTCCACGGGGAATCGTTAAACGTAGGCGCGAGACACACAAATGGGACGTGGGGCGAGGGCGCGGTAAGATGTATAGAGTCACAGACAACAGTCCTTGCTCGGCGGTCTCTCTTGCTCTGTGACTCTATACATCTTACCGCGCCCTCGCCCCACGTCCCATCTGTGTATCTCGCGCCTTAGAGCAATGAGGTAGTCGTTAAGGCAAAATTTGGCGGCGAAGGAAATAAAATGACTCCCTGTAGAAATAGTTCAACCTGCAACAAGTTTTTCATACGAGCATGTTAATAGATGAAGTGTTTATTTGTATACTCGCTAATAACAATGGGAGGATGTATGCTCGGCTGATCTCGGCCTTGACAACTGGTAATTAGGACTATTTGTCCGTCTGTCACCCCGTCATGAGTTGTCAGAGGTGTATATAGAGTCGACAGCAGCTACAATTTAAGGTTCACTATGATAATTGAAGGAGGGACCAGTAAGGGACGAGTCAGGCGGACATACTTCGACCAAATAGGGGATGTATTAGGAAAAGGCAAGATAAAAAGTACCGTGCATGCAACGACTAATGATTGCTGATGAAGCGAAAGAGATACAGGCGAGAGTTTATGTATGACAGTTCGATGAACATTGAAAAGTCGATTAACCCACAGATTAGCAAGTAAGAAGACTTTATAAAACGAAATTCCTAAATTTGTCAATCAATTAATTTTATACGCATTTTATTTTAATTTCGCACATCGTAACAGCTTCGCAAATATGTAATTTAAAACGAGCTGTTAAACGGCATTAACTGATAAAAACCTTGCCAAGGATAAGTGAATGTTTGTGTTTATTTTTAGTCTGCCTCATTTTTAGAGTTCCGTACCCGAAGGGTAAGGGACCCTATTACTAAGACTCCGCTGTCGGTCCGTACGTCCGTCCGTCACCAGACTGTATCTCACGAACAGTGATAGTTAGACAGTTGAAATTTTCACAGATGTTGTATTCCTGTTGCCGCTTTAACAACAAATACTAAAAACAGAATAAAATAAATATTTAAGGGGGGCTCCCATGCAACAAACGCGATTTTTTTGGCGTTTTTTGCTCGATATTAATAACGGTAACAGGTAGACGCTTGAAATATCCAAATGGTGTATAGATACAGGTATGGAACCCTTCGTGCGCGAGTGCGACTCTCACTTGGCTGGTTTTTTTAGGATTCTGTACCGGAACGGTGCCAACGGGACCTTAATATGCTTCCGTCGTATGTCTCTGCCTGTTTGACATATAAGCGACGTTTTTTCTTGAACCGTAATAGGTAGCAAATTTAAATTATGGCGGATTGCCCAACAAATAATAAATAATACAAAAAGTAACAAAATACATAAGTGGTTTTGTTTTGCTCTATTGTAAAAACCGCATGGGACTGAATGGAGAGCGTTGATGGCGGAAGCTGTCCCATAGCCGCGTCCCTCAGTCATAAGAACACGACCGAAGAAGAAACACGGTAATACTTACGGCAAATCTTAAACAGTCAGTAACTTAAAATAACACTATCACTATATAGTACTGCACTATCGCAATAGGGTTACCTGTAATGATAGTTGTGAGTTTCATGAAATAAATAAAAAAAAACAAATAATGAAGTGCAATTTTACAAACAGTAACAGCCGATTATTAAAAACAGTAAAAACGATTTTTTTTTTGAGGCCGGTTTGTGCAAGTAGTGATAATCGGACTCTCGCTAAAACGGTCCCGAACTGAATGGAAGAAAATACACTTTAGTTCAAGGCGATGACAGAGTGGCTGTCGAAAACAGGTCGATGGTCAGTGTGCAGACCGGCAGCCCGATGGTCGGACGATATTGAGTCAGCGGAAGGTCCGTGGATGCGGATGGCAAGGGACCGTGACAGCAGGCATTTGGGGGAAAAGGCAGCCTGTTATTTAAGTTTAATTTTTGTTACTTCTTTTTATTGTGCAATTAAATGTAACAAAAGAATTATGAAATTAAGAATTAAGAAATGTATTGTGTAACGAACGTCTGTACAACAAAAAATAATACATGTCTTGTATACATTGAACTTAGTAGGTAGGCGTGTAATTGTATTATTATGTTTTCACATCGAAAACCATACTAGGCGAGCCTGTATCATGGCTTTCGACGCCTCTTATCGGGTCTTGGATACATTGCAATGTTGGGGGTATGTCGATAAAATTAGTTGTGCCGAAAGCAAACAAACAAACAAAGCATATACCCAGCAGTGGGAAACGGTGGGCTTATGATAATGATGATGACATCTATGGTACGAAACCCTCAATGCGCCGGTCCGTCTCGCACGTGGCCGCTTTTAAAGTATTTAACTGCTGGTTAAATTCCGTGACAGACCAACGAGGACCAATGGAGTTTAAATTAGTAATCCCTCGGTCTCGTAGAGCGAGGTATTACTAATTTAAACTGGGGTGTATTATACATTGCACAATAATTGTACGGGGTCGATCTTCTTAACAATACAAAAGGCCTAGTAAATACTTAAAGAATGATATAGTAAGGGGGCATTACAGCCATACATTACAACAGGGGTAGGCAGAGACTGGGATTGCCACTTGCTACCATCCTGACAAACCTCTATAGCCATAATCATAGAATAACATGTTTAAGGTTATATAACCATCGACTCCAAATAACCCCGAAATAGTGAAAGCGATCTACATTTATTGCCAAAATCACCCTTGATGACTGATACCATACGAGGGCCTCGATTCTGTTTTAAGTAGGGTCACGTGATGTTTCTTTTTTCAATCCATTGCCTAGAAGATTTTATATGTGAGCGCGCGTCAACTTGAAGCGGCAATGAAATCGACGCGTTCATGTAATTTTCATTGTACTAATGCATTATCAAAAAATATATACACCGCTGTTCAAACATCCTAAGTCAATAACATTTTTTAATTAATTTGAAACAGTCATTGGTACGCGCACCGGGCTTCGAAGCCAGGACCTCTTGAATGTGAGACAGACGTTCCTTAGCCTAATAAGTGCCCTCGCCAATGGGATGTTTAGGTTGTCTATATACAAACTTCGACACAGATCTGCGACACGGGCAGATAAGCGGTTAAGACGTGTTAAAAGTACATACGCTTATTTTTAAACGGTTTTCATACAAACAAACCCAAGGTTTGGCAGACGCTATCCATTCACTGTCAAGGCCAACAACCTTGTAGAGCATTACGTGTCACTGCGTGGTTCCGTAGCCGCTCTCGTGATCCATTAAGATTTATTACCGGATCACTCGACTAAGTGAGCACGGCTGGGAGGGCTCTATTTTAAGACTTTGTATTACGGTCGGAAACGTCAGAAATACTTAGGTTTTGTGTGAGGCCCTTTTTGTCATCATCATCATCATCATTCAGCCACAAGAAGTCCACTGCTGAACATAGGCCTCCTCCATGGATTTCCAAAAAGACCGGTTGGAAGCGGCTTGCATCTAGCGTCTTCCTGCCACTTGAATGAGGTCATCTGTCCATCTTGTGGCTGGTCGTCCTACGCTGCGCTTGCCGATATGTGGTCTCCATTCGAGAACTTTTCGGCTCCATCGGCCATCAGTTCTGCGTGCTATGTGCCCCGCCCACTGCCACTTCAACTTACTAATCCGCTAGGCTACGTCGACGACTTTCGTTCGTCTACGGATCTCATCATTTCTGATTCGATCTCGTAGAGAAATTCCGAGCATAGCCCTTTCCATAGCTCGTTGCGTGACCTTGAGCTTTCTTATGAGGCCCATAGTGAGAGACCACGTTTCAGTGCCATAAGTCATCACTGGTAACACACACTGGTTGTATAATATTGTCTTGAGCGATTGCGGTATATTAACTAGGTAGTTTCCCGAATGCTGCCCAGCCGAGTTGGATTTTGTCAGTCCAGCCATAAAAGAGTGGAACAGTGCAAGTCCTGGCTTCCGTATGAGCTCAGAGAGGTGGGCCAAAATTGAGACCCATAGGGTATAAGCTACGCGGCAGACCACGGTGGAGGTGACGGGATATTGAGCGGATGGTGCGAGTTGGACTTGGACAGGAAAGGTGGAGTGACGCGGGAATGCCTTCGCCCAGCAGTGGGACACAATAAAGGCTAACTAAAAAAGGCTACTTTTACAAGATTACACTCGAGTTCTTTTTTACAAAAAACCGACCAACTATAATAGATATAGGGCTGGTTTCTGAATTGAAAATTTCACTGAGCAAATACTTAACTAACGTTCTGTCACGCTCTTTTCTGAGAAATTCGATTCGAGAGACTGCACTACAGTTAACGATTTACTTCGCGAAATTCTCAATTCAGAAACTGTCCCATAGCTACTTTATAACCGACAGCCGGGGAGTTTAATGAAACTCGAAGCCAAGACTACATAGCATTACGTCAAAAAACGGCATTTTCGCGAAAAATCAATCTAGTCCTTAAATGTCCCTTAATCCCTCTAAAAATAGTTTTACTATTATTTTCATTAGTGGCGCCATCTTGTCCATGATGTCTTCCAAGGAATGGTCTGGAGCAAAAGTTCTGCTATTTATAAAAAAAATCATCTCGACAAAAAGTTCCGGGATGTGACAAGTTACGTGTTGATTGCCCGTTCCTATGGATCCAGTTATGGCCGGTACCCACTTATTTAGCGTCTGGAGAACGTATGGAGATTTTGTTACTTTAAGATGTTAGTTAGACTTAAGTATGTGTATGTACAATGAAAACTGCAGATTGTAAAACAGTTTGATTTGTGAGTGAGTGAAATAGAATATTGACATTTACGTAATAGTTGTACTTTTTATTCATTTACTACAGAATATAAATAAAAATAGTATAACAATAATTAAGTAAAACGTAAGTTTTAAATGTAAGTATACGGGGTGCATACCCCTATAAGAATTAATATATGTGTTAATTATACCTATAATTATATTCATTAACTATGATTAATTATGAATTATACCTATTAAAAAGAAAAGCTCTAAGATCTAATATTAAAACAAATTAAATACTGCCACAGTATCACAATACACTGGTAACTACAAATTCTTATTTCTATAATCTTGCCACAGTTATTATATATAATACTCATTGATATGAGATAGAATAATGAAACGAGTGTAGAGCCTGCTTAAAACATACCTTTTTTAAATATGCGCATTAACTTCAATTAAACTAATATTATTCTCACCCACAATCACACGTCTTGGAGCGATTGTAATTTGAAACCGCTAATTTTTTCATTTTGAATTATGGCTAATAACGATTATAGTTAGAATTATTTTGTTACATTAAGAAGTGTTAGTGATAAGAGAAAGTCGTTCTCTTATCACTAATTCTTGCTAATGTGACCAATGATTGTGTAAATCAATAAAAAAATTATTGATATATTTATAGTAATAATTAGTACAATATAATAACAACAACTTTAAGTCAGATAAAAATGGAATGATCTTACTTTGAAAAGTCCTCGTCTGTCCCGTAGCACCGTTTGCATAATATCTCGTAAAATAAGTTGATATCTGAAACAATGAAATAAATGTTACACATATTTTTGTGGGAAATTGTAAATATAGTTACAGTTTTATTTATTATGAGTTTTAACAACTGTAGGTACACTTGTTGCAAGTGTTCATTTCTTTAATGAAAAGTCCAATATAACATTCATATTCGAATCTGAGCGATCAGATTCATTTATAAGCTAGGAAGTAGGGATTTGTCAAGAGATTTCTAACATCCTGACAGTTGCTAGTCAGTATATCTATGAGAATATTATGTACGTCAGGAAAAATATCAGTGACTTTAAAACTGAAGGTAGCCAACACAATGCAAATACTAGAAATAGACATAAGCTTTCGTTTTCGAGATTTGGCTGGCAAAGGTTAATACATCCTTTATGGGGTATTGTATACGATTCTACAATAAGATCCCTGAAGATATAATAAGCTTGCTAGAAACGCGGTTCAAAGTGTGTAAAGCACACTTTGTGCCAAAAGGGATACTATAACATTAAAGATTATTAGAAGACAAAAGATGTCTGGAATTAAAGCCAGTTCAATGCATTAGTAAGTACTAGGTTTTACAATAATATGTAAAATCTGTTAAACTAGTTAAACATATTTGAAAAGACTAAGTTTGGAGTTTTTTGTCAATTTTTTCTCCAAAACGATCTAGATTTTGAAATGGACACACAGTTTTATTTGTAACGTTCAATAAGTCACAGTTTCTGAGTAATTTTCGATAAAAAATTTTTATTTGCATTTTGTTTATTGCTACCATGTTGATAAAAACTGATTTGAATAGTTACAGTCTTATTTATAAAAGCTCGATTCCTTAAAACACTCGAGAAACGCCGTTTAAAATAGTATGTGGTGGAGATTTTACAAAGACGTAACCACAGATTAAATAAGTTGTCCCTGAGGAGTGCTTTAGTGGAATCGTGTTTTTTAGGGTTCCGTACCTGAAGGGTGCCAAACGGGACCCTAATACTAAGACTTGACTGTCCGTCTGTCTGTCTGTCCGTCTGTCAGTCACCAGGCTGTATCTCATAAACCGTGATAGCTAGGCAGCTGAAATTTCCACAGATGATGTATTTCTGTTGCCGCTGTAACAACAAATACTAAAAACAGAATAAAATAAATATTTAAGGGGGGCTTCCATACAACAAACGTTGTCTAAAGACAGCGCTCGCCATCTAGCGGCCATCTATGTAACCTTCACAGCACCGATGTCATGTCGTTAAATGTCAATGTTACATACATACATAAACTCACGCCTGTATCTCAGAGGGGTAGGCAGATTCCAGGGACTGCCACTTGCTACGATCCTGACAGATGTTAAACGCTAAACGCTTCTTTTGCAATGTTAAACGCTTCTTTTTGGTTTCTATAGATGGCGCTGTTCTCAAATTAGATCTTTGTCTTATGTTGAAAAGATAATGGTACGGAACCCTTCGTGCGCGAGTCCGACTTGCACTTGGCCTGTTCCTTCTATGGAACAGCTGTAATTTTTTTGCGATTTCGTAATTTTTTGCAGTCTTAATACGAAAGCGGGCGATACACCAAGGGGGTTTGTTAAACACTTTTAATTGGTTATTTTCAAAGTGCTTGCAACGAACTCCTTTATTCTATGGTGATATTTTGAGATTTTGGCTTTTAAAGTTATTGGTGGCTATCACGGACTCATATCATATAGGCTTTGATGTATAAGTTTAAGATGATTTGAGAAAATATGGTCAGAGTGGAGTTTTTTTTGCCGCTGCCTTTTTCTCCACTACAAATACGGCCCGAAGGCAGCGGCTAACATAGTAACATAGTACATTGACATTCAGCAAACATAATGTAAATTCTTTACGTTGAAATAAATTATTGATTTCTGATGATATCGGTACAAACTCGCGGGCTCAACTCACCTCACCCAAGCACTCCAGCGGTGGCGGACGCCAGCAAGGCCAGTAGTGTCGTGGCCACACCGCCGGCGCCGACTCGCGCGCTGTACACCGCGCCGCTCGTCTCGGGGCCCGACCCGAAGGCGTCCGCTGAAGACATCGTCTCTGTTGGCATGCCCGGTCTGTGAGCGCGGAGCGCGGCCAAATGGGCGGCGGGGATTGTGTGTGTGTGTGTGTGTGTGTGTGCGTGCGTGCGTGCGTGCGTGCGTGCGTGCGTGCGTGCGTGCGTGCGTGCGTGCGTGCGTGCGTGCGTGCGTGCGTGCGTGCGTGCGTGCGTGTATGTGTGTGTGTGTGTGTGTGTATGTATGTAACATATGGTATAATACCCGGCAGATAACTTGAACGAACGATAGACACGTAAGACCCATTTCTACTTTTTTTTAATGTACAGAACTAATTTAAATGTCTCCATCCTATCAATGTACTCATGCTTCACATAAATATATTTGTCTTTCTCTAGCCTTGATGAGTTTGCGATGGACACGCAAGAGCAAATTTCTACTTTATTATTTTTTTTAATTGTCTAAACTGAAATGCGAAGAATTCTAATTCTAATAGGCAATTCCCGCGTCTCCCCCCAATGAGACCCCAAATACGTCCAAGCGAAGTCAAAGTCATTTTAGTCAAGTTATTTGTCGGGCATTTAAAAAAGTTTTCGACACCCATTCGGCTACGCTTCTTTGTGCGCTATTTGCAGTACCCGATATATTTGGAACATAAAAAAACATCAATAATTTGAGGCGCACAGAATACAGATTTAAGACAACTCTCGGTTTGGACATGTGGAGAGGATGAAGGAATAAAGATTGACAAAACAAATATATCGAGCGAACGTGAATGGAAGGACCGTTAAGGGACGACCCAGACGGACATAATTCGACCAAATAGGGAATGTATTAGCAAAGGGCAAGATAAAAAATACCCGAAACCGACGTGCGTGCATGCAACGACTAATGAATGTTGAGGAAGCGAAAGTGATCTGTCAGGATCATAGCAAGTGGCAGTCCCTGGTCTCGTGAGTTTATGTTATGTTATGTTCAGTCGACAAAAAAGTAATAACCACACATTTACGGGTCCACGTCAGCGTCACTAATAAAAAAAGCATATCTTCTTTTACGGATAATTTTTGCGAAATCTGTTCTCTCAATCACATAAAAAATATTTTTTAGGAACCATAAGACCTTGAACCTAAGGCGTTTCCGGTAAAAACGGCCGTTTTCGGGATAAAAACTATGTAGCACCGGGTCCTTCGTCCTAGGTTCACGTTCACTTCGTCCACGGTTGCGGACTCTAAAAAGTCCCTATTTACATGATTGAGGGAACAGATAACACCTCGCAAAAAAATATCTGGTGTTGAACTGAACTTCATAAAGCACCTTATGTAATATATATATATCATAGTAAGCATTCTCTACTACACAAATATCAATTGAACTGGCTCTCTTACTGTGTGCCAGAAGCTCACGACACGAAACTAAAAAGCATCATTATCATCGTCATCATCATCAGCCATTTGACGCCCACTGGAGGACATAGGCCTCCATCACGGTTTTCATAACCATGAGGGGTTTTGCCATGATCGCCACGCTTGGCAGGCGGGTTGGCGATCGCAGCATGCGGTTAGAATCTCAGGAAGACTACCGGAGACTGCCCGTCTCCTGGTAATTGAATTCCTTAGTCGCCTTCTACGACATCCAGGGACGGAAATGGAGTGACGCTATTCTTAATCCGGCGCCACACGGAGCATCATACACTCCATTTATTTGGTAAATGTATGAAACTTATTATGCACATAATAAGTGATATCTGAGTAATTTATTTTTACCTAGAGCAAAATATTAGGGGTTAAAGTATGAAATTGCCGTTTTATTGCAATAGGTTCTTTGAATTGACATAGAATTTTCATGGTTTGAGGTTTTCGAATGAAACTTTTTTGAAATGGTTTCTATGATGTTCTTTTTTTAAAAAATGTGAAACATTTGAATATCGACTTTCAATTGTTTTTGTTATTCAATTTAGACAAGAAAGATGGATACTGCGAAAATTCGAGTGATTATGAGGCACCCATTTTTCGAATTTTTTTATTTTATTGATTTGACGCAAGTGAGTCAATATTGTGGGTAAGGCAACGTTAAACCATGCCGCTAATTTCTGGGTAGTTTGACTAGGGTCGGCTTCCATTATCTCTCTTAATTCATCGTTATTCACCTGTGTGGGCGGTCTTCCTCGTGGCTCGTTCTTTAAGTCGAAATTTCCATCACGAAAGCGTTTAAACCAAAATCGCACGGTGCGTTCATTAGTAGACCCCTCTCCAAACGCAGCATTGATATTGCGGGCTGTTTCTGCCGCGTTAGTTCCGCGTCGGAACTCGTATTCAAAAATCACTCGAATTTTCGCAGTATCCATCTTTCTTGTCTAAATTGAATAACAAAAACAATTGAAAGTCGATATTCAAATGTTTAACATTTTTTAAAAAAAGAACATCATAGAAACCATTTGAAAAAAGTTTCATTCGAAAACCTCAAACCATGAAGATTCTATGTCAATTCAAAGAACCTATTGCAATAAAACGGCAATTTCATACTTTAACCCCTATTATATGTAAGTAGGTTGTTTGACACTTATCTGGTACAATATCAAAGGTGCATGTGTGCATTATGAAAGTTAATAAATGATAGTCAACACCCAATAACCGATATAACTAATTAGGTTATTATGAAATAAACCATACCGTTAAGTCTACATATGCCCAAAATTATGCATGCTATAAAAATATACAAATAAATTGAATACAAAAATGTAAACTAAAAAATATTACATTAAAATAGAAATCTAACAGAGTAAATAAATTGAATAATAAAAGTGATAAAGCAAAGTACACCACTTTACATGTTTAACTACACATATAATACCTAAAAATTACTACGATACCAATATTACTGCAAATAAAAACGTTTGACGTAACTTTTAAAATAAAAATACGGGTTAAAAGAAACCACAGACTATTTTTATCTTGAACACAATCTCTTTTCTTTCCAAAAAGGTTTGATTCAACAGATCAACACTACAGTAAAGTATGAGAAAAAACTGGAATAAAAGTTATTAAAACTTGTATCTCAGGGATGGGCATTGTCCTAAATATTGACAGTATAGTAGTAGCCAGAGGTCGCGGGTTCAAGTCCCGGCATGCGTGAAATTTGTTGCCTCTAAATAGGTTTTTTAAAATTGTCCTCATCAGCACGGGTTAGTGCAACAAAAAGAATGTAATCATGTAGGTACAGCGATATCATTCCGATGTAAAAACATAACTGCAAAGTGGGTGATGTAAATTGTTTCGGCCCGATGTCGCTGCCTGTACGTAATACAGAGAAGTTTGTAAAGAGACTCGAAATTTCGCCGTTGCCTGCACTTGCCCATTAGCTCAGTTGGGAGAGCGCTGGCACGGTTAGCCAGAGGTCGCCTGGAATTTTTAGCTTCTAAATAGGTTTTTTAGTACAGTAATACCCCGGATTTACGCGATAGGTGGGACCAAGAGATAGCCGTGTAAGTCGAATTCGCGTATGCCGGGGTTCAACCTTGCGTATAAACACGTATGAAGTTTGTGTACTTAGAAATGATACGGCATTTTAAACTCAGTAAATACAGGGTGTCTAATCGGGTGACGTTATTTTTTTTTTAGATAGCCCGTATCGAGACCTATCCAAAAGACCACCATGTATGTTTCGAGTTATGATTTTTTTACTGTCACTTAAACTGTCAATAATCGCTGAACATACATGGGGGTGTTTTGGATAAGTCTCGGTACGGGCTGTCTAAAAAAAAATAGCATCACCCGATTGGCCAACCTGTATAAGGCAACAACATTCACTGATTTATTATATTTTTGTGAATCAGTGTATGGCTTTCATTCGACCTTCTAACGTTCGCTTCACAAGTGAATTCAAGAGGTTTAACATTTTTGTATAAAAAAAGCCAAGATGTTGACATCTCGGTACTCTGTAAAAAAAAAAACTTAATGTACGTTTGCACAGATCACGATTTTTTTTAGTTTTGTTTGTTTTCATGACGTACTTCCGGTTTCGTGGATTCTTTCTTTTTGAAGAAGAAGAAGAAGAAAGACATTTATTATACCAACAAGATACATAACAGCAACAAAATAAGCACATAAGTAACATAATATGCACAACAACAGAAAGAAAACTAAATACACAACAGACAAAACGAATAAATAAAACAGGACCATAGATGTAGCCTGTGGTGTATCTACGTTGCCACAAAAGGCAGCTTTTAAAAATAAAATTAATTCCTTTATGGGACATTGTATACGTTTCTACAATAAGATCCCTGAGGATATAATAAGCTTGCCAGAAACGCGGTTCAAAAAATGTGTGAAGCACACTTTGTGCCAAAAAAGCTACTATAACATTAAAGATTATTTAGATGACAATGATGTCTGGAATGAAGTTCAATGCATGAGTTTAGAACATTTATATAAATCCTGTAAATTAAGGACTTGAAAAGACTAAGTTAGGAATTCTTTTGTCCATTTTTTCTCCAAAATGATCTAGATCTTGAAATGGACACCTAGTTTGACTTGTAACGTTCATTAAGTCGCAGTTTCTGTGCTACTTTGAATAAAAAATTTTGATTTTGATTTTGAAAGAAAGCAACCAAGTCAAAATATTCGGCCCAGGTTCTCAAAATAATCTACTTTCTCGAAAAAAAAAAAACCGAACTACTTCTTTTAGGACAATGCCCATAGCTCGTTAAGAAATAACCTTGTATCGCATAAGAAAGTTCGAAGCACTAAAATGTGTAAAACCGGCCAGTTTCAGTTATTGTGTTGGATACTTTGTACTCGCATAGTGTCCCTGAATCAAAATAAAAGTTCATGCTGATTCGCAAACCTACTATTCTACTAAGTTCTACTTGGGGTGTGAATATCGACATACCTATGTCACCGGCTTCCGTGAGCGATATGCGAAGAGAAACATGAGTTATTAGGTGGAAAATTAAAAAAAAACACAAGTTGTTTGGGGGAAGCTTGCATCAATATCACGATTGGAGTGACATTTTACTTATATTATAGAGGGTCTAGGAAAACACACTAAACCTCTTTTTTGTGGTTTTACAGGTCTAAAAAAAAGACAAATCAAGTTACTCTAATAATAGAAAACTACCATTTAAAAACAACGATAATTACGATTTCATATTTTAGGGGCTCCAGGGAGTAACACCAGCGCCACCGAGGAAAAAACCGGCCAAGTGCGAGTCGGACTTGCGCACGAAGGGTCCCGTACCATTATACAACATTAGACACAAAGATCGAGAAAAAAATGGCAAGAAATCACGTTTATGATTTCACCCTTAAATTTATTTTATTTGAATTGTTTATTTTTGAAACGAATATAGAATTAAATATTATATTACTATTTCAATTAAATTTGTACCTGTTGCCTTTGTTAATATCGAGCAAAACTCTGCCAGAAATACATCATCAGTGAAAATTTCAACTGCCTAGCTATCACGGTTCATGAGATACAGCCTAGTGACAGACAGACAGACGGACGGACGGACGGACGGACGGACGGACAGACGGACAGACAGACAGACAGACAGACAGACAGACAGACGGACAGACAAACAGACGGACACTCAAGTCTTAGTAATAGGGTCCCGTTTGGCACCCTTCGGGTACGAAACCCTAAAGATCATATCTTCTTTTACAGATCGAATTGTACAGTCACTTTTTGCAAATTCGATGTGTAAAAGGAGACAGATCGAATTTGCAAAAAGTGACTGTACAATCTCTCAATCATAGGTTTATTTTTTGTTCTCTGAATCAATTTACAAAAGTCACTCTTTTTGTGTTGTGTTATAGTAAGTAGTATTTTGTGTGTATTAATGCTAGTTTATAAATGGATTAGGTTACTTTAAGTTAATTAGAATAATTAATTCTCAAACTGTTATAGTTATCTTAGCTTGTTAGCTTTAAGTTTTTTGGCAATAAATAAATAAAAATAAATGTTAATATTGGTTTTTAGGAACCATGGCTGTGAACCTAAGGTAGAAAACCTAGGACTAGATAGCATTATCTAGTCCCAGGTTCGTGATGATAGGTCTTTTGTCTTGTCCTAAAAATCACTGTCAACATGATTGAGAGATTGTACAGTAACTTTTTGTAAATTCGATCTGTCTTCTTTTACACATCGAATTTGCAAAAAGTGACTGTACAATTCGATCTGTAAAAGAAGATATGATTTTCTTTTCCTCGGTGACGCTAGTGTTACTACCTGGAGCCATTCAAGGCGTTGCGAGCATCGCGTGACGTCTTAGTTTGAGCCCGAATTATTTTCGACAGGTTACACTATGAAAAGTATTAGTCGTAGAGAAAAATGTTTTTCACCATTATTTATCCTTTAACACGGCCTCTCCAATGGCATCAAACAAGTTTAATGCAAGTTCTCCATTGTGGGCAAATAAGTTACGCTCACTCAGTTGAGCAGCGTCACGACGACTCTTGGACCTATCCCCGGCATCCAAGCCCCCAACCAGCGCCCTTTTCTCGACACACCAGCCCCGAACCAGCGCCCTATCCCCGGCACCCCGCCAGCCTCCTATCTCTAGCACCCCAGCCCCCAACCAGCGCCCTATCCCCGACACTCCAGCCCCCAACCAGCGCCCTAGCCCCAGCACCGCAGCACCCCAGCCCCCAACCAGCTCCCTAACCCCGGCACCCCAGCCAGCGCCCTATCTCAAGCACCTCAGCCTCTAACTTAACCAGCGCCCTATCCCCGGCACGCTAGGCTCACCTCCGTATCGGTTGAGCAGCGCCATGACGACCCCGTTGGTCCAGCCGAAGCCCGTCTGCAGCACGTACTCGCCGCCGCCGCCGAAACCGCCGAATATCGTCGCGTCGTACTGCAACGAAGAGATACATCTGAGACATACAAAAGGCATTCTTGTATTCCCGCATTTAAATTACCTCCGCACAACACATTCTCCTGGGCCTGGACACTGTAGTGGATGCATGAAGCATCACTTACTATTTGTCACCTGAAGTAGCTCCAGCATTATTGGCAACCATTGGCCAATGTTCCGAGCGACAAAAGCAAACGCGTGGGCGCCATTTTGCAAATATGGTCGTCACAAAATGGCGGACGCGCGTGAAGCTTGCCTTCGTCCAGCTATTCACCTACCAGACGTATCTTTTCAGCAACTCGCAAAATTGTAAATTTAATTTAATCTATAACTAGGTACTTATTAAGTTTTGATCATCATCAACAGGCCATGCCCAACATCCATAAGGCCTCCCTCATGGTTTATCGAGCTTCCCGGTATTGTGCCGCCCGTATCCGGCGACTCCCCGCCAGCGTAACCAGGTCGTCAGACCATCTGGTGGGAAGCCTGCCCACGCTGAGTCGTTCAGTCTGCGGTCGCCAGGTCAGAACTTTTCCGTCACAACGGCCATCAGTTCTCCGAGCTATGTACCCCACCCACTGCCACTTCAACTGAGCAATTCGTCGAGCTATATCAGTTACTCAGGTTCTTCTGCGGATCTCCTCATTCCTGATTCGATCACGCAGTGAAACTCCTAACATAGCTTTCTCCATTGCTCATTGGGCGACCTTGAGCCTTCTTATGAGGCGCATAGTCAGCGACCAGGTCTCACAACCATGATTGACATTGCCCTAATTAATTATCCTGACATAAATTTGACGTTAATGTATTTAAATCTAAGCTGCATATAGCAATGAAATGTAATTTAATTACTACGACATACTGACCTGCATAAGATATTGATTGTCTATGGTTAATATTTGAATTAAGCTAAGCTCAAATATTTGTATGCCGAAATGGAAATGTTTGAAATGACCCTTATTTTATTGTACCATCTGCATGTATGTAATACTGATGTTTGACCAAATTAATTGAATTGAATTGAACTCATTTACGAGACGTGCCTTCTAGGCGCTCTTCTTCCCTAGCTATCTTTAAAAGCAGGGTTAGCGATGTATATTTATCACTCTAATTTAATAAATAGTTCAATTACTTTTGTTTTCCTGAACGTAAATATGTCTTTTTTGTCCTCTGGTAGAACTTTATTGTAACTTATGTAACTTTATGTTTGTTTATAATTGTTACACATATCGACGCCTTACTGCTAAAACCAACAAAGTGCCCTTTTTGTCAAAACTGAGTTATATATACCATCAGAATCTACTTTTCAAGATCTACATAATGGTCGAACCCTTTTTTTGATGAGATGCTTCGTTAGAAATTATTTTTTTTGAAAAGTGCCTGTAAGTGCCCTTATGAGCCTTATTTCAGATATTGGTACAGGCAGAAATCAATAACCTTAACATACATATACAAATGTTGTCTTCTTCTACAAGAAAAACATTTTATCAGCTACATAAAGTCTTTTCGCAGTATTGAAATTACGGATGACAATTAGCGGTTTAACTGTAAAAACAAACAAAACGATAATGACTGGTACTTGCAGAAGCAAGAACTAGGCATCAAATGAAAATTTTCTACAGCTAATACCATTTAAAAACAATATAATCGTTTTTGCTTGTACCACTATTTGTAGCGGGCGTAAAAAAGTTATAGAGGCAAAACCGCTTAAGTGCGCGTACACGGTCCAAGCAGACGCGTCCAAGTTGAGCGGCGTATTGAAATTATTTTGTATTGACAGTTATTACCTAGATAGTATCGTGTATTATGAGTGCAAGGAGTAGAAAACTTGTGAGATTTGTAATAGGAGGTGACAGTGGTGCGAAGCAAAGTAAGTAATTGATGTCTTCATATTATAATGTTAAATTGTGAGGTTATGTTTTTGCAAAATTATTTCTAAATGTTTCTTAACTATAGACCTGAATGACAAGTAAAGTGTGGAATCAGTACGCATAACGGATTGTCATAATATCTTTGCTCCTACGGGGTCATAAGGCCGTGAAAAGTCTTGCTTCGATCATACTGAACGTTATTGCGATACCTACTATGATTTAACAAACTTTGTTGGAATTACTTATGTTATTATTTGTTTTAAATGATGAAAGGCTACAGGATAAAGGCGTCGATGAATCGCACAGCACCGAAATTCATATTGGAGTCGAGGGCAAGTTGCCTAAAAGGATCCTACCTAAATTTTCATGTGATAGGCATGATTTTAATTCGCAGTATAGAAGAAGAACAAGAAGAAATACATTTATTATACCAACAAGATACATCACTGAAAAAAAATAAGCAGATAAGTAACATAATATGCACAACAAAAGAAAGAAAACTAAATACACAACAGACAAAACGAATAAATAAAACAGGTATACCGGGTGATTCAGAAATGTCCGGTCATACTGAAGGAGGTCCCTTTACTCATCAATAAAAGCAACTTTTACTATGGGATCAACTACGAAATCTCAAAAAAATATCAGCTGTTCCATACAAAAGTTCGATACCTACGCCGCCAAAAGTACAGCTGATTTATTTTATGAGATTTCAGTCATCATCAACCCACTATGTCTCCACCAAGGGGCATGGGTCTCTTCCCTCAGGAAGGTATAGGCCATACTCCACCACGGGGGCCAAGTCCGGATTGGTGGAGATTTCAGTGTTGGCTCCATATTAAGATTTGCTGGTATTGATGAGAAATTTCCGGTCATACTGAAGGGGCTCTCTTTAGTGTGTATGGCGTGAAGATGCATCGTAGTGTTGTGGTCTGTCAGACCAGACTCTGACACTATGGTGCAACCATATGATCTCGACCGCCAAGATTTCATCATTTTTTTATAAGTTTGATAGCAATACGTAGTTATACGTGAGAATACAGATTACTTTATATTATTTCAGATGATAGCAATTCAAGGTCCTCCGAGCTCAATGAGTGTCAGAAGTTCGTTGCTGATGAAATGGAGCAGATTTTTGAAGGCACCAATGAAAGTGACAACAGCATTCCACCGTCGGTTCATGCTTTGCCAGATTGTGTTTGGTCAGACATCAGTTTGTATTCGGATCAACCATCAGTAAACATCGACAGACCAAACAGGCGAGTCTCTGAAACGGATTCAGACTTATTTAGTGGCGATTACTCGAATGATGATCCCACATATCAACCATTTCTGCCAGACTTTAGGTCTGTCGGTGGAACTGATAGCGATGAAGACCTAATCACGCTAGACAAACTAAGCGTCCATTTTCACATGGAAAACTGCCCAGAATTGTCACCTGACCTAAGACCGTCACCACAGTCAAGCACAAGTAGGAAGCATGTAATTGCGAACACCGAGAAAAATAATTTATCTGATAATATTGCGTCAATGATGCGGATATTCTTGATTTTGTTTGGAGACGAATCAAACCCTTAACACGCTGGCGCGCTGCAAATCCGGGTGCATGGAAGAGAAATGTTGCCAAAAAAGGCGCGCAGAGGGCTTACAGTATATTACAAATAAAAAAATGAGATCTGCAAAGGTACCGATACCAAGACTCTGTCTTAGGGCTAGGCGTGTTAATTTTGGTTTAGTTATTTAATATTGTCTTTGTTATCTACATTTAAAAGTGCCGTTTTTTTTATAAATTCATTATTTTTGAACTCGTTTAGCAATTAAATTTTAACATTTATATACAAAACTAGCGAACCGCTAGTGTTTGAAATGAAATGAAACTATTTAACTATGAAATTCCCTAACAAATCTTCAACTGTTGTTTTTCTTCCACCAGGGATGAATCTTTGATACTAATCTCTTGAAAACCCTCACAAGGCCATAGAGTTTATACATGTCAAGTTTCAAATTGGTTGGACTTATAGTTCTGAAGATTTTTGGTTATTTTTATGCGTTAAGTAAGGACGACTTTTTACTATGGAGTTTTGTGCACTTAAGCGAGAATCAAAAAAATCCTCTGCAAGTAAAACCACTTAAGTGACAGCTACATTGTACTTATTGCAGAATTTTGAAAATTCTATCGAATTTGGAACAATCTAAATTACCCACAAGCAGTAAACTATTAAAAAGACAGCTAAACAAATAAGATTTTTCAGTCTAGACCTATTAGATCAGAAGATAGCAAAATTTTCTTTCTACAGGCAAAACCGGTTATCTGCAGCACCCATTTCAGTTAAACGCTGAATTTTACCTATTTGTCTTCACAATTTAGATACTTTCTTTGCTCATCTCTATTAATAAATAAATAACGGAAACAAAAACACAAACTAATCATGCACAATTACAAGTTTTCATATAGTTAAAGACATCCAAAACTTAAACTCGAGTTTTCTCGAAACAACATTTCATGCAGATAGTCGGTTTTAGCAGTAAGGCGTCGATATAGTATGTAAGTCAATATTCATATTTGCACCGACTACCCGTCTCACTTTTCCTTCAGCGACTCTCTATCGTCGGTTGCCTGGAGAAAATTGCTTTAAGCAATATATATATATATACTCAGATAAGACCGCCAGTTGTATACTATGTAACTTAAATATTTAAGATTTCTCATGTATCTTAATAATGTATGGTGTGCAACAAAGAGTATTGATATATAATATAACTCACGCCTGTTTCCCAGAGGGGTAGGCAGAGACCAGGGACTGCCACTTGCTACGATCCTGACAGAACACTTTCGCTTCCTCAACATTCATTAGTCGTTGCATGCAAGCACGCCTTGTGTTTTTCCTGGTACAGTAAAGAATAATTCATATCTTATCTTATGCTATACCTTCTCCAGCATGGCGGTCTTGACCTTCCACACCTGGAAGTTGGATCTGACCCACTTGGTGGCTAACTCAGTGGCCAGGCGGGCGGCGGCCGGCGCCCGGGTGTCCGCCAGCCCCGTCACCACGATGTACTGGAGAGGGGGCCAAGCGTTCGGGTAGTCCCACTGCTCGCCCGAGTGCTCGAACGTGGTCGGGATGCCGCCCTCGAATATGTCCACCTGGGGAGCGACCACCTTAAATGCATAGTCTGTTTCCATGTAAGGGGTGATCTCCGATGTCGATGATTGTCTAACCTTGACTTTATCCAAGTAGTTGATGACTCGAGACACGTAGTAATCCAGCCGCGCCTTATCGTAGGAGCCAGTCCAGAGCGGCGCGACGTTGGAAGGGTAGAAGTAGTCCCGGCGCCGGTTCGATTCCAGACTGTAGTCGAGCCACACTCCCACGTCTTCGTGCCAGAGGACCTGCCAGTGAAGACAAGATAAGTTGAGATAAGATAAAAGATTCTTCATTATACAAAAGAACGTTTGATAATAGTGAAGGAACACCGTGAGTGTCTGAGGTGTACACATAGCGTCTGAAATCGGAAATCCACGGCGGGCACGAATCGTTATTAGGTCCATGTTATATCTAAATGAAGAATTGCTCAGTTGAAGTGGCAGTTGGGGCGAAGAAGTTCTGAGCTGGCGACCGCGGACCGGACGACGCAGCTTAGGCAGTCCCCCACCGGATGGTCTGACGACCTGGTTACGGTGGCGGGGAGTCCCCGGATGCGGGCGGCACTACACCGGGAAGCTTGGAAAACCATGAGGGAGGCCTATGTCCTGCAGTGGGCGTCAAATGGCTGATGATGACAATATCTCAATGAGTGAATGAATGAATTTACTTAACCTCGTCAATGGCCTCCATAAAACGGGCGTGCGTGTCTCTGTAATAAGCCGCCTTGTCGACGTTCCCGAGCCGTGTGTGGAAGTCGGTCATGAGCTCAGCGTTCCAACACATTATAGAGTACAGGTCCACCGGGATGATGGAGCTCCATTATATATTACACAATAAAACAAAACAAGGCTTTGGTACAAACATGGTAATTAGAATTCGAAATTTTGGAAGGTTCCCAATGACTTCGATGCGCGTTCTCATAGCCGTTTGTTATTCTAGATATATTTTTATTTTTTTCATTTGAGTCCGACCACGAATGAATGAATGTATGACTGAATGAATTCATGAGGGAATGAATATGACCTGGTTAACTAATATTCTGGATTAATTTGTTATTCCGTTGCATGAATGACTGACTGACCGACTGACTGAATGAGTGAACCTGACCTCGTCAATGGCCTCCATAAGACGGGCGTGCATGTCTCTGTAATAAGCCGCCTTGTCGACGTTCCCGAGCCGAGTGTGGAAGTCGGTCATAAGCTCAGCATTCCAGCACATGATGGCGTTCAGGTCCACCGGGATGATGGAGCGAGTCCTTAGGTTCGTCAGGTTGCCTGGAAGAGACGTTCGATGTTAAATCACCTCTTGTTTATTGGCCTACTTTCTTAAGGGGAAACTAATCGCGTGGTAATTGCCTTGAAGATGTTGGAGAATGACTCAGGATTTTTTCATGGATCGTAAAAAATATGAGTTTTATTAAAAACCTATTTATGGTACTTGAGTTTTATATCTAATATCTACGAATCTATCTGTGTCTGCAGTGAAATGAAAAGTTTTATTTTTTATTTTTAGCCGAAAGAGGTTCTCAACTCGACGAGTATGTTTTTTTTTTGCTTTGTTTGACATAACTGCGTCAAATCTAAACCGATTTTGACAAATTTGTTTTTAATTGACGATCCGTAACGTCCTATTGGTCCAATTTTAATTTGGTGAAGATGTCCATATGCATAAGTGTGTCATGCAACAATGTCTGTATGTTATGTTACTGTGACTTGTTTGTAGATGGAATAAAAGGTTTGATGAATAAATGCAAGATAATGTTAGAGAGATCGTTCTGAGAGGTTGCCTCTAGTTCTGTAACGATTTGGTGTCTCCTGTTAAGTTACAAGAACTTTGTAAGTAAATAAATACCTTTGTTAGTCCCGTTGAGTATGAACCATCGGGTTGAGAAGTCCCAGCCTGACTCGGCCGCCGCTTTCAGTTCCGCATATAGTTCTTCCTTCTTATCTTGAGTGTCAAAATGCCTGGGGAGTTATATACAATATCATCCCGGGACCCATTTAAAGGCTATCTATGAACATTCGGGAGGTCGTGGGTTCTAATCCCGGCATGTGCCAAAGACTTTGTATTCAGCGTTAGCGAGTGGTATTACACAAATATTTGTGTAGTTGTAGTGGCAATATCACTCGCTAACGCTGAAGGAAAACGTCGTGAGGAGACCTGAGTGTCTGAGGTGTTTACATACCTCAGCGGTTGAAATTGCCAATTCGCTGTGGGCACGATTGGTAATTAAGCCCGTACTCTCTCTCTCTGAAAGAAGGCCTGTGCCCTGCAGTGGCACTTCTTGGAAGTCTATAAAAATTATCACTAATTTATAAAAACACGATTCCTTAAAATACTCCTCAGATGGAGTTTTAATAGTCTGTGCAATTCTGCCAGCCTTCTAGCTTTTCTATGCAGCGATTTGCGTCTTACGGTCGTCGCCGGCCAACACAATTGTTGGCCGGCGACGACCGTAAGACGCTCGAACCAGTTTTATTTCAATTTTAATTAGTCTTGGCTTAAGGGATACAATTTACAAAAAGAAAAAAAAATTACGCGTATTTTTTTAAAAGCATCATAGTCACGTTTCTAAATTATGGTAAAAATATCCCCTTAAAAAACGGCGAACGGATTTAAAGTTACCCTGTAGATTAATAAGGAGGTTAGACTCACTTAGCAGCGTCGATATCTTCCTTGTAGCTCTCTGGGCGAGGCCCATGCGATTGGTCGTTGTAGCGCGCCAGTTTATATCTGAAACAGAAGTCACCCTTGAAATAAAAGGACTGTTATCAACATCCCACTCTCTAATATAAGGCAAAGGGGGCCAACCTACACGAGCTTGACCTGGCTTGACCCACACCACAAACGATTCTGCTTATAACGTTTCTATACACGCTGGAATCTGGGTGGTTTGAAAGCCGCGGTTATGTAATTAGTAATTAAAACTGCCATGCTATTCTATTACTTTTTTTAAGTTTATTTATTCACACGTTATAAAAAAAAACAAATCTTTAATAGTACCAAACTGTGAATACAGTTTATAGGTACATTGCTCTCTTAATTTAATTTAAATATAGACGTAAAATAAAAGAAAAATATGCCGCTAATAAGCCGCTGTCTTTAGACAACGTTTGTTGTATGGGAGCCCCCCTTAAATATTTATTTATTCTGTTTTTAGTATTTGTTGGTATAGTGGCAAAAGAATAAAGACGGATAGTGGAGTCTCAGTAATAGGGTCCCTTACCCCTTTGGGTACGGAACCCTCAAAATGAATCGGCAAAGGGCGCTTATACACGGGCGGCAGGTTGCAAACGACATTGCCAATTGCAGCCGACGGTAGGCGTCGACGCGTCGGTAAGCCGACGACGGTAGCCGTCGACGTGTGTCGACACGCGTCGGCGGCTGTATAAGCGCCCAAATGTGTTGTTAACTTGTTAAGCGCACAACTCGAGAACGGCTCGACCAATTCGACAATATATTATTTCATATTCTCGATAAGGCACAAAGAAGGTTCTTATGGAGAGAAAAAACGTAAAAATTTCGAGGAAAACAGTAAAAACAACACGCAGCTAGTTTAATTAAGAAAAAAAAACATGATTTCAAAAACTTATAATTGAACAAAAAAAAAAAATTCAAAAGTCTTAGAACATAAGTTGTTAGAAATGACAAAATTTAACCGACATGTTTCAGAAATTCCGCATTTTAGAAATAACCCTGTATATGATTTCTTTGCACCTTGCATATTCTACTTTCTCTCGGAGGTCCCAGTAACTCACTTGCGGCCTTCATGCTCCACTTCAATGGTGTGGTTGGTGAGCCAGTAGTCGAACTCCTTGTCCATCGTGTGGATGTGCTGCCGCAGGAACTCTAGGTCTTCGGAGTCGTCTATTATGAGCTTCACCATCGGGATCAGTAGCGGCGGCTGCGACCTGGAAGTCAAGGTGTTTATTCAAGCGGCAATTCTGGTTTCCATTGCATCGAGTACCCTGGAGTCCAATATTTACACTATCTACACTAATATTATAATACGGTATTATACCGTATTATAATATTGACAGCCAAGTCAGAGGCCTTAGGGCGGCTTGACAACTTCTGACAGTAGACGAGCAACTAGTCTACAAGCCTCCACCAATCCGGACTTGGCCCCCGTGGTGGAGTATGGCCTATACCTTCCTCAGGGAAGAGACCCGTGCCCCTCGGTGGGGACATAATGGGTTGATGATGATGATGATGATTTGACACGATCAACAATAAATTATTTCATGTACTCGATTAAAACAAAAATTACAAAATATCTCGGAAAATGTATCTCTTTTAGTCGATTACTAGTTATTACAATTTTTAAATAGATTAAACATAAAAAGATTGCTCTGAAATGTGACGTCATAAGCAAGTATTTTCATACAAAATTCCGTTTTAACAGTAAAGTTTAACAGTATCATTTGATATTTTGTCAAATACCCAATTAGGAAAAGTTTGTATGTAGGTGGCATTCTCCGAAAGTACTTAACCGATTTAAAAAAATCTGTCACCTGTCAGAACGGACCTTAAGGGTGGACATAGGCTAGTCCGTTTACCACGCGAACGAAGTCGCGGGCACTGCTAATAAGCTATAAGCACGACAATGGCTGTTATTTGATGCCAATTCGTAGTCTACTTTTCGCGGTCGAGAAGGGGCGGGATATGATCCCCACAAGTTCTTGCCAGGGTGGTCAGAGGTGGCAAGCGACCGAGAATCTTGGTCTAAAAGGGCATTTGTAGAAAAGGGCTACAATTAGAATAGAATAGAATAAACTTTATTTGACAACATTACAAAGAACTACATACAGTAGGCACATAAGCCAATATCCTTACAAAGAATTACAAACAATAGGTGCATAATTAGGTTAGTAAATCATAGAACACATTTGGCAAAATACTATTTTATTTCATTACATCCTAAACTTTGAAATAGTTTTTAATAGTTTTAGTAATAGTTTTTGGGCTTCTTAGTAAAAAAGTATGTTGTAGGGGTACCAACTATCGGTCTGTGACACCGTGCGCGAGTATAGGTGTTAAGAAAATTGGCGCGAGTATAGGAAGGTTAACTTACTCCGCTAGGTCAGCGACCCGAAGTGGGTCTTGGCCTCCGGTGTAAGTCGCCACTTGTCTCTGTCGGAGGCTGCATAGAAAGAAAACCTGTTCCTCACCGCATGACGTAGTAGATCCTGCCCCCATTGGGGATGTACCCGATCCGCTCGACGATGCTCAGGAAGTTGGAGACCATCCCGCGCGCAGTACTGCGCATCTCGGACAGAAGCAGCCCCTTGATGATCCAGTACGAGTCCCAGTAGTAGAACTCGCGGAATCTTCCTCCTGGAAGCGAATTAAACTTTAAGGGCCGATTTCTGAATAGGGAATTTCATCATCATCATCATCATCAGCCATTTGACGCCCACTGCAGGACATAGGCCTCCTTCGTGGTTTTTCATAACCATGAGGGGTTTTGCCATAATCGCCACGCTTGGCAGGCGGGTTGGCAATCGCAGTATGCGGTTGAAATCTCAGAAAGACGCTGCTGCCCGTCTCCTGGTAATTGATTTCCTTAGTCGCCTTCTACGACGTCCAGGGACGGAAATAGAGTGACGCTATTCTTAATCTAGCGCCACACGGAACAATTGGGAATTTCACTAAGTAAATACTTAAGTAACGTTCTGTAACGCTCTTGTCTGAGAAATTCGGAGAGACAGCACTACAGTCAACTATTTATTCAGGGAAATTCTCAGTTCAGAAACTGGAAACCCAGCCAGGCTGTGGGAAAGTCGCGTAAAGCACCTGAGCTGCCTGAGAGACCTTACAATCCACTTATCAAATCGAGCTCAAACTTTTAGCCACGACCTTACTCAACTTACGAAACAGAGGTCAACCATTGGCCTCCACCTTACACTCAACTTATCAAACATAGCTCAACCCTATGCCTTGAACTTATACTCAACGTATCAAACAGAGCTCACCCTCACCCTCAACTTATAAAACAGAGCTCAACCCTCTGCCTCAAACTTATACTCAACGTACACAATACAACAGAGCTCAACCCTCCTCCTCGTCAGTACACTCAACTCACCAGGCACAATGACGGGGTTGTCGACGTAGATGATAGAGTAGAGGTCCTGGTTGTGCTTGACGTCTTGCTTCATCTTCCTTCCCAGCTGCAGCCACAGCCGGTTCAGATCCGACGCCCATTGGTGCAGCAGAGGGTCCCTGATCCTCTGCAGGAACTCTGGGGAACCACACCGCAGTGTCATAAAATGTCGTCGCGGCAAGTGGACTTGTCCAGCACCTACATTATCATTAAAGCTTAGTACGCCCAGCCCACTGCGTGCGGGGCCAACCAATCCGCGGGTTTCCTCACGACGTTTTCCTTCACGGACCATGTCCCAGGCACTGCAGCGTCCCTTCATCCATCTAGTGTGTGTGAAGGTGCCACGGGACGCTGTATATAAATCATCTTTTTACGTAGGTGCAAGGGTCAAAGTTTTTTTGTTAGAAAAATTACACGGGTTCTACTAAAGTATTTACCAGGGTAAGCCTCAGAACCAAACCTGTGTTCTCCTTCACCTTCAGTGCATTATCAAGGTTCTCCTATGAATTTTACCAACATAGGGTTCTACTCCTGTTACCGAGATTTTTATAGGATACTAGCTGACTCGGCAAACGTTGTTTTGCCATTATTATTATTAAATTATAATTATAATTAATTATTATATTAGTCAGCCCACGACCTATTTTCAGACCTACCAAATATTATACCCAAAAAAATCTATTAAGCTTTTTAATGTATTTTGTTTTCTGGTGTGTACAATAAAGTGTTCTAATCTAATCTAATCTATAAAAATCGGTGAAGCCGTTTCGGAGGAGTTCGATAACAAACACTGTGACACGAGATTTTTATATACCAGTGAAATTGAAAGTGGAAAATATTTATTTCCATTCACCAGCATTCTTCCACTTTAATTATCAGAGTTCTCCTTTAGCATATTACCTTTTTTTTTCTAGGATATTCACCAGCATTTTTCTACGATATTTACCAGTGTTATCCAATATACTACCGAGAAGTTTTTAGGATATTCACCAGCATTTTTCTACGATATTTACCAGTGTTATCCAATATACTACCGAGAAGTTTTTAGGATATTCACCAGCATTCTTCCATTATCTTTTCAAGCTTCGCCTAAAACATTTAACAAGTTGCCCCTAAAATATTTACTAGGGTTCTCCTTCCAGTCGGTGGGCACCCACTCCTCGAACTCGGAGCCCTCCGGGTCGAAGTTCTGGTTGACAAACTCGCGCACGTCCGCCTTCGTCGGCCGAGAGTCTGTCCTGGAGCAAATGCAGACGTTACAATACGATACACACATCGACCTGTCGTTGGATACCTTATGCTCTCACGATACAATGTTGTCTGAGCGTAAGGCAAATAGTTGGAGGGACTGGCCCTTTCTTTATTGTCAGTGTCATACCCGAAACCGTCGAGTTGATGAAAGAGGTTTGTCAGAATCGTGGCGAGTCGTCTCTGCCTACCTCTCCAGAATACTGGCGGGTGTTTGTGTATGTATGTGGATACACATACATACATAAGCAGCCTATATACGTCCCACTGTAGGGCACAGGCCTTCTCTCAGGGGGAGAGTATGGGCTTAATCACCACGCGTGCCCACCGCGGATTGGCGATTTGAAGCGCTGAGGTATATGAATAGCTCAGACACTCAGGTCTCCTCACGATGTTTTCATTCACAGTTAGCGAGTGGTATTGCTACTATAACTTCACAAATGTACATAACTTAGAAAACCAAGTCATAGGTACCTGCCCGCTTTGGAAATTGAACCTGGGTCTATCGCTTCCGAGACCGATGTTCTACCCACTAGGCTACCACCGCTGAAGTTGTGGATACACAATTTCGAACAAAATACTAAGCGAGTTTTTTTTAACTTATTTGCACGACGACGCGTCGGTTTGAATTAAGTCTACGAGTACTTTCATCGCAGTTTCCCGCAGTTTAGATTCACTTTTACTAGTTATTTTAATTTACGGGTCTAATCGTGATTTTTTATCACGGAACTTGATTATCTTAATTCCCGACGTTAAATGTGCGAATGCATAATTGTGTACAAACATCGCGAGTCATTACAAAAAAACTACATGAAACTACATGAATCTACTACATGCGCATTTTTCAGTAGACGGGTATGGTAACTATCACTGGTATAATAATGATACATTTTTTATTTGACACGAGCCAATGTGGTTTCTGAATGGTAAAAAAGGTGAATTTTTTTAATTTATATTTTTAAAATGCCTGCGCTTCTGAATCAGGGCCTGACTTGATTTACAGGTGCCAGCCCTAATTCCGAGACTGAGGAGACGATGCTGACGCCCATACCTGTTCATCATCTCGTGGAAGCGCTCCATGGTGATGTTTGGCGACATCTTGATCTTCATGTCGACGAAGGTCTTGGAGTCGTTGTACAGGCCCGCCATCTGCACCGTATCCAGGAGTGGCCCGTGGCAGTATATGAGGCTGGAATTTCAAATGAGAAATTTATTTTAGGACTCTTTGGTCTGGACAGAGGGTGGCGTGGGGCGGGTGAGATCGTTTCGGCCACGCGATTGGTTGATAAGTCGGTTCCCGCGACCTTGTTTCTTTCCCTGAAGCTTTGGGCAGCTCAGGATGTTTGCCGGCTTTTGTAATTTACGGACGACTGCAACTAAATCGTTAAGATTGATCAGCCATCAAAGATGATCAAACGTCGTATAGACTGTACGAGCACAGGAGACCTTTACATGCTTCTTGCACACTACCCAGTTACGTTACGGGCGACTTTGCAACAAAAATGTAAAGGTCGAGCAGCTGTTGACTGTACGAGACTTGATTAAGCCGGGGTTTTCCGGCTACAACAGGTTCAAAATTCAATCGGCATTAAGTTACTAACACACTATTGTGTGCAAGTACTTCAAGACTGTACTTTGCTTTCGATTCTCTCTCATCCGCACTGTCTAACATTTTTAATTTAATGATTATAACAGAAGTCTGGTCTCAGCAACATTAGAAAATAAAATTATACTCATATTTTAGACAGATTTTGACAATTTGCAAAGTAAAGCATTCGTAAGCTCTCGTGGCTTGGAAAAAGAAATTTGAAAGAAAAATTTAGAATTATTGCTCCATGTTGCTCGGTCAAAAACTAAGATATGAAAAATTTAATACGTTTCAAATGTTAGAGTTACTACTAAAATTAATTAATTTTAGCATCAACTTACCCCTATCAAAAACTAGGCACAGAAAAATAAAAAAATAACTTAAATATCCGTTATTTTATTATCCAGCAAAGCCTCAGACTACATTTAGACAAATTTTTACTATACAATTGTTTTACAATCAAGCGTCGTTGGTCTAGAGCGGCATCACTTCTGATTACCATGCCGGAGGTCGTGGGTTCAATTCCCGCTGCATGTTTTATTAATTCATTACCTACCTAATTACTAAGATTATAAAGCAAGTTTACTTAATGTTTTCCTCATTGCATAAACTATGTATCTAACATACTCGTACCTACAAAACATAATATTTAACTTCACATTGGGAAACGGAAAAAAAATCCAAATTAAAATAAAAATTATAAAAAAATTAAGAATGGTCCATCACGACTGCCTCGTTGGTCTAGCGGTGTCTGATTACCATGCCGGAGGTTGTGGATTCGATCCCCAAAAAAAAAAACTATGTTTTCTAATTTTTGTTTCATCTAGTCTATAATACGCCCTACTTTAGGGCACAGGGCTTCTCTCAGAGATTTCACCACGAATTGGCAATTGCAAGCGTCGGGGTATGTGAACACCTTAGACACTCAGGTTTCCTCACGATGTTTTCCTTTACCCTTCTTAGTTAGCCAGTGGTAGGTATAACTACTTCACAAATGTACGTAACTAAGCGAACAAACGGGCTTATTTATAAAAATGCTACCAAAACACTCTTAACACGGAATTAAAGCCGGTTTATACAAGGAACTCCTGCCATAAACCGGCTTTAACTCCGTGTTAAGAGTGTTTTAGTGGAATCGACTTTTTATAAATAAGACTGAGTCATTGATACATGCGGGGATTCGAACCCACGACCTGCCGAATGTGAGGCCAGTTCTACCGCTGCGCTACCACCGGTCTATCTATATAATTTTATTTATTTATTAATATTTATCCTTACTAATATTATAAACGCGAAAGTTAGTATGTATGGATGGATGTTTGTTACTCTTTCACGCAAAAACGGCTGAACGGATCCGGATGAAATTTTGCACAGAGATAGATTATAGTCTTGATTAGCACATAGGCTATTTTTTATCCCGGAAAAATACAGATCAAAATTACCACGCGAACGAAGTCGCGGGCAACAGCTAGTTCTTAATAAAACATGAAAAACTACAATTTCATCAGTTTGCCAAACTGCTAATGCAGTTTATCGGCAAGCTCTTGGTAACAATCCTTATATTATATATAAAAACTTACACAATCTACACAACATATAGTATCGATAGTACTTTCGATGTCATAGGATGGGTTTATAAACTGCTTACAACAAAGCGCTTAAGCATCCTTTTAAATTATGGGTTTTTGAGACGCGGCCCTGGGCTAGTACGTATTATCTCAGTTATAGAGAATTATCTCAACGCTAGGTACATAACTACATGTATGTACATACATATGTGAAGTTATAGTAGCAATACCTCTCGCTAACGGTGAAGGAAAACATCGGGAGGAAACCTGAGTGTCTGAGCTATTCACATACCTCAGCGCTTAAAATCGCCAATCCGCGGTGGAGACGCGTGGTGATTAAGCCCGCACTCTCTCCTGAGAGAAGGCCTGTGCCCTACAGTAGGACGTACATGGGCTGCTTATGTAAGTATGTCTCAATGCAATCGTGCTGTCTTGTCATCGTGAAGCCGCAGTTCTGTCAGATCCAATGGGGTTACAGCAGGGCCTCGATTCTGTTAGTGCATTGTAGTATAATGACAGGTACACTGTCGGGTCACGTGACGTGTTTTTTCGTACCATTGACGCCTAGAAGGTTTGATGGGTGTGCCCGCGTAGACTTAAAGCAGCCATGAAATGTAAACCGCCATGTTCATGCAGTTGTCATGTTACTACAATGCATTAACAGAATCTAGGCCCAGGATATTTACACGGTGACGAAGGAATAGGCACTCACTGATGTTTATGAAAAACATCTGACACGCACTAGTCATTTAGTTTTACTACGGCATCATCGTGATTGATAGGCTTTTTATGTCGCCATTAAAATGTTTATTAGCAGCCATCTACAGGCTGTAAATGTTGAAATCGTTGCTCAAAGGCAAAGGAAGACTTTATTATAATTTTTAATGTACGCAAAAAAGAAAACCGATATAAAATTCATCCGCAGGATTCGTCAATTAGGTGATTATAATTGTAAAATAAACACAAATAAAGCAACGTAGCTTTTGTTACTGTAAATCGCTGCCAGTTATCACATTTTTGTGTGCGTTCAGCAAATAATTCGTAATCGATGACTCGTCGATGTGTTCTGCTAAATGCGGCGATTGTTGCACTATAAATGCGGATGTGTGTGTGTGTGTGTGTGTGTGTGTGTGTGTGTGTGTGTGTGTGTGTCTGCGAACGTCACTACTACAATCCGCTTATGCGCACACATAACGTTATGCGCGTGTCGCGTCGCTTTAGAGCGGAACATTGTTCGACAGACACTGTCTTTGCGTGGCATTTCTATGTTTTCGGGTTTTTTCTCCTCTATTATTTATAAAGGGCTTTCAATGGGTCCCTAATAAAAATCATCATCATTATTTATACATTACTTCTTTCTGAATGTACCACAAAACAAGACAAAGATAGTCTCACGCTTCATGCCGACATCGAAATTGATTAGAGAATATGAACGTTTTCAAAAGAAGGTTTGTTATACGGTTTGAAAATAAATACTGACGCTCAACCCGGCAGTTACGCATACTAGGCACCAAAAAAAAAAATTTCTTTATCAATATAATCCACTCTCGAATCTCCACTCGAGAACCTTTGTACTTTAGTTTAGTCCACCGATATAGGTTCAGTCAAATCTACATAGAGACATAAACACACGCCTGTATCCTAGAGGGGTAGGCAGAGACCAGGGACTGCCACTTGCAAAGATCCTGACAGATCACTTTCGCGTCCTCAAGATTCATTAGTCGTTGCATAAACAAAACACAACAAAAGTGATTTTTACTGTTTTTTCCCGATCTTAGTGTCTAATGTTGTATAGATAATGGTACGGCCTCCTTCGTGCGCGAGTCCGAGTCGCATTTGGCCGGTTTTTTTTTATTTTATTGCATCACCTATGGTTGACTGGTAGAAAATGCTTAAAGCATTGCCGTTATATTTTGTTTATATTTACTTATGCAATAAACGTATTCAATAATAACAGGGGTTAAAGTATGAAATTGCCGTTTTATTGCAATAGGTTCTTTGAATTGACATAGAATCTTCATGGTTTGAGGTTTTCGAATGAAACTTTTTTCAAATGGTTTCTATGATGTTCTTGTTTTAAAAAATTTTAAACATTTGAATATCGACTTTCAATTGTTTTTGTTATTCAATTTAGACAAGAAAGATGGATACTGCGAAAATTCGAGTGATTTTTGAATAAGAGTTCCGACGCGGAACTAACGCGGCAGAAACAGCCCGCAATATCAATGCTGCGTTTGGAGAGGGGTCTACTAATGAACGCACCGTGCGATTTTGGTTTAAACGCTTTTCGACTTAAAGAACGAGCCACGAGGAAGACCGCCCACACAGGTGAATAACGATGAATTAAGAGAGATAGTGGAAGCCGACCCTAGTCAAACTACCCAGGAATTAGCGGCATGGTTTAACGTTACCTTACCCACAATATTGACTCATTTGCGTCAAATCAATAAAATAAAAAAATACGAAAAATGGGTGCCTCATAATCACTCGAATTTTCGCAGTATCCATCTTTCTTGTCTAAATTGAATAACAAAAACAATTGAAAGTCGATATTCAAATGTTTCACATTTTTTAAAAAAAGAACATCATAGAAACCATTTGAAAAAAGTTTCATTCGAAAACCTCAAACCATGAAGATTCTATGTCAATTCAAAGAACCTATTGCAATAAAACGGCAATTTCATACTTTAACCCCTAATAATTTCTAGATTCTTAGATAACGAGACCTTCCTTAGCAATGTCACGGAGGTCAATAGCCTCAATCACGTGTATCGCGTTTTTGTAATACTTTTTATCAACTGTTCGTTTGTAACAAAAACGCTAATGGGCAAGGTGCCTTAACGCTAATGGGCAAGGTGCCTTCCGAGTGTTTTTACATTTTCTGGTTTTCTATGTGAATTCACTGTTCACACAATATGTTCTCAACGTAGAAAGATAATTCTCAATTTGAAAAACAAAATGTCACAACTATGGCCATTTTTTTTTCCTTCAAAACTGTATGATTTCCCTTGAGGTTAGTAATGAATTACTACCCTAGAGTTAATGGTTAGGTACTATTCACTAAGCGTGCCATCACCACATACATACATACATAAACTCACGCCTGTATTCCAGAGGGGTAGGCAGAGACCAGGGACTGCCAGTTGCCATGATCCTGACAGATCACTTTCGCTTCCTCAACATTCATTAGTCGTTGCATGCACGCCCGCCGGTATAGGGTACTTTTTATCTTGCCCTTTGCTAATACTTCCCCTATTTGGTCGAAGTATGTCCGCCTGGGACAAACACCAAGATAGTTAATTATTGGGGTTATGATGCCCACCACGGTAGTGACTTTCCGTTTTTCAAAATGAGACTTACCCATCTGTTGAGATTGTTACCCCCGTACTACTGTTCTACTATTATCAGTAGATTAATCGATTGGATTAGTCAGCTATAATTTGGACAAAGTGCATACAACAGAAAACAACTGACAGCTGTTAACAGTTGATTTACAGATCGTTAGTGTACGAGAAACCGGGGGTTAGTAATTTGCAATCTATCTATCTATCTAATCAGCCCATAAACAGAGCCCACTGTTGGGCATAGGCCTCTTCTCTTTCACGCCAACCGAGTCCCTTGCCAGTCTCGTCCGATGTTTGCAATCTCGAGGACCTACATGCGGTTTTCATATAAAATCTGTTCTATTTTTTGGCAGACACGGATAGTTGATCAAATTAATAATAAAAATGGTCAATTTGAAAGGAAAATAAAGAAATGAATTGGGAATTTTAAATACTGAAGAAATGGATTTCAGAATTTACGTTATTTTAAGACTTGTGAATACGAATCTTTTATACGTTTATATTGTATATTATGAATTTTGTTGACAGACGTTTTCAACAAAATTCATAATACACAACAGAATAAATGTATTCTAGGTATTTAGCTTAAAATACAACATCCATTTATCATCGATCCTTTTTGATTATTTTTTTTACAATTAATTGCCCATTTTAGAGGTAAACCCATGGTAAACCTGTACCTCTATGTTCGTTATTTGGGCATTTTGTCTCGTCGTTGTCTAGTCAGAAGATGAAGTATCCGGAGTGTATCTCAAATGTCGGCATTTGTAAATAACCTGATAGCTATTGATAGCTTCGCTCTTTCAATAGATTAATTATAATTATGCAAAGGTCATATCAATCTAGTTAAAACAGGATATTTTAATCTAGTGACACTTTGTCACAGAGACTGATACACACGGTTTTAAAGACTGACTTCCGATCCGAAAGCTAGTCGAGTATTATTTCAAAAAAACTGCAGCAGTGTGTGGTCAGTAAGTAGAATCAAACATGGTCAGAAAAACTAACTGAGATTTAATTTTAATACATCAAAGTGGAAGCTGTATAATGTATGAGCAATTCAATTTAGAATTTTCGTGATCAATTTGGAATTTTCTGCAAACCAATATAGAATATTCCGGTGATCAATTTGGAATGTTCTGCGCGAAAGAGTTTTTTGCTCATCAATTTATATTTCTACTGATCAATTTAGAATTTTCCGGTGATCAATTTGGAATTTTCGACCCTCTCTGCTTTGATAGTCAAGGATTTTTCCACTGGACCAGCTTACAGGACATCACTGTCAACAGACAAGCAGTACAGCAGCGCAGGTAAACTGCACCTTATTCCCACGTGTTAGGGTCCACGGTGGACGGAGGAAGCGGCTGACAAGGTCATTTCGCGGCTGGCTTCCGGTTGCAATTGCTAGTGAGCTACTGTCACCACTTCATTCATAATAAATCATAGCGACGCATTAGCAATATACAGGGTGGTAATGTAGATAATTGGGTAATTGACAAAATATCAAATGAGTTACTCTTAAAACGGATTTTTTTATGAAAATACTTGCTTATGACGTCACATTTCAGAAAAAAGAGTGCCTTTTTATGTTTAATCTATTTAAAAATTGTAATAACTAGTAATTGACTAAAAGAGATACATTTTCCGAGATATTTTGTATTTTTTGTTTTAATCGAGCATATGAAATAATTTATTGTTGATCGTGTCAAATAGCGTATTGAGTTAGACTCCGTCTAGAAGTAGTTTTTACTTTTTTACTATATTACAAATCACAAGCGTTTGCTCAAATTTGCGCTGGGGGCAAACTGAAAAACAGCGCTGTGCAAGTTACGCTGCGTTTTTGGTCGGCTTTACCTACTATTATTATTATTATTATTTATTTGCTACTAGTTCATGAAATTAATTAATTATTTACACATTTTGATTAAAATAAATTAATACTTTAGTATAAATTAGCATTTAAATAATAACGTCTATTTTTAAGGTGTATTTTAGTTAGCCTCTAAATATGTAGATTTTTAAATTATTTTAATTAAGTCAAAAATTTTTATAACAGATTAATGGTAATAAACGCTTTCAATTTCAAAAGGACCAGTGGTGTCAATACGTAAATTCTCCACTGTATGGACTTGTCCGATTTAACCTACTAAAAACTGTCAAATGCATACACAATTATATGACACTTCGGAAATGTCAAAGCAGCCTATATACGTCCCACTGTAGGGCACAGGCCTTCTCTCAGAGAGAGAGAGAGTATGGGCTTAATCACCACGCGTGCCCACCGCGGATTGGCGATTTCAAGCGCTGAGGTATGTAAATAGCTCAGACACTCAGGTTTCCTCACGATGTTTTCCTTCACAGTTTTAGCGAGTGGTATTGCTACTATAACTTCACAAATGTACCTAAATAACTTAGAAAACCAAGTCATAGGTACATGCCCGCACTGGGAATCGAACCTGGGTCTCCCGCTTCAGAGTCGAATGTTCTACCCACTAGGCTACCACTGCTTCCGTCATTTTGATACAAAGTGTATAAATAAAGTACGTGAAAAAAAGTCAGGGTCAAACACTCACCTATCACAAGTAGGAGGCAGGTTCCGCCTGTCCATCCCCACGGTCATCCCCATCCCCATGGCCATCCCCATCCCCATCCACACAACATAAGAAATCACAGCCCACATCTTCGACATTGTACCTTCTTTCTCTTTGACACTACTTAAACTAATATCACTTTAGGAACAAATTGCACTATTTAAACTTAGGTCTTAAGTCTATGGCCCGAGGGTCCAATTCACGTGTTCAGGTAGGTGTTGAAGATTTTGTGGGCCATCCTCCGAGGAGGGCTGGTCAGCATTTTGGAGGCTATAGCTGGTCGCGGAGTGCAGAGTGAGCGTTGGACTGTTTGAAGTACCTGCGGACAAGGGACAAAAGGTTAGATTCCAAACAACACTACGGGTATAGCACTGTTAGTAGGTATAAGAGACTGAATAACTTTCTCGCTCTCACAATATGGGCGGCAAAATCTTTAAATTTGCGAAGTTTATCATCGGAGGAATCAAGAATCCTCTTTTTAACGTTAACTTGAGACAGGGATTTTTTTTTTCAATATTCAAACCTAATGTGGACTCCAGCCTCTCACATAGGAATAAGTTTACCCACTATGTGTCCTGATACCTCTGTGAGAAGGAGGTAAATTGCTTACTTCAAAAAGAAAGAGGTCCTCAATTCGTCCGTATGTATGTTCAACGATAATTTCTTACTAAGTTGTCAGATTTCATTGATTCTTTTTTTTTAGAAAAAAGATAGATGTACATAACATATGAATTAGGTGAAGATCTGTTGATGAGACCCATGAAAAAATCAGCGATCTTCTCGATTCAGGGGATATTTATCTTGAAATCCTTTTTTTTCCATTGACTATGTCATCATCATCATCAGCCATTTGACGACCACTACAGGACATAGGCCTCCCTCATAGTTTTCATAACCATGAGGGGTTTAATTCCTGGTGTACATACAATAAAGAATGTTCTATCTATCTATGTAATTATTTCTAATTGTACCGTGCGGAAACAAGGCGCGGATTGATGGTTGAGCATAGGACGGTGAAAAATCTCAAATTTGTGGGACGCTACAGACAAATTCGACACTTTGTAGTGCTGCCAACAACGAGTTGGCAACATGGCTGTTCCGTCTTTAGAGAATACATACTGTGGTACGGGCTTGTCTAAAACTGCCAGATTCTGGCAAGAACGATTCACCAAAAATATTCATGGACTGTGGTCGAGCCAAGCGTTACGTGTAATTCAGGGTAAAAAAGGGATAATAATTATCAAGATAAAATTGTTGCATGGCCAACCCTTGTCTTTGACTACCCCTCCGGGATACAGGCGTGAGTTTGTGTAATGTAAAAAGTGAACTATTAAATGATAGTTTATTACTATTTGATGAGTAACAAAGCCAACAACAACCAACCGGTCTTTTTGGAAATCCATGGAGGAGGCCTATGTCCAGCAGTGGACTTCTTGTGGCTGAATGATGATGATGATGAAAGCCAACAATTATTTTGGTCAGCAGAATAAACAAATGTTTATCATTGTGGTGAGCGAATAAATCAAACAACAACAATTTTTATACAATTGAACCTTGAACACTCAGGAGTGGAACTTGACTCTTCACTGATTAAAAAAAAATTTATTTTACTTTATGGTCTTACTTTAGTTTTTTTTTGTGCCTTTTTAATGTCCTTGTTATTAGTATTAGTACAATGTCCAATCTAATTTTAAGGCATGTGCCCCATTGGTATTCAACTTACCTTGGTCGGACTGTGCTCAAAAATTTCAGCACCACAGATTCGTTGATAAAAAAACATTCTTAGTTTATTGGTTAGGTAGTACTGACGTCTGTATCTAAAGTACCTACCTACCTCGCATAACGACGCATAATCGTTTGATTGATTGACTCCTGCGCATGCGCTTGTGCGAATCAAACGACAGGATGCGCAGGATTTACCTCTGCAACGTGACGACTATTTCCAGCCAGCGCATTACGGATTTGAAACGGTCGATAACAGAATAACCGCTTTGGCTTAAAATTCCTTCATCCATTGCAAATTTCGTTTTTCAGTAAAACCTACCAGACGCAGCTTTAGTATTATCCACACTACGGGCCGGCGACGTGCGGGCGCAACGATATAAACTAAAATCGACCTTAAATACTCTTAATGTTAGCTCAAAGAAAGCCCGGCCACGTGCGCCCGACGGGCACGACACGTGAACGGGCTTTTCTTACACTTGCATTATAGTTTCTAACTTAGTAAGTATTTATGGCCTATTTTATATTGAAAACGTGCCGCCGCAAGTCGCCCGGCCCGTTCTTCTTAGGGTGCGTGCCCGTTGTAATATGAATAGTCCCTTAAAGTGACTATAATGTGGAAAAAAAAAGTCCGGCCGATGGGCACGAAACGGGAACGAGAACTTTTTTGAGGGGGCACGTCAAAACTTGGATGGGATAGATAATCCGGCCACACCAAAGGTGGTGGGTCCGTTTCCCACTGAAGGCCGCCGTAGGTACTTTAAGTATACGAATGGTCTCAGTACCGATGGGTGTATTTGTCCTTGCCAGGTTGCCATAGCACGGGTGTATCCTAGTTTGGGACCAGGACAAGCGATTGTGTGGAAGTTACTAAAATAGTTATTACATTGTGACTTTAAGGACATAATAGTCAGTTTAAGATCTTGGCCGAGTTTCACAAAACTAAAATTCGTAGTTTATTATGACAATTCGATGTAGGTACATTGCGTAGCAGAGTCTTCTTACCAAGGATGTTTTCTTGCTTCCTAATTGTTAATCTGTGGGTTAATCGACTTGGCGATGTACATCGAATTGTCATAGTAACCATGAATTGTAGTTCTATGAAACAGGCCCCAGACGTTTATCGTTGGGAATCGCCCCAAGAGACAGCAGCCAAGGACGCAGAGTCGCGGACCCGAAATAAGCGACCGCAGATTGACGAGCGGCCAATTGGAGCGTGGACCGGTGAATTGAAAAATTGTCGCGGCTGTAAAATCACAACCTTGGTAACGCGGTCGCGACCTTGGACCTAAAGGGGCCGTGAGACGGTTCACTATTCGTTAATTTCATTTTAAGGCTGGGTTCTCCGACATCACCCCCAAATCAGGTGTCTTAAATAACATTTCACTCTCTAATGGTTAGTATTTAAAATCTGAAAAAAAAATTATTACAAAAAAATATTTTTAAAAAATTTTATGGTGTTTTAAACTTTATAGCTTATAAAAAATATACCAAAATGTCTGTAACTGAATGTTTTAGTGACGTCGGTCGTAAAAATTCTATTAATAGATTTTGTATTTCTGTAATCCGTGTGCTCGTAGAACCCAGCCTTAAGTTTATTTCGGGAACCACAAAAGCTTCAAAATAAAAAAATAAACAAATTAGGTTAGAATAATGTTAGTTTAAATCCAAACTTATTGGATATTTTTTATTACTATTAGGTATGCAGTTAAGTTGTTATTTTTTAGATTAGGTTAGGTTAGTTTATTTATTATAAATTTGTTTTTTTTTTACAATTCATTGAAGGAATTCAATCAATATCGGTCTTTCATTTCACATATTTCATTTGGAATAATCTGAATACCGAATATCGGACGACAACCGTAACGGCATACGACACTAGGTTCATACATTAACTATAGCCTTGGCCGGTCGTAAAGTGTGATCCCGTCCAATGTTGGATCGTTTCATAATAATAGTTTACGTACATAATAAACAATCGCGATTAGACCCGTGAATGTAAAAACTATTAAAAACACTGTGGAAAAGAAAACTCTGCGGGACTAAGGGCCGATTCGACTAAACTGGAGTAAGTTTTTACTTTAGAGTAAACTACTTCTTATCCTAGTAGATAGAGTAAGCAGATTATGCATTTTACCAATCGCTAGTATTAAGCGCTCTTATCTGTGTGAGATAGTTCTTGAGTTCACTAACAAATATCTGTTTCGTTTCGGACCGGACAGCATCTTTAAACGTCCCTGCGCAGACAGTCGTTTAGTCAAGTTCTGTGCCCGGCATTACAATATGTCGTGTTGCTCACAAAAAAGGTCAAAACGGTGAACATTTCAATACCTACTCGTTTGAAGATTTCTGACAAGTTGCTGTTTTATTTCGGACAGCATCTTCAAACGTCTCTGCACAGTGAAAGACGTTTGTTCAATTTATATGCCTGGTAACGGCATTATAATGTCATGTTGCCCGGTGGGCAAGGTCGTGAAAATGTCAATACCAGTTTCGAGATGGTTGGCTGTGTACTTGTGTACAATACAAACGTAGCCAACTTTGACACGAAACTCACTTTTGACAACTTTGTATTTCTAAAGTTTAAGCATAAGTTTGCTGAAATGTGTTCTGTGGTTTATTGTGTTTTGTTTGTACTCGAATGTTGTTAAGTAAAGTATATTCTTATTCTCAATTATATTAATGACATGTTTTTAGGGTAGTTCTTTAATTTTTCATAGTTCGGGTATTGCTCACTGCAGTAAATCCAACATGGCGTACATTGGCCTCGTGCGCAACTGCACGCACCGTGTTGGCTGACATGGACGATGTCCAAGTCATAAGGCTCACCCCCGATATGACGCTTGTTCTGACAAAGACGTACCATGAAACGCTTTTTCTAGATTCCTTATTGGTTTAAAATACCTACGTTGTAACATAGCGGACATTTGAGATGGGGCAGCAAGAGGAACTATCTAAACGGAAAACTTTCTTAGCACCACATCTAACTATATTCACAGTTTGGAATAATGCACAACCGGTAAGAAAAGTGCATTTTTGCCTTATGTTGTTGTGAAACGACTGGGGTCTGGGGTTTTCAGGGGAAATCCTTTATTAAAGAGGCGTCGTCTGTGTATAAGTGATTTATTTTGATGTTTTTTCCGGATGTATAATTCATAGTTTTAATTTTTGACAAATCATTTGTGGCTGTAGTATTTCTCCAGTTGTATAGTGTGACTTTTTTTCTAATTAATAAACATATACATCGAATTGTTGTAATGCCAGTTGCTGCTGATAAGGATCCAAAGTCTTCATTAGACCGACTGAGAGTACCAGAAAAACAGGTATTGAAAAAACATTTCCCAACAAAAATATGTAAATATTTTAATGTTTGATCGACATAAAAGATCTGGTAGAGGCAATGGTGATGGTGATGCTTATATCCGGACGATAAATAAGATGATATCTATCGGGGTGTTACTTACAATATGTGGTAAATATTTTTCTTAATTTTTGCCGCTTGTACAATCATGTATGCAATAAATATATCTCATGTAAACTCGACAAATATGTGACGTTATGAAGATTACTGAAATGAAGGGCGATAAACCGTATTGTTTTATTAGATAGGTACTCATCTCTAAAGAATGAATGAGACAGCGTTCTAATTCTGAACAAAGTAAGAAAATTATACGTGACCGTCTTAAGACGATTAAACTTTACACGAAGTTCTGCAATTTTTTTGCGGATAGATAACTTCTGCAATACGTGTCTACCCCAATTTAGAAAGAATGAGGGACGTGATGCGATGACACACGCACATTTCGCTAACCCAAAAATAAACTACAATTACATAATCAGATCTAATGATCTGTCAATTCAGTTATATTTACACATCGCATGATCATGTTTACACCAAATCACATGAGGTCGCAGGTGTGTCCGTCGCCATGAATGTCCTAAAATAATGCGCGGGGCTGGCCGAAAATACCCACAACAGTAGAAAGGCGGCATTGATATGTATCTACTGACTTGCTTTGAACCATCGCATCGCCCTCAAATTGGCTTGTGATTGATGACACATTGTGAAGCTGTGAATAAACAGCTATTTGCAGGTGTAGTTATTTAAATTGTTCGAACTTGGACACAGATATCTCACTATCTTCACGTCTGATTACCATGTCGGAGGTCGTGGGTTCGATTCCCACTGGGGGCCGCCGGTACAAATGGCCTCAGTTTGGGTGTTTTTCCATATTTTTGATGTCCTGGCCTGGTTATCATAGCACAGCCGCCTACTGTACTTTTTCATTGTAACTTTAATATTTTATTATATTCTTTTTGTTGCACTAACCTGTGCTGAGGACAATTTTAAAAACCTATTTAGAGGCTAAAAATTCCACCCATGCCGGGACTTGAACCCGCGACCTCTGGCGCACCGTGCCAGCGCTCTCCCAACTGAGCTAATGGGCAAGTGCAAGCATCGATGAAATTTCGAGCCTCTTTACAAACTTCTCTGTATTACTGGTATTACGTACAGGCAGCGACATCTGACCGAAGCGATTTACATCACTTGCAGCCCCGAGTAACAGTGAGCCAGAGGTCGCGGGTTCATGTCCCGGCATGGGTGAAATTTTTAGCCTCTATATAGGTTTTTAAAATTGTCCTCAGCACGGGTTAGTGCAACAAAAAGAATATAATCATGTAGGTACAGCGATATCATTCCGATGTAAAAAACTAACTGCAAAGTTTACGGGGCTGCAATTTGGGTGGAATTTTTAGCCTCTAAATAGGTTTTTAATATTTTATGTCTCGTGTTTCTTGTGTGCAATAAAGAATATTCTTATCTTATCTTACAGGATATCCTAGTTTGGGACTGGGACCAGTACAAGTCATAGTATTGTGTCGAAGTTATTATATCTAAACTATATCTGTGCATTATGACTAATGAAAACTTACTTCCTTAAACGTTACTGCTGAATTTTAGCTAACTCCGTAAAGGACCGTTGCAGAATTCTTACTTCCATAACCTAAGTTATCTTGTCGATCTATCTTAATCTTTGAACAGTAAATAGGTAGATCTTCATCCATCGCTCATCAAACTTACATTCTAACCCATCTATTTTTAACAATGCAATCTTTCCACACAGTGAAGCCTTGTGAGAACAGGGGTAAACAAGTTGATAACAAATAGCTACCTAGGTGGCCTAAAGCACAATCTGTCATAATCAAGACAATATCCTTGAGGTGACAAGTCTAATAAGAATGATATTTGGCGGATGTCTGGCGGTCTCTGCACAAATTATGAAGAGTTATTGACATTGTCAGAGCCTTTTCAATTGATGATATTTTGTACCCGTGTAAGAGGTGCTATCGCTGTAGGCAGACCGGTAGCCTAACATCTGAGAATATTTTGTATGATATCATGTAGAGGGTAATTTGTAAGTAATTGTTATCTTGCCCTTCGCTAAAACATTTTCTTCCTTCATCCTCTCCAACGTCCAAACAAACGCATCATTCTCAATTCTGGTCACTAAATCCTCTTTAAGAGTGCCTAAAACCGGGGTGCTTGCATTTAATGTTGATGAAGCGAAAGAGAAAGATAGTGACAAGCGGCAAACCCTGGCACCCGCCTACCTCTCTAGGACACAACGTGAGTTTATGTATATATTTAGATTGAATAAAGATGGTGGATCTGGATGGAATTGGCTGATGAACTGTAGGAAGGGAAACGTGAATGAAGTATGGATTTTAGAAATACTCGCGGAAGTTCTGCATGCGTGTATGTCTTGAAAAATCTTCTTTTTAGGGCTCTCAGAGTTAAATATCCCAATAATATTGAATTTATTATTTATTCTGACTGCACTTGACACTAACACTATGAGAAGAAAGAAAAGAAGAAAAAACTATGAATCTGGTCGAACATAGATCTACGACTTTTTTTTCTAGGTTACGTACATATTTTATGAATTTGTTGTAGCAATATCGATCACTATGATCGTAATTCATTGTTTCGACATTTAATTTCACTAAGTTAATACTTAAGTAAAGTTCTGTCAAGCTCTTCTCTGAGAAATTCAAACTACAGTTAAATATTTACTTAGCGAAATTCTCAATTCAGAAACTGGTCCTAAGGGCCGTACAATTAATTACCTCTGAGATCGGTATAGTGTACCAATCCCAAGATCCTGTTCGAAATAAAATAATAACTCGACCATGAGCTCAAGAACGATCTAGAGGTAAGAGCGCGTTATTAATTCGGGCCTAAGTTAAACGTCTAATTTTGTACTGTGCGACTTGAGTCTGAGGTGGGAAATTGAAATAGGTGATAGTAAAATGTGGATTCAAACGGTCAAGTTACAAAAAAGCAAAAGAATCAACTGGTTTCTTCTAAGAAAACCAATTTTACAGGGTGAAGCCAAATCGGTAGATATTAGGTTGCGGGATCGTATGGTGACATAGAAAGGTGTTTAATAATGCATGTCGCAATATAAACAGTCATGCGTTTGTGGAGTGATGCGGTGTGCCCCGATGAACCTTATTGTCGTGTTAAAATTCCAGGTAGATTAAGCTAGTATACTCCGAGGCACAGACAATCTGATTTAAACTCGATTCCTTCACAATACGAACTCGCGAATTCTTTTAGTTGACAATTCATTTCATTACAACAGTTATTGTACATGGAATTTATTTCAGACTAGCCGCTATTAAAACCGGCCATAGCAGTTAATGGAATTATGGAACATTACACGTCCGCGTTCGTCCAAACCCAGGCTCAATTTAATGCCATCGACTTTTGAGAATGATTTGATTAAAAAAACACACAACCTAAGCCGGGGTCTAGCCCTGGCTAGACTAGCCAGAAGCATGATATTTTGCACAGGAGTTCTTTGGTGGCTGAGCACTAGAAAAAGATTTTAGAAAAATAATGAGGAAAAATAGGGAACGAAAGTTTGTATGTTAGATGTTGTCGATGGAAAATGCCATCGGGCACACGCCCAGTCTAGCTAAAGGTATAGCAAAAAATCTAGTTACGCGCATGGTACGGAATTTCAGCCGCAGGCAAAATTGCAAAAACATTGAGCACTTTCACTAGTAGCGAACGACTGGCAGCGTCTAGGTCGTTTATTTGCACAACTTCATATTAAAGGCTTCGTTGAAGCCTTGATTGTTTCAGAGGTCACTATGTCTTGTAATGACAACTTTCATATAGTCCGTGATGTCTGAGCCATGTTTCATAAAGCTAATTAGTAATAAACTTTAAAAACCTATTTAGAGGCTAAAAATTCCACCCACTTGAACCCGCGAGTTCTGGCTAACCGTGCCAGCGCTCTCCCAACTAAGCTAATGGGCAAGTTTTTTTTAAAAACACAAGTCATCATCATCATCATCCGCCATTTGACGCCCACTGCAGGACATAGGCCTCCTTCGTGGTTTTCATAACCATGAGGGGTTTTGCCATAATCGCCACGCTTGGCAGGCGGGTTGGCGATCGCAGTATGCGGTTGGATTCTCAGGAAGACGCTGCTGCCCGTCTCCTGGTAATTTATTTCCTTAGTCGCCTTCTACAACATCCACGGAAGGAAATGGAGTGACGCTATTCTTAATCCGGCGCCACGCGGAACAACACAAATAATTTACATTTTTTTTCTTATAGTGCAGGCATCGGCGAACTTTCGAGCCTCTTTACAAACTTCTCTGTATTACGTATATATAGGCAGCGACATTTGGCCGGAGCAATTTACATCACTTGCAGCCCCGAGTAGTAACCCACTTCAAGTCCCGGCATGGGTGGAATTTTTAGCCTCTAAATAGGTTTTTAAAATTGCCCTCAGCACGGGTTAGTGCAACAAAAAGAATCAATCAATCAATCAATCAATCAATCAATCATATATTTATTGTCATAAATTACATGTGCAGGGTTGTTCATATATACATGTCAGTTTCAATGTAATTTTACCAATATGGTGTGACAATATCGAAACATAAATTATAAACTACTTAAATCATGCATTTTATAAATGAGACTAAAAGCGTATTGGGATTATTATTCAACATAAGTTAATTCTATCGGACCTAGAATGCACGCTCATCCAGAAATTCTGTTATTTTATAATAGCTTTTCGTAACAAGTAAGTTAAACAGATCACGTTTAAAAGAGGGTAGATCGTCGACATCCCGCAGTGTTTTTGGTAGTTTATTAAAAATTTTTGATGCCATCCCGAAGAAACTTTTACCAAATAGACCTGTTTTATGCGGTAGAGCTCTAATCTTGTTTTGGTTTCGTCTACATATTTGTCGCTCGAAAAGCCCGGGGTTACCTACTCTTGATGAATACTGCCACTTCAAAAATGTAATAAATATAGTAAATAAACTTATAATGGTCAGAAATGTTCACCCAACCTAGCCCCACGATTGATCGGAGTTAGTAATGTTGTTAGATAAATGAGACATGAATAGTAAATAGCTCGCTCAAGAGCTAATAATATAGAGTTCCTATATTGTAGTTGGCTGTAGAACTAGGTGTCTAGGCTTTAATGTATTCTCAATCGTTAGAAGCCAGTTTTTCCTGCATAATCCAAAGCAAAAACTGGCTAGATTAAACGTGATATGTTACTCCGGTAGTGCTTCGTCCTTGTGCAAGGTGGATCGCATCAAATACAATAAATTTGAAAACTGGTTACTCAATACTACCTATAAGGCTATAAGGTATAAGTATTCACATTATCTCATCAATATTTTTGCACACCTGGGCTCTTATTATGAGGCAGCGCTATGTTCGGAAGGGTCGCAACGTCACGCTTAAGCCCGACAATTCATTCGAATGTAGCGACGAATACGGGCCCTTATTATGAAGCAGCGATATGTTCGGAAGTGTCGCAACGTCGCAACAAATACGGCTCTTTTTTGAATAGTTTCGATTAAAACTATTCTCAATTAAAATATTCAAAAAAAGAACCGTATTTGTCGCTAGATTTGAGTGAATTGTCGGGCTCAAGGGCGACGTTGCGACCCTTCCGAACATGTCGCTGCTTCATAATACGGGCCCTGTTATTGGGTGTTGGGCTGGACTAAACTCCTAAGTATGTAATGTATAAGTATGTAGTCTAATTAATTTATATCACTTATCATCTTAGAGCAACCTCTGCAAGCAATATAATGTGGAAGATTCAGCTTCCAGAGATAAATTTATATGTAATTCTTTTTTTGAAATAAACAGTTTAAATTTTAGTTTTTTTTTTTACATAAGAACTTTGTATTTTTATATGCTTAACGTCTGTTGGTTGTGTCAATAAAATATAAATAAATAAATTATTATTTTTACCACCTTGTTAGTAAGCGGTAACACGCTCAATTACCAATACTAGGGTCGTGGGATTGATTCGCAAGGGGTTGTTGTGGTTTGATTTGTGCTAATTGCCTCAGTCTACACATTTTAAAAACCTATTTAGAGGCTAAAAATTCCACCCATGCCGGGACTTGAACCCGCGATCTCTGGCTCACCATGCCAGCGCAAGCATCGATGAAATTTCGAGCCTCTTTACAAAATTCTCTGTAATATGTACAGGCAGCGAAATCTGTACTTGCAGCCCCGAGTAACCCACTTTGCAGTTAGGTTTTAACATTGGAATGATATCACTGTACCTACATCAGTCTTTTGTGAAGTCCTATAGCACAGACAGGGTATCCTAGTTTTGGACCAGGACAAGTGATTGTGGTTAAGTGGACGTTGTTTATTAAATGTTTTAGAGCAACCAGGCTTTTTACTGTTGTAAAGAATTCTGGTCAGTCGTAATGCACCTCAAGTTAGATCAGATTAGATTAGAACTCTTTATTGTACACACCAGAATGCAAAAAAACATTAAAAAAGGCTTACATGTCGAAGTTTTGCCGCATACAATTGGCGGTCTTATCGCAAGTTAGATAAGTACCACAAGAGTATCACGCCATGGAATCCTTCGTTCGCGTGATGAAACCAATTCTGCAGACATAAATTTGAGACAGCTGTTTATCGGACAGACGTCAACAGAAGGTTTCATGAATATGCAGTCAGACCTGCACGGTGAAAGATTGAATTGTGTTGAAAAATAAGAATAGATTATTATTGCATAAAGAGTACAGACCCTATATTATGCGCACCAAATCCTGACGGATTCCTGACGTAGGTATGCTATCTCAATTACCAAGGAATTGATATTCAAATCGCCAGATTGGCAATCTCTCCTATACTGCACGCTCGAGAACTCTATTCCCTAAAATCCGATCATAGTTTTCACAATTGGTTAGTAATTAAACGAGCTTACACTGACCCGAAGCTGTGTTGGTCCTCCGAGGGTGGAGTGTTAGACACAGATTGTTATAGCTAATGTTTTCAGCGATCGAGGGGGCTTACACCCCTAATATCCATAGGCTTCTTTTATGACCTGAATAAGACAGAAATGGAAGAGATTTCCCGAAATACCCTCGCGATTTTTGCGCCTGTGCCTCTGTTGTTCGCTCACACTGCGGACAAGCGGTGGGCGACGCTAACAAGAAGATTAGATTGAATTAGAGCAATTTGCAACCCGTGCACCTCCACGCACACAGGAGCGCCGAGCGGGATAACCGCATTGATCCGGTTTGCAAGTAACAGTGGCTGGTCACACTCTTCCCGATTCTTCTTCGCGCTCGCGAGGGAGTTGGCACGGATCTGCCGATTTCAGTTTAACTTGCCGCGTACATTTTGTCTTTGTCGTCAGTCGATGTTCGTCCACTGCTGTATTATAGGCCTCCTCCTACAGCTTTTGTTCTAACTCTCAGTGCTCTGGACATCGGATTTGGTGGTCCCAGTGCTGATCAATAATTTGGATAGCTAATCGAATGGTTATAGTACATCAGTACAGTTGCTTTGAGCCGCGCTTGTTTCACTAGTTGCACCCTATTGAGTTAAGCTTGGCGCCTTTATTTGTGTCGATAAAAACTTGATTCTAAGCATCTACTTAGACTGCCTTTGACACACACGTCGTACGACAGGTACCCGTCTCGAGTGTGTTTCTTGTCTCCGTCTATAAAATTTGCCCGGAAGAAATGGCTTTTTTTTAATAAAGGCCTCAATTTTAGGTATTTTGATATATTTTCTGTGTATAACAAAGTATTCGAATCGAATCTACATGTCCAAACTCAGGAAGGCATTGTATTCTCTGCTGATTTGAAGATCAGATAATTTTCAAAATAAAATACGTAAAACCAATTTTTTATTTTCGCCGAGTTTAGACCCAACACTATGGCCTCACTTAAGTTTTTGAACAGTAGGTACCTACCAGAATCACAATAACTATTTGAAGCAATAACTAGGGGAGCATCGCAAGCAGGAAAACCACTTCAATAACAGAGCCAGCTCTATCGCCAGTATTCGTAGAAATCACGTCATTATCAAATTTATTGCGAAAATCCTGCAGTTAGCAGCTTGATTTGCAATACAAGGAACCAAGTGTAGGAACTGTAATGTAAGATAATTGTAACAACTTTACGACCTCCAGCCCCCTTAGTACCTAATAAGACAAAATAAACATCATTTTATCCCTTTATGAAAACTTACGCAAAACGTTCATTGACATGTTCGGACCAATTCTCCACATTGAAGCATTTATGACAATGTAAAGTTTGTTCGGACTACTCCCATATCCATCTTACGTAATAAAATAGGGTCCAGCGGATTCATACAATAGGCAGTGTTGATATTTTATTATTATTAATAATCAGTTTTATTGTACTCAAACGAATGTACGAATACGGCGGAGTTAATGCCATACAAGCAATTTCTACCAGTCAATCGCAGGAGGTAGCAGAAAAATTGGTAGGCGTGCAAAAAAAAAAAACCAGACAAGTGCGAGATGGACTCGCCCACCGAGGGTTCCGTACAAATAGTAAGTACCCTTTCCATTATGATTCCCTTGAGTATCGAAATATAATAGGGGTTAAAGTATGAAATTGCCGTTTTATTGCAATAGGTTCTTTGAATTGACATAGAATCTTCATGGTTTGAGGTTTTCGAATGAAACTTTTTTCAAATGGTTTCTATGATGTTCTTTTTTTAAAAAATGTGAAACATTTGAATATCGACTTTCAATTGTTTTTGTTATTCAATTTAGACAAGAAAGATGGATACTGCGAAAATTCGAGTGATTTTTGAATACGAGTTCCGACGCGGAACTAACGCGGCAGAAACAGCCCGCAATATCAATGCTGCGTTTGGGGAGGGGACTACTAATGAACGCACCGTGCGATTTTGGTTTAAACGCTTTCGTGATGGAAATTTCGACTTAAAGAACGAGCCACGAGGAAGACCGCCCATACAGGTGAATAACGATGAATTAAGAGAGATAGTGGAAGCCGACCCTAGTCAAACTACCCAGGAATTAGCGGCATGGTTTAACGTTACCTTACCCACAATATTGACTCACTTGCGTCAAATCAATAAAATAAAAAAATACGAAAAATGGGTGCCTCATGATTTGACTGATCTGCAGAAAGAAACGCGTGTTGAAACTTGTGTTGCCTTGTTGAACCGGTACAGAAATGAAGGAATATTGGATCGAATTGTAACATGTGATGAAAAGTGGATTCTTTATGATAACCGGAAAAGAAAAATGCAATGGCTGACCCCAGGTCAAATGCCACAACAGTGTCCTAAAGCAAAACTTACCAATAAAAAGGTAATGGTAACTGTTTGGTGGTCTCAGCATGGTGTTATTCACTATAGTTTTCTCCGATCTGGTCAAGCAATAACGGCAGATGTCTATTGTGCCGAACTCCGAACCATGTTGACAAAACTAGCAGTAAAACAGCCCCGACTCATGAATCGATCTTCACCATTATTGCTCCACGACAACGCGAGACCTCACACAGCACGAGAAACCATTTTGACCCTTCAGGAACTGCAGTTAGAAACCATTCGTCATCCTCCGTATTCACCAGACCTTGCTCCAACGGACTACCATTTTTTTCGTGATTTGGACAATTATCTACGTGACAAGAAGTTTTCTTCCCAGGAGGCAGTACAAAATGCTTTCACACAGTTTGTGCAGTCTAGATCGTCGGAGTTCTATCGCAAAGGCATTAATGACCTTCCCATTAGATGGCAGCAATGTATAGATAATAAAGGCAACTATTTTGTTTAAATAAATTTGTTAAAAATTTAAAAAATAAACAATTTAGATTTTCAGTACAAATCGGCAATTTCATACTTTAACCCCTAATACATATTTTGCGGTTTAAACGGCCGTATATTTTTTTACCTTAACTTAGAAGTTTAATTTTTTTTACAGCTTCAGGGACTGTAAACCCGAGTATATGGTTTTAATTTCAACTCGGTACCTCCACGGGTTCCCGAGATAACATGAGGTACGGAACCCTAAACAGAGAGGGGAAAGAGTTGAAATCCAATTTAAAATATACTTATATAAGGTAAGATTGAATAAACGCACTTTTTTTTATTTGTTTAAAAAGATAACAAATCTTAAATGTAGTACACAATTTCGCCAAACTGCATAGCAGTTTGTTGGCGGATAATGCTATACATAATAAGTACATAAGGTAAACCTAAAAATACTAACACACTATTAGAGAGCAAGGCAAATGATACAAATAATCTACCGAACATACGAAAACGAAGTATGTAAAGAGGACATACAGCTGCAAGACCTATTTCCTTATATTTTCACGAGTACCGTTTGCGTTTCGTGCGGTTGCGATAAGGTGGAAGACAAAAATAATGACAAGTTGTTAAATTATAGACCTGTTACCGAGGGCGCCTCTGTCACAGTGTTGCCAATTATTTCCCGAATAGTCGTAATTTTCTTTACAAGTATTAATTAACCCCTAAATTACGCTCACTCACCAACATCCTAACGGAATTCTGATGCTCGGCATTCTGAATTTGACAAGTTAGTCATTCGTCAGGCCTCTGATGCTGGTGCTTTATTTGGTTATTCGTATTCGCGTATTTGCCGACGATTGATAATACATTGCACGTTTCACTAAATCAGTTAAATATTCGTCAGAAACCCGGCAATGAATCATGATAAAGTACGATCGTTTGACATAACATAACATTTTCCAATGGGAGTGTCTTTTTTAGCGGCGCGCGCATTTTCGGTTGCCTAGCAACGAGACCTGGGGGCTGATTCTCGCCCATGCGAATTGAAAGCGTACACGCAAAATATTCGAAGGATTAGACATTTGTCGCATAAAAATCAGTTTCACGTATTCTCACAAAGTCGTATGCGCAATTTGCTAATAAATTTCGCTCGCTTTGAGGTGTCATCTTGTCGCATGGTAATTACCATGCGACTGGCAAAAGGCGTATGAAATTTGAACCCATTCATTGATAATTGACGTTTCTTGATTGGAAAGTCCAAAGAAGAAAGAGGTTAGGTTAGATTTGGAAACTTTTGAAAAACTTTTGGAGTGTGGTGCTACTAAAAATGCACAAGTTTGTAGCTGCTTTTGTTGAAAAAATTTTGAGTGAAGCGGCAATAGCTTCAGCGACACCAAGGTGCCGTGCTACATGAAGGGTAGAGCCATTTGATATGAGCGACGCTGATTTTAAAAAGAACTTTCGGTTCTCGAAATACTTAGCAAGGAATCTCATAAGTATAGTATAACCTCTCGTCCCACAAAAGGAAATTGATTTGAAAACCAACGTGAGTTTATTTAATGGGCGGAAAACTTCCCCGATCTTAGCTCGGGGTCGGCATCCAGCAGCTCAGTGAGCCTCCTCGTCTGACTGGCCGAAGCATAGCCAGCTTTCCTTTCTTTTTGAGGCTTTTTAACCATTGTTTCTTTACTTTCTTGTTTTTGCATGAAAAGTTTGTGATTTGTAAACAAACACCACACACAAGTCGACGATCAGTTCACGTTTCGTTATAGGTTACATTTCATTTGAAAATTTTGAGAGTTAATTTTATTAAACTTTTAATACCATGTATTTTATACCTAAATGGTTTCTTTAGTCTATAAAATAACACATAAATTAAAATTTTGCCGCAAAATGTATCAATTTAAAAGTGAAATTGTAAATGTTATAAAATTCGACTAACTTTCAATTTACAATCGAGAAAATGGAATGAAATGGCTCCCAGGGAGCCGATTCTCACTTCATTAGCAAATAATTCGTATACGACTCTAAGGCGTATGACTTGAATTCTACATAAAAAAGTCGAACGACAGCTAAAATCTGTATTCTGAACGCCATTCTTCATTGAATTCGAATGAAAAAATAAATGTCTAACGACTTAAAACAGTTATCTGTGAATCATACGTTCCATTTTCTCGATTGTAAATTGAAAGTTAGTCGAATTTTATAACATTTACAATTTCACTTTTAAATTAATACATTTTGCGGTAGAATTTTAATTTATATGTTATTTTATAGACTAAAGAAACCATTTAGGTATAAAATACATGGTATTAAAAGTTTAATAAAATTAACTCTCAAAATTTTCAAATGTAATGTAACCTATAACGAAACGTCAACTGATCGTCGACTTGTGTGTGGTGTTTGTTTACAAATCACAAACTTTTCATGCAAAAACAAGAAATCAGAGCAAGTCAAGGAGTAAAGAAACAATGGTTAAAGGGGCTTAAAAAAAAGGAGGCTGGCTATGCTTCGGCCAGTCAGACGAGGAGGCTCGCTGAGCTGCTGGATGCCGACCACGAGCTAAGATAGGGGAAGTTTTCCGCCCATTAAATAAACTCACGTTGGTTTTCAAATCAATTTCCTTTTGTGGGACGAGAGGTTCTACTATACTTATGAGATTCCTTGCTAAGTATTTCGAGAACCGAAAGCTCTTTAAAATCAGCGTCGCTCATATCAAATGGCTCTACCCTTCATGTAGCACGGGGCCTTGGTGTCGCTGAAGCTATTGCCGCTTCACTCAAAATTTTTTCAACAAAAGCAGCTACAAACTTGTTCATTTTTAGTAGCACCACACTCCAAAAGTTTTTCAAAAGTTTCCAAATCTAACCTTTCTTCTTTGGACTTTCCAATCAAGAAACGTCAACTATCAATGAATGCGGTCAAATTTCATACGCCTTTTGCCAGTCGCATGGTAATTACCATGCGACAAGATGACATCTCAAAGCGAGCGAAATTTATTAGCAAATTTGCGCATACGACTTTGTGAGAATACGTGAAACTGATTTTTATGCGACAAATGTCTAATCCTTCGAATATTTTGCGTGTACGCTTTCAATTCGCATGGGCGAGAATCAGCCCCCTGGACCGCATTCTTTGCGCAGGGCATGTCCCGATCCGCGAAAAACTGTTGACAAGCTACTGTCACGTGTGGTGTGATCGTGTCGTGAAATGGCAAGCGCAAGGCCACAGTCCCACGCCACTGTCACGGCTGCATTTATTGTGTTGACGCGGAAATCGCACGATTCCGTAGACTCGACGCGATATGGCTTTACCGTGTTTTGTGAATGCACTCGGCCGTCCGTCCTCACCTGCCAGTAAACGTTCACTTTTTTACTTCAAAGTGCCTGACTGAATAAAATTGCTATGTAGTGTTACAATTACCTACTAAGCAAATAGCACACGTTGCAGAGTACAATAGCAGCGGACAATTATCATTGCTGACGTGACGTAGGTGACGTAAAACTGCGGCAAAACCCAACTTCGGCGGAGCATCGTCTGAACAAAGTCAAATTGCAAAATTGAAGGGACGTCAAGGATAGAGTGCCGAGTATTGTGCCAAAACGCGAAGTTTATTTCTAGAGCGAAGAAGTTGAGGAGGAAAGACCTTGACTTATTATAAGCATCGGTGGGAACTCACCAAGGAGCTGACGGCTGCTGAAACCACAACACTGCACGTACAGCTCGTTTCGAATGCAATAGCGATCTTCACTTCGCGTCGGAGCGGTCGCGGGAAGCACGTGGGTCTCTGGTGACGGTCGGTTCACAACTAAGAGATAATTTCAATTTTGAAGTCGTCGCGCGCACACATTCGCCGCCCGTTGTATGCGTAAGCTTTACAGACAATGACGCACCGGAGTGATTGCGTCTGGAAGTTTGCTGATTGCTGCCGAGTTGAAAGTTATGAAAAAATATGCCATCTCGTCATAGTGATCGAACCTCAGCGCTGCACACACTTTGCCACGCGATAGCATCGATATGATTGGAGTTTGAGATCAATATGTCAGCGAAATGTATAGGTAGAATAGATTATGTATAAGATGTGATCTCAATAAGATATTATTTAATTAATCTTGATAGGTGATGCCCCACCTGTGAAAAGCCAGGTATCACAATAACTAACGTGAAGCTGATAAAAAATGTATGACAATAGAGTGCTATCGCAACAGCAGGAAAAATAACAGGAAAATTTCTGTTGGATGAGTCTACACCTAGCCTCCTTTGGGCTGGAAACAAGAACGTTTCACCCGACATCCTTGGTTGGAAAGCAGTGTCGAAAGAAATTCGGCTTTCGCAGTCGGGAAAGAAAAATAATAGTCTAGGACCTGTACTAGGCTATGTAGAGGACCAAGTCTACGGATACCTATACCAAATTAACCCACGGTTTCTCGTACATTAACAATTTCGTAATCTGCTGTTAAGAACTGTAGGTATAGCTCTGCATGCTGGAGGCATTTGAGATATGGTGCTACCGAAGGATGTTGAGAAGAAGTTGGGTCCATAGAATCACTAATTTGGAAGTCCTAAAACGCGTTGTTGTATACTAGTGTCAACTAATGTTGACAAAAAAGGAAATTGTTTATTTAGGGCATGTGTTGCGACACGATAGGTACCGAGTTCTTCAACTTATTATGATGGGCCAGATTGAGGAGAGGAGGTGTGTTGGGAGAAGAAGGAATCTCGTTGTAGCCAGCGACGAAGACCTGTTTCGCTTGGCAAGAAATGAAGAAGAATATGGGCAGCTGACGGCTAACCTCCACTAGTGGAGACGCACACAAAAAGAAGAAGAGCTGTCACTTGTTTTTTTTTTGTATGAATTTTGGTGAACTCACAGCTGTGATAAACAGGGGGTAAGTCCGCTGTGGGCTGTGGGCAGGCCACAGCCTATATTAATCAGAGTAGCATTTGACCGATAGGGATCTTTTATATCACCTGTTATTTTTAGGCTTACTCTGTAACTTACTTAGTAAGAAGCAAATAAATGAATAGAGTAAAAACTTTTTTTTTGATGATGACGAAGCATCGTGTGGACATCAGGCATCATCAGACTTAACTTTATGAGCACCATGACTTCTTTGTAAAGACCTTATCGACCGAGAGTTTTATAAAAAGGTATAGGCAGCAACACCGCAATATAGACGAACCTGTCACAGTTTTTATTTATAGAAATTGAAGAAGCTAGTCTATTTCCCACAAAACCTGTGGTTTCTCATTAAATTTCACCCCCTAACATGAGGAGCTGTCACAGCATCATAGCGGTCTAAGAACAGACAAAACAAAATACACAGGGGAAAAAGTTTTTTATTGGAAACCGGTCCTCCGGTATTTGACAAAAAAATTTAACATAGTGATCGATCGAAAATATAGCAAAATACTATTATATTACTAGCTGACCTGGCAAACGTTGTTTTGCCATATTAATCAGCCTACGACCTATTCTCACAACTACTAAATATAAACAACAAATCCATAAAAATCGGTGAAACCGTTTCGGAGGAGTTCCATAACAAACAAACACTGTGACACGAGATTTTTATATATTAGAATATATAGGGAGATACAGGAGGCATAATGAGAATAACCGACAGATACTGACTACTTTTAGGGAAGGTCTTCTTATGTCCACTTGTCCAGAAGAGGAAGGGTATGGGCTGGATTAGGCGTGGCCTTTCGAGTTAAGCAAAATAAGTGGAATCGTCAATCTAGATCGATCTTCACATGCGTGTGTTCTCAACAAAGATGGAATTGTTCACTTGCTATCAACACCAACAGTACAACCGAGAACAGGCAACTGGTACGCAGGCGCATGTGAAACGCATTGCGTCGCTGTGATTGGTCGACGCGCGGTCGTCCGATATCGTGCCGGCTAACACGTTCTACTGTGGTCTGACTGCAGCCACTTAGTTGGAGTGAGTTGGAACTCTTAGAAGGACCAGTATGAAATTTAAATAAAAGTGAATCGAATTGCCCTTACACTAGCCCAGTCGCTATTATTTTCCTTTCCCCATTGCACAAGCAGAATTTCTTTCGACACTGCTTTTGAATAAAAAGGACGAAGGCTTAGGTGTAGGCTTGCCCAACAGAAAATCTCTAAATTAACTGTATGACAAAATAAATTTGCGAACATGAGTCTAAATTCTATGCTCGGCAGACTAAAAGCACGTAAGTCCAAAACGCAAATTTTTGAGGCAATGAAAAAACCTGTTATAAAATTACTCTATAACTTTTTTTTTTTACTTTTTAGGGTTCCGTACCCAAAAGGGTAAGGGACTCCACCGTCCGTCTGTCTGTCTGTCACCAGGCTGTTTCTCATGAACCGTGGTGATAGCTAGACAGTTGAAATTTTCACAGATGATGTATTTCTGTTGCCGCTATAACAAATACCAAAAACAGAATAAAATAAATATTTAAGGGGGGCTCCCATACAACAAACGTTGTCTAAAGACAGCGCTCGCCATCTAGCGGCCATCTATGTAACCTTCGCAGCGCCGATATTATGTCGTTAAATGTTAATGTTAAACGCTTCTTGTTGGTTTCTATAGATGGTGCTGTTCTCAAATTAGATCTTTGTCTAATGTTGTATAGACAATGGTACGGAACCCTTCGTGCGCGAGTCCAACCCGCACTTGGCCGGTTTTTACATTAACGGAGAGCTGTCATGAAACAATTAATTGTAGATACAATAATATGTTTCTTTATAAAAGTTAAACAAACTGCTATTTTAAGTGTGCTTTAATCCGCCGACCGGCGACCGTAGAATTATAACTTACAATTTTTTTACTGTTTTTCTTCAGCTATACTTACTGAGCTTTAGATAATAAAATATACCAATACGATTATCATTGAATGAGTTTCACTACCGACGTCGCTCGTCGGTAGTACAATTTTTAGCAATTAAGACTTTACATTTTTGTAATTAGTCACTTTTCCTCCAACTATTCGCCCGCGCAGCGCAATCACTTTAATAGAAATCGTACGCTCTGAATCTGGCGTGAAACAAGTGCGCATTAGAGTAACTTAACCGATTGGACAAAATGGCGTCAAAATTCAGTAACTCGTGAAAGAATTTCATCAATGCTAGTCAAAACGCGTGGACCTTCTGTAATTTGCTCCGTTTCGCGATTATACGACGAGGAAACACTTTCCTCAATAAACACACGATAGGTAGGTTACCCCGCAGTCATGCAGTACAGTGCCTAGAGTCAGGGAAATTCCGTGGTTCTTATCTGCGTGGGCGATAAGATAAAATTGCAGTGATAAAGCGTAGGACTGCCTCTCCCTAGGTATCCAAATTCTTTCACTGTCGGATCTCCTCGTCTCTAGGCATCGTCATCCAGTCGCTTTCACTAACGATCTACTTACATCGTATGCATTAGGTTTTGTAGGAGTTCCACGATACGTCCGAATAATCATCCCCACTCGAGAAAACCCTTTACACTTTACATCATGCTAAATAGTCTTAGAGGGTGCAGTCTCAGTAGTGTTAGACGAGTTATGCCTCGTACATACCATGATACCACGTCTCTAACAAAAATGGATTTCCAGGCAAAGGTTATAAATAACCTGATATGATAAATGATAAACCTTGCAGCGGTGGACAGGCGTACATACCTACCTAAGGCGAGCCTCTTTCCGCTGAGGCAATGCCGTAGCTGATTGGTCGGTTCCCGCACACACCTCTATGACGTCACAGCCAAGTGTCGCGCAGAGGGTTCGTTCCGAACAGATGCGTTCTCAGTGACGAAATAGTGAAGATATTATTTCTGGTGTGAAGTCGCAAATCTCTGATCCTGGTCTCCGCGTACCCCTTCAGGATCAAATACAATATACAATGTACGGTGTACAATAAACAGTTTACTTCTATTTAACATCTTTGAGTACAACCAACAACAACGGGCCGTAAGAAAAGAACCTGGTTCATTGCAGCAACTGGAAAAGCTCAGGAGACCAGGACGATCTGCATTCGCAGATTTTTGGAGAATTTTTACAGTTACCAAGAAAAGGCTACCATGTTTTTATGCTACGACTTATAAGCCTTCTAAAATCTAAGAAAAATTGTGACTGAAGTTCAAAGTTCAAAAATGATTTCCAAGGCCACGCTATCACAAAACAAAGTGTCGACGCGTCGCAAATTATAATGTCAGACATCGCATCAGGCGAATGCCTTCGGTCTAACTTGGCAAGAAGCTGAGCCTGGCACAAAATGGATCCCTGATTAGGGATGATCATGTTGAAAAAAAAAAACAGAAATCCGAAAGTCCTGTTCCATAACCCGAAACCGGCGTGCATGGATGCAACGACTAATGAAGCGAAAGAGGTTTATCAGGATTGTGACAAATGGCAAACCATGGTCTCTGTCTACCCCTCCGGGATACAGACGTGAGTTAATGTAAGATATAAATCGAAAAGTCCCATAATTTTAAGAAAGTTAGAGATCCTGGCACATGATGGAACCCTGATTAGGGATGGTCGTGGTGAATAAAAAAAGAAATAGAAAATTCCTGTTGCAGTTATAAGAAAGTTAGAGGCACAAAATTAGGGATGATCATGGTAAAAAAAATAGAAATCAAATGTCTTATTCCATAATTTTGCACAAAAAAATTAAAATTACACAGATCAGGCTTAGATTGATTACAATTCATTAATAGTCGATTAATAATTAATTATCATTATGATAATTATGGATTAGATCGGGAATTAGGTTGACAAGAGTCAAGCTAGAGTTAGGATCGCGCACCAAGGGTTTCGTTGTAACCATATAATACGTTTCTGTACTAGCAATACCACTCGCTAACTGTGAAGGAAAACATCGTGAGGAGTCTTGAGCGTCTAAGTTATTCACATAGGTACTTCAGCGCTTGAAATTACTAATCTACGGTGCAGTGATACGTATACTAAAGGCTACACAAAAAAAATTATCTATGGTTTGGATACTTTTAACAACGTAGGTATTAAAATAAGATTGCATGCCTTGACTTTCTTTATCTAGGTTATTACAGCTATTTACTGAAGCAAATAATGATGCAACCACGAAGCAAAAATTCGGGTCCAAAAGTCCATACGGAGTGTCAATGCGTCCTGCACGATGCTTAGCGTATTTTATCTGGATTTTTGTTATTTCAGCAATCAAACAGCCCGTATTCATTCACTGCTGGACATATGCCTCCCCAAAGCGAACCACTTATGTCTGTCCTCAGCCATCATGATTCAGTAGCCAGCAATCTGCCTCAGATCGTCGGTCCAGCAAGCTGGTTGGCATCATACGCTACGTTTGTCAGTTCGTGGTCTCCACACGAGAACCTTTGTATTCGTACCCCGTCGGATATCGGTTCTTCGTCAGATGTGCCTAGCCCACTGCCACTTCAACTTGCTAATCTTATAGGCTATGTCAATCACCTTAGCTATTTGGCGAATTGTCTCATTTCTGATGTGACCCATCAAACATTCTCTTAAATGTCAATAAACTTACAAGTATCAAAATAAGCGTACGGAGACAAACTTCTTTTAAATTCACAATTTTCCAAACTGTATATCTTGGAAATCTGTTGGCAACAGCGATGCAGTCATAGAAGTTTCGCCTCTTTTCTCTAAGTACGTAACAGCAGAGTTTGATATAATTTTCGTTACAAACATGCTGAGCCGACAGGCACGCGAGTTTGGCACGTAGCATGCAGTGCCTACACTAGCGAGGTCACGTGGGCGGCCAATCGGCGCACGCGCAGCGAGGGCCGGGCTCTGACGTCGCGCTTGCGTAACTGTTAACCGGACTTACAACATTCAGTTTGACATTTAAACGACATTGACGGGTTCCGACTTTTTTCTTGGCCCTTTCTCTCGGGGGCTATGATGAACGGTTCTATAACAGTTTTTTAAGTAGAAAATGTTTATTGTCTTCATATAACGTTTAAGGACAATTTAGATACAATGATCACTACCTACACTACAAAACAATAACAAATTTTCAAGGATGTAACATAAAGACAGGATGGTCGGTGCCTCGTAAGTATTGTATCTATCGCAGTTTAGTGGCGATTTTCCTATTATTTATATATTATTTATGTTATTTTTTGTAAAAGCAAACCACACGATTTTGGATATTTTTTTAGACGTTTATTTGACACAGAACAAGTCAAGTCGTACACATTTAAATATTCATTAAAGAGATCATATCACGACATCCTCACACACACAAAAAAATAATTAAAGAAAAAATATATCGTGGCGCCATCTAGTGTGAAATTTCTAGAGGGTAAAGTCTTTGTACCGCTCTAGTTAGCTCCCCATGATCTGTACGAACTCTGGCTACTCGCGTGCAGCCGTCCTTGCCTCGGATGAGTTCCTCGATCACACCTAGTGGCCAATTCACTCTTTTGTCTTGAGTCTCGATAAGCACCACGTCACCAATTTTTAATGCTGTGCTAGACCTCGTTTTTCCTCTCTGTACAAGCATAGATAGATATTCAGAACGAAAACGCTGTCTCAAATCGGCTCGCAGCTTTTGTGTATAGCGAACCCTCTCGTTAATACATTTTGTATCTAAAAAGTCCATTTCAGGTATTTCATTTCTTGGCATGCTCTGTAGAAAGTTATTTGGTGTGATCGGAGATAACGTATTGCTCTCAGTTACACATGTTAGTGGTCTTGCGTTGATTACTGATTCGCAGTCACACAATACAGTCTCGAGCTCTACATAAGTCACTGACGCTTTTCCCAATACTCTACGTAACAAGTCCTTGACTGATCCAACGAGTCTCTCCCACCATCCACCCCACCACGGAGCTGAAGGTGGATTGAATATCCATTTAATTGGTTTTAAATCAGGTGAGGCTTGTATAGCGTTCCAATCTATTCCTCTTAAGAGCCTGGCTGCGCCGACGAAGTTAGTGCCGTTGTCTGTATAAATAGTAGAGACTCTTCCACGACGCGCTATAAACCTTCGTAGAGCCATCAAGAAAGCTTCCGTCGATAAAGATGTAGCGACTTCAAAATGTACTGCTCTATATACTGCGCATGTAAAAAGTACTATGTAAGCTTTCTCTTTTGACTTCAGTAGCAGGGGACCAGCGTAATCAATGCCACATGTCTGGAAGGCTGCCGAAAATTCGTTTGTTCTACATTTAGGTAGTGGCGCTGGTGTAGTGACAGCTGGTAGAACTTTAAAGCGCTTACATTTTACGCAATTGGTGACAATCTTCTTTGCTAAACGGCGTATGCCTATTATCCAATAGGTTTCACGTAAAACAGTCATAAGTGTCAGTACACCGGCGTGACACAGCTTTTCATGTCTCTGCCGAACTAGTCTCTCAACTATAGGGTGATTACTATATAATAGTACTGGAGTTCTGTAATCCTGTGGTTCGTCGCACAGTAATAGTTTAGTTTGTACTCGCCATAATCCATTTTCATCTTGTAATATCGTTACATCACTTTTTCTTATTTGTGTATCACGTTTACACTCCGTTTGCAGCAATCTAAATAATCTTAATTCATAATCTTCGATTTCTTTGTATGACAGCGGTCCCTTGATAACTAGGCCTCGTGCATTATTTACAAATCTGTATATCCAGCAAAACATTCTCAATAGATTTGAATATTTGGCAAAGTACAGAAGCCTGTCACTAAAATGTGAGATGGTTGCCTCTAGATTTATAAGTACTTTTGTTTGCACAGTTTCATCGCTTATGTGCTCGTCATCAACTGGAATGGTCGGCTGAGGCCAGTTTTCTTCGCTTAGTTTCAACCATTGTGGACCTTCCCACCATTTAGATTCTATAAGTGTTTTTGGGTCGCAACCTCTTGATGGAAGATCTGCTGGATTCATCTGACCTGGTACAAACCGCCATGATCTGATATCTGATGACTGACGGATTTCTCTTACTCTGTTTTGCACAAACACCGTCCATTGACCTTGTAGATTTTTAATCCAAGCTAGAACCACTGTCGAGTCTGTCCACATGTATGTAGGGCAGTTAATTTTCAAAGCTTCCTTAGTTTGATTGCATAAACGGGTAGATATGAGTGCTGCCATTAACTCTAGTCGTGGGATAGTTAACTTTTGTTTCGTTGGAGCTACTCTCGCTTTCGCCAATACGAGTTGAACATTGACTTTGTTATCTAATTCAGATCGAATGAAAATGCAACAGGCAAAGGATTTCTGACTTGCATCACTGAAACAATGTATCGATATGTTTGATGTGCATACTGTACCTACAATAAGTCTGAGTGGGATTCGGCATTCAGATAATAGATGTACTTGTTCCCACCACTTCTTAAAATCCTCACATATGTGCTGTGGTAGTACATCATCCCAAGTGGCTCCTTCGATATTCCATGACATCTGAATTAATGCCTTAGGGATCAGTGTAGTAGGAGCCGTGAATCCAATAGGATCAAACACACTTTGTGCCACCGATAAAAGAACTCTTCTGGTTAACTTAGTTGGCACCTGGGCAGGAATGTTGACGTTAACAAAGATTTCATCAGAAGTAGGGTGCAGTCTCAGTAGTGTTAGACGAGTTATGCCTCGTACATACCATGATACCACGTCTCTAACAAAAATGGATTTCCAGGCAAAGGTTATAAATAACCTGATATGATAAATGATAAACCTTGCAGCGGTGGACAGGCGTACATACCTACCTAAGGCGAGCCTCTTTCCGCTGAGGCAATGCCGTAGCTGATTGGTCGGTTCCCGCACACACCTCTATGACGTCACAGCCAAGTGTCGCGCAGAGGGTTCGTTCCGAACAGATGCGTTCTCAGTGACGAAATAGTGAAGATATTATTTCTGGTGTGAAGTCGCAAATCTCTGATCCTGGTCTCCGCGTACCCCTTCAGGATCAAATACAATATACAATGTACGGTGTACAATAAACAGTTTACTTCTATTTAACATCTTTGAGTACAACCAACAACAACGGGCCGTAAGAAAAGAACCTGGTTCATTGCAGCAACTGGAAAAGCTCAGGAGACCAGGACGATCTGCATTCGCAGATTTTTGGAGAATTTTTACAGTTACCAAGAAAAGGCTACCATGTTTTTATGCTACGACTTATAAGCCTTCTAAAATCTAAGAAAAATTGTGACTGAAGTTCAAAGTTCAAAAATGATTTCCAAGGCCACGCTATCACAAAACAAAGTGTCGACGCGTCGCAAATTATAATGTCAGACATCGCATCAGGCGAATGCCTTCGGTCTAACTTGGCAAGAAGCTGAGCCTGGCACAAAATGGATCCCTGATTAGGGATGATCATGTTGAAAAAAAAAAACAGAAATCCGAAAGTCCTGTTCCATAACCCGAAACCGGCGTGCATGGATGCAACGACTAATGAAGCGAAAGAGGTTTATCAGGATTGTGACAAATGGCAAACCATGGTCTCTGTCTACCCCTCCGGGATACAGACGTGAGTTAATGTAAGATATAAATCGAAAAGTCCCATAATTTTAAGAAAGTTAGAGATCCTGGCACATGATGGAACCCTGATTAGGGATGGTCGTGGTGAATAAAAAAAGAAATAGAAAATTCCTGTTGCAGTTATAAGAAAGTTAGAGGCACAAAATTAGGGATGATCATGGTAAAAAAAATAGAAATCAAATGTCTTATTCCATAATTTTGCACAAAAAAATTAAAATTACACAGATCAGGCTTAGATTGATTACAATTCATTAATAGTCGATTAATAATTAATTATCATTATGATAATTATGGATTAGATCGGGAATTAGGTTGACAAGAGTCAAGCTAGAGTTAGGATCGCGCACCAAGGGTTTCGTTGTAACCATATAATACGTTTCTGTACTAGCAATACCACTCGCTAACTGTGAAGGAAAACATCGTGAGGAGTCTTGAGCGTCTAAGTTATTCACATAGGTACTTCAGCGCTTGAAATTACTAATCTACGGTGCAGTGATACGTATACTAAAGGCTACACAAAAAAAATTATCTATGGTTTGGATACTTTTAACAACGTAGGTATTAAAATAAGATTGCATGCCTTGACTTTCTTTATCTAGGTTATTACAGCTATTTACTGAAGCAAATAATGATGCAACCACGAAGCAAAAATTCGGGTCCAAAAGTCCATATGGAGTGTCAATGCGTCCTGCACGATGCTTAGCGTATTTTATCTGGATTTTTGTTATTTCAGCAATCAAACAGCCCGTATTCATTCACTGCTGGACATATGCCTCCCCAAAGCGAACCACTTATGTCTGTCCTCAGCCATCATGATTCAGTAGCCAGCAATCTGCCTCAGATCGTCGGTCCAGCAAGCTGGTTGGCATCATACGCTACGTTTGTCAGTTCGTGGTCTCCACACGAGAACCTTTGTATTCGTACCCCGTCGGATATCGGTTCTTCGTCAGATGTGCCTAGCCCACTGCCACTTCAACTTGCTAATCTTATAGGCTATGTCAATCACCTTAGCTATTTGGCGAATTGTCTCATTTCTGATGTGACCCATCAAACATTCTCTTAAATGTCAATAAACTTACAAGTATCAAAATAAGCGTACGGAGACAAACTTCTTTTAAATTCACAATTTTCCAAACTGTATATCTTGGAAATCTGTTGGCAACAGCGATGCAGTCATAGAAGTTTCGCCTCTTTTCTCTAAGTACGTAACAGCAGAGTTTGATATAATTTTCGTTACAAACATGCTGAGCCGACAGGCACGCGAGTTTGGCACGTAGCATGCAGTGCCTACACTAGCGAGGTCACGTGGGCGGCCAATCGGCGCACGCGCAGCGAGGGCCGGGCTCTGACGTCGCGCTTGCGTAACTGTTAACCGGACTTACAACATTCAGTTTGACATTTAAACGACATTGACGGGTTCCGACTTTTTTCTTGGCCCTTTCTCTCGGGGGCTATGATGAACGGTTCTATAACAGTTTTTTAAGTAGAAAATGTTTATTGTCTTCATATAACGTTTAAGGACAATTTAGATACAATGATCACTACCTACACTACAAAACAATAACAAATTTTCAAGGATGTAACATAAAGACAGGATGGTCGGTGCCTCGTAAGTATTGTATCTATCGCAGTTTAGTGGCGATTTTCCTATTATTTATATATTATTTATGTTATTTTTTGTAAAAGCAAACCACACGATTTTGGATATTTTTTTAGACGTTTATTTGACACAGAACAAGTCAAGTCGTACACATTTAAATATTCATTAAATAGATCATATCACGACATCCTCACACACACAAAAAAATAATTAAAGAAAAAATATATCGTGGCGCCATCTAGTGTGAAATTTCTAGAGGGTAAAGTCTTTGTACCGCTCTAGTTAGCTCCCCATGATCTGTACGAACTCTGGCTACTCGCGTGCAGCCGTCCTTGCCTCGGATGAGTTCCTCGATCACACCTAGTGGCCAATTCACTCTTTTGTCTTGAGTCTCGATAAGCACCACGTCACCAATTTTTAATGCTGTGCTAGACCTCGTTTTTCCTCTCTGTACAAGCATAGATAGATATTCAGAACGAAAACGCTGTCTCAAATCGGCTCGCAGCTTTTGTGTATAGCGAACCCTCTCGTTAATACATTTTGTATCTAAAAAGTCCATTTCAGGTATTTCATTTCTTGGCATGCTCTGTAGAAAGTTATTTGGTGTGATCGGAGATAACGTATTGCTCTCAGTTACACATGTTAGTGGTCTTGCGTTGATTACTGATTCGCAGTCACACAATACAGTCTCGAGCTCTACATAAGTCACTGACGCTTTTCCCAATACTCTACGTAACAAGTCCTTGACTGATCCAACGAGTCTCTCCCACCATCCACCCCACCACGGAGCTGAAGGTGGATTGAATATCCATTTAATTGGTTTTAAATCAGGTGAGGCTTGTATAGCGTTCCAATCTATTCCTCTTAAGAGCCTGGCTGCGCCGACGAAGTTAGTGCCGTTGTCTGTATAAATAGTAGAGACTCTTCCACGACGCGCTATAAACCTTCGTAGAGCCATCAAGAAAGCTTCCGTCGATAAAGATGTAGCGACTTCAAAATGTACTGCTCTATATACTGCGCATGTAAAAAGTACTATGTAAGCTTTCTCTTTTGACTTCAGTAGCAGGGGACCAGCGTAATCAATGCCACATGTCTGGAAGGCTGCCGAAAATTCGTTTGTTCTACATTTAGGTAGTGGCGCTGGTGTAGTGACAGCTGGTAGAACTTTAAAGCGCTTACATTTTACGCAATTGGTGACAATCTTCTTTGCTAAACGGCGTATGCCTATTATCCAATAGGTTTCACGTAAAACAGTCATAAGTGTCAGTACACCGGCGTGACACAGCTTTTCATGTCTCTGCCGAACTAGTCTCTCAACTATAGGGTGATTACTATATAATAGTACTGGAGTTCTGTAATCCTGTGGTTCGTCGCACAGTAATAGTTTAGTTTGTACTCGCCATAATCCATTTTCATCTTGTAATATCGTTACATCACTTTTTCTTATTTGTGTATCACGTTTACACTCCGTTTGCAGCAATCTAAATAATCTTAATTCATAATCTTCGATTTCTTTGTATGACAGCGGTCCCTTGATAACTAGGCCTCGTGCATTATTTACAAATCTGTATATCCAGCAAAACATTCTCAATAGCTTTGAATATTTGGCAAAGTACAGAAGCCTGTCACTAAAATGTGAGATGGTTGCCTCTAGATTTATAAGTACTTTTGTTTGCACAGTTTCATCGCTTATGTGCTCGTCATCAACTGGAATGGTCGGCTGAGGCCAGTTTTCTTCGCTTAGTTTCAACCATTGTGGACCTTCCCACCATTTAGATTCTATAAGTGTTTTTGGGTCGCAACCTCTTGATGGAAGATCTGCTGGATTCATCTGACCTGGTACAAACCGCCATGATCTGATATCTGATGACTGACGGATTTCTCTTACTCTGTTTTGCACAAACACCGTCCATTGACCTTGTAGATTTTTAATCCAAGCTAGAACCACTGTCGAGTCTGTCCACATGTATGTAGGGCAGTTAATTTTCAAAGCTTCCTTAGTTTGATTGCATAAACGGGTAGATATGAGTGCTGCCATTAACTCTAGTCGTGGGATAGTTAACTTTTGTTTCGTTGGAGCTACTCTCGCTTTCGCCATACGAGTTGAACATTGACTTTGTTATCTAATTCAGATCGAATGAAAATGCAACAGGCAAAGGATTTCTGACTTGCATCACTGAAACAATGTATCGATATGTTTGATGTGCATACTGTACCTACAATAAGTCTGCGTGGGATTCGGCATTCAGATAATAGATGTACTTGTTCCCACCACTTCTTAAAATCCTCACATATGTGCTGTGGTAGTACATCATCCCAAGTGGCTCCTTCGATATTCCATGACATCTGAATTAATGCCTTAGGGATCAGTGTAGTAGGAGCCGTGAATCCAATAGGATCAAACACACTTTGTGCCACCGATAAAAGAACTCTTCTGGTTAACTTAGTTGGCACCTGGGCAGGAATGTTGACGTTAACAAAGATTTCATCAGAAGTAGTGTTCCACATTGCTCCTAATACGGATAAAGTAGATTTTTCAGGTATATGCTCCTTCATTGGAGCTATCACCCACTCTCTCAAGTTGAATTTGCCGTTGTTCATCAACTGTTTGGATTCAGATACAAATTGATAAACTTCTTTCTCTTCTAGGCTAGTAACGACGTTGTCTACGTAAAAAGATTGTTGTAATCTAGTCGCCGTTTTAATAAATTGTAGCGGAACTCTTTGCAAATGATAATTTATCGTGGCTTCTAATAAAAATGGACTACAAGTAAGTCCGAATACCACTCTACAGTGTCTGTAGATTTTCATCTCTTGTCTATCTTTTGATTTCCACCATAAGAACTTCAAAAAATTTCGATCATCTGGGTTCAGCGATATTTGTAAGAATGCCTTCTCTATGTCTGCGGTTACACCAACAGGGTTAATACGAAACTGTGTTAGGAGTATAGGAATGACCTCTAGTAAATTTACACCCTTTTCTAAGCAGTTATTCAGCGAGTTGTTACATTTGTCTTTGGCTGAAGCGTCGAATACGGGTCGGACACGAGTAGTTAAACTAGATTCTTTGATAACTGCGTGATGAGCAAGGTAATGCCCACTTTCATCATCGTCTAGAACTTCTTCTATTATGCCCATCTTCTCCCAATCATGAAACACCTTCTCGTATGCTTCATAGTTATCAATCTTTAACAGACGTTTTGTAGTAGATTGTAATCTCCGTGTTGCTAGCTCTTTATTGGTTTTTAGAGGCATATGATCTTCTTTCCACGGTAGATTTACTTCATAACGCATGTTTTCATTTCGCTTGATGGTCTTTTCTAAATTTTTTATCACTTCTACATCATGATCTCTTTGGGCTTTTGTTTCAGCTGGATCTCTGATGCCCAGAGCTTCAAGATTCCAAATTTCAGCGATGTTTAAGTTTGTGGTTATAGTTTCACTATTTATAGATGGTACCTTCATAAGGCCTTGTATGGTCCATCCTAATTTAGTGTATACAGCTGTGAGTCCATCATCTAATTGTATGATTTGTGACGTAAGTAGCTGCCCGCAGTAGTCGGCGCCAATTAAAAGGGTTATTTCAGGGATTTGACGCCCTACGTCGGTTAGCGTTACACCATGTTGCCATAAATTTTCTAATATTTTGCAGTGATGTACTCTTGGTATTATTCCACAAATTTGAGTTTGGTCTAGTACTTCTAGATCATGCGAGTATGTGTCATCCAGATTTGAAACCGATATTTTGTAAATTTTGTGGTTGGTCTGCTCTGTAACGACTCCACCAAAGACTACATGTCCGAGTTTTATTTCGCCGGATATTGGCAGACCGAGATCTTTGGCTAACTCTTTTTTTATGTACGACCTTTGTGCTCCACTGTCTATCATAGCTCGAACTACAAACTCTTTGTTGTTATATCGGAGTTTTACCAATAAGGTTTGCAGTAAAGTGACAGTGCAGTCATGTGTCAAGTTAGGGCATGTCAAACAAACTTTGTTATTGTCATTTTTGTTTACCTTTGGTTCTTGTTTATCAGGTTTTGACGATTCTTGTTTATTTGTTGCCGTTTCTTCAATGCTTTTTTGTTTTAGTTTCTGCAGTTCTGGACAAAAAAGTATGTTGTGTCTTTTAAGACACGCCAGACATTTTGCAGCACTTCGGCATTTGAAGGAATTATGACTCTTGGAGAGGCATATGGAACAAGCCTTTATCTTTTTAATGTGCTCTTTCCTTTGGTCAATCGTTAGGTTCGCGGCTTTTACACACTGAGCGCTGGAATGGTAGGGCTTAGTGCACCAGATACAGCTGTCATCTCTACTCGTTGAAGCTCTTACTTTAGGTTCAGTGGCTGGAGCTGATGCAAAACAGGATGTTGTCGGCATGGGTGTGGAAGGCGAATCTTCAGAGAAGCAGGACCTGGCCATGTCGATGCGTTGTGTGCTCTCAACCTCTTGTTTTAGGAACTCCAATAACTGCGTCAATAGTGTATTCGATGTGTTGTCTTTGTTTGCTCTCCTCTCTCTTTCCCAGGTCTTTAGTAACTCTTCCGGTAGAGCAGATTCTACTAGTGGGTAGAGCATTACGGCATACTTGTTGCAGGTTAATCCAAGAGACTCAAGTGCACGTAATTGAGTATTAAGTTTATCGTATAGGGAAGCTAGGGGCAGCTTATCTTCTCTTACTTGACGTAGCACAAGGTTGAGTAGGTCTCGCATGTAGACTTCTATAAGTAACTCTTCGCGTCCGTAACGTTGGGTGAGATGGTCGATGGCCTTTGGATAGTTTTTTGCTGAGGGCGGAAAGCTATTTATCAAACCACGTGCAGGGGTACCTTCAGGAATGGCTCCGAGTAAGTACTGGAACTTGTCGTGATCGTCGATGTTGTCACTCTCATGAATTTTCGAAAATTGTCCCCAAAACGGGATCCACTGCCTCACATCACCCTCGAATTTTATGAGGTTCAGTTTCGGAAGTTTAAGGTCTGGTTTTGGTTTCAGAGTTTCCTTGGTGTGACGACTCGACGAGCTATGGTCGTCTCTGGAGTTTTCATATTTTGACCATAATGTTGCAAATTCGATACTGTATTTGTCAGCACTTTCCATGTCCAATTCCAGTTCCGTTTCGGATGCATCTTGTTCCAACAGATTGCTGATAATTTCGTTGTTGAGACACTGTAGCCTTTCATGTTTACTTTTCAGCACCATGAGCTGTGCGACTTCCTCTTCACTAAAACTCACAATTTTGCTAGCGAGCTTTGTAAAGCTAGCCCTGACCACCGCGCGCTCTTTTTTTAATGTATTCACGGTCACGGTCGCCATTTATCGCAGTTTAGTGGCGATTTTCCTATTATTTATATATTATTTATGTTATTTTTTGTAAAAGCAAACCACACGATTTTGGATATTTTTTTAGACGTTTATTTGACACAGAACAAGTCAAGTCGTACACATTCAAATATTCATTAAAGAGATCATATCACGACAGTATCATCATTCAGCCACAAGAGGTCCACTGCTGGACATAGGCCTCCTCCATGGATTTCCAAAAAGACCGGTTGGCAGCGGCCCGCATCCAGCGCCTTCCTGCCACCTGGATGAGGTCATCTGTCCATCTTGGTTCCCCAATGTTATTGGGGTGGGCACAACACGGGCGTTCGACATGACCTTCGTTTTGTCCATGTTCATTTTAAGGCCCATACGTTGGGAAACTCGACTGAGGTCTTCGAGCATTATGCCGAGGTCTTCCATCGTTTCTGCCATGACTACTATATAGTCCGCAAATCGAAGGTGCGTGATGTACTCGTAATGTATACCAGAGTACAATTAGTAGCCGATTTTTCAGGCAAGACCTTTTCTTAAATTAAGTTAAATACTTAAGCCATTGTCCACTGCTTGACATAGGCTTGTTAGGCCTCCCCAAGAATGTTTTTGGGTTTTCCCTAAGGATCGCCTTGTATACTCGGACATCCTCATCCAGCTGCCACCAGCAATAAGCTTAAGCCCGACGCGTCGGTCTAGCGAGCTGGCGGGCGTTCCACGCTGCGTTTGCGGATTCACGGCATCCACTCGAGAACCGTTGGTTTTACCCAAGAAGTTTTACCCCATCTTTTGTCGGTTCTTCGGCGTATCCAACGCAGTTCCGCTTTAGATAAGCCCACCGATATTAAGGTTAAAATCAAAATCGGTGTTTTTATTCAAAACAACACAGAAACTGTGACATAGTGGACCAGTTAAACTTGGTGTTAATTTCAAAATCTAGATCATTTTGGAGAAAAACTGCAGACTTAGTATTTTCAAATATGTTCCAAACAGAGTTTAGATATTACTCTGAAACCTAGAACTAATGCATTAAACTGGCTTTATTGCAGACATCTTTGTCATCTAAATAATCTATAAGGTTTTAAATTCCTCTGTGGTTTTAGTAGCCCTATTGGAACAAAGTGAGCTTAGTGTTTCTGTAATTTCTGAAATTCGCTCAATAAGTCCTTTACAAATCCGTGCGGTCGGAGAATCCGGACTTAACATTCAGTCGAAGTGTTCACGTACAACATTAATTTGTATATCTGCAATGTGAAGGGAAGCATGCTGCTTACAGACATACCACAAGTACTACCTAGGTCGGGAGGCAGAGCCTACACTTTAACTGTAATAATGTACCTATGTATGAATGTTCATGTTCACATCTGTACCATCATTTTTAGGGTTCCGTATCCAAAGGGCGACGGGGGTCGGCCCGCCCCGTGAACATCAGTAGTGTTACCTATAAAAATTCGTAAAATTGTGGCAGATGGCATAACCGCCACTAATAAAGTAATTTATAGGTATAACAATAATATGTAGGTGCCTACTTTTACTGCCAATATGTTAAAAATAAATAAATAAATAAAAATAAGCCAATAACTAATAATATGTTACTTCATTAGATATACTATGTATACTTCGTTATATTTATTAGTATTAGTTTGTGTTATTCTGTACTCTGTGCCGTTACTTCGTGACTTATGTAATGCTTTTTGTATGTGTGTGTGTCTTGTGGAAATAAAGCAGTTATCTATTATCTTATTAGTTGTATAGTTATTATTAATCAATTTCTATTGACAACAAAAAAAAAAAAAACTTAGAACCTATTTAGAGGCTAAAAATTCCACCCGTGCCGGGACTTGAACCCGCGACATCTGGCTAACCGTGCCAGCGCTCTCCCAACTGAGCTAAAGGACAACTGCAGGCATCAGCGAAATTTCGAGCCTCTTTACAAACTTCTCTGTATTACGTACAGGCAGCGACATCTGGCCGAAGCGATTTACATAACTTGTAGCCCCGAGCAACCCACTTTGCAGTTAGGATTTTACATCGAAATGATATCGCTGTACCTACATGATTATATTCTTTATGTTGCACTAACCCGTGCTGAGGACAATTTTAAAAACCTATTTGTCCTAAATTGTCCTCAGTACAGAAGTAATTTTAATATAATATACACCAACTTTCATCTGCGAACCCAACCCACACCAAATGGTGGCGCAATTCACGAAATATTTTGGATTTACATTCTTCACTCAATCAAATATTGTTAAGTTGGCAAACACCGAAGAGTTACAATTTGCTACCTCAAGAATTACTGACCATTGTAAAGGTCGCAGACACAGAACGCCACTTATAGTCCAGTCATTAAGTCAGAAAAAACGTGTTAGAAATACATGTGAACCGAGAAGGCTACATTTAGGATATTGTTACAACGGTGGAAAGGAGGTAAAACTTTGAACGCGTTTTTCCGTGCCTTGGAGGCGTTTTCAGCAGGCTGAAATACCGTTTCAGGCGGTTTCAGTGGGTGCTCTGTCACATACTAGTTTATCAAAATTTCACCCAAGTTACCATTGTTTTCAGGTGCCTGAAACATGTTTTCAGTCCGTTTCAGACCACCCTCTATCCGATGAACGATAACGTGAAAACCCATTTTCAGGCATTTTCAGGACCCCTTATGGGCCCTTGAAGTACATTTCAGTACATGACGAAATTTTCAGTAGGAGTGAAAGAGACAGCCCTGTTAGAGAGGGATAGCGCTAGTCCGAACATTCCGGAAAGGTGTGACAGAGACATCACGATCGAGCGAGACGGCGCAGAACCTTCCATGACTTGATGGAGTTTTCTAGAACATCTCAAACGGTATATAAGCGGGGACATAAAACATGAAAATTTATTTGTCTTTCACTGATTGGATCACATAAATAAAACAATAATAAGTAAAATCGTCTTTGGGTATCGGAGTAATGTTATGTGTTTTAGAATATTTTTCCTGATTTCTTCTTTATTATTACTCATTATTTAAATATTTTAAATTAAGCGATAAGATTTCGAAAAGTACTAATATTATGCTGCTAGGGAATATGATTGTCTGGACTGAAAGCACCAAAACAAAAAAGGGTCCCGCTGGCAGTATAAAACATTTGTAGGTATATTTCTTATAAACTAATAACTTTTTTTTTAAGAAAAAGGAAGAAAATCTAAAGGTACTAATGTACCGCTATGCAGGGACATATACTACTGGTCTGAAGACCTTCAAACAACGGAGGGTCCTGCTGGAAAATAATGTAAGTTTTTTGTTTAACTGTTAAGGTACTATTATTTTACTTGTACTATTCAGAAGGTATTAAATATTACGTAAGTGAAACTTTGGTAGTCAATCGAATCAGACGAAGGGTCCTGCTGGATATACGGACATCTATTACAGATACCAAGACTGAGAAGACATTTATAAGCAGCCAATATTACTATTTCTAATTGGGTGACTCTGGACTATTTGAAATTCATTGTGGAATAAGATTTCATAGAATCTCTTTCGAATGTAATGGTTGCACTTAAGTTATTTATAACAATATGCGTATCCGTTGCTTCACGTGAGAGGAGTTTCAGCAAATTAAAATTAAACAAAAATTACTTGCGGGCTACAATGACTAAAACCTGATGAAACAATCTTGGCATTTTAACGGTAGAACATAAAGCAACACAAAATATAAATTTTGATGACTTGATTTCGGAGTTTGCAAGTGTTAAGGGTATATTTACAATTTCTTGCTAAATAAATTTGTTTCACACATCATTAATGCCGTCGATAGATGGCAGTCGTTAAGCCGCCAGGGCGGCTTGACAACTTCTGACAGTAGACGAGCCACTAGTCTACAAGCCTCCACCAATCCGGACTTGGCCCCCGTGGTGGAGTATGGCCTATACCTTCCTCAGCGAAGAGACCCGTGCCCCTCGGTGGGGACATAATGGGTTGATGATGATGATGATGATGACATCATTAATTGATAATAAAATAACGTTAACAGTAATTTGTAATATTTTAATAAAAATTTACATAAATTATTATTACTTTTGTTTTTCTTAACAGTGTTGACATCTACAACATCCGCCCCGGGTGCCATCCATGCTATCTACGCCACTGGGTAAGGGACCCTATGACTAAGACTCCACTGTCCGTCCGTCTGTCTGTCACCAGGCTGTATCTCATGAACCGTGATAGCTAGCCAGTTGAAATTTTCACAGATGATGCATTATAATATTTAAGGGGGGCTCCTAAACATTTTTTTTGCGGTTTTTTGCTCGGTATTAATAACAGCAACAGGTAGACGCTTGAAATATTCAAATGTTGTATAGATAATGGTACAGAACGCTTCGTGCGCGAATCCGACAAGCATTTGGCCGGTTTTTTTCAGGTTGTGTACATTTATATCAGAAATCCACCAGAAATCATATTTAATATATGTATATTTTTATTGTGCATTTATCACTAAGTCAATATCACTTTATCACTTGTCTTTCCTGTGGACTAGGCCGATTAACCTGTCAGGATGGTATAGGTGCTGGGCAAGCCTAATCCACCTAAAAAACCATCTCCCAGGCACTGCAGCATCCGAGTGGTCCCTTGACCCATCTCGTGTGAGTGAAGGTGCCACTGGATGCTGTATAAATTTAGATGCAAAAGGTAAAAGTTTCATCACTTTTGAGTTTAACAGGTGGCTGAAAGTATAAATATTATAAATGTATTTAATGATTTTAATGGAGGCTCCCATTAACATTATGAATTTGGTCAGAATGGAAAATATAGATTTCATCCACAGAAAACAACTGGACTTGTTAGAATTTGAGATTATACCAAAAAAGTTTCCTATAAGAAGAAAACTGCTTTTGAAATGAGATCAAAAATAAGTGGCAAACTCTGCTCTCTGCTTACCCCTGTGGGATACAGGTGTTAGTTTCTGTACATATGTCATTGTATAATCATTAACTTAACCATGTCAGTCTAAAAAAATAAAAGTCACGTTTGTATTTTTGGATGCCGGACGACAATTTGGATTACACCATACCATTTCGCCTACAGTATTCATATAATTTTATTCTGTTTAATTAGAAGGTTTTACTATTATGAAATTCACATCAAAATGGGATTTCATTTTGATTGCATTATCTATTTCTGAGAAAAAGAGGAAAAGTGTCCTTCTTGATTAAATCTCCCTTAAAATTGTACAAAATTCAAGTACATAATAAATGAAAAATGAAAAAATGAAATGAAAAATATTTATTTCTGAAACAAAATTTTTACAAAACATATTTTACAAGGCTGAGACCTCCTTTTAAGTGTATAACGCCTGTGCCAGGAGATCCCACTCTTCCACAACTATACATGTTAAGTTTTAGAAACCATGATTTTACAATACATTTATTGATTGTGTGTATGTGTGTGTGTGTGTGTGTGTGTGTGTGTGTTCATGCTGAAGTTGACGTGTTTGTTTTTTCTATTTAATTTCCTATTTAAGTTAGATTAGATTAAGACCCGTAGATTAAACTTTTCATTTATTTCTTTATTATTCATATTTAGTTTTAGATTAAGTGTTGCAATAGTGATTCCGTTGTTTTATACTCCAGTTTTATTAGCCATTCTGCTAATGCATTTATACAGTCATGAGAGTGCATTTGATAGATGTATAAGCTACAATTTATTTTATTATAGAGATAGCTTGATAGGTAGGAATATTGTTGGCTGGCAAAGGATGTTTTAATAGAATTGATTTTGACTATGATATCTTTTCTTCTTTTAGTTAGAATTTGGGGGTCAAAGACGAGGCACTTATGTTTCCTTAAGATTACATGCAAAATATATAATTTTCTGACTGTAAGCAGATTACAAAATGCATATAGTGAGTCTGTTGGAAATCTACATGGCATAAAAAACATAAGCAGAGCTGGTTGTGCCCTCTCAGCCCCCAAAAATTTGGTTTTGCTTGCTCCTCCCCATACTAAGATGCAGTATATTATTATGGTAATTGACTACACCAGTGCTATATATAGTTTAATAAGCAATGTTTTTGGGGCTACGTGTCTTAGCGTTTTAAAGATCCACATCATCTTCCTTATGCGGCTACTTACTAAATCTATATGCTAAATAATGTCACATCTTACATACTTGCCAGTTTGCCTTTAAGTTTTGGTATTGAGTTCATATTTTGCAGTTTGGTATGGACCATTATTTTTCATTAGTCATTAGAATGCTTGCTACACATTCACAAGGTTGTGGGTTTGAACCCCAAGCACAAATAACTTTGTTTTCTAAGTTATATATGCAATATAACATACCTATTTCTTTCTTGTGTACAATAAAGTATAATAATAATAATAATTGTAAGGAAACCTGCAGGCTCACATACCTCTGTGCCTGAAATAGCCTGCGCCCTACGATGGGTTGTATATAGGCTGCATTATAATTATTATCTAATAGGTAGAAAATAAAAAAACTAACTCAAATGTAGGTATATAGGCACATTTGTAACTTTACTCACCCATCAATATATATTTATGATTTATGTTTCAGCACCTGGGCCTGGCAACCGAAGAGCAATTTCACAGATAAAGCTTCAGGAAAATTAGGAAAATAGGAACCTAAATTACAACTTACATTGCTATGATGAGGAAAGTTGATGGACAAGCGCTGATAAAACTCGATAATGTACGGATAGAAGTTGATGTTCACTGGATAGGATAAATTCAAAATTAATCACAATGCTGCTTGATATGTTTTCAGCTAAACAGCACGCTCTCGTAAAACAGAAAAACCAGAAAGAATTACAGGTACTTTTCAGTCAGCAGCAGTAAAGAGTAAACAGTAATGGACCTTTTAGACGAGGCCAATAGACGAGACAATCGAGTAAGCCAGGCGAATATTGGCTTCGTGTGAATGGAACCAGGCGAATGCATTGGATTGTCCCAAGCTAATAGCTTATGCCAGTCGAGTGAATTAGAACGATTTCGAATTTGCTGGCGCTAGTGCTTCCCCCACTACTTTCCCATTGGATTGGCTTGTGTATTGGCTTCATGTGAAACGTGTTTCCGTCCCGGGCGAGTAAGCCAGTCCAATACATGTCATGTCGTACGTGTTGTTTTATTTTTAGGTTTCTTTTAAAATTTATTTCTTCTTCTAGCATATACAAAATCTCTTCATGCATTAGCTTAATAACATTTTTGAACGTAGCTCTTAAAGCAATTTTACGTCTGTCCATCGTTAATAGAAATGAATTTTATTTACTTTACTTATTTATATCGGTATCGACTGGCTTGTGTGTGAACGACATGAAGAAAATTTTGCGTTTTTCACTGGATTGGCTTACTAGACTCGCTTATTGGATTGTCTCGCCTATTGGCCTCGTCTAAAAGGTCCATAAACTTCAGTGAACTTGACATGTCAAAGCAGTGTTGCCTGGCTGCCTGTCCCTGGCCTTCCAAATTTACAAGAATATTGTAAAAAGTAGCTCAAATCACTTGCTCAAAATCATAGAGTTAGAAAACAAATCCCGCCAAAAAATGTATTTGTGAGTACCTACTAAATCACAATCCGAAAAAAAAATGGACCCATAAGGTATACATAATTAATTCAGATCATAATTAAGACTGTTCAAGTACGTGGAGCATGCTGTCTCGCTCGCACAATTTAACATTTTTGGTTATTTTAAGAAAATGCGTATATTTTTTATGAATGTGGTATAAGGGTTTGATAGATAATGGGGATGGCAACACGAAACTAATTACAGATGGCGCCACTGAGATTTTCCCCGACAATTTTTGTTTTGTTTTTAAGTGTGGCTTATTTTCGGATTTTTTCATGGAAATTCAACATAAAAACGTCATGAAATGCTTTTCACTAAAAAAAGGAAAGCTATAGTTTATACCAAAACTGAAAAAGCAACGTTTTGTAAGTATACTGCGAAAGGAATACAGACTGTATTACAAAGGTAACCTCAAAAATATTTTTAAGCATTTCTTGCAGAAATAATCGTATACCTTCGATTAAATACCTCTCTACTGGCTTATTTATTGATTATAAAGTGTAAAATGTTAAATTTACTTAAGAAAGTTACTCAAAAACATCTAAAATCGTTGTAAAACTATCCACACTATGTATTATATAAACTACCTCATAAAATCATACCTACTATTTCTACACGAACTCTTCATTTTATTTCAGTTTGGAGACGAAGCAGCTTTATGAGCATAAAATGAAGCTGCGGGACTACTACTATTACCAACAACTAAATTGTCCTGTCAGAAGTATTGATATCTATTCAGATCTGCCCCGATTATCCCCCAGTTTAATGCTATGGGCTGGCTCTGGGTAATTAAGTGCTGCTGCTTACCTATTTTGCGATAAGGGCTTAGGCCCAAAGAAATGCGTGTTACAATGTTTGATTATGATTTTATTAAATGAAACTAATGTTTACAAGTACCCAGGAACATTGTTTTACTTCACTTCGGTACAAGTGCAGCAATAATAGCTGGCTTTACATTTGCTAAATGGGTTGAATAATTGATATCAGGGCTTGCATTTCTCGTGTTTAGTTAGTTTTAGTTTTAACAGTCTAGGTACCTAAACACTGCCTTTGTTTTGAACGAGTGCAAATGATGCAGACCTGAAAACAAACAAGATTGATAAAACCTAGCTTTTAACTGTGATTCTGAATGTATTTCATTAGCATTATTGGTATTTACCTGCATAGAAATATTTTTTTGGTATTTGTTTACTTGAATCATAAACTTTAGATATCTTGATAATCGATTTACTTCCTCAAATGGTTTAGGAGCCACAGTTTTTCTATTGCAAACTGAGCAGTAAATGCGTAGGCACAGATTTTTTTAAAAAAATACACTACACATATATCCGGAGTTTATATAATCACAAATATTGTGCTTTTCCCATACAAATATTCAAGAAAACGGGACAACCTCCATTTTGATTTTTTGACAGTTGCCACCCCCATTGATTAGCGGATATTCAAGGCATATTTTTCTTATCCTGTTTTTGACTGAGAAATTTTGATCCCAAAATTAATAATTTCGGATAAAACTTTGTTTTTTCAAAACTACGTACCGAGGTGTAGGAAAACAAAAATATATTTAAAATGTCCGTAATTTAATTATGCATCAAACCCTCAGATCACATTTGCCAAAAGTTTACTCATTTTATTACAACATAACATAACATAAACTCATGCCTGTAGGCAGAGACCACGGACTGCCACTTGCTACGATCCTGACAGATCACTTTCGCTTCCTCAAGATTCATTAGTCGTTGCATGCACGCACGCCGGTTTCGGGTACTTTTTATCTTGCTCTTTGCTACAATATTATAAAATGTTTAATTGTACAAGCGAAACAGCATACTGCATAGGGGAGACTGGGGACACATGATCCTTACGGGACACATGGTCCACGAGATTTAGGTTATATTAGGGTAGACTTTTTACATTTTAAGTTGGCTACACTAATTGTCTATGGTTGACAGCAACTTTTTCTATGACTTTTGTCAGTCAAATTTGACGTTTCACATTGATGGCGGACACATTCGTTTTTGCTGCAGCCGAAACTTCTTTTTCGTTGCCATTAACATAAAAAAAAAAAAAAAAAAAAAAAAAAAACTTCTTTTTCGTAAGTTTTATATTCTATTTTGTGGTTACATAGTGTTAAATAAATGTAAAATAAACGTTTTCAATGGAGAGATTGTCTATTAAACTGTGTGTTTCAATAAATGTGAGTTTCGTATTTACGGATGTTTATTTTATATTTTTTGTGTTCTAACCTCAACCCGATTGGGGAGACTTGGTATCAAATATTTAAATAGATAGCACTGCAGTTGTCCCTTTACCCATGTAGTGTGAGTGAAGGTGCCTCTGGACGATGTATAAATCATCTCAATACGTAGATGCAAAGGCCAGTTTTTTTTTTATAGAAACATGAAAGTCAAATAGGTACTTAATTAGAAAGAGCGAGATAGTTAACACTCAATTAGTTTTATATTTAACCAAAACTGATGCCTTATTTAAAAAAAAATGTTATTTCGACATCTAAGTGCTAAAGTATTTTTATTATGTCTTAATTATAACAATGTAAGAATTTATAGAATAAAAATTATTTCTCATTCATTAATTACAGTTTTTTTTTGTGCCGTAGGTATATTTACCTAAGTATTTTAGTAGTAATAACTAGTCTCCCATATAAGGGTCATTTGTTCCCCCCCGGATCAAGTCATCCTTATGGGGTGAATCAAGTCTCCCACATATAGGGGACACATGGTACATATCTCAGTTCTCAGTTAAATCAAGATATTTTGAAAAAATGTGCACCAATTCCAACAATCACCATTATGGATAATATTTTGGTTCATTTTGAATTGTCAAGTTAAACTACTTTTCAAATAAGATTTATATTGTAGGAGCTAGGGTCAAAAAATAAAAGGGGGGATCAAGTGACCCCAGTCTCCCCTACTCCACGTAAGAACAGTCTTAAATTACTTAAGTTGATTAAATCATGAAGATGGAAAATTTCTTAACTAAAGCTGCAGTAAATTAACAACATTGTCACAGTAGCCGATTATTATAATCGATATTAAACGACACATTAATCGCTTTAGCAAAAATACGTTCTTATTTTAATTTTGTTCCATCTGAAATACTCGAAAAATCATTCAGAACGCTTTCATAAATCATCAAAGGAAATACAATTGATAAAAAAACAACATAAAATGAATTCAATTTTGAAACCTACAGGGTATCCCATTATGAGAAGTCCAAACGGTACCTAATTGGTGAATGGTTGGACTATCCTCTATCAGAAAAACAAAAAAGAGGTTTAGTATTTTCTAAGGTTAACACGAGCACTAGACATAATAAAAACTGAATTTGCACGGATATTTTACTCGTTTATTTTTTCATTTTTCCAACGTTTCGGTACTGTGCAAGGACTGTGGTCTGTGACTCTACACATCTTACTGCGCCCTCGCTCAACGTCTCATCTGTGTGTCTCGCACCTGAGATATTAAAAACAAAAAAATAAAACACAAAAAAATGAAATTAAGCTGCCTTTTATTCATGACACAGATTTTCTTAATCAAAATAAACAGAACAATTATTTTTATAATAAATGCTCAAAGTGACCACGCCCTCGCCCACGTCCCATCTGTGTGTCTCGCGCCTAAGGTAACGTGTGTGGTGACACTCACGTATATTATCGTGATGAATTGTTGGATTTTTCTTTTTAGATTTTTGGGCTCTTGTAGTCCAACTCCTATAAAGATCTCCAAATTCAAATTGGGTGATCTTGGTAGACACGATAAGATTTCGACGCGGCCTATCCATCTTTCTGGGTACCTTTCATTCAAGTGATTTCTCACTTGCTCGGCATAATGTGCAGGAATACTATCGTGTAGCAGCCTCATTGTTCTCCGAATGTCGAATGGTACTGCTTCCAAGAGGCCGGGCAAGTAGTTTTGCAAAAAATTAAGGTAGATATCCCCATTCAGCTCAAATTGTCCAATAATTTCTCCGACTAAAATACCAGTCCATAAGTTCACTTTGAATCCGTATTGAGATCGATCTTCTTTCTTGTTATGTGGATTCTCCTACTGCTATGGAGATTGTGCATGTTCATAAATCCTTCTTTTCGGCATGTGGATTTGTCACTCCATAATATGGTGTGGCAAGCACATGTCAACTCTGCGCGCGCACTATAAACTCCAACATTCCTGTTTCACATGACATATAAATATAACGTCCGACGAAAATCAGTCGGACTGACCGTCCCCAGGCATACAATCTGCCTGGCGGGAAATTTCCCTTTATAGTGGAAGAGCACGATCACCCGCTCTTCCCTATAATGCTATTAAAACAGTCATTATCTTCTCTCATTTTTGTAGAATTCTTTTGCAAAAAACTACTCTTTGTGGGTAATCTCGGCTGCAGACATTTTAAACATACATTTATTTTTGTAATTTTCGTGAGTGAACTAACATTTTACAGATTAATTAACTTACTAGCGTTTTCCCACGGCTTTGCCGTAATATAATGTAAACATCTCCATTTTAAGAATGCACTACATCGATCATGAGTGAGTCCAAGCTCCAACTCGCACTTGGCCGATTTTTGGGTGGCTGTGATGTGACCACAACCTTTTTTGAGGGGTGGATTTGCGCTGGTGGATGGTTTAAAGAGAGGGATGGAAACGCGTACCTGGTTCACTTGTAGCGTGGCGATCCGGTGGTGGTGGGTGGCGTGCCTTGGCGACTGTCTTCCCTTCAAACTCTCCACTACGTGTGTTTTTCTTGTTGATGGCCGTTATTGTGAGACGCCGGATGGAATTGGCGCGGTCGCGACGTTCGTGATCACGAGTAAACCGTTGACGGGACCAGTATTCAGAGCTGGTCGACCGAACCGTCCGTGCAACGCCACGATGTCTTCTTGACTCTGTCTTGACAGCTTGTCACCGGTGGATTTTCTTCATGCACCCGCGTTTCCAATAGGATCGGGATTTGGGGGTAGGAAGGAAGAATATTGACATCCCTACTTGGCGGAAAATTTGAAACCTAACATAATCGCCCCCCAAAGAGATACCCAGCTCTTTCATGAAAAATCGCAACACGGCAAGCTTGACCAAGTTGAAGTTGATGTCCTAGTTATTACGGATAATTAAAAACTTAAGTTGATTAACCTAACTTAACCCTAAACTCTACATTGAAAAAAAAAAAATCCTTTTTCCTTCTTCAAAGTTGAGCTTCTGTGTCACTCTTAGGGAGTGGACACACCTTAGAAACAACGGAGGCAGGATCCAGCGCTAGTTTTAAGCTTGACAACCCGCACCACACCATCGCTGCCGGGATGGAGCTCGGACACCCGACCTGACCGCCATTGCAGGGGAGGCAAGTTATCCTCTTTAATGAGAACTAAATCTCCGACCTGTAAATTAGGGATGCCTTTAGTCCACTTAGCCCTTTGCTGCAATAGGGTCAAATACTCTAGCTGCCACCTGCGCCAAAAATGCTGCGATATCTGCCGAACAAGTTGCCAACGATTGAGGCGAGATATCGGGGTATGCTCAAAACAAAATTCAGGAGGAGAGACCAACGGTTGCCCGATCAAAAAATGCCCGGGTGTGAGAGGATCCAGACTGATGGGATCGTCGGACGAACCACACAAGGGTCGCGAGTTAAGCACCGCTTCGATTCTTGTAAAGATTGTGGTGAGTTCCTCGAAGGAGAGGATCTGGTCACCGATGGTCCGCCTAAATAGTTGTTTGGCCAATTTTACGGCGCTTTCCCAAATTCCTCCCATGTGAGGACTGTAAGGCGGGTTCATATGCCAGGAGACGTTGAGGTGCCTTAGACCTGCACTGAGTTCCGTATCATTTCGCCGCATGAAAGTTTCTGCTTCCGAAAGATAGCGTTTACCCCCCTGGAAATTCTTCCCACAGTCCGTGTACACATCAGACACGGTACCTCGCCGGGAAACGAATCTCTGAAAGCAAGCCAAGAAAGCTTCTGTGGATAAATCTGACGTGACCTCGATGTGTATCGCCTTGACGACGAGACACACGAAGATGCAGACATAGGCCTTCCTGATCTTTGCATTGCGAACTGTCGATACCTTTATGTTAAAAGGTCCCGCAAAATCTATGCCCACCTTCAAGAAGGGACGGGCCTGCCGCACACGGGCTGGCGGGAGATTGCCCATGATGGGCTCCAGGGGTTTTGCTTTAAGTTGACTACAACGTCTACACTGGAAGATTCTGTGCCGTACCACCCGACGAGCTGAAACGATCCAAAATCTTTGCCGCAAAATTGTGGTAAGACACGAAGCACCAGCATGTAGATGCAACTTGTGATGATAGTCAATGATAATATTTGTTAGGTGATGTGCCTTAGGAAGCAAAATTGGATGCTTAACCTGGAAGGGTAAATTGGAATGCTTAAGTCGGCCACCTACCCTTAGTAAACCTTCAGGATCGATAAATGGTTGTAGGCGAGCCATGGAGACGTCTTTCAAGGCACGTTTAGCCTTAAGTGCCTGAAAGTGTCCAAGAAAAACCTCCTCTTGCACCAACTTTATAGCTCTATGTAGAGCACCCTCAAGTTCCTCTACCGATAGAGAACCTTGTTTTCTCTGTTGTGTTTGGTGGCGAGCGTTGAAAGCAAAACGCAACGACCACGCTATGACGTGTTGCAACTTTGTCAGCGAGCTGTAACGCGCAATGATTGGACATGGAGCGACATCCTCATGTTTTATCCTAATGCTTGGAGTCGTCCCAGCATGAGCAACATTGAGCTCTTGATTTTCCGGATCAACAACCAAGTTTTCGGGCCAAGCGTCGGGATCCTCCTTTAGCCAGTCTGGAGACCACCAGAGATTTTGGTCTACGATTTCCTGCGGCAGCAAACCTCTGCTGGCACAGTCAGCCGGATTAAGAGCGGTTGGTACGTACCGCCAGCTGATATAGGAACCTAAACCTTGAATCTGAGAGACCCTGTTTCCTTCAAACGTCTTAAGCTTATGAGGAGGTGTGCGAAGCCAGTGTAAGACGACCGTAGAGTCACACCAAGCAACGGTACTATCAATTTTTATTCTACGCTGCAGAATTTCCCGGACGCGACAGATGAGGCCGACCAGTAAAACTGCACCGCAGAGTTCTAGTTGAGGAATGGTACGTCGCTGCCTCGTCGGAGCAACTCTAGTTTTTGCTAAAAGTAGATGAACTCCAACTTCTCCGCTACAATCCTCGACCCGAAGGTAAACCACAGCTCCAAACGCTCGCTCGGATGCATCGCTGAAGCCCAAAATGTCAACTCGCACAGGATCTTTGCTGAAAATAAACCTTGGAAGTTGTGGATGACGCAAGACGTCGAATCCAGCTGCGAAAGAATCCCATGAATCGGACAGCTCTTGAGGCAGGGTATCATCCCACGAAAGATCAGTGCGCAGCCACAACTGCTGCATGATAAGTTTGGCGTACAGAATCACTGGAGCTAAGTAGCCACAAGGATCGTACACCTGTGCGATGTTAGAAAGAATTTGTCTTTTAGTGGAGCATGGACTGAGTGTCCCGGTGCGAAACTTGAAATGGTCACACTCAGCATTCCACTCTACCCCCAATACCTTAAATACCTTGTCCCCTGATTCGTTGAATCGAAAGGGCAGCTCAAGGTGATCTGTTGGGTAGTCCTTTAAAATTTCCTTTATGTTACTGACCCATTTTCGTACAGCTAACCTTCCCTGTCCTAGCACCTCTACAATTTGACGCTGTAGATCTCTAGCCGACTCTACATCAGAGCTACCAGTGACCACGTCATCCACGAAAGTATCCTCCTTCAGGGCACGAGCACCTTCTGGGTGAGTGGCTTCATTGAGCACAGCCAGCTCGTGCACGACGCGCATCGCCAGGTAAGCCGAGCTTGAAACTCCATAGGTGACGGTGGTAAGCTCGAACTGCTGTAGAGGCTTATTGGGGGAATCGCGCCAGAAGATGGTCTGGTATTTGCAGTCATCCTCGTGGAGACGGATCTGGCGATACATCTGCTTGATGTCACAGGTGAAGACGACAGCATGCGTGCGAAAACGCAACACAATGTCCTCGATGTTATGTTGCAGTTTAGGTCCTGGCATCAAGACCTGGTTGAGTGAGATGCCCGAGCTGCTTGGGGCGGATGCATCGAAAACCGCACGGAGCTTTGTGGAACTGCTGTTTTCATTTAACACCCCATGGTGGGGTATGTAATACCTCCCTTCTGATGAGTCACTGGACACTGGCCTCATATGGCCTGACTCCAGATAGTCAGCCATGAACGCGGTATATTTTTCTTTAAGCTGATCTGATTTTAGAAGCTTGCGCTCAAGATTGTAAAACCGCTTGAGAGCAGACGCTTGTGTGTTCCCCAATGGCTTACGAATAGCTCTAAAAGGCAGCCTAACTATGAAGCGACCAGTGTCGTCCCTTGAATGAGTATCCACAAAATGCCTTTCGCACAATAGATCCTCAGGATCCTTTATCCTTGGTGAGGGTGGCTCCTCAGTTTCCCAGAACCGAGTGAGCATGCCGTCCAAATCAACTGCACTGTGTAAAGAGACATCTCTACACGTCAACATTTGATGCTCTACTGGCGCTCTACCCAACAGTACCCAACCCAATAGAGAGGAGTGAGCAGTAGGTAATCCCTGTCCCAGACTTTGCCGTTTACCATCAAAGATTTCATTGTAGAGATCCACTCCAATGAGTAAGTCGATGGGACCGGGAACCGAGAACTTGTCGTCAGCCAGTGGGAGCAAAGTGTCTCTACACTTCTCTTCCACAGCAGATGAAACTCTTATACTAGGAAGGGAACCTGTAATACGCTTGACCACTACCGCTGAAGTGATAAGAGGAGTGTGACTCTTATCATGGAGCGATTTGATAACACACTCGACTCTACCATTTGTCCTTTGACTGTTTGAACCTCCCAAACCAAATAAAGCACCAGAATTAGAACGAGTCAATCGCAATTTCTGGGCGAGGTTCTCCGTCATGATGCTAACCTGTGATCCACTATCTAATAGAGCCCGAGCTGTGTGATCATGTCCGTTAATGTCCTGGACTCCTACCAAGGCCGTACCCAAGGGCATAGTGGACTCAAGATGAGCACTATGTTCACTGCGAGACTGGACTGTGGACCCAAATGTCGACACAGCAGTCCTAGAGACCTGGGGAGCAGGGTTACTTATTCCTTGCTCTTGTTGTTGTTCAATATGAAGTTTAGTATGGTGTCTACCTTGACATATTGAACACCGACTCCTTGATAAACATTTTTTGACAAAATGTGGCCTTAGACAATTGAAACATAGCTCACTTTTTATGACAACCTCCCTGCGTTGACCCGGTGTCATAGCATTGAATTTGTCACAATTGTAAACACTATGTTCCCCCTTACAAATACAGCAGACAAAAGTACTGACTGTTAGAGTTGATTTTGTGGGGTTAGTGGCAGTCCCACTAGAGCCGCTGAATCCCTTTGAGACGCCGACAGTTTCCCACACTCTGAGCTGATTTTCCAAAAAACTAAGCAAACTGTCAAAGCTAGGTATGTCCTGAGGTGAACTACTAAGGCTAAGTTCGAACCTACTGCGTAACTCAGAGGGAAGTTTCTTTGAGATGATATGCAACATCACAAAACTCCACGACTTGACATCAAATCCTAAAGCCGTGAGAGCCTGCATGTTCTCCTTAAGTGTGTTAACCAGTTTGCGAAGACCATTTGTGTTTTGTTGATTTAAAGTAGCAATATTTAATATACTTTCCAAATGTTTGTCGGCTATAAGCCTTTTGTTCTCATACCTATCCCTTAAAAGTGTCCGAGCAACATTATAATTTTGCTCCGAGAGCGGTAAATGTTTGATGAGATTCAGTGGTTCCTTTTCAAGGATGCTCAGTAGATAATGCATCTTTTGAATGTCATTCAAGTCCTGGTTTTGATGAATAAGACTGTCAAACAAAGCTATGAAGTTAGGCCATTCTGTATAAGCCCCTGAGAATGTACCCAAGTTGATTTTCGGAAGACAAAACTGAGCAGATTTAGGTTTGCTAGTCTCGGGCACCTGTGCTGTTTGTTCCACGATACCATCCCGCATAACCTCGATGGAATAGTACACTTCATTATATTTGTTAAACTTAGCGTTGGCCTCATCCTGCTGCCTTTCGTCCGAGCACTCCGCCATAAACGCATTGAAAGCCTCATGGTAACGATCGCGGAACAACTGTGCATCCTTGTAATGAGCTTTGAATGATGCAAGACGCGCTGGATTCAACTCCGTTATGTTCATGTACAATTCATCAGCTATCTTATACAAACCAGTGATATAAGTTTCATACGATTTCATGGCTACAGCATGAATACTTCGCAAGACGCCTTTTTTAGGTTGTTGCTCTTCCTTATCCCTAGACATTGTTACTAGCTATAATTACTCCGAAAAATAGAAGCAAAACAAATCAAAACAAACAATCCAACTTCAACTTGTGTCACAGACTAATTGGTTGTCACTTTGACATTAAGTGTTGCCAGTGAATTATATTGCGTTTCAAAACAAAACCGGTAAATGAAAGTGAATGAATTTTTAGTACCATAGACAAAATTTGTTTTACAGGAAATGAGATTGGAGAACCAAAATGCAAAATGGTGGTTCGACTGGAAAAATACCCACAAATGTATAAAATTAGAAAAAATACCACTTTTTTAGGTTTTTACTTAGGGAATAAGATGATTGCCTTGAAAGTAAGATGATTATTCGGGTAGAAGGACCAATTTCATGGATGGTTTAAAGAGAGGGATGGAAACGCGTACCTGGTTCACTTGTAGCGTGGCGATCCGGTGGTGGTGGGTGGCGTGCCTTGGCGACTGTCTTCCCTTCAAACTCTCCACTACGTGTGTTTTTCTTGTTGATGGCCGTTATTGTGAGACGCCGGATGGAATTGGCGCGGTCGCGACGTTCGTGATCACGAGTAAACCGTTGACGGGATGTCTTCTTGACTCTGTCTTGACAGCTTGTCACCGGTGGATTTTCTTCATGCACCCGCGTTTCCAATAGGATCGGGATTTGGGGGTAGGAAGGAAGAATATTGACATCCCTACTTGGCGGAAAATTTGAAACCTAACAGCTGGTCTTAAGCATTCAGTCGTAGAAAATAACATTGAAAATTGCAATGGTGTCTGAGACCCAGGTGTTCTTGAACTGCTTATTATCATACTATCAAGGATGTATGAAAAAAAAGTACAACTAAGTTGAAAACGTATACTACGCTTTTCTGTGGAATAAGATTGAGAACTCCTAACAAATCACATTGAAGTTATGCTGATAATATTAGAAATGGCTCCACATTACCCACCAGTCACAGCTTAGAATCCCAATTAAACCTAATTTAAATTAAAAAAAAATCCTATCGAAATTCGTTGATACGTTTGGAAGCTACGATCTACGATGCTAGAGACAAACACACCGAGACATGGCTTCTAGTTTTCCCAGTGTTGGTTAAAAAAATCACGTAAATAACCAATAACACATTATCGTCGTCGTCATCTTCATCCATAAAGACCCGATTACGCAAATATATTATAGATCTCTTGTGCAAAAAAAAAGATGTAGCCCGAATTGCAACCAGTCGCCGATTGCAATTAATTTTGGTGGCCACTTCACCGCCTGAAAAAGCCCAAATTGGCGATAAATCGCCTAATCTGGCGACATTTCATACAGACTATAGAGAATAAATATCCTATGCAGTCTCCTGATTTATCAGGAGATTACATGATTTTAGGCCTAGTCTCCTGGTTTATTTCGTAAATAGAGAAAATCTACCGATTTGTAGGAATTTGTGGTTGTGTTATGTTGACAACTATTATTTTATTAATCACATCGCATCGAACGGAACGTTTTCTTGTCAAGTAAGGTGAGTAGAAATAGTAGTATCTGTGCTGCACAGAGAAAAAAATGCTGCTGTGTCTTATCTGTCGAGCGTCTTTTTCTTCTTCCATGCTTCTCCTTACCTAAAAAACAACTTTTTGATGACTGGTTGACCTTGTGGCGGGAGAGTAGTCGATGTAAGGGCTCCAAATTTTATACTGTCCAACCGTTTATCAAGACCAAACCATGGTTTTATAGATTCAAGAAGGTAAGCAAGAGGGTAGTTTCTATAATCTGCCGGCTGCGCATCGGTCATTGCTGCACAACCGTTTTTCTAAATAAAATCAGAGTACGTGATTCGTCGCTATGTGAATGCGGGCTCGAGGAGGGTCATCTTGATCACATATTTTTTAACTGCCCCAATAATAATCGCTCTTTATCTATTTACGTATCTCTTCCTTCAATTAATATCCCTCTTCCTATAAACTTTGGATGTTTATTAACCTATCTATCGTCTTCTACTGATCTGTTTATTTTACTTATAAAATTTATTAGGGAAAATGAAATTAAATTGTGACGTCTAAATGTTAAATGTCTTTTATGTAAATAGTTTCCAGGGGAAAAAAAAAAATCTTTTATTGTTACAGATTCGCCTGCATGATTTCTGTTGCACGACTTTGCATGATAAGCCCACAAAAAGGAACACTTTTAATTTTGTCTCGTCGCGCCATAAATTGTGTTCTCTTTTGGTCCATGTCATATCAAGACACGTGATTCTGGCAGAAATAGTCGACAGCGGCTGGTTGCCATTTCGCTCAAAATTGAATTGAATTGAATTCTTCCATGCTTTTAACAGATGGGAATCAAATCATACAAAGATAGAAAAGCTAGTTTTTTTTTAAACGTTTAAAACGGGGTATAAAGAGTGATGGGACCTATCGAAAAACTACGTAGGGATGCAATATTTACTGTCGATGCTTTACTGCCGTACCTTTTTTGTTCCTAATTAAAAAAATAAAGAAAATTAATTCATTCATATAATAATGGTGCAATACTTAATTAACGTAGAAAAAAAAGAAGAACCGCGTTTGGACAAATTCCTTTGCCATTCCTGGCTGAAACAACGAGCAAAATATGCGTACGCCGCTTTCCCGCAAGCAAGTTTTCTCTAAACAGTAGGATAAATTCTTACGAAAACTCTGTATATGATCGTCGAACGACATGTTATTATACTCGAGTTGAACAAACAACACAAAATTGTGTGCATGCACTCAGTGCGCGATGGCGAATGACTGACAAGTTCACCGATAAATAAATCGTCCGGCTTGTCCGGCACGGCTGATTTCAGTCCTTAGAATCAATCAACCTTTTTGATCCGACCTTATTAAAATAATAATAAAAATCTAAATAATAAGTAACTTCTATACAATACAATCACTTGACCTAGTCCCAAACTAGGATACCCTGTGCTATGGTAACCAGGCAAGGACATCACAAAAATGAAAATACACCCAGACTGAGGCCATTTATACAAATGTACGGCGGCCGCCAGTGGGAATCGAACCCACGACCTCTATTTTGGTAGCTAAGCGCCTTATTGGCTAGACCAACGAGGCAGTCGAAATATAGAGATGGATTGTCTATGCCGGTACACAGAAATAGACGTCACTAATTTATCCGCTAATAGACTTAAGACTTACAAAAATTCAAAATTAACACGTTTCTATAGTTTCCTGACCCAAATAAATTTTCTATGTAATAGTTTACGCATCGTAACCCCTAAAATTGTCACCAAATTGCTGTGGTAGTGAATATTCATTTACAAGAATCACAATCAAAAACAAGCTAGATTGAGTTTTACAGACTACAGATTAATATGGGTTGTTATACACTACTTACCTTTGGTTTCTTGTACACTAACAATAGGTTAATCTACTGTTAACAGCTGTCAGTTATCAAAAGTGCATACAAAAAAACAACTGACATTTGTTAACAGTAGATTAACTGACTCAAGAAACCGGAGGTAAATGTCAAGATTTTGACAGTCACTAACAAATGATATTCTGTTGTAACTTGAACTCATTCCGAACGTTTAATCTAACGTATAACGTGTATAGTCCATTAAATTGACTTATGATATGACCAAAAGCAAAATTTTAAGGAATATAAATAAAGTTATCTTAATTAATTCCGGATTCACTTTACTTGCTTTTTTATCGGACGAGTCCGACCAGGAATTCTAGGAATCCGTAATTAAGTTAATAATGTGTAGTGCCTACGAAAGTTTGAAATCGAAAAAAGTTAGGTATCTTCTTCAAATTAAATTAAGTCGGTGATTTTTACTCTTTTAAATCTATATTGAGTATTAGGTAGATTAATAATAATTTTTATTTTCATCTTTCAGTTTAATTTTCAAGCCCGCTTTGACTACTGCTGCCAAACATGTAGTCCGCGAAATATGAAACAGTCGAAACACATTGGATCGAATCCCCATTCCAACAAACTAAAGACTTGAAGATATCTTGATGATGAATTTTACCTATTAGAGCTGATAAAGATAAACTACGGTCACTTTATCCTTTGTAGCGTTAAATATGCCATTGTAACCATTATTCACTAGGTATCTGAACATTTTCTGACATTTCAACTGTGAATGCATGAATGAAAATTTATTTATTACACTAAGATAAGTAACTGTGTACAAAGGCGAGCTTAATACCAGAGAGTATCTTACTATCCATCGGGAGTCATCCACTTAGCATAGGTACTTGTTTAGAGTACCTACCAATGATCTACTAAGACAAACTCTAGTGGCAAATTACAAAGGGCTGGCGAAAGTGATGATACTTGAAATAACGTTCAAAGTTTGAAGTTTATTTTCTTTACATAATATGCTATTATTATGAATTGGCCCTCAAACTATGATGAGTCTCTAAAACAAAGATAGACGAGATTAGAAAGGATTTCAGTGCCTGGACGATCATCATCATCATCATTCAGCCACAAGAAGTCCACTGCTGGACATAGGCCTCCTCCATGGATTTCCAAAAAGACCGGTTGGAAGCGGCCTGCATCCAGCGTCTTCCTGCCACTTGAATGACGTCATCTGTCCATCTTGTGGCTGGTCGTCCCACGCTGCGCTTGCCGATATGTGGTCTCCATTCGAGAACTTTTCGGCCCCATCGGCCATCAGTTCTGCGTGCTATGTGCCCCGCCCACTGCCACTTCAACCTACTAATCCGCTGGGCTATGTCGACGACTTTCGTTCGTCTACGGATCTCATCATTTCTGATTCGATCTCGTAGAGAAATTCCGAGCATAGCCCTTTCCATAGCTCGTTGCGTGACCTTGAGCCTTCTTATGAGGCCCATAGTGAGAGACCACGTTTCAGTGCCATAAGTCATCACTGGTAACACACACTGGTTGTATAATTTTGTCTTGAGCGATTGAGGTATATTAGACGAAAAGACTTTTCTAAGTTTCCCGAAAGCTGCCCAGCCGAGTTGGATTCGACGATTGACCTCTTTCACGAAGTTGGACCGGCCTAGTTGGATTGTTTGTCCTAAGTAGACGTATTCGTCTACAACTTCGAGAGTCGTGTTCCCCAATGTTATTGGGGTGGGCACAACACGAGCGTTCGACATGACCTTCGTTTTGTCCATGTTCATTTTAAGGCCCACACGTTGGGAAACTCGACTGAGGTCGTCGAGCATTATGCCGAGGTCTTCCATCGTTTCTGCCATGACTACTATATCGTCGGCAAATCGAAGGTGCGTGATGTACTCGCCATTGATATTGATGCCGCGTCCCTGCCATTCCAGAAGCTTGAAGGCATCTTCCAGTGCGTTCGTGAACAGTTTCGGAGAGATAACGTCTCCCTGTCTCACGCCTCTTCTCAATGGAATTGCCTCCGAATTCTGCTCCTGTACTCGGACCGACATGGTGGCGCTGTTGTACAAGCACTTCAGCACCTCGATATACCGATAGTCAATACGGCAACGCTGGAGAGACTCGAGCACTGCCCATGTCTCGATCGAATCGAAGGCATTCTCATAGTCCACAAACGCTAAGCAGAATGGCAAATTATACTCCTCAGTCTTCTGTATAATTTGCCGCAGCGTGTGGATGTGGTCTATGGTACTAAAGCCCTTTCGGAAACCGGCTTGTTCGGGAGGCTGGAAGTCATCAAACCTGCGTTCGAGACGATTCGTGAGGACCCTCGAAAACAGCTTATAAACATGGCTCAGAAGCGAGATGGGTCGGTAGTTCTTCAATAGAGAGTTATCCCCTTTCTTGAAGAACAGCGTCACCACGCTTCTGTTCCATGCTTCCGGCGTTTTTCCTTCGAGCACGACGGAATTGAAGAGCTTCTGAAGGACTTTAAGTACTGGTGTTCCACCCGCTTTCAGGAGCTCTGATGTGATTCCGTCCTCTCCTGGTGCCTTGTTATTCTTGAGCTGTTTCAGGGCCATCCTAATCTCGTACAGGCTGATGTCCGGGATGTCTTCGGTATAATGTCGGGTCAGTTTGGCTCTCGGATCTTTTTTCAAACTGCTAACAGGTTTTGCGACTGAGGTGTATAGCTGTCCGTAGAAACTCTCAATCTCCCTCAGCACCTCTGATTTGGTCGACGCTATACTGCCGTCCTCTCTCTTCAGCTTCGTCAGCTGGCTTTGCCCAATAGATAAGTCTTTTGCGAACACTTTGGAGCCCTTGTTCCGCTCTATAGTCTCTTTAATACGTTCGGTATTAAAGGACCGAATATCGTGCCGCATAGACTTTGAGATATGTCTATTGAGCTGCCTATATGACTTAGCATCCTCAGAGGACTGCAGTTGCAACGCGCGACGTTTAGCCATGAGGTCGAGAGTATAGTTTGAGAGCTTTTGTGGTCTACTCGTACGGTTGGGTCTATAGAACCTCGAGCCCACTGTACGGACAGTTTCTACAAACCTGTTATTGATCTCGTCCACCGATGCGGCGCTCTCCAGGCACTCAAAGCGATTTGACAATTCGAGTTGAAAGTTCTCGGGGTTCTGGATATGGGCATGAGTAGGTCGGAGCGTGGACTTCATGAGACGAGACCTCTCAAGTTTGACATTGATATTCAATGTGCCTCTTACTATTCGGTGATCGCTTCCGGTTTTCACCATGTTGATCACAGAGACGTCATTGAATATTTGTCTCTTGGAGGTCAGGATGAAGTCTATCTCGTTTCTCGTGGAACCATCGGGACTCAACCAGGTCCATTTCCTGTGAGGTGGCTTCTGAAAGAAAGAGTTCATCATAAAGAGTCCCTCTTTCTCCAGGAAGTCTGCCAACCTTTGTCCTCTCGGGTTCCGTTGCCCATAACCAAATTGCCCCACTCTCATCTCACCCTCGCTTCTTGTGCCCAGCTTCGCATTGAAGTCCCCCATAACCACATTAAAATAGGTCTCCGAGGTATGTATGGCCCTACTAATGTCCTCATACATCGCCTCTACCTCCTCATCGGAGTGTGACGAGGTCGGTGCGTATACCTGAATGACCTTCAGCGAATATCTCTTAGATATTCTGAGTATTAGGTACACCACCCTGCTCGACACACTGTTGATGGCCAAAATGTTATTTACGAGGGACTTGTGGACGAGAAACCCGACACCACCCTGGGACTGTTGCTCGCCCTCCCGGTAGTAGAGCAGGTTACCGGATTTCAGGGTTATCGTGTCCTCGCCCTCTCGACGGACTTCAGATAACCCTAGGATATCCCAGTGTAACCTACCCATTTCCTCTTCCAGCTCAATTAGCTTTTCGTCTGTCCTCAATGTGCGAATGTTGTGTGTTACCAGGGCCAGTCGTTTTCGTTTTTGGGGGTGGTAGCCAGATCTCTGCCGGAGATTCTTAGCACCCCTTGCTCCGCCGTTACCGTGGCCGCTACCGTAGCCAGGAATAGCGGAGCCGCCGGGGACTGGGGGCCTGGTTTTTTGGTGTATTGCCATGAGGGTATTTGCCTTACTCGCCACGCTTGGCATGCGGGTTGGCGAGCGCAGTATATCGTATTTTCGCAGAAGGCGCTGCTGCCCACCTTCTGGTAATGTCCCTTAGCCGGTTTTTACGGCACCCGCGGGAAGAGATGGGGGGGTACTATTCTAAAGCCGGCACCCCACGGCAAACGATATATTAAAGGAATATATTAAAGGAATCCCGAAAACTTCGTCACGTGTGCCATCACCACTGAAAAAGTTTTTCAAAGTAACAATGGAAAATACATTAGGGCCAGGAAAGCAACTAGCTCAGCATGAGATATCTATTACAATGACCTTAATGGTTAATTTACTCGATGTGGTGTCAACTACGCTGATGTGACTATTATTTACCACAAAGCCTAAAATTTTCCGACTACCTATGTTTTGTAATTATTACTCGATCATTACTTTATAAGATCTGGAGTCAGTCAAGGTAGCAATTTAGGACCATTGGAATTCATTTTAATGATTAATGACTTAAGAAGTTGTGCGCGATTCGACTTGTTTGCTTTTTGCAGACGACCTAAAACTATTCCGCAAAATTGAAAACGACTCTAACTGTATCGAGCTGCAGGATGATATCTTTACTTCAATGTAGCAAAGTGTCAAGTCATCTCATTTGGCCGATCACATAGACAGCTTCATCACCTTTACGTTGCCGATGGTGCCCCGATGAACCGTGTCTCAGAGGTGAGAGATCTGGGCGTTAACTTTACCTCGGACCTGAACTTCAGAGCGCACATTATTAGTGTTTGTAAAAAATCATTCCGTAATCTTGGATTTATTATGCGTCAATTACGGGAGTTTACAAACATTAATGCTGTTCGGGCCCTGTATGACGCCATAGTAAGAAGTCATCTAGAATGTAATGCAGTCATCTGGGGTCCTCATGAGGCTAAATATAGGTTCACGTTGGAACGAATACAGAATATATTTATTAGACTTTTGTATTAGAAATTGTATGGTGTTTATCCGTTCTACCCATTGATGTATCCAACTTTATTCATCTGGTGAATCTTTCTGCCATTCCTTTGTCCCATTTTTGAACACTCAAACAATCGCAATCTATAATTCGTCAACATACAGTCCACTCCATAATCGCGGAACCCCGGGAACACAAAACAGTCGGTGTATATGTACATTAAGCTGGCTACTAAAATGATGGATAATGAATGTCCTCCCTCAAGCTCAAGTGGAATCGGTTGGTTGAAGTGGCCTTCTTATATTTTTATGGAAATATTAACGCTGCAATGGACCATAAAACGTTAAGTCCGAGTTAGATTTTGTTACCATAAGCACGGAGACACACACACAGGGGGGTTAGGTTTAAGTTTCATAACAATATTCTAGTAATAAGTAAGCCTTGATAAATTGTAGTATCTGGCTGTCTTGATCTTACTAACCTAGTAACTATTTATGGATGTTTTACCTAAAAAATAGGAAGAATAATAATAATAAACAGCCCTTAAAGGTAGGTATGTCCCACTACAGAGGCTTCTCTCTCTCAACGAGCTCATCACTCCATTGAGTTTTGCTTCAGTACGATTGTAATGTATTGTCGGCATTTTAGCTTAATTACCTACTTTATTAGGCTAGCGGTGGTAGCCTAGTGGGTAGAACATCGGACTCGGAAAAAGCGGTGGTAGCCTAGTGGCTAGAACATCGGACTCGGAAGCGAGAGACCCAGGTTCGATCCCCAGAGCGGGCATATACCTAAATAAATAAATAAAATAAATAAATGACTTGGTTTTCTAAGTTATCTATATTTGTGAAGTTACAGTAGCAATACCACTCGCTAACGGTGAAGGAAAACATCGTGAGGAAACCTGAGTGTCTGAGCTATTCACATACCTCAGCGCTTGAAATCGCCAATCCGCGGTAGGCATGCGTGGCGATTAAGCCCACACTCTCCCTGAGAGAAGGCCTGTGCCCTACAGTGGGACGTATATAGGCTGCTTATGCTCATGCATACCTACTTTATTTTTTGTTTCCCAGTCTCTCGGAGAGAAGGCTTGTGCTTTGTTGGGAGACGGATATAGGCTGCTTATGTAGTTTTTTTGTTACATCTGAAAATAATATTATAAAGTAGGAATCTTTTAACTAGTATTTCCAAAAATAGCATTTAAAAAGAATCCTTTATCTCATTTACTATAATCGGTACTGTAGTATACTAGTGTGTACTGCACTTACTGTTAATAAGATGAAATATTGCGCCAAAATAAATGAAATATTAAAATTTATCTATTTCTTTATAAAGCATCGACAGTAAATATCGCATCCCTACATAGTTTACCGATAGCTATTTATCGATAGATCCATCACTGTTTAAACCTCGTTAAAAAAAATAGCGTTCGGTGTTCGGTACGTTCCGAATCTTTGTATGATTTGATTCCCATCTGTTAAAAGAATTGTGTTTTTTTATTTTTTATCTGTGGCTGGGAGGAGCCGTAAGCCGCGCACCGAGCCCAGAGAACCAATATGTACCATGGATGTAATATTACATCCATGCATGACCAATAGGCTTAGCACGCTGAACATTTTGCCTGCTCTCAACTGTAACATTAAACACTAAACAGTATTAAGATGACGTCTCGCCGATGCGAACATGAAGACCGCGTGAGCTGTCTCAACGCACCTCCTTCTGTCAGTTTAATACCGTTTGTCTATGGTTTGCCGCAACCGCGAACATGAAGGTATTTTTTTCTCGCAAAATGACAGCTTAACTAAGAGAAATTTCTCTGTTGGTGTCGAGGTAAAGACAAGGCTTTTAGGTTATAATTTGTCTTTGCTATCATACTCTTACATATTTGCGTTTCTTAGTTTTCGTGTTGATTTATGTTATGTGAGGATGTTGAGCATACCCAATGAGGATATGAGGATGGCTTTACTACTAGGTCTTCACTTCACTTACCAGCCACGAGATTTTAAGTATAGCAAATTAATTGTGTGAAATTAGATGACGGCGTTATTGTACAAGTTCGGAACGACATATAATTACATAAAGCAGTTTTGCATTGAATTAAAAGACAGCTCAATGAACAAATACACATGTAACTGTTCTTAGGGAAAAAAATTGTGAACGAAACGCAGAAGAGCTAAATGAACAAATTAATAGTGTTGTCATACAGTCGAAGTTTACCGATTGAGTGTGACCAACCCAAAAAAATATTAAAATTGAAGCCTTTTTTTAACTGACATCTCCATTTTGCCGCCTGCGAGAAAGACTTTAAACAGTGTTTAAATTTCTCTTCCACTAACATCATGTTCGCTGTTGCGACAAAACTAATAAAGCGGCAAAGTTTATGCCGCGGCGCCTGTCATTTTCTCGCATGCTAGTGTGCTAAGCCTACAATACATTCGCACCATAGAGGAACTTATTCACACGCAGATTTGACTGCAGACATGTCGCCAGCGACAAGTCCGGTATATGGGCGTGCCTGTGAATGGTAGCCTTTAGCTGCACATGGCTGGCTGCACAGAGAATATAATCACTACGTTTTAAGAGACGGAACTCGCATACATCGCTGTCGTTTGAAAATTTGTATGAAATTCATTCCCCCACCGTTACCAATATGACAATATGAAAAAAAAAAAAAAACTTGCTGACAGTAATAGTGATGTGCACGATAGCCGATAGTTCGTGATGTATCGATAGTTTTAAATTTATCGATATAAGCCCTTCTAAAGATGTCCATTTTTTATTATTTAATTAAAACACATTTGTAGATGATGCAGACTTTTATTTGAAATTAAAATTACGTACACAAATCACATTTTATTTAAATAACAGTCTAAATTAAAGTCGAACATACACAAACTTATTATCAATTTCTAGTTCCTAGAGAGAAGCGTTCCAGAAAAGGAATGAAAAGGGTTCAAATATTTTGGCTCCCTTTTATTGAAGCATGTAACTTAATGCGTGCCAGCTTTTTAAAAGAAAAAAACATGCAATGCCTAAGAGAAATCTAGGTAAAAATCTTTAAAGCCCAAAGATTTCTTTCCTTTCTTACGTATCTTTTTTACCCGAACTCTCACAAATATCTCAAAGGAATAGCTAAAACTCCTGCTCGAATATTCATTCAGAGGCAGCAACAATTTACTACAATAACAAATATTTTCTTTCAAGCTTGCACAGGACTGAGTACCAATATTGAAAGTAGAATTTTGCTTCAAAGACAAGCACCTAAAAATTATGTACATTGAAAGTTATGGAAAGAGTTCTGAAATTAAAGGATTCAATAGCGCCATTGAATATGTTGTCATTGTAGTGGCTATTTTGCTGCGCCTTGCTGCTGAGCAATTTTGTTGGCATCAGCCATTCTTTCATTCAACTTAAATTTTAAATTCATTTAAATTCAACCAATTCCACTGAGGGATATGTCAGCGATTGCTTATCTTGCCACGATTCCCTGAGCCGTATATATTCGTATGACAAATCATCAGAGGGATTTGCAACTTTTAGATTTTCAACGCATTTTTCACTCAATTTTTTTTTTTAACAATTTTGAAGCCAAATAGCCGCTGATATACACTGCTGGTTGCCGACTTATGTTTGTAATGCCATCTTCTATAGCGAGATCTTCCTCTGGAATACTTATGATAGGGTATTCAATATCGTTACAGCCTTGTTCTTGCTCCAGATCATCAATCTGTTTTGTAGTTTTAGGTTCCTCATCCTCAGCTTTTTTTCATCTTCTTCACAATTGGAACCACGGCTGTGATGCGCACTCAATTTTGTAATCACAGATGTCTTCAATGCAGCCATGTAATGTGCACAGGTAGGGTTGCAGTTGGTTGGGCTAGTTTGGTCCTTTGACGGGCCTGCGCAGGGTTCCTCCATTTGGGCAACTGAAAATGCACACATGTTTTTATTTACTAAAAATAGGGCTATTCTATCATTTGAGGAGCATGCAATTAATAAATATGGAGTATGGGACGAAGTGAAAGAGGTGTGTTAAGATCGTAGTAAGTGGGAAACCATTCTCTGCCTAGCCCTCTGGGGTACAGGCATGAGTTTATGTATGTATGTACCTCAGTTTCTGAAAGAGTGTTCAAATGTAACAAGAGATTAATCCAAGATTAATTCAAAATACCGGCACATGATTGGCTAAAATTAGCTTGACGTGAGATTAACATGAGATTAACATTTGATCGCTCTACTAGAAACCGAGCGTAAATCATAGATTTTATAAAATACAGTAAATAACTAGCATTTCTGCTATAATAAAATCCTCACCATTGCTGCTTCGACACATGTGCTGAGGAAACCCAATTAATTGAGCATCAGTAAGTGGGGTTGCAGTCAAATTTACCATTGGAATTGCTCTTTTTCTTAAGCGGTTTCTTTTTTTGTTGAAATCTTTTGTTTTAAAATGATTTCCGCATACATGTCGCAGTTGATGCAACTTTTCTATTGGTACATGCACCAGTTCTTCATTACCAACAGCTTTTAGCCAGGCTTTGCAACTGAAAGAGTAGAATAAAGAAAACATTATTTACAAATTAACAGTAACAGTAACCTAGCCAGTAACCTACTTATGTCATGAAGGATTTTCATACAGTACACAATAACCTATTAAGAAGCTTATTAGGGGAGGGCTTAAGTACATAATGTACAATTAAACTTACCGGTTTTCATCCAAGGGAAACTGCGCAAATAAAGAAGAACCACACTGGTGGTCAGTGTCTTTCCTTTGCACCGCAAATTTCACATGTTCTGTGGCTGCCTTTACCACCCATGTTGTCCGTAGACAAAATAAAATGTAACAATTCAAGAGTCTCTATCTCACAAGCCGGAGGAGCAGTTTGCGCAACTCAACGAATCAAATCACTAGTACTAAAGAGTCACTATCTCGCATGTCGGAGGAGCGGTTGCTCAACTCAACGAATCATGTCACTAGTACTATATTAACGCATGAATGCACTGACGCCTTATCAGCACGACAAATACGAAATACGAACTAAAAATTTCAAGAACAAACAAAAAAAATATCCACTGACATCCGTAGACGTTGGGCAGACATTTTGTTTGAATTTTGCAGGTCAGTGTTACCATACAAAATACAACAAAACTACTTTTTGTATTTTCCTCGGCAAAGTTATTGAAAAATTATGCTTTCTTTTTGTCACATTAATGACATTGTAGATTAGTAAGATTAGTGACATATTGCTGATAATATTAGTAGTATTGACTATATAAGAAAACAATTCAAAACACTAGATTAAAAGCTCCCATTGCTTTAATTTATTTAATTACTGGCAATTTTAGCATTTTCTTTAGAATGTTGTCCAAGAAGGGGAAGGAATTTCATACAAAATTTTTTTACTATGAAGTTTCTACCCCCTGGCTGGCTGTAAAAAAATTTTCATTGGCATTGCCAACAGTTTGGCAACACTCAACATAATATAAAAGATAATTGTCTAGATCTAGATTGTCTATAGCCAGGATTTTTTCCTTTTTCATTGTTTTGTTGAAAATAAATAATTTTGATTTTGTGCAATAGGTACCTACTACGATAAAACACCTAGGTTGTTGATCGGTACACGTGAATTTCGGTTATTTTGAAAAAAAATATTTTAACGAATTCTTTTGGCATATTATCAGCTTCTGATTATTTCCAATAATTTTGATGCGGGTTTAGTCCTTATTTCCTGATTTCTTTTTCTGTGTCCCTTTATTTTGTAAGTAAAAACTAAAGCTAGGCTAGGTTTTTCTAGCAAAAAAGTGATCCAAGATGGAGGAACCTGACGGGGACCCTCCCGACATAAACCCTAATTTATCGCATAAACGTAAGTTGTCCGATGATTGCTCGATAAATTCAACGTTATCCCCGGCTCCTGCCAAAAAAAATATTACTTCGGATCGGGAAACCGTAAATGCCTCTCTTCAGAATATTTACACCCACCCTTCTTTGGACGCCGATATAAAGGAATACGACTGTAACTCTAGTGGTCCCTTCGTCGTCCACGTTCAGCGTGCTTTCGAAGACCCGTCGGCGGGTCTTACCATCAGACCAATCAAACTAGGCCAGTTCCTGGTTAAGAAAAATTTTAAAGGAATAGTCAACGATGGTGTTAAAGCTATTGGCCGCAACAGAGTGGCTATAACCCTAAAAACTGCAACCGATGCAAATAATTTCATCTCAAACCCTGCGATTGCGGCCAACGGCTACAAGGTTTCTATCCCCACTTATAACATCACCCGCATGGGACTGGTCAGGGGTGTACCCGTCGACTGGTCGATGGAAGAATTTGTTGGGTCTTTGTCTCTCCCCCAGGGGTGTGGCGGAGTCCTTAAAGCCAGGCGTTTAAACCGTAAAAAGATGGAAAATGACAAACCGACTTGGGTCCCGTCCCAGTCTGTAGTCCTTACATTCCACGGACAAAAACTGCCCGAAAGGATATTTTCATACCACTCATCGCTACCCGTTGAGGTCTACCTTCTACCAACCATTCAATGCTTGGACTGCTGCCGCTTCGGTCACGTAAAGGCTCAATGCCGTTCGAAGCCGAGATGTTATAGATGCGCGCAACCCCACACGGGGCATTCATGCCCTCGTTCTCTTGATGAGGCAAGTTGCCTATTTTGTTCCGGTGCCCATGAGGCTACGAATCGTTCTTGTCCTGAACACTCAAGACAAAAGTCTATTAAGATGACAATGTCTGAGGAAAACGTTTCGTACGCTGAAGCATCTCTGCGTTTCCCTGCCACTATTAGACGTACCTCTTATGCGGATGTCGCCAGCACCCTTTTTGCTCCATCTCAGCCCGTCTACACTTCACCGTCTCCAAACTTCATTTCCCTTTCTCCTAACGCTAGCTTATCTAGGTCATACAAAAAGACCACATTCAAAACTCCTCGACCTCGCTCTCCTCTTGCTCCTGGTTACGATAAGGTAACCCACAATAATATTACTGCTAGTATTCCTTCAAGTTTGCCCAACGGTTGCGCCCTCCAAAGCCCCTCTGAGGCTACCTCTAACGAAAATTTCTTAGACCTTATTCTTAGCCTCTTATTAAATATTATTACCAAGTACAATGATACTTCCCTACCGTCCAACGTTGCCCAAAAACTTTCTCAGCTTTCTTCATTTGTTCGCAATGGCGCCTCATCGCCATCCCCATCGTCAGCATCAAATCCTTCAATGGAATGTTAAAAGCATTCGCCATAAAAAGCACGAAATGATTGCCATCATTAATGAACTCCTCCCTCCGGTTGTCGCTGTCTCGGAGACGTGGCTAGCCCCGGGCTCTCGTTTCGGGATCCCGGGATACTCTTGTCTCCGCAGCGATAGACCGGATGCACATGCCGGATGTGCACTTCTTTTAAATCATTCCTTCTTATTTTCCCAGATCGCTCTTCCTCCCCTCCCAGATGAGATTAATGCAGTCGCAGCAAGGGTGCTGGACATCACGTTTCTATCAGTCTATATTTCCGCTCCCAGCTCTTCTCTTACTCCTATAATCTCTAATCTTCTTTCCTTTCTACCTTCCCCTATCATGGTTTTAGGAGACTTTAATGCTCATCACACAATGTGGGGTTGCCCATCTTGCGACGCCTTTGGCTTCGATCTGGTAGACTTATTTCAAGACCTTAACTTATGTATACTTAACGATGGATCTCCCACTCGTCTGGTTTCACCGTTATTTGATCCTCGTAGCGCTGTTGACCTATCCATTTGCTCTTCTTCTCTTGCTTCTCTGGTTTCCTGGAAGATTTTAAATAATACCCATGGCAGTGATCACTTTCCTATTACTGTCACTATTCCTTTAAGAGTACAACCTTCTTCTTCTCCAGATCCATTACTAAAGTTTAAAATTAATAAAACCAATTGGGATGGGTTTCTCACCTGTGTTGAAAATATGATTTCACAACTTTCTTTTTCTGATTCCGACGTTTTATCAACCTACAGTGCCTTTGTAGATATCCTCATTAATTCAGCTGAATCTTGTTTCCCAAAAAAAAAGAAAATTCCATGCTGTCGCCGAGTGTCGTCCCCTCCCTGGTGGGACGATGACTGTACAAAAGCTGTTAACGATAGAAAAGAGGCCGAAGCACTTTATGGCTCTGCTATGACGACTGCAAATTTTCTCTCTTATCAGAGGATAGCTGCAGTAGCTAAACGCACCTTAGCAAATAAAAAAAGAAATGGTTGGAAGAAATTTTGCGAGTCTCTCTCACCCAGATCCTCGGCCTCTATGATATGGAGAAATATCAAGCGTTTTAGAGGCTCATTGCTTGATAGAAATATATCTTCTAACGACCCTTCCTCCTGGGCGAATGGTTTTGCCAATAAGCTTGCTCCACCATCTGCTCCTAATCATTGGGATCTGCCTTCCCCTTATCCTCGTTTCGTTTCCCATGATAGGTTTGATGACCCCTTCTCTTTTTCTGAGCTTCAATGCGCCCTGAATGGTTTGCGTGATTCCTCCCCTGGTATTGATGGCATTCCTTACTCTTTTCTCATTAAGTCTGGCTCAAAGTCACATAAATTGTTTTTATCTTTAGTCAACAAAATTTTCGACTCCGGAACTATTCCTAACCAGTGGAAGTCCTATTTAATAATTCCTATATTGAAACCTGGAAAAAATCCCACTGATCACTCCTCTTACAGGCCTATTGCACTTGCCTCGGTTCTTTCTAAAGTCATGGAACACCTCTTGAAAAATCGTTTAGAATGGTTAGTGGAAAGCAGACAAATTTTAGCTAAAAGCCAATTTGGCTTTCGCAAAGGCAAAAGTACCACTGACTGCTTAAGTATTCTCATTTCTGATATACGGCTTTCCTTCACCAGAAGGGAATTTCTTGTCAGTGCCTTTCTTGACGTATCTTCCGCTTATGATAATGTCCAAATTCCTATTCTAAGGCAGAAAATGCTTCAACTTAATATCCCAGCAAAGTTGACGTACTTTATTACTAATTTACTTTCTGAAAGATCGATTTCATTTCGATTTCAGCATATAACTGTCCCTTCAAGGACTATCTGGAAAGGTCTTCCCCAAGGTTCTGTATTAAGCCCCCTTCTTTATAACATCTATACTTCAGATTTAGAATTATCAGTTAACTCCTTCTGTGAAGTTCTTCAGTATGCGGATGATGTTGCTTTATACTCTTCTTCTGGCTCTATTTCGGAGGCTGCCATTAATATTAATACTGCTTTAAGCTATTTAAACGTTTGGCTCAACAATCATGGTCTGTCTTTATCCACTTCAAAAAGCTCGGTTGTCATTTTCACAAGAAGAAGGGATGTTCCTTCAGTGGAAATTTCAATCGACAATCAGATCATACCCATATTTAATCAGGTTAAATATCTTGGTTTGATTCTGGACTCAAAATTAACTGGCACCCCGCATTTCAATTACATAGCCCAGAAGTGTGAAAAAAATATCAATGCTCTACGAGCCCTTTCAGGTGTCTGGTGGGGCTCACATCCCTATACTCAAAAACTTCTTTACAATGCCATTGTTCGCAGTCACCTAGATTACGCATCTTTTCTTTTAATTCCAGGTAGTAAGCTATCCATTACCAAACTCGTTAAAATTCAATCTAAGTCTCTTCGTATCATATTAGGCGCAATGAAATCTTCTCCCATTAATGCCATGCAAGTGGAATGTGTTGAGCCCCCACTTAACCTTAGAAGACAATATCTTTGTGACCGGTATTACTTCAAAGTTTCCCAAATCTCGAGTCATCCTCTGCACTCTCGCCTTCAATCCCTTTCAAACTTCATAACATACCATCCTTTCTGGAGACACAAGGATATTCCGCCGTTAGTAGTTAGCTTTCGGAAAATTAATAATCTTTCTCAGAAAGTTCTTTGTTTTGATAAAAATCCTTTATTTACTACAAATTTTGAAGCTTTAATTTATTCTCCTAACATTATTTTAAATATCGGTATTGGTAAGGACTCGTTCGGTTGTAACGATTTATTTAATTCTATAATTTCCTCGAACTTTTTAGGTTTTAATTTGTTATTTACTGACGCCTCCCGCCTTTTGGATGAAGGCTGCGTTGGTGCAGCAGCATGGTTACCTAGATTGAATGTTGCTCTCTGCTACAAGTGTCCTCCACACTCGTCTGTCTTCTCTGGCGAGGCTGTTGCCATCCTTGAAGCCCTCTCTTTTATAGAATCTCACACTCTTAGTCCTTCAATTATTCTTACTGATTCCCTTAGTGCTCTACTGGCAATCTTATCAAACCCTTTTCGCAGTAAATCTACATTTCCTATTATTTTAAGTATTAGAGACCTCCTGTTACGATGTCATTTACGTGATATCACAGTAGTCCTTGCCTGGATCCCGGGTCATAGTGGGATTCAAGGAAATGAAACGGCTGATTCTCTAGCTAAGTTAGCTGTTGATAGCGGTTGCTTGGATCATAATAATAACTTTGCCCACGATCTACTAGCTCTGGCCAAACCAAACATGATTAAAGACTGGAATACTTTGTGGTCTTCTAGTCAGAATCGCGTTGGAAAATTTTATGGTAGTATTCAACCGTCTATCCCAGTTAGACCGTGGTTTTTCAAAGCTCGAAATTTTCCAAAATTTGTCACTTCTACAGTTTGTCGTCTGCGCTTAGGCCACTGCTGCACCCCTGTTTTCCTTCACAAAATTCGGATTCGGGATAATTCTTTGTGTGAGTGTGGTCTCGACGAAGGGACCACTGATCATATTTTTTTCAATTGCCCCCGTTTCTCCTCTTTATACCCATTCCTCCCTTGCTTTATCCCTCGTCCCATCAACTTCAAAACCCTTCTTCTGTACACCCATACTAAATTCATTAGAATACTATGTAAATATATTAATTATTTCAACATTCGACTTTAACTCCTCATCAAATTATAATATCTCTTTCCTTTTAAATTGGTTTCTTGTATATATAAAGTAGCGTGTACCTTTCACAACGTGACACTGGCAAAATCCCTGTGCACCCTACAAGCACGGGGCAGTCCAAATAAAAAAAAAAAAAAAAAAAAAATTGTTTTGTTTCAGTTTTGTTGTGAAGTAGGTACGAAGGTAGTCGGTTATTTTTATTTCTGTACATAACTAAACAATTCTAAACTGTGGGTTATTTCATGAAAATAAAATAGTCCCTTTCCTGTCCCAAGTTTCCAACCAAGCAAGAACTCTGTGGCTCGGTCCCAACGTTCGGTCTCCAAGTTCAAGGTATGCATACAGACGAAAAGTAAAGTAAATTTTAATTAAATTTTGGCTACACCCTAATCTATAACTGATTATAAGTACAACAAGAAGCATGACATCGCGTTGTTCGGGATTTAGCACAAGAGTTGGTGAAGAATGCTGATACACGTTTGGAGGTAGGACTCGGCCCTTCTTAGAGAGAAGAGTTGCAGTGCCCTCTGTAGAATTGCAATTCCAAGCGCTGAGGTAACTAACACCGCAGTCGAGTATCCTCTCGAGACTTTCCTTCACATGGTATTGCTACTGCAAATTCACAAATATAGGTATGTAAAATGGAAAAGAGTTAATGATGCATGCTGGGATTTGAATCGACAATCTCATTGTATGTGAGGCATAGGTTCTGCCCATGCGCTGTCACCAGCTACTGCTCAACATGCTGAGATTTCAATTTCATAGAATTTCATGCGGCGCCACACTGATTCTTGTTGTTAATTAGTACAATTTTTTTTTACAGGATGACAGAGCACTGTGTGAACTTTGACATGTCTCAATGTCAGACCGAAGATGCAACACATCTGATACTTACCTACAACCAGTTCAAAGCCAACAAGACTATTGGACATACATATTCCGGGGAACGAGCAGACTTGGCTTTCCACCTCGCTGCAGACCCTGAAGCACCGATCTACAGACTGAAACTGTTTGTGGTTAACCCTACAGACCGAACCTGGAACGTCCTTCTTTATGAGAACCCGCATGACTATGCTTCAGCTAGTTCCATTACCACACTAGCTGCAAAATCTGATTTGGAGCTTTACACTCTGAGAGAATACGAGTTCTCAAATAAAGAAGAAGTTTTAGTGTTTTTTCGCTTCGGGGATAAGTTATTTGATGTAGAACAAGTAGAGCTACATCGCTTATGGGAGTGTTTAAATAACTTGCATAAACAGCAAATGTTCACTGATATGATTGTCAGCAATGGCGCTGGTGATCACATACCAGCCCATCGAGCTGTCATAGCCGCAGCCACACATGCACTGCACAATAGTGTTGCTTCATTGGAGCCTATTGAACTTGCTGACGAAACATCAGTAGCTAGTGGCAGTACTGGAGAAGACACAGACAATGATGCTGTGACAGAATCAGGTGATAATGATGATCTTGAAGAGGCATTTGTTGCTTTTGCTAATGCTGTTTATAAGGGTGACAATCCAGATGAAGAGAAGGCTCTCATTGAGAATTTAAAGGAGACTATTGAAGACACACTCAATATTATAATATCAAATAACAACACTTCCGATGTTCTGATTGAGCAACCCAATCCTAACAGATTTAAAATGGTGATCAATGGCCTGAGGCCAAGAAAACACTTAGAAGAGTTTTTGAGGTATGTGTACACTGGTAAGTTCAATATGAAACCTAAGTTGCTTGATGATGACCATGTAGAGTTTATTCGTAAACTCGATGACATGTTGTCGGTCATATATCTGTTTAACATGACTAAGTTAGTCAAAAAAATTGAGGTTATGCTTCAACCTCTTCTTAAAGAACACACTGCAATTGATCTCTTGCAATTGGCTAACCAATATGATATGGGCAAACTGAAAGCTAAAGTGGTTCATTACTTGCGAAGCCCAAAATATGTTAATATTCTCAACGGCGTGGAAGACACGATGTCTTATAAATGTGTCATAACAAACCCCATACCTAAGTATCAAAGTCAATTTCACTATTATTTTGCAATGCAAGCAGGAAAAAATTATTTATTTTATCTCAACGGGTTTAACATTTTGATTACCATCAGTAACTGCAAATTACCATCCGGCGGTGCCGAATTTAAGTTATTGATTAAGTTAAAAAATAATAGCACCTCACATTTGGTTGATGTGCTCATCAGTACTTTGCAGTTGACTGTGATGTCGAAAAAAGCTGATGTGGAAGAATTTGTATTTCAGCGTAACACATTTGTTGTCAATAAAACTAAGATTATATCTTTAATGCCAGCAACAGCATTCTTGAACAAAGGTTACTGTGAAAATAATAGTATCATGGTTAAGTTCTTTATTGAAGCAAATCATTTGGATTGGATTTGATTAATGATTACTGTAGGTACCTACATACACTGGGCATGATGCTTAGGTAGGTCCAATTACTTTGTGCCATTTATTTGTGGGCATTTTGATTAAAGAAAAAGTGAAAGTTAACTACATTTATTGCCAAAAACACACTTTATACATAGTGTGATGCGCCAGTATGTAACATTTAACATGACATTTGCATTATTCAAATTAGTTAGGCAGGTATAACATTTCATTTGAGTAAATTATGTATAATATTAATTTGTTGAGTGACCATACTTGTTAAAAATATTAAAAAGGAAAACATTACATACATCAAAAACAAAACAAAAATTGAACCTTGAAAAAAATGAACTCAGCTGCTGTAACTGTGTTTAAAACATACCTAGGTACTTAATTTTTGTCCAGTGAAAAAAGTTTCGTTTGATTAAACTGTTAGTGCTATATCAGTGACAATATGATGTACTTATAGCTCGGAACACTTTAGAGATTTATAGAATTAACGCAATATTTGTCTAGGACCATTAATCTAGGACCAAGAATCGATAAGTCTGGAACTAATCCACACGGGAAAACTGTTTCACTTGCCCTGCCACCTGTGGCAAGCAACCCCCAATGGGGGTTGATACGGGTCATTGATACGAATAAAAAAAAAAGATTTCCATATGAGCATCACATTGATCGGATTGGAAGTGATCGTTGCCACAACTTATTCCAATCTTTCCTATCTGCCACCCCTCCTAGGAGTCTTGAATAGAGTTAATCTATAAATTTAAATGCATAAAGTTGGCAAACCCCTACCCCTTCAGAACGTAGGCGTGTGGTATGTGTGTTACATTCATAAGGCCGTTCGAGAAATTTATCATCTACAGCTGATGGTTAACCAAATTCCAAGTAAGAGAAAAATTGTGCAATTGACAAACGGTCTTACTCGTATTTATAAAAACCTCTAAAACACTCCTCAGATGCAGTTGCAAACACATTGCAAAACGCACATTCTGACTTGTAAAATGGGTCGTGAGTTCGATTTCCTCTAGATGCCGCTCCTTCTTGATTTCTATGAATGGCCTTTGTCTGGATGTATTTCCATGTTTGTGATGTCCTTGCCGGCTTGATGTGATGCCCCCCCCAGGTAAGGTCATGTAGAGATTTTGTAAACCACCCACCCCCTCGGGACCCTTACGGAATTAATGAATGGCCCCTAACGGAGAGGAGGGAACGAATATAAAGGTACATGTTAGTCTGTTACTCAAATATATATTTATGTTATTTCTGACAGCTAGTTTCAAATGACTCCTGTTAGATTGTAACTTTGAAAAGGACAATTAAAAACCACTGTTATCTTGGCCCGATCGGGTCCCTTTGAATTCAAGCTTACATAGGTACCTATGCTTGTTGAAAAGTCGATTTGTTTGTCAATATAAACGTTACTCACGATCTCGTGAGCGATTTATGTCTTTACATAATATGTATACTCTCTCTCTCTCTCTCTCTGAGAGAAGGCCTGTGTCCTATGGTGGGATGTATTGCTATTAGCAATAAGGCCGCCAATGGTATCTTTTCTTTTGTCATTGCTGTTTCTGTAACATTTTTTCCGGTATACAATGAAGAATATGCTTATCTTATGCTTATCTTGTATAGACTGCATTATTATAATAGGTACGTTTTTGAGATTAGGTTAGCATACCAGCCGTTCAAAAGGCGGCAAAACTTTGAATGTGTTCTGAATGTAAATTGTAGGTCAACTCCATGCAGTAATCCTGAGCGGTGGTGACCGATGGGGTAGATCAAAATAAGTCACTAGGTACTTATTCCACTCTTTTTAAACCAATCAATGTGAGGGGTGGTCCATGGGAATATTTTTTAAATTCAGGTCAACTATCCGTAATGGCGTAGACGTGGGGTCGGGTGTTGTATCAACTGCCACCACTTTGCAATTAGGAGCGGTCGTTGGTTTTTTTTTTAATTTATGTTTGAGGGGACAGAGACTATGACATGGCAGATAGGAATGCTCAACATGTCGCTAGAAAAAATGAAGAACTTTGAGTGTGTGGACACCCGTCCATCCTAGTGAACTTTGATTAAGCTACTTTGTCCAAGCTGGCTTAGTGTTACATGGCTACAAGTTTGAAAATATGGTAAACAACGACCGTTGATATGATTGTGTGATTATATAATTACTTGTGCGAGAACAATATGAGATTTTATTAGTTCTAGGAAGACCTGGATCTTATGTCTGTTAATCTTTTGTTAATCTATTATAATTTTTTCTTGTATTAGTCTCTTGATTCTCCTCGATTAGAGGTATAATTTCTTAGAAAAGTAATGTTCGACACTAACAATAAAAGTGCAGCTTATGGCATTAAAGTCTTAAGTATTTTTAAGTGCTCTTTATTTTCTATTCTATTAATACAAACTTATATAAGTATATACAGTCTACAGGTTCATAATATTCATACATTACAGAATTAAGTAGATAATTACCTAAAAATTTCGAAGTTCATGATCGCATGAAATGTCATAGATAGTTTCACCAAGACCGAAAGGAAGTACCTACGATACTAAGGTATTATAATTTGCTTATCAGTGGTCCGTTTGGAGAGCTTTAGTGTCCGGTTTCTAAAAATTGCCTTACGTCTTGCATTCACTGGGTAACCTGAACTGGACCGCCTTGGGGACGCCCTGGACTTGCGGGTTCTCGCCTCTGTGGATCTGGTCCCTGTACTGCTGGAACTCGAGGTCCACCCAGGGTCTGCAGGTAACCTGTGCCGGCTTGATCTGGTACCCTTCGCCGCGGCACCTGCTGCTGCAAGCGTTGAGTGGCGTCGTAGATATGCAGATCTCGCCGCTGCTCTCGTAGGTTTGCACCTGCTGTTCCAGCTTGCACGGACCGTCGTATCTGTAGCTCTTTGCCCTGTAGACGTTCTGCAACGACTGGCTTTCCCCCAACCTCAGTTTACTGGTCTGCCAAACTGAGTCCGAGCGGAGGACGGTGGTGTGCGCTAGCCACGGTTGGTAGGCGGAGGCCTTGGCTTGCTGCTTGAGCGCTAGCGTCTGAGGGTCGTTGAATTCACCCTCGAGGGCGAAGGACGCGCCGTAGTGCTCGGGTCTGTCGACGATGCCGTAGGGGGAGAGATAGTCGTCCCGGGGCTCGCCGCTCATGCGGCCGCAGAGACCGCGCGTGTTGTTTCTGTTCTCCTTGGCGAAGATGACAAGCCGTTGCCCGTCGTACATGGCTCTCAGGCGATCCTTGATGTTCAGCATGAGGACGCCGTCGGGCAAGGTGTAGTACTTCAGGAGTGGCGCTTTGTCCTGCTCGTCCCAGTACACGGTGACGGGGCCCTCCGAAACTTTTTGGCTGGTGGAGGCGACGTTCACGACGGCGCGGCTGTTTGCAGTGGCGGGCGCGGGTTGGACTTCGATCTCCATCTCCTTACCGGTTTTCGATCTGTTGGAGGTAAACCAATCTCAATTCGATCCTAGTTTGTTTTTTATCTAAAGTAACTTCCATGCCGGTGCGGCGTCAAATTGTGGCCTGCAATCCCTCGTGGTAGTTGGTATTTAGACCTGATATTTCCGATTCTAAGTGCGGAAGTGAGACTAACCTCATAGTTGGGCTATTGTGAGCGCCTTAAAGACTCGGGTCTTCTCAAGATGTTTTCTTTAACGGTTAGCGAGTGCTTTTTCTACTACAAATTCACAAATATTGGTGACTTACCCGCTGTTTATTGTACACTAACGTTTTAAGGCAGTCACTTTAAGTGCATAAAAAAAAAACTGACGGCTGTTAGCAGATTAACAGATTGAATCTCGCGGATGTGCGGCAAGCATTCTACCGACGCGCTACTACGGCCGCCCTAATTCCTTAGCGTAAAATAAAAGTAAGGAAAACCGGCAAAAAAAATACGTTTGTTGTATGGGACAAACGTGTTAAATATTTATTTTATTCTGTTTTTAAATATTTATATTTGTTGTTATAGCGGCAACAGAAATACATAAGTTGTGAAAATTTCAACTGCCTTGCGTGATACGGCTCATGAAATACAGCCTGTGGTGACAGACAGACAGACGGGCAGACAGACAGACAGACGGACAGTGAAGTCTTAGTAATAGGGTCCCGTTTGGCACCCTTCGGGTACGGAAACCTAAAATAGTTTGGCCACAAAAAACCTCATCGACAGCAAGTAACCTTTACATTTTTGTTGCAAAGTTACCCTTAACGTAACTGAAATACAGTACACATAATAGGTATGTAAAGGCCTGTATCTTAGGAGTTTGACCTCTTTCTACGACAGACTTTCATTCAATTTACACACTAACTACAGGTGACTGAATTAGTTCCAAAATTTTTATGAGGACATTTTTAACCAAGCTTTAGAAACATACGGCGCTAATTTAAGAAAAAAGGCGCGATAAAAAAAAAGTTTTAGCCAAAATTAAATTACTTAAGCATAAACGAACAATAGGATCGTATCTTGATAGTATCAGGAGAAAACGTAATAAAAATTGAAAAAAACTTTTTTGATCGTCTTATGGTCGGCGCCGGCCAGTCCAGCTGTTATTTCACTTATTTACGCATATCGAATGATAGACATAAAAAATATTGTTAAAAATACAATGGCAATGTGGCGGACTTAATGCTAGAAGCATTTTCTGCCAGTCAACCACATTTAACGTAACAGAAAACATTTTTCAAGCGCTGCGGGGCTTCCTACCACTGAATTTGTATTCAGAGTTTCGACCCAAATGTAGGAAATCACGAATATTTACAAATATGTTATAGACATTACATTACTGTTAAATAATTTATAACACTGTTTATCATAATAACATTCCCTCAAAATATTGCTAACGATTTAAAAACCACCAGATTTAAGTGCTGATTTGAAAAATGACTGTTCAGCAAAACGATTACCTACCTACATAGGCAGTGATAGTTAAAAACATAGATGTCTAGCGCTAAAAAATGACCCCACTTTCAATTGTGGGAAGGCGGGCGGGGCTTGTCAATTGTTTTACCAATCGGACCTACTACCCGGCAAAATATCTATGCACCTGCCACCGTCAGACCGCCATGCGCCATCTTGCGAGGTAGGTTCCTACATATTTTGACGGTTTATACTTCAATGAAGTCAATGGTTTGACGTTTTTGTATAAAACCAATCATTAGTTACGCTGTCACTTACTATCGCCCAATCAACGTTCACGTCGTCACGCACGGCGCACACGCTTAACCCATCACAGAGTGATTTACACAGCACATCTTGCGCTCATTTAATTAGTAAAGACTAATCGAAAGGACTGGGGCCGCGGCCGTTTTTGAGTTCAGTACTACCCGGCAAAATATCTATGCATCTGCAACCGTCAGACCTTGGGAAGTACCTAGATATTTCGACGTTATAAATCATGAAGTCAATGGTTTGACGTTTTGGTATAAAACCAATCATAAGTTACGCTGTCATTTACTATCACCACTATTACATCACGTCGTCACGCATGGCGCACAGAATGAATCAATCAGAGTGATTTACTCTGCAGCACATCTTGCGCTCATTTCATTGGTACAGACTAATCGAGAGGACAGGGTGAGGACAGAGTGAATTTTGTTAGGAATAAATACTTCTATGGTTTTTTTATTCGTAGTTTAATTACCTATTTATGAAACAAGATTCTTCTAAAACACTCCTCAAATGTAGATAAATAGACTAACACAGACTATTTAAATTGCAGTCGAGGAGTGTTTTAGAGTACCGTTTTTGTAGGGTTCCGTACCTCAGAAGGAAAAACGTAACCCTTTTGTATAGGATTACTTTGTTGTCCGTCCGTCCGTCCGTCCGTCCGTCCGCCCGCCCGTCCGTCCGTCCGTCCGTCTGTCAAGAGCCTTTATCTCGGGAACGCGTAGAGGTATCGCGTTGAAATTAAAGACATTATTCAGATCTACAGTCCCTTGAAGGTGTGAAAACATCCCACTTCTAAGTTAACGTAAAAAAAGCTACGGCCGTTGACCTAGAACTATGAAATTTGGCAAGTAATATCTTCGTATACTACAAGTACAGGGAAACATTTGGAAACTATAAAAAAAATGTTGAAATTCGGGAAAAACTCGGAAAAATTGTGCGACTCGATTCCTGAACTATTTATAATAATATGTAAGTACATATTACAAATTATAATCTTGTATACATTATAGGTAAATTCCTTTCAGACAACAATATCAAACTTTAGCTTAAAAAACAAACGGTCTAAAATCACTAAGCATCCCATAATAACCTTCCGACAAACAGTTCTGATTGCCTCAAAATTCTGACCGAGCCTCGTTCGCTGTTGTGATTGGCTATAGTCTTGCCTAACACGTGACATTGCCGAAGTTGTACTGTATAATCAGTGCAGTGAGTCCATAAAGCAGAATTGAAGTACAGCTTACAAATTTGTACGGGACCCACGGTGGGCGAGTCCGACTCGAATAACACCATAAGATATTTAAATCTATTTTAAGTGTCGGTGTTGCTCAGAGCACCGACAAGATGGTCGGATGCCATAAAAGCGGCGGCCGCCGGTGGCAACATGTACCAGGCGGTGCATATGGCGGAAAACCGTTCGCTGTGGAAACGAGCAACCCACGATCCCTATCCTCAGTCATGAGGGAACGATGTAGAAGAAGAAGATTGCTGTATTAAAGCAGTGCACAATATGCTTAGTGGTGTACCTACCTACTGGTATTTCTATAGATTCCACACGACTCTTATAATAGCCATAACTTAAGGGAGTCCAGGGAGTAACACTTGCGCCACCGAGGAAAAAAAAATCATATCTTTTTTTAGACACCAGCAAAAACTGTCAGTAGTGATTTTTAGGACCCACGGCAAAGAACCTAGGATCACGAACCTGGGACTAGATAGCATTTATGTCAAAAACGGCCGTTTCTGGCGTTAATGGTATCTACTCCTAGGTTTTTTGCCTTAGGTTCAGGGCCATGGGTCCTAAAAATAACTATTAACATGATTGAGAGATTGTACTGACACTTATTGCAAGTTTGATCTGAAGACATGATTTTTTTCGTCGGTGGCGCTAGTGTTCCTCCCTGGACCCCCTTAAGTATGACCCTTGCGAAAAAAGCTAGATATTTACCTGTACGAAATATAGAGGTCTTGTCGTTTTTCCTGAGATTTCTTGGTCAGCACCACGAGTTGCTCAGAGCTGTGCTCGGGTTTGCCCACGAATTTGCCGTCGTCTTGCAGAACCACGTGCCATTGCGGAGTCAGGGAGTACTCGTAGCGGCGGTCGCTGAACGTTTTGAGGCTCTTGCCTTCCACAGCGCAGTATGCTGAGGAAAACAAAATGCTGTTTAACTTTACTCATCTACGAAGCGTCACTCAATTAAAGGGTCATCCATTAGACACGTGATATTTTTAGCAACGTTTCCCCTTGGTGATATAATAGCGAGGTTATAGACTGACGTAAGGGTTTTAGATTTTTTCAGAACCCCCTCCTCCTTTTCAAGCCTTACGTGGTTAGTGGACAATCCCTAACGGAGTCATCTAATCGAGCTACTTACGAAGGTACTGGTGTCCCGAATAGTAGTTGCCTAGACGCTCGGTTATTCGTATGGGCTGGTAGATGGTGAGGGCAGCGGACACAGCTTTTGGCATCGGGGCCTTTGAGACCCTCAGGTCACCAGCGCGGGTCGTCAACCACAGGTTGAAGTTGTGCTCTACGTGGTCCACGCTCACTTCAACATCAAGCTTGCCGTCGGCAGCGTTCCTCAGGAGATTCTCCTCCACATACCAGAAACCGAAGTGCCTGGCCAGACGGTACAGTTTGAAGGTAGCGTTCTTGAAAGCCGGGGTCACGTCTTTGTAAGTGACGGACGCTTTGAATACGTCAGGGGTGTGCGCCATCAGGATAGCCTTGTAACAGGCGGGTTGGTAATAGTTGTCGGTAGCCATCTCCTGCTCGCACTCCTTGGCAAGCGGCTGCTTTGCAAGCACCTCAGCGTACTTCGCAGAGCGTTCTACGGAGCCACCAATGTGAATCTTGCTGTCCGCTTGGCCGTAGTTGATGTCGAAGTTGAACGTACCCTTAAAGTCTTTCTTTAGAGCGTCCAAGAAGTTGAGCGAAGCGATGGTTGGCTTGATGACTGTACCGACAGCGTTGATTTGGTCTTTTTGTTCTCCGCTGTTCTTGCCGGCGTAAAAAGCGTACTGGATGTTCTGGTTGACGTCGCTGCCGCCTATGGCGGCTGTGAGGACGTACTGGACCGGCTGGGCGCCTTCGAAGGAAGCGTTGAGGTCCAGGAAGCGGAGGACCGGTGTGTTGAGGCCGAAAGAGACGCGTTTTAGCATCTCCAGACGGCGAGGCTCGCTATCGGCGCTCACGTTACTCAAAGGTGAGGGCTTCAGAGCGTCTGTTGCTGGGTTCTGCTTCTGGTCGTAGTGTTTTTCTGGAATTGATCATAACCTTAGTTATAAAAACAACAAAAAAGCTAAGTTTTGATTAATTATTGTCGTATTATTGAAGATAAAGTAGGAAGACTTTTTATGATTAGAAAGGTTTTTAAGATGTCTTACCATAAGCAACGGTGAGCGTAAGTTTCTTGTTTTTGCTGTTCTTGCCAAGGTATCGGAGGTTGTAGTGGGTCAGAGCGACGTCCTTTAGGTAGAGCATTTGAGCGATGTTCTCAAGGAAATTTTGGCCGCTGAACATGGTGCCGTAATTGCGGTAGTCCGATGAGTAGGAGTATCCTTGGACCTGGAAGGGCATCCCAATCTCGTTCCCGAGCTTAGTGTCTATGGAGGAAACCTTTTCCTGGCGGATGACGAGTTTAGTCGTAGGGTCGAGCGACACTGGGACTTGGGAGTCCTTGTTCTGGTTAGCACTGTAAGGCCATACACTGAAGTGCGCGATCGTCGTGTCCATCTCCGGTTTCTGAGTCTCCAGCTGCATGCGGACTTTTCCGGACTGAATTTCGATCTGGGCCTTCAGGGGGATGTTCAATTGCACCTTGTTGACGACACCGACGCTGGCCAACTGGTTCGAGAAGGTGTCGAGGAAGCCGACGCTGCCATCCATGTTCTTCGCGAACGTGAACTGGATGTCCTTCTCGAAGTTCGCGGAGTAGCCCTTCTTTTGCGACGGGAATTGGATGGAGCCTTTGGCCTTGCATTGGAAGTGTATTAGAGTCGGTTCCGTGTATCTGTAGACGAAGGGGACTCCAGCGGCGACTGGGAACATGATGGTGACGCGAGCCTGGTTCACCATTTTGGTGTAGTGGAAGCCCTTGTTGAGTTGCTCGATAAATTGCTGGATGCCGAAGGGAGTGGTTTTCAAGTCGTTTTCGCTGAAGCCGAAGTATCTCTTTTGACCCATGAGGTTGACAGTGAAAGCCGCTTCCAGGGGATATTTGGGGTCTCGTACTATGTTGAGCATGCTAGCGATCTTTTGGGCTGTGTATTTATGGTTGAGCTCCGCCATATTCTGCTTCTTGTACTCCATGAAGACTTCCACGTAGTTATCGATGAACTCCCGGACGCCAGAGAAGGAAGCTGACATCTGTTAATTAAAATTAAATTAAATTTAACAGTAATTTAAATCTTAGCCTGTTGTTTCATCAGATTTATTCAGACAGAATTTCACAGTTCATCAGAATGTTCTATTTAAATAAAAGTTGTAGTTTCTATATAGGTAAAAAATAGAACCTAATTTCCTACAGAGATATTCAGGGTTATTCTCTAGTTTTGAGTCAGTTTTTTCTTCTTCTTTCTTCTAATACTTTAAACTTACCGAGTTCTCCTTATTCCATCCCTTGGCCTGGCTCTTCCAGACGTACTGTAAGTACTTAGGGATCTGGCTGTCTTCGCTGGCAATATAACTCAGCACATTAAAGATGCCAAGGTGGTGCTTCGAGTCGAAAGCGTCAATGAACTGCTTGTTAGAGTAAAATACTCCGAAGTCTTCGTTGGTAAGCAGCTCCTTCGCGGCTTCGGCGGTCCTGGCTCTGGAATTGAAGAAGGTATTGCAATTATAATACCTAGTAGATAATCTTGGGAACAATTTGCACTAAGCCACTGTCTTTGCGGGTTCAAGACGAACTAGTATTCTAGGTAAGGCTACCCATATTCAATTTAGTTTGTTTAGGCTTTGGTATGTAGAATTAGATATTGCGTAAGGCTTTGTAACTACATCTCATAGAATTATCAAGCCAGCAGGGTCCGTCATCTATATACTTTTCTTTTTCCTGCTTGGAAAGTGAGGGTACAAGATATTTGAAAGTGTTACTTACAGGTCCCAGTAGCGAGGGTTCTTCAGCTTGGCAGCAGAATTGATGCCAGACTTAAGCGCTGCGCGCACTTGCTTGCTAGGATCATCGCGTGTCATCAGAGCCATCGCCTGCATCATCGCGGGCGTCGGCCGGCTCATGAAGATGCCCTTGATCGCAGCAACCCTGACCTCGTAAACTTCAGCGGTATTTCGCAGAATGCTGTACAACACAGCGCGAACTGAGCGATCCCTCTGGTGCGCCAATACGTCCAGGCTGTCAATCATCAGGCGGCGTTGGTAGTTCGTCACAGAGAATCTTCCTTCCAAGTAGGGTGCGAACACGTCAAGTACAGCCCTGTGTCCCAGATTACCGATAGCCCTTATGTAGATCTGCGCCCTATGGTGGTCATTCTCTTCGATCGCGCGTTTCATCAGCTCTGCGAGACGCGGCAAGATCTCGTCCAGGACGAAACGGTCGTGTTGATGCGTCATACGACCGTACATATGGGAGGGGTACTGCGTACGGGACGTCTCATTGTTGACTTGGCCCATGTTGATAAACGCCGTGGAGGCAATCAGGGCGGTGCTGTTCAGGAAAGGCTGCTTAGTGACCTCGGGGCTCATGGCGAGGCTGAAGAACTGAGTCATGAGTTCTCTGGTCGGATAACGGAGGGAGGACGCCAGGGTAGCAATGACCTGTGCCGCTTCTTCGCCCTTCAGTTTTTCGGATTGAATCCAGGTTTGGATCTGCTGGTAGGCGGACATGGTACCGGCTTCCACCATGGCGTCTCGGTACACCATCCACATGTCAGCCTTGACCATGTTGGTGGACGATTTGGTTGTGTCGATGGCTTGGCTGGTCTGGATGAGCTGCTCGGTCGTCATGGAGGAAATGAAGCGGACGAGGAGGTTGAACTTAGTCAGAGCATCGACCTTGGGCAGGGTGTTGGCATTTTGCAGCTGCTGTGCGATCTCCTGCACTAGTTTCTGGACGGTCATGGGGTTGTGCTTGCTTTCAGATTGCGGGATCATGTAGAGACCAGCGTACGCCGGTTTGTTGAACGCTGGTAAAGCCTCGTTGATGTAAGTCGATGCGGAATCGCTAGAGCTCGATTCATCATTTAGCTCTGCGCTGTCTACCGGGAAGTGAGGACCGAGCTGGATTTCTGCAGACGACTCGTCGATGGCGACTGGTTGTGAATTCATGGCGTAAAGGAGGTTCTGGATCTGTCGCGCGCCTTGGAGTATTGGCCACTCTTCTTTGCTTTCTTCGACAGTAATCAGGGCCAATCGCACGTAACTGCGCACCTCGGCCTTCTGTTCTCCGGCTATGAGGGGGCTGACGTGGACGGAGCTGGTAGTCTCCGCCCTGTAGATGGGGCCCTGTTTGCCGGCAATGATATGAGAGTCGGTGGTCCTAGTTAGCAGTTGATTCTCGCGGGGGTCTCGTGCGGTGCCGGTCCATTCCGCGCCCAGTGGGACATCGAAATGGTACTCAACCCTGTGGTCGCACTTTCCGTAGTTTTTGTTTTTTGTGATTTGGATGGGCTGCTCTTGGTCGGCGAAAGCGGGTAGCACGCGGCGCCATTCGGCCTGGATCGGGGAAACGGTGTACAGAGTTTCGCAGTCACCGGTGACGTCAATTTCCCTCTTGATGAACTGGCCCTGGTAGGCCTCCTTGTCGAAGAAGTTGTACGGCTTTTTGCTGCTTCTATGCGGGGTCAGATCTACCTGGAGTGCGCTGACGAGACCCTTGAGCAAATTCTCGTTAACCACGCTCACGGACGCTGGCAGGTGCAGTTTGGCTACCCGTCCGTCCTCCATTTGGATCTCCAAGGGTTGCTCGAGTTCCTTAAAGGGTTTGTAGGGCAAGTCCTTCGGTAGAGACTTGTCGTTCTCGAGTTGCTGGTGGATCTGCGTGTACTGAACGTCTTGGAGTTTGGCCTGCAGGTTGCCCGGGGCCTGAACTCGAATGAGGAAGGTGGCCTTCATGGCAAAGCCAGTACTAGCGCCCTCTGGTAGGTGCGCCAGCGTGTGGGAGTGCACTTCATACTTGTAGACTTTCCCAGCTTGCCACGGGCCTTGCTGTGTGCCTCGAGCGATAGCTGGTTGATTGCTCGGCTTGCCGGTAGCGGCCACTGTAATTCCGGAGTAAGTGTTAAAGCAAACCGACACATTTTTGTGGGAGGACCCGCAAGAAAAAAAAATCAATCAATTCTTAATTATGGCTACCCTAAGGATTCTGCCAATGTCGAGTTTTAGAGATAGCAAGTTTTTTTTTAATATTTAACAAAATCCCGTAAGTTAGTTGTGGTGATGTAGTAATAACAAAATAGATAAAATACATAAAAAACCAGATACATTAATAATAGACAGACAATCACAATCGAATTTTGTTACTTTTTAGAAAATTACATAGATCTTTAATAAATGGAGCAAAAAAAAAAAGCAAATGGGTTAGTTTTTACTCCAGTTGTCAAGAGCTTGTCTTTTTTTCTTTTTAATCTGTGGTCAAGACGCTTTGGTTGATAGTAGGTATAAAAGACTATAATAAGTACATGGAGAAGACTCTTTCTCTAAGATCTCTTGTCTTGAAGAAGAGTCTTTCTTTCTTTTTAATCTGTGACATGAAGTGCCAACTCAGAACAAATAAACCAATTTGTTCTGAGAGTGACAAGGTGAATCAGGCAATTTATTGGTCAGTATTGGTTATATTCTCTTAGAGTAGGTATTGTTTGGAAGGTTATTTTGCCCTAAATCGCATAGAGCAATTTTTAAATGGTTTTACGATAGTTGCAGACAAAAACTGTAACAAAAAGGGGTTCCCTACTTGAAATCGAATGCCGTAAGCACTAAAAACACATGCTCGAAAACTATATCTCGACAGTTTACAATCTCGATGCATCAAAATCTCGAAAAGCCATAAGCGCGAAGCATCGGCTGCGCGAAGCTGTAATATATCGAAAGATGACGATCTCGACAGACTATTTGATCGAAAATACTAAATAAATCTTTTGTGTTATTTGATTAAAGATAGGTTAAAATAATGAGGCAACATTCATGTCAAAAAAACAACTTTTATTTATTAGTATAGAATCAACAAAAAAATAGTCATATTATTATAATTCACCCAGAGATTTGTCTGTCGAGATCGTCATCTTTCGATATATTACAGCTTCGCGCAGCCGATGCTTCGCGCTTATGGCTTTTCGAGATTTTGATGCATCGAGATTTTAAACTGTCGAGATATAGTTTTCGAGCATGTGTTTTTCGTGCTTACGGCATTCGATTTCAAGTAGGGAACCCAACAAAAAGTAACCAACAATCCGATTTCTAAAAATTGACTAGGGTTAGATAGGTACCCTAAAAACAATTTTTTTTCTAACATTTTATTCTACCGTTTTGTCGGTGTGATTAATATTATTATGTATGTATATGCAAAATTTTCTAGTACTAATTATCTCTGAGGTAGGCTGTGTACAGATGGACAGACAGACAGACGGACGGACATGGCGTTACTATAAAGGTTCCTTGTCGACCACGTACGGAACCCTAAAAATAAACTATCACAAGTACGTAGTTCTACTATCGACTGGGCAAAATATCAGACGCTCCAGACTGAAGTTACAGATAACTTTAAAATTATAATTAGATCGCAATTTCTAATTTTGTTGCACCCTGTATAAGTTTTACAGAATAAAAAAAAATACTGTTGTGGTGCAAGTGGCGCTTACTCTCTACAGTAAATTTATGAATGAGTAAGGAAAATCTTTAAACTTACCAAATAGTGCCGCTAGAACTAAAAGCTTCATGGTGATAAACGCCTCGTTCTGTCTTAGGGAGAAGATGTCTCTCTCTAGGAGAAGATATCGTTCTGATTTTCAGAAGACACAGCTGGCCGTTTTATACGTATCCTGGTTGACACGTGGACTACTTAATAAATTATTGATATCTTACAATGTGCGCCATTTACGAAACGCTATTTACAATGTCCGTGAATGTTTAGCAGCGAAACTAGGACTGCTAGTTAGTTCGTTTGTGAATGTAGGCGGGAGGGTCGGTAAGGGACGCTCCAGGCAGACATATGTTCGTTAAGTATTGACGTTGGCCACGGTAAGAATTTATTTATTTATATGAAGTACCCGTAAGCCCGTAACCATGGGCGCCGCACCAGGATCACTTTCAGGGAGATGCATCTGCATCTTCACATTGTACCATGAACCAATATCAAATATGATCATCATCATCATCAGCCATTTGACGCCCACTGCACGACATCTATTAAAATGTGAAAATTACTTTGCAAAATTCCGCCAAAATCCCACAAGCACCATGCGGTTAATTAACGCATGGTGCAACGCTTTTTTCACGAGTATTGGTGACGGTGGTGGTGTGTTTAGGCCTCCTTCGTGGTTTTCGCCATAATCGCCACGCTTGGCAGGCGGGTTGGCGATCGCAGTAAGCGGTTGGAATCTCAGGAAGACGCTGCTGTTCGTCTCCTGGAGTTCTATTTTTGAATCAATCGTATGAAATTGTATCGTCGAATGCGACTTATGTCACACTCTTCTTCTAAGTCGCATGATCTCGTTTTTCCGTATTTTTTATCGTTCGCCTGAAATGTTTCCAGTACAATTTGAAGTATTGTATTTTATCCGTTCCACGCAGAAAATAAAAAAAAAAACCTGAAACTACCGTAACAGAAACGGAACGTAAAATGCTTCGTTTTATTGGCTGTTTAAATGAAAAATCTTTGTCTTTTGTTACAAACAAAACACTACTGACTGTCACTTTGATTTGTTTTTGTTCTAACGAAAATGACGAAACAAAAAAATAATTCCACACAAAAATTTGGTAAAATTTGGTTGCGTTGACACTCAGAATGACAAACAGTACTATACACACATTTTATCGTTATCTGTGCAATACAAATTTTGACAATTAATCTAACGATCGCCATACGTGACGAGTGGTAGGGACCATTCGTTGCAGTCGAGTGATAAAAAAATACGGAATTTCAGATGTCGGACGAACATCAGTAGAAATTGAGCGCTCGACGCGATACGAGTGATTCAAAAATAGAGCTCCTGGTAATTGATTTCCTCAGTCGCCTTCTACGACTTCCATTTCACGCGAAGTGGCGTACATTTCCACAATTAGAGACGCGGCTTAGAGTTCACAGAGAAAGAGTAGAGGAGGATGCTGAATTTATTGACAAGTTGATGAATTGGCAGTGGGCCGGCCATATCACCCGAAGAACTAATAACCGATGGGGAAGACGAGTTCTTGAGTCGAGACCGCGGATCGGTAAACTTAGTGTAGGAGGTCCTCAGACTCGGTGGAGCGATGATCCCCGCAGGGCGGCTGGCAAGAGCTGGATGACAGTAGCCGAAGGCAGTGCTCAGTGGCGTGCAATAGGAGAGGCCGATGTCCAGCAGTGGACAAGCGTAGGCTGATGATGATGATGGTCAGCAACCGAGACGCCTTTAGTTTAATTTAATAACGTTTTTTTAGGTTCACACTTGACCCTAGTCACGCCTGATGGTAAACGAAGACGGGGTCTAATATTTTGGATAAAAAACTAAAGTAAGGGGATTCAGTGGGCTTACTAGCGCCACCAATCGTTCGTTTTGTCTGTTGTGTATTTAGTTTTCTTTCTGTTGTTGTGCATATTATGTTACTTATCTGCTTATTTTGTTTCTGTGATGTATCTTGTTGGTATAATGAATGTCTTTCTTCTTCTCTTCTTCTTCAATGGGAAAAAAAAAATCTTTTACAGATCGTATTTTCAAAAAGTGTCTGTACAATCTCTCAATCATGTTAACAGTGATTTTTATGACCCACTACCAGGAACCTAGAGTCATAAACCTGGGACTAGATAGCATTTATGCCAAAAACGGCCGTTTTTGGCGTTAATGTTATCTAGTCCAAGGTTTACGGCCCCATGGCAAGGATGTTTTCAAGGACATGATTGGAAGATGGTAGACACTTTTTGCAAACTCGATCTTTAAAAAGAGATATGATTTTTTTTCCTCGGATGGCGCTAGTTTTACTCCCTGTAGCCTCTTAAAAATAATCTATAACCCGACTGCTAAGTATTATCTAGTAAGCAGGCGGGACCAACCTGGATACCTCGCAAGGAGTTACAATCTTGAAGCTGGGTCCCGCCTGCTTAGTAGTAAATGGGGAGCAGTCGGGTTGTTGGTTATTTTTTTAATTTATTTTTGTTTTCTTTTTAAGTTTTTCTTTGATTTAAGCAAATTTTATATACCTAGCCTATGACACTCATGCCAACATGACGAACCGATTGAGATCTTATTTGTGAAAATCTGACCATGGCTTAGGTGAGAATCGGACATACGAGCCAAACACATCTTTTTGGGTTCCGCCGCATTCGGTTAAAAATATATATGAATTTTCTTTCCTGACAGGGGGGAGCAAGTGCACCACCCTGCTGCCGGCGCCCATGCCCGTAACTGGCGAGCGTGCATGCACCAACAAGGAAGTTGATAAAGCGTAGGAGGTTTCTCAGGGTTGTGGCAGGAGGAAAACCATATTTTCTGCCTATGCGCAGAAATCGGTCGTGTTGTTCCGAAAAAATAAGAAAATAAATGTCTTTTCGCCTTTGAGTGTTGAAAAGCCATCGATCTTGGCGATTTAGAGCAAGGTATCAACCTCTATCGGGCGGAAGGGGGATTTTCGTACAATGTGCTTTTGGTAGAAAACATATATTTTAAAGTTATTAATTAATTCATTGCAATGGAATTTGCTTGGTAGTCAGATGTATTTTTATTATCACTGGGTTTATTTTATTCCAGTATAAGCATTTTTTTCTAGTGCGAAGTACCATTAGAATTTATGTTAGAGCCATTATTACCCGAATGCGGCGAAGCACAACGGGAGGGTAAAGTGTTTGGCTCATATGTATTTATGTTCAGAATAGTGTTCCCTCATAACTCCTTAACCAATTAATCAAGGTCAGATTTTCACAAAGAAGCTCTCAATCGATCCGTCATATTTGCGCTACGTGAAATCAGCATAAATCCAAAAAAAAAACTCCCTAAAAAGACAGAAATTTACTTTAATGCTCAGCAGTCGGGTTGTTGGTTTTTTTTTCAGTTTTTTAGTGTTTTATTTTTAGTGATTTTTTATTTTTTTGGTTTTATGGTGAATTCATATAGCCCATGACACTCGCGCAAACACGTCGAATCGATTGAGATATTATTTGTCCAGATCTGTCTATTGGTTAGGGAGTTATGAGGGAACATTGTATCGGATATACTTACATACATACATACGAGCCAAACACATTACCCTCCTTTTCGGCTTCGCCGCAGTCGGGTAAAAAATAACCAACAACCCGACTGCTGAACATTAACTACTAAGCGGGTGGGACCCAAATTAAAAAAAATTGCGAATTGGTGGTTCAGCAGTCGGGTTGTTGGTAATTTTTAATTTCAGTTTTATTTTTAAATGGTTTCCATTATTTCTGGAAAACCTCTAAATGTGTCCCAAAGAAAGCCGAGCAAACTCGCGCGTTTTCGCTAGTGCCTGTGCATCACTAAAACGGTGATAAGGAGCAATGCTGATTTAGCATTGATTAAAGAGGTCGCAAGTTGAGGGGGCATTCGGACATTGCATTGACTTGGAAGCCGCACTCGTGTCCAGTGACGTCCTAAACAAAACGAAACAGATGTTGTAAAGAAAAAACTGGATTTAAAACTAACCAGCGGTCGGCTGCTGAGCGTTAAGGGGCTCCATGATGCTCCACACTAGCGCCAAGGGAAAAAATCATGTCTTTTTTTTACAGATCGTATTTGCAAAGTGTCAATCAATCTCTCAAGCATGTTAAGAGGGTCCAGGGAGTAACACTAGCACCACCGAAGAAAAAAATATCCTATCTTTTTTACAGATCAAATTTGTAGGTCGTGATTAATATGTAGGTCTATGCCAAATTTCAGCTTTCTAGTACCAATTGTCTCTGACCTAGGCCGCGGACAGACAGACGGACAGATAGACGAACGGACATGGCGAAACTACAAGGGTTCCTTGTCGACAACGGAACCCTAAAAAAGAAAGATGATTTTTTACTACTGAGCAGAGACCCACCTAGGTACCGCGCAGTGAGTCACAATGTTGAAGGCTTAAATGGGCAGCAGAAGCTGGCGAAGAGAGGAGCATTAATCACCTTTAATATTTATCTGGGCAGAGTTTCGATTTCAAGTTTCCACGTACGTAGTAGGGAATTTAATTAAAAATTGCAAAGACATTGGCTGTCAATGACGTGTTAATGGTTTCTTGAGGGTGTGAAGTTGGATAAACTATTAAGAAAACCGCTGTCATGGCGGGCTCTACTTATTTAAAAATAAAACAAGGCAGGAAAATATTAAAATAAAATTAAGGCTTTTTATTCAATTAACGTTTTAAACAAGTAACGTATTTTATTTCAAATATAATTAATATTAACTAACTAACTTAAATTGGATGCAAGTGCTAAATTACCTAATAATGTAAAAATATTCAGTGTCATGAATAACAGCAACAAAGAGAGATCCAATTATGGAATAACCTTATATATAAGTAATATAGGTAGTACCTACTACTTAAGCTAGGTATATTTCTACTGATACAAATATATTGGCATGCCACATAGTATATTAATTATGTCGTTAATTTGTTGCGTGTTTGCAATGCGTGCAATTTTTTTTATATTTGGTTAACACAAAGAATATTAATAATTAATGGACTTCCCAGTAACAGGACAAATTACTAAGTCAATATTTTTATGTCTTTATCAAATGAGGTTTACCTAGTTGTACAAAGTCCTTAAATATTATAGGTACACATAGTTTTCTGAGACACCACAACGAGGTATTTCAAGAGTACCTACTGTTAACGGGTATTCTCTTTTTGTTTGTTTTGGTGTCCACATGCGAATATTTCGTATTGAGCATTAGATTTTAAACACCGTGTGGGTTTTCCTAACACCATGGATTTTGTTTTATAGCACCCTTGTTTAGAATATATTAATATAAAAGAAGTGCCACCTCTCCGGTCTTGAATGGCGCATGGCCGGTCTCGGTTACCATTATTTTTCTTCGGGTCCGGAGAATATTTTTACTAGGCTTGCCCAGCACCTATACCATCCTGACAGCTTAGTCGGCCTAGCCCACATGAAAGACAAGTCAATACGTGCGGAGCTAACCAAGCAGCGGGTTTCCTCACGTTTTCCTTCACGATGGGGACATATAAAAACAGTGCCCCAGACACTGCAGCGTCCGAGTGGTCCCTTCACCCACCTAGTGTGCGTGAAGTTGCTACAAAGTGTACGCTTAGTATATTTTTTTTCTATTTTTTAATGACTCGCGATGCTCATACATAGTTATTTATTTATATATTAAACGGGTCTAATCGCGATTATTTCTTAGGTAAAATTTAATCTCCTTAATTCCCGAGGTTTCGGCAGCGATGCAGCTGACGTGGTCTAAAGTACATATGTAAAAATGTAAAATACATAATTCAATTTAACATGTGTATTACTTGCATAACTCTCATGTGGTTTTTGTGTTTTGTTTTTCAAATTTTATTGTTTTTTATTTTAAATTAAGGTGGCAGCCCTAGTTAGGACATAAGAAATGTGCAATTTACCTACATGTACAAACATTCTACAGTTAGCTTGGTTAACCTCCGTCTAACTATTGCAATCGTAACTAGTTTCATTTTTATGCCTTTAAAAAGATATTAAAATACTTACTGATGAAAAATACCTACTTAACGAAATAATAGAGATTCTTTGGAAAGCATGTTCTTATTATGTACAATGTAATCATTCAAATTAATAAGTAGGTGCGTGCATAATACGTAAAATACCTTAGTGTCTATAACATTAAGTATCTTTGAACAATGTAAAAAAAGCTAAAATATAATTTGAACATACCTACTTAATTCCAAGACCCTGGAATGATAATATTATTTGAGCATAACCTTAATTTTTTTTTATTATATACTAAACTTGAGCAATATTAGGTGTCTTTTTTGGTCCGATTAATCTAAATTAACAGACCTTTATAAAACTATTTCAACGTTTACATCAGAATATTTCCTACTTTATACCTACATAGGTAAGTCACCTACATCCAACTCATTAATTCGAAATGGTATTCAAAAATATCAACGTAGTCATTTTTTAAATTTAAGCAACGACATTACATAACAAACTCACGCGTGTATCCCGGAGGGGTAGGCACAGGGCTTGCCACTTGCCACGATCCTGACAGACCTCTTTCGTCAGTCGTTGCATGCAATTGTATCCATAAAAATCCTATTATTTATAACAATAATATTGTACGTAATAATAAGCAGCGTATATAGTTCCCACTGTAGGGTAAAGGCCTTCTCTCAGGGAGAGAGTATGGGCTTAATCACCACGCGTGCCCACCGCGGATTGGCGATTTCAAGCGCTGAGGTATATGAATAGCTCAGACATTCAGGTTTCCTCACGATGTCTTCCTTCACCGTTATTGTACGTAATATTTAACTCGAAGCAACTGAAAAATTTATTATAAACAAGAGGCGCAAATATACGGGCTTAGGACAAAGCTATATCATTGAATTTATCAATGGCTATAGGTATATTTGTGCCTTTTGGTGCGGAGTCTCTCGGGCCGTGGGGGCCGGAAGCGCGGCGACTGTTTAAAGCTGTGGTTTAAAGACATCTTGCCCTTTGATAATACATCCCCTATTTGGTCGAAGTATGTCCGTCTGGGTCGTCCCTTACCGGCCCTTCCATCCACATTAGCTCGATATATTTGTTTTTTCAATCTTTCTTGTACCCTAAAGTACCCGAAACCGGAGTGCGTGCATGCAACGACTAATAAATGTTGAGGAAGCGAAAGTGATCTGTCAGGATCGTAGCAAGTGGCAGTCCCTGGTCTATGCCTACCCCTCTGGGATACAGGCGTGAGTTTATGTTATGTTTTAAAGAGATATCGTCGCGCCTGGTCGATGCGTCAGGCGAACCGAGGGCTGGTGCCTACTTCGCGCAGCGGCTGAGCCTCGCTATTCAGCGAGGTAATGCTGCCAGCCTTCTAGGGACCTTACCGGCCGACGGCAGCGATTTGGCTTCGATTTTCTATTTAAATTATTAGTTATTTTCTTTTTCAATTCTTAGCTTATTATTATTTGTATTTTGATAACAAATCATATTGTATATTAAATAACTTATAAACATTTTCATGAAACACGTGCTATATTTAAAACCTGGATGGTCAAACTTCGCAAATTACGACTTCGTTAAGACTGACGGTCTTTATTTATAAAAACACAATTCTTTAATACGGAGTGTATGAGATGTCAGAGCCAGCTTATATGGTCTGTGGTCAATGGAAAGACGTAACCACAGAATATTTAAACTCTCCCTGAGGAGTGGTTTAGAGTAGTAATCGTGTTTCTATATAAGTATAAGATCCTTAGTCTGTGGCAAAATCTGTCATTTTATAAAATATGATAGTTATAATATAAACCTGTAACTAGAGCCTAACTAATGTCTTTTTGAAGAGATCACTGCGATCATTTCACAATTATTGTTCTAGAGATCATTTTATTTCCGTAAATATGAAATACCTTTGATAAAAAAGGCGTTTTCAACACTTAATTTTTTTCCTAAAATTGAGCAATTTACTATAGAAAGTAATACTTAGGTAACTATCTTGAAAAGTTGCTTAGGTACGAGTACATACCTAGCTAGTATATTTAGCTAGGTATGTACTTTGTCCAGCACACAATCCAACATTCAGCATGTTGACTCTTAGCTTTAAAATACTCCTTAACTTCAATACATAAAACTGATATTTTACTGCTCTCAAGATCTCAGTGGATTCAGATAACTTCCTCAGTGAAGACGCTGGTCTGCTCCTAAGTTACCCAAATCCAGCTCCACTGTTCCTTACGTTCAGAGCCTTTGAAATCTGGGTGCGGTAAACTTGCCCCTAAAACACCTTAAAATGGTCTGTTTCACAGAGGATCTGAAGGGGCTTTCCTCCGGTCTCTTAGCTGGTCTGCTTTCGAGTCACCCCAGTCCAGATACACGGTTCCTTACCCCTCAGTCTTTAAAACTTGGGCGAGGTTAACTTGTCCCTTATGCACCTTAAAGTGATCTGTTTCACAGAGGATCTGAAGGGGCTTTCCTCCGGTCTCTTAGCTGGTCTGCTTCCGAGTCACCCCAGTACAGATACACGGGGTAAGGACCCCTCAGTCTTTGAAACCTGGGCGAGGTTAACTTGTCCCTTATGCACCTTAAAGTGGTCTGTTTCATAGGGGATCTAAGGGGGTTTTTCTTCGGTCTCTTCGCTGGTCTGCTCCCGAGTCACCCAAAACCATATCCAGTTTTCCTTACCTTCAGAGACTTTAAAACCTGGGCGCAGTTAGCTTGTCCCTAATACACCTCAGAGTGGTCTGTTTCACAGGGGATCTGAGGGAGCTTTCCTCGGGTCTCCTCGCTGGTCTGACGATGCAGGTCTTTGCCACGTGGGGGTGGGGGAGCGTGGGTATGTGGGGATGGGACTTGACGTGCTTCCTCAGGGACGAGGGGTCGGTGTACCGTTTGCCGCACCCTGGCGCACCGCAGGCGTAGGGTCGCTGGAAGTTAAAGCAAAAATATATTAAAAAAAACATACATACGTATCATCAATGGCCTTTAGATCTATTGCAGATTATTTATGCAGCGTTTTTTGAGAATTTACGCTCGTAACTAAAACGTCCTAATCGCGAGAGGACTCCCCATCGCCATACGCCGCATGCGTAGGCGGCGGGCTCCGTCAGGCTTTGTAATAACTCAAGAACGCCTCGACCGATTTTTGTTGGATTTGTCTACGCCCCGAATAACTATTAAATTATCAGCGTAGCACAATTCTAGGGCAAAACATAATAATTCTGGGGCAGTGCAAAGTTTACAATGGTGTTGTGTAAGTGGCATAAGAAGTAGGTAGACGAGGCACTCACGTTGAAATGCATCCGCCAATGCTCTGCCCGATCCGAAGAGTTGGAGAAGGCTTTGCGAAAGTTTTTGTTCAAGTTCTCTGCCTTGAGCAAAAATTCGCGATTCCGTTGTAGGAATGTTATGAGAAGTTGATGAGGCACTCACAGCGTTGAAATGCGTCCGCTGATGCTTCGCCCGGTCCGAAGAGTTGGAGAAGGCTTTGCGGCAGTGCGGCGCCGGGCAGGCGTATGGCCTCTCGCCCGTGTGAGAGCGCACGTGAATCTTGAGGTTCTCCAGTCGGGAGAAGGCCTTGCCGCACCCTGGGTGCTGCGAGAGAGGGTGGAGGTTAGTGCATGAGACATTATTGATCGATGGTGGAAGGTATTTGTTAAGAGAAATGTTCTAACACAATCAATCAATCAGCCCATCAGTACTCGTCCACTGTTGGGACGGCTTATGCTCCCCCAAGGCACGACACTTTTTTTGTCCTCGGTCAGCCTTATCCAGCCGAGCCAGCAATCTGCCTCAAATCGTCGGACTAACGTGCTGGTGGGCAACCGACGCTGCGTTTGCCAGACTACTGGCAGCGGTTGGACGAGGCTGGCCGAGGACCGAAAGAAGCGGCGTACCTTGGAGTGGCCTACGAGTATGAACAGCAGTGGAAGTGAACGGGCTGATTGATTGAGTGAAGTTTTGAAGATTTTGACATTTATTTTCAAATTTTATGTCACGAGTTTCTGGTCCCAGGGCATGCCTGGGCCGCGTTTCATAAAATTACAATTCATAGTTTATTGTTTCAAGTTTGTATTAAAGAAACAGCTAACACACACACACACACACACACACACACACACGCACGCACGCACGCACGCACGCACGCACGCACGCACGCACGCACGCACGCACGCACGCACGCACGCACGCACGCACGCACGCACGCACGCACGCACGCACGCACGCACGCACGCACGCACGCACGCACGCACGCACGCACGCACGCACGCACACACACATGTAAACGATCCCCTTTTACTACATAGCACAGAGGAAAAAGATATTAGTAAACCTACCAAAGGATTCTAACCGTGTACAAAAAAGTTGCCCATCTTAAATATTTTTGCGCGGTGACTTTTTCTTATTGAAAAAAATAAAAACTTGACAGTTCAATGTACATTGCGTAGCTCAGTCTTCCTACTTGTCAGTTGACTGGTTAATCGGCCATCGAATTGTCATTATAATCGTACACCTTGAACTGTGTAATAGGGCCGTAGCCTTAACTTACATGGCATCGGTTGGGCTTGTGCCCCGAGTGCACGCGCATGTGGATGAGCAGCTTGTACCGCGCGTTGAACGGCCGGCGTGCGCGCGCGCAGTCGCGCCACAGGCAGCTGAACTCGTCGCCTGGAAACAGAGCCGACAGATCAGTCTGTGAAACGACTGTATGGATGATGATTGATTGTCTGATGACACGCCGGTATCGACTTTTTTGGGAGGAATTTTATGTTTACTAATAACACAGGTTAAGCTTATACTAACAACTATAGATCATTGGTCTGAAATAAGCGTATAGTATTATTATTATAAAATAATGATAATAACTTTCACACAACACAATTATTTGTGCGGTGGCCCCCAGTGGGAATCGAACCCACGACCTCCGCCATGGTAATCAGACGTAATAATACCAGTAACGAGGAAGTAAAATATAACAATAAAATAAACAACATAGGTTTGTTTCTTTTTTACTTATCTTTTTGTCAAAATATGCCGTCAGCTTTGATTTTAAAGAATTTTTATAAGCAGGTAGGTATTTGGTTTACGACCTCAATATTCGACGCCGTATCGATTGCCTTTATTTGTCAATTTTTTTTCAATATATTTACTATATACTTCTCAGCTTCGCTACTTTTGAAAAATTTATGTGTTACAGAAGTTCGTTAGACTTCTCAGCTTCTAATTTGCTATTTTTTTTTTAAGTTTGAGAAAAACCTTAAAATCATAAATCTAAAATTGAGAAATCAATAATCTTTTTCAACTCTTTGATTTTTTACCCCCTGTTTCATAAGGACAGTTTTGCTCCTACTACTTTTAGTAATAGGGCCGACAATTGCACTGTACTGTATTATTGTTCAAGTCTCAAACGTAATTCCTTGGAAAAACGGGCGGTCGCTGGTGTGGCACGCTACGTGCGTAGACACGTAGACACTGGCACAATCTCACGTTCAAGCGACCGCCCGCCTCGCCGCGCGGGGCGGTGTCCGCGGAGGCGAACAAGAAGCGCAAATATGCGGGCTTAGGACAACGCTATATATTTGTGCCTTTTGGTGTGGAGTCTCTCGGGACGTGGGGCCGGAAGGGACGTCCCAGGCGGATTTACTTCGACCAAATAGGGGACGTATCAGCAAAGGGCAAGATAAAAAGTACCCGAAGCCGGCGTGCGTGCATGTAACGACTAATGAATGTTGATGAAGCGAAAGAGATCCGTCAGGATCGTGCCAGGGCTGCTTTTCATAAAACTACATTTCATAGTTTATCATTACAATAAATTCGATGTACATTGTATAGCATAGTAGTCTTCCTACTTGTTAATCTGTGGGTGCAGTGGTAGCCTAGTGGGTAGAACATTGGACTCGGAAGCGAGAGACCCAGGTTCGATTACCAGTGCGGGCACGTATCTATGACTTTATTTTCTAACTTATGTACATGTGTGAAGTTATAGTAGCAATAGGTGTGAAGTTATAGTAGCAACACTCGCTAACTGTGAAGGAAAACATCGTAAGGAAACCTGAGTGTCTGAGATATTGACATACCTCAGCGCTTGAAGTCGCCAATCCGCGGTGGGCACGCTACTTCTCTCTGAGAGAAGGTCTGTGCCCTACGGTGGGACGTATATAGGCTGCTTATGAATCTGTGGGTTAATCGACTTTACAATGTACAACGAATTGTCATTATAAACCATGAGTTGTAGTTCTATGAAACAGGCCCCAGATGGCAGACCCTGGTCTCTGCCTACCCCTCCGGGATACAGGCGTGAGTTATATTATAAGAAATATGGCTGACTGAACTACATATTACCTTTGTAAGTGTTGACGTGGGACCTCTCAATATGCTCTACCAAGGCGCTCTGATTGGGATATCTGTCGAAGCAGTGCTCCCATAGGCAACTCCTTTCCCCTGAAAACAACGTAAAATGTAGATCTCTACTAACATTTTCAATAGAGAACTTGCACCAAAAGAATGTTTTAATATTATACGAGAGGACACGTTAAAAGATAAATAAACATGGTTTTTTTTTCTCTGCGACTAATACTTTTGAAAATATAGTCACATGGTACCAGCCGCAAAGTCAATATAGTCACATGGTAATAAAACGCGTTACACAAATCGACCTTAGACTATGACGTCACTCCCTAACGTAAAACGTTCAGAATTAAATGACAAAACGAAATGTAATAAGTTTTATGTTATTAGAGTAACTTTATTTTTCGCATATTTTGTGACCCCGAAAACCCCAAAAAAATAATATTCTTAATATTTTATTTTTTAATTTTTTCGTCCGTTTTTATATGATTTCTATGTTATAAAAGCAATATCACTCCAGTCAATCTAAGTTAGAAGCCCCCATTCTCTCCATGTTATATTTACAGTACATTTATTGATCACACACATTTAACTTTAGAAGTGCTGGGATAATAATACTAGTATATGTGTACCTATAAAATGTGTACAGAAAGGCGGGTTCTTCTACGTTGAACTTTGAACTCTATGAAAGGCCGCTGGACTGGGTGTTAAGGTCTGACTGACCCAAAAGCTACGCTTACTAAACACACTATTGTATCCATATTGCTGCGAAATGGATTACATTTTGGTTATTAAAATTAACAGTGTCAGCACGCAATAGTCTCGAAACTGACAGCGTTCTTCAGCGGCACAAAAACAACATTTAAACCAGCTTTACGCTTGTTTGACATCTTTGAGATGTTTTAATACATCCTTCTTTAAAATTCAGTTTCTAAAAGAACTTTCCAGTTTCATGTGCACCATTAACTAGCATCAGTTTTAGTTTTTTTTATCTAATAATTATGCAATACCACATATCATATAAAACTAGAAGAGGGCACTGATCTTTGAAACACAGGTATTTTACCTAGCTCAGGAATCAGAGACTTCACAATATAATCTGTACAAATTTTAATTGAATAAATCTTTTTGTCTTTATGTTCATCATGGTGCAAATGACATTACTATGTATCATTTTCACTATCAATGGCGCCAATGATACTTCCGGGTATTTAAAATTAAATCGACCGATTTCATATGTATCATTAACTAGCACCATTAAAGGTGCAATTTTAACACTACTATTTTTGAATTTTTTTGAATTGAAAAATTTTATTCACTTAAAACACAGTACAATGACAGAGTACAATTTTAAATTATAAATTAAAAAGAAACATGCAAGGAAAGCCAGTGCACTGCGTTTGTGAAAGGACCCGACTCAGCATTTGTCACAAAAGTGGTACCTTCTGTAACACTGGTATTCTGTCGGCACCTAATAAGTAAAATAAATAAAAACGAAAGACACACACAATAGATATTAGGAAAAATAAAATAATTAAATAATATAATAATAATAATAAATATGTAAATTTTTAAATATATAAGCAGATATGTTTAAATATAATATAATAAATTAAATAAAGTAAATGATAAGATTAAATAGGTTAGTTCGATCGATCCTAAAGTAAATGAAAAGATGAAATAGATTAGTTTTACCGATCTTAAGCGAGCCATTGTTACTATGTCTCGTTTGCAGCATGGATTTTTCGGGTATTGTTACTTTGGAAAAATATGTTCGCAATGATGCAGAGAATAAGTGGGGTTCGGGAAAATCATTAGTATATTCACAACAATATAGTCTTGGTGTAAAAGTCACGAGAATCTTACCTTGCGCTTTATCCTTTTCGCTTTTCCGTTCTTTCACAGCCTCAGAGCCATCGTTGCCGTTGCCAACAACATTTTCTGCGTCAAAATCGACGAAGCCGAAATCGTCTAAATTGACAAACAATTCTTCATCGTCAAACGTTTCCGAGTTTTCATCATAGAATGAACTTTGCACGTCACTCTCAATGGATTCTGATACTGAAATTTTTCGTTCATTTCTCTCATAGCTGAATTCGGTGCAACTGGTGGGTGTATCAGGTAAAATATAGCAGCTCTCACTGTTCAAATTATGTAGAATATTATTGGGATAACTGTAGCAATCTAAATTCTCAATTATGGTCGCAGAATTCTGTCCGAAGTTATTATTTACTTGTTCACTTTGGTGATTGTAATTGTAATAGCGTTTCGAAAAGGCGGCTTCCATTGAAGGCAAGTGGTTTTTCTCGTTGGAGATCGATGAGAGATATTCGTCGTTGTAAATATCAGGTGTAAGTCTGCCGTCGGCGTCTTCTCTGCAAAGTTCATCGATAAGAGACTCGTCATCTATGTAATCGTTGCTATTGCTGTAAAGCTTTTTATCTGAAGCCTTAGCTGGTATATTGGCAGGGTTTTTGTGATGACTATCGATGCTATCTAAGTCTAATAATACATCTTTGATATTCTCTTCGCTGACGTTTTTGTTTTCAATTACAGCATCAATTATTTCAAAAGCATAGCTGTTTTTGTCTCCACTCTGCGGCCAGCTATCTAGTTTGTCCAAATTGAAGCTCTCTTCGTTGCCAATCTTGAATAAGTCATTAGTTTTTGTATCTTTACTGTATTTACTCTTATTCTCCAGTTCCATGTTGAACTGTGTCATAAAATACGCGTGTAGATCGGTAACATTGCCGTTCTTAGCCGCGATTGCGTCATCTTCATAAAAAGGTGCGAAGTCTTGTGTGTAATCCGCCATCTTTGGGGTCAATTACCTATAGGCTTCAGTTCATAGACTCTGTTGGTTCGCTGAAGTTTTGCACACATGTGGGCGTTAGCGTAGCATGTTTAAGGCATATGGCATTTGCTATTATTGTAAAAATAAACTTTCACCACAACGCGTGGCTGCAGCATCTGCAAATTGTAAATTTAATCACTTTTTGTTTTGTTTATGTGTTTATTATGCTTGTGAATGTTCGTAAGTGCCTACCTAGTATTGAAGTGTTTCATCGTAATCCGTATTGGGAATCCGTATTGGTTGTTACTTAACTAAAACATTTCCTCTGTGCTAAAACTAAAATAGTTGCTACTCTTGGAAAATTCTAAGAAAAATCACGAGAAAAACCTGAGTCTCTGATGCGTCCACATATTATTATAAAGCGCTTCATATCGTTCGCTGAAGGCTCACGTTGCGATTAAGGTTATATTATTATTATTATTAATTCTTTATTGCACAAAGGCAGTGTACTTAATGCTAATGGCATTATATTCTTTCTCTCTCTTTGAGAAAAGACTTGTGCCTTGGAGTGAGGCGTAATCTATGCAGTGTTTTTCTAAAATGCGCAATTCTTGAAACACGTCGTTTAGGGTGTGTAATTTGCAATAACTTTTGTTCTAGAATTTATAATCTTTTTTAGTGGTGGTGTAGAAAAACTAGATAAACGGTTTTTCTCATTCGTAATGGCGTTGCCTTATAGCAAAAAAATTTTGGCTCTGCTCATTAAGTATAGTAACGAGATGATTTATGCAGCGTCCAGTGGCACCTTTACTCACACTAGATGAGTGAAGGGACCACTCGCACGCTGCAGTGCCTGGGACATTGGTTTTTTAGATAGAGTAGGCTTGCCCCGCTCCTATACCATCCTGACAACATAATCGAGTTAGCCCACAGGAAAGACAATTCAATACGTGCGGAGCAAACCAAGCCGCGGGTTTCCTCACGATGTTTTCCTTCACAGTTAGCGTTAGCGTGTGCGAATTTGTAGTAGCATGCCTTATAGAAGATGATGGTTAAGTAGAATGGACATTCTTCTATGTAAGACAATGATTCACCGGAGCAACTTTCGTAGAGCGCGGAAAAGACGCGTCGTTAATCCAATTCACTTTCATACAAAATGTACTGAAGGGACGGAACGAAGCCCACACAGAAGATACGGGGCAAGGACGCGATTTCTATGCAACGCGTCTCGTCTTTTCCGCGTCCCCGCCCCACGTCGCTTCTGTGTGGCTGCTGGCTTAGAAGAATAACAACGAAAGTAATTTATTGATGTAATAAAATAAATAAATAATAAATAAATAAATAAAAAATAACCGGCCAAGTGCGAGTCAGATTCGCGCACGAAGGGTTCCGTACCATTATCTAAACAATATTTGAATATTTCAAGCGTGTACCTGTTGCCGTTATTAATATCGAGCAAAAAAACGCAAAAAAAATACGTTTGTTGTATGGGAGCCCCCCTTAAATATTAATTTTATTCTGTTTTTAGTATTTGGTGTTATAGCGGCAACAGGAATACATCATCTGTGAAAATTTCAACTGTCTGACTATCACAGTTCATGAGGTACAGCCTGGTTACAGACGCACGGACGGACGGACAGCAGAATCTTAGTAATAGGGTCCCTTACCCTTTAGGTACGGAACCCTAAAAACACTAGGTATAATTAACATGTTGCAGGAATTGCGCTTTTTAAATATTGCTCTGTATAGGCAACTTAATCAGTACCCATAACGTAACCCGTTAACCCGTAAACGTAAAACGTAACTTCTTATACTGGCCATAGGCTGTCTGAACTTTACTAAAACTTCCGTAAGTTCTGGCCTTTTGTATCAAATTAAAATACCTATCATAGTGCATTTATCTCCTGGTCTAATTAATATATTATCATCTCCAGTTTCTTTTTTACTTAATCATACTTATTAATCACATCATTTAAATTCACCGTATCTGCAGGTAAATATTTACAGGCGCGGCCCTAGAAAAAGTTTGTGGTCACAGCCAACCAAAAATCGATCAAGCGCAAGTCGGAGTATGAATTGATCGATAAATATAGTGCATTCATACAAAGGAGATGTTTACAAAATATATGACACCCTGACCGAGTTTTTGTACAGTGTATAGTTCCACGTGGGCAAAGCCGTGGGCCCAACACTAGTAAATAAGCCTGTGAAATAAGTAAGTTCAAAAAGTTTAAGTTCATTTTCACTCACGAAAATTACAAAAGTAAATGTGTGTTTGTTTGCACATCACAAAGTTACGTTAGACTCTAAAACACTGAACCGATTTTGATGAAATTTTTACAAATTCAAATCTTATTGGGTTCGGTAGTATTCTATTTGGGTTGTGGGCATGCCCATCGTACCCCAACGGTGGACCCGCGCTTGACTATTTAGATCCTTAATTATTAAAAAAAATCTTTAATTTTGGATCTAAATAGAGTAAGTCCTCAGCAAGTTTTTAAAATTGTCCTCAGCACGGGTTAGTGCAGTAAAATAATGTAGAATAAGTCCGTTTACTAACGTATAGCGCTCGGCAGATAACTTGAATAAAAACCCGCGCTGTCGGGATGAGTTTATGATGAACATTTTTTTTACTATAAGTTAATTTGATTACACTTTCACACTTAAATCCGAAGGATTCTAAGTCACACAACCTGCCACAGTCTGCCAAAGACACCTGAAATCGTCCAAGCTAAGTAAAAACCATTTAGTCAAGTTATTCGTCGAGTATTGTAAAAAGAAAAAAATCATCTCAAAAATATATCCAGTAAAATCCTAAGAGCAGCTGAACTAGATAACTGGTGACAAAAGAAACCTTAAATTTTTTTAAACTCACCTGTCACCAAAAAACGCCAACACGAAAAGACACTTCGCGAAAAACCCGAAAACGCGCCAAATCAAAAATGGAACTGTCAACTTTGACACCTGGACGTAACCTCAAAACTATATTTTTCCCGCCACTAGCCGACGACCGCACTCCCTTAGGACTCAAACAGGAGTAGTCGTAATGACATGAGTATTACGGGATTGCTGAAAAAAAAAAAACCACTGAAAGATCCAACACGTGTGATAGAGGTTACAAACTTACTGTTTTTTGTATTACATCTCTTATGCGGATGGTTTTGTGGTTCAAAACGGCTTGTTTGTCACAAAAGGTGGTTACGTTTAAGCATTTTATTCGTTAACGATTGTTTTTTTTTATCTCGAAAAGGGTTTTTGTGGTAATAGTTGAGCTACTTAATTACACATTTCTCCGATTTAACGAAGATGCCTCAGAAAAATGTGTTTTGTTTCTGTACCTTGAATTTGACAAGGGTTCAAGCAGGTACCTATGAAGATAGGTAACGGTAAATAGGTATTTACAAGAGTTTCCGACAAATAAAGTGACCAAGTGACGGACGTATTTTGAGTTTTATGGACGGGTGAAATTAATAACATTTTCAAAATCAATCAATCAGTCAATCAGCTCTATTATTATTTATTATTATTACATAGGCCTCCTCCAAGGCACGGCACTTTCTTTGGCTTCGGCCATTCTCATCCATCCGCTGCCAGCAAACTGTCTCAGTTCGTGCGTCGGTCCAGCGAGCTGGTGGGCGGCCTACGCTGCGTTTGTCAGTTCGTGGTCTCCACTCCACATTACCAATCATCATCATCATCATCAGTCCACCTCTGCCCACTGTTGGGTATAGGCCATTTCCCCATCACGCCATCATTCGCGGTCTCTCGTCATTCGGATCCACGGGCGCCCTGCCGACTTGGCCTCATCGTCCTACCATCGGGCTGTCGGTCTACCGACCAACATTTCCATTAAAATGTGCCCTGGCCAGGCAGAAGGGACGTGGCGCGAGGGCGCGGAAAAGACGCGTCGCGTGCCGTCTCTGCTGTGTGGGCTTCGTCCCGTCCCGTTAGTACTGTATGTTTGTATGAAAGTGAAAAGCCGTCGCGTCTTTTCCGCGCCCTCGCCCCACGTTCTTTCTGTGTGTCTCAGGCCGTAGGGCCTCATTTCATAAACCTACAATTGATGGTTTACTATGACAATTCGATGTATGTTGCATAGCTGACTAAGCCACAGATTAACAAGTTGGATGACTAATAAGGCCCTTTCCCAGAAAAGAGCGTGACAGAACGTTACTTTAGTATTTAGGTACTTAGTTAATTTATCAATTCAGAAACTGACCTTTAGATACTAGTCGGCTACGCATTGCACAGCGATTCGTCATAACAGAATATTAATTTTATTGTAGAATTATTAAACGCTGCTCAGGTTTTCTCCCGATGTTTTATTGCTACTACAATACAAATCTACGTAAAAGATATGCTACTGAGCATTAAACTATACGCCTTCGTACCAAACATGTGTTTTGTGCAATAAAGAATTTTAATAATAATATTGCGCCCCAAATCCTGAAGGATTCCTAACGTCTAACAGTCAAATTCCATACTAATTATTGCTATAGCAAATATCAGGATTCCGACAGGATTTGGTGCTCATAGTATAATATACGGGATGGACTGACTTGCGTAAGAATAATTTAATTATCTCAACGCATTGAACTATAAAATTTGATTGAGGAATATGGAGTTCAACGCGTGGTTGGACTTTAGAATGTCAGCAAGGTCGTCAAGGTCCTTGAAAGCACATAAATGCTGACATCCCTGGTGGTCTACCCATCCTAAGTAATCTCTTGTGACAGCATATCGCCTAGGCACAAGTCGGCTTTGCTCTCGAATTTCAAGTTATCTCGTGTTATTGTTTAGATTGCAACAAACTTGCATTTAGTTTAAAGCATAAGAATTAATTTATACTCTGATCAGTCGGCCAGCGTATCTCCCCTGCCGCTTATTGATTATGTCTGAGTCGGAAACAAACACTTCTCTTATTGAGTGCAGTTGACAGCGCATCAACATTTACATTTCAAAATAAAACCACTCAAAAACCTTTTTCGGGGCCCTATATACAGCTTTGAAAAGATGCGAAAATTTAACGCAAAACGCGGTAGACGTATGTTGACAAAATAGGGGATGTATAATAATTTATATTGACCTTCGCTCATTAATATAAAGATTATATAAAGATTATCCGAAACTAAGGACATCAATCACCAGAAGACGGGCAGCAGCGTCTTCCTGAGATTCTAACCGCACACTGCGATCGCCAATCCGCCTGCCAAGCGCGGCGATTATGGCAAAACCCCTCATGGTTATGAAAACCACGAGGGAGGCCTGTGCCCTGCAGTGGGCGTCAAGTGGCTGATGATGATGATGATGATCCGAAACCGATGAGCTTACATACAGTAAATAAGTATTTAGTTACTTCACCAGATATTTCCGCACTTATCCTCATAGTTGGGCCATTGTACGTAGCAAGAGCTGAGTAGTTGAACACTACAGATACTCGGATTTCCTCACGATATTTTTATTTACCGATATCGAGTAGTAGGTATTGCTAATTACTACAAATTCACAAATGCACGTAACTTAGTTCTATTTTTCCTCTGTGGTTCTATAAACATAGTCATTAAGGGCCGGTTTCTGAACTGAGAATTTCACTAAGTAAATACTTAAGTAACGTGCTGACACGCTCTTTTCTGTGAAATTCTAAGAGACTATTTACTAAGCGAAATTCTTAATTTAGAAACTGGCCCTTATACATGCCGGCATCCGAACCCACGACCTTACGCATGCGAGGCAACCGTTCCACCACCGCCGCGCTACTACCGCTAGTGCTAAATGGAGGACTTCACGAAGCGAAAGAGGTTTGTTTACCAGGTTCGTGGCAGTGTCAAACCCTCGACTCCGCCTAACCCCTAAAGTTCTGTAGTTCTAAGAAAGCAATCGATCCACCAACTCTATGTCATATATAACACTTAAATTATTAAGTAGGCACCTATCCTTCTAAAAAGAAAAAAGGCGGCGGCGACACACGCCTGAAAAAAAAAGCTCAAAACTAAAATAAATAAGACGATAGTAAAAAACTCGAAAGAGAGTGCAGTCAGCCACGCGCATCCCTTTTATTATAATAAAACATAACTTTGGTCGTATTGTCCACATGTGGACAAAACAGAAAATCAACAGAAGTACCACCGGGGGCCTGTTCCATAAAACTTTCATGCCCATTGTGTGCCAGTCTTCCTACTTGTTAACCTGTGGGTTAATCCACTTTGCAATTTACATCGAATTGTCATAGTAAACCAAAAATTTACAAAAAAAAAAACAATATCCCAGGCACTGCAGCGTCCGAGTGGTCCCTTCACCCATCTAGTGTGAGTGAAAGTGCCACTGGACGCTGTATAAGTCATCTCATTACGTAGATACATGCAAAGGCCAAAGTTTAGTTCTATGAAACGGGTGCCACTAAAATTAAAAACACCTGACTGATTTCGTGATATCAAGGTTTTCCCTCCGCGCACTCCAGCGTCGGCCATAGAGTCTAATACACACATAGTTTCTCAATAGAATTATGTAAGCACAACCATAGATGTTACTATTAATGGCGACTATAGATAGATAGATAGAATATTCTTTATTGTATGTACACCAGGAATTACATATGAGAATTTAACAATAGTATAGTACAGTACTATTGGCGGCCTTATTACTAAAAGTAATTTCTTCCAGACAACCATTGACGGAAAAAAAATGAGAAGCTAAATGACGGTTAGTCGGTGCAACTAAACAATACTAAGAAAGATATTTATATATTTAACACACATACATAAACGGTACATAAATATAGAATAAACATACAAATAAAAATTATCATATGAAGGGAGGAGATGAACTATGTATTTTTTATTAAATTATTAAAAGGGACGGGCTGAAAACCAGCGCTGTTACTACGCAGCAATAAAGCTGAGCCCGTTCCTTTTTACCACAACATATGAACGACGAAAACTTCATATTTATAACTGTTGTAAAATATGTGGTAAATAAAATATTTCTACTTTTACTTTCACTTTACTTGCCTCTATTTGGTAGTCTACTTAGAAATAAGATTGAATTTTAAAATTCAATGGTAATAACAGATAATAATAGGGGTTAAAGTATGAAATTGCCGTTTTATTGCAATAGGTTCTTTGAATTGACATAGAATCTTCATGGTTTGAGGTTTTCGAATGAAACTTTTTTCAAATGGTTTCTATGATGTTCTTTTTTTAAAAAATGTGAAACATTTGAATATCGACTTTCAATTGTTTTTGTTATTCAATTTAGACAAGAAAGATGGATACTGCGAAAATTCGAGTGATTATGAGGCACCCATTTTTCGTATTTTTTATTTTATTGATTTGACGCAAGTGAGTCAATATTGTGGATAAGGTAACGTTAAACCATGCGGGTTCAAGCCAAGATTAAACTACCTAAGTAGATACATGTCAGAGATTGCCAGTCTTATTTTGGACATGGTCTTTCCGTTGTTGTGTCTTCATTTCATCTAAGTAATCATCTCGGATCGTTTTCATGCTTCGCGGTCGATGAAAAAACACCCTCACGCTTTACGCTCCGAGTAGCGTTTATGCGCGTTGCACGTTGTTTTACTGAAACTGTAACAATGGCGGAAAAGTGGGTTTTAGGTCTGGGTTTTCAGAAAATTAGCAGCCTATAATACGTTCCACATCAGCAGACTTTCTCTCTGAGAGAGAAAAGGGAGGCATCGATTTGAGGGCGATCACAAACGCTGAACACCTCAGACCCTCAGTTTTCCTCATGACGTTTTATTGTTTACCGGAACTCTATTTCAATAGTATAATCAATAGTAAAACACTAACTGAATGCTAGTAGTAGACGGGTGTATCATAATGTTATAGCTATTCCCGTGTTTTACTCACCCTTAATACTAGTTACTACACAGCGCGTATTAAATGTTCTACTCCTGGGTTTCACTTACCAATAAAAAAGCTATGAACTGTCAACAATACCATTACGAGTATGTCCCCCAATGGTAAAATAAAAAGGTTTTAAATTGCGAAACAGCTGTTTCAAACTTGTTCAATACGCACCGACACTGAAATATATGAAACGGATTTTTTGCAATTTCGTTGTTGTCCCATACTTAGTAGAAGTTGTTCTTATTAAAAGATTCAGGCTCGGTCTTAGGGACCTGGAGCACCTGGGCACTTGACATTTCGGGGGGCCCCATCCTGAACCTATTTGTTTTGTTTTTATGCTAACGTGTCTGCATGTTTTTGGGGGCAGTCAAGTTACTCACTTAATAAAAAAATCGTTAAAAAGTGGTTAAAAGCCAAACAAAATAGTACAAAAGCAAGATAGCCAAATTGTTTGCCAACCACAGATAGATATGGCATGTAGAGAAGAAGAAAATAAGTACAAATATTCTAAATTAATGTGTGTATAATGCGACATTTTTTTTCACCAAAGCTTACTTTACGTGTGTTCTCAGTCTGTCCATTTCATTTTTAAGATTTAATGTGTGTGGTGTTATGTGAATAAATGTTTTTAAATTTCAATTTTAATAAATTCAAGACAATACCGATCACCAACCAACAGTCCATAAAGAGTAAAAAAACTAGATACGCACCTAATTGCTTTTATGCTGCGATCAGTTAATCATTGACTATTTCTTTTGCCACTATCTCCATTTATCTAGGACAAGAGAGTTAACGGTGAAGGAATGCTTACACTTGTCACTCGCCATTGGTTCCCAAACTTTTGTCCTATCCTCTGAGATTTTTGTGACTTTTTAATCTGTACCTGAATTCTCTTAATGCATTATAGTACAATTGGGTCAAGAAATATCTATGCAATTTCCTTTTTTATGTACAATACAGTGGTCTCTACCTCTAACTATCTATCTTTCTGCAATGACATATTCACTGTGGGTCACGTGACATGTTTTTTCATCTTTTCGGTGCCTAGACGGTTTGACGCGCGCGTAAATTATAATAATAAGTACCACACAAGACAATCACTTTTCATAACATAACATAACATAACATAAACTCACGCCTGTATCCCAGAGGGGTAGGCAGAGACCAGGGAGTGCCACTTGCAAGATAAAAAGTACCCGAAACCGGCGTGCGTGCATGCAACGACTAATGAATGTTGAGGAAGCGAAAGTGATCTGTCAGGATCGTAGCAATCACTTTTCCTGGTCCCAAATTAGGATATCAAACATAGGAAAACACCCACCCACCCATTTGTACAAATGTACGGCGGCCCCAAGTGGGAATCGTACCCACGGCCTCCAGCATGGTGGTCAGATGTGATACCACTAGAACAACGAGGCAGGCAATTAAATTGTATTGATTTCTGATTAGGATTTCATATTTGAGAGATTTAATAGTATCTCAGATGACGTAGGCAGAGCGACCAAAGCGTGGCAAATCCTTACTGATAGAAGTCTGTTGCATTTTATTTCTCATTTTTGTCACAGTTTCATAGAGAACAGTTTGGAAACAGCTGAGCGTCGCGGTGGCGCACCAAATTAACACTTGTACGCATCACGACTGCTCAACTTTGGGCCCGCGTGCCAAAATTATGTAAAGTACACAGATATGAACACTCTGTCTGTGGTGACAATTTCAAGGTATCTCAAGATTGTGCAGTAGTAAACTAAGCAACTTTTTTTTCATCGAAAGAGCTGCGTAAACTAATTTGATAGTTATATAGAATAATAATGATCGGAAAATTCCCAGAAAAAACGTATGACGTTTATCGAATTAACGTTAAAATAGGCTTCAAGTTCTACAACACATAAGCAGTTTCACCAAGAAATTTTTAAGTTCCAAATAGTAATCAAGCTTTGCTTAAGCCTCTACGTCAACGAAACTAATCTTGGTCAGAGTGATTAATCCTAGAAATACTTATATACTTGGTTTCCTTTTACAGGAAAATAAATTAAATAACGGCAGGCAGGTGCGAAGAGCTAAAGAGGCGGCCTTTGCCCAGCGGTGGGACACAGTCCAGGATCAATCAATCAATATATTTATTTGTGAACATAGGTGTGTTTACAATAAAAGTCTTACAGTATATTTTAGAGCGCTATGTTCTACCCAAAACGAATGTAGGTATACATATATGTTTAAGCAAGCACATGCATAATGAAGTAAAAAATTAAAATATTATACAAAACCAAGGAATGTCACAATTAGATAATAGGTAAATAAGTCATTATACTGTAATGTTATGATGAGGATTAATCCAATCAGTCGGTACCTTATTGCTGAGGATCGTGGCCGCCATGACGGGGATAGGTGTAGCAACTTTCAACAAAAGATGTTACTATACAAATTACCAAGAGGTAATATAGGCTGTCCTCACTTAGTTAGCAAAATTAGATATTACTACGTACCTACCTACGGTTAAACCTCAACTATAAATCGTATAACTAAGATATAAATAACAAAATGCTTAAAAATTTAGATTCTCACGACAATTATTCGGGTATCTTTTATCAGAACAGTTGGAGGACTAGCCTTCTGCTCAGGGGCAGGTAGCCGTTGGCTACCCACCCGATCCCAAGACCACGGTTCTAGGGCTGAGCAGAGCACACACTAAAACACACTTGTTCCTTGTGCTAATAAGAAACGTGATAAGTTACTTATCTCCTATTCTCTAGTAATTCCGTTTAAATCTATAATTGGCCTTAATATAAGCACTTTGGTATGTAATATTTAGTTTAGTTTCGCTGTTGATTTCCCTATCAATAAATCAAGAGTGCTCTCCATCTGAACCTGTAGTTCGCTGCGTGGACCGCCCGGTCAAACTTAACTTTTGTTTCAATGGAGGCTACATAAAAGAAAATCTTTTTTCAAATCCTTCCCTACCAGGGAGTAGCCTGCGGGCCCTGGCTTGACCGCTCTGCCAGTGAGTCTAAGCGCAGCGCACGCGCACATGTCGAGCAGAACAGAAATAAATACAACATTATAATGGAGAAACAGTAATTGTGCCACCCGCCTCTCTTGAAGGAGATAAAAAAGTATATTTTTATATAAATAAACATGGCGGTGCGCGCACACTGCGCTTAAAATAAGGGAACGGTCGACGAAAAATTTACCTAGTAATAACTTAAAATTAATGAGTATGCTCTGATTGAAACCCCTAATTAACGTGAGATTTCTAATTTGAGGAAGTTCTTTGCGAAACTAGTAGTATATTTCTGTTCATGTTGGTCTGGGTGTAAACAAAACATGTAGGTACTTACTATCAAAGTTATTTTAGAATACAGTTAGTGTTTATTTATTTGTGTTCAAATAAACATCTTATCTATTACACCATATATACACCATGATGTGTGATCACAATATAAATAATAAAAAACTAAGAATTTAAAAAGAAAATAAGTCTATTTAGAAAAAAAATTTTAGATATCAAATAAAAACTGACTTCAAAACACTACACCACTAAAAAGTTAGAAATAATTTAAATAATGGAGACAAAAAAAAAACACACACACACAGACACAAGTACAGTCAATTAAATAAAGCGCCCCGAGACATGTCCGACCCAAAGGTACCGCTCAGGGGCATTTTTGATGCAAAGGATATCCCTCGCTGTGCAGCGCGGTAACGCTGACAGTGTCATGGGTACCTTTGGGTCGGACATGTCTCGGGGCACTTTATTTAATTGACTGTACTTGTGTGTGTGTATTTAAATAATTAGAAGTAGAAGTATTTATACATGTAGGTATTGTAGAAGTAGAATTTGGAGCCGGTGCCCAAAATATATGTGCTGGTTTTGAAACTGGGCACCGACTACAAATTATACTTCTACAATACCTACATATATAAATACTTCTAATTATTTAAATTATTTCTAACTTTTTGGTGCTATAGTGTTTCGAAGTAGGTTTAGATTTTTTATTTAAAAATTTTTAATTTTTAATTTTTAGGGGGGGCGGGCGAAAAATAAATGAGTCCCTTATAACCATAATTTACCCTAACTACTTAATTCGTTGCTTTAAAATTTGATGTTCTAAATTTCCATCTCCGAAAGTCTTCACCAGAACGTCACCATATTAACTTGGGACTACTTTTACGCAATTTTATGAAACATACAGATATTACTAAAGGATGGGCCCCAATAGGGCTTATTTACTGCTGTCCGATGAAGAGTTCCGTTCTCCATCTCTGAAAGTCTCCATGAGATCTTCACCAAATTAAAATGGGACCAATGAGACGTTATACCTGTTCGAACAAAAAAAGAATTGTCGAAATCGGTTAAGATTTGACGGATTTATGGAGGAACATAGCCAAATAAAAAATATATAATTAAGTATATATACGCGTCGAATTGATAACCTCCTCCTTTTTTGATGGAGGAGGTCGGTTAAAAATCGAAGCCACATCGCTGCCGTCGGCCGGTAAGGTCCCTAGAAGGCTGGCAGCATTACCTCGCTGAATAGCGAGGCTCAGCCGCTGCCCGAAATAGGCACCAGCCCTCGGGTCACCTGACGCACCGACCAGGCGCGACGATAAGGGTTGATGTGCTGTCTACTGTACCTATAGTCGATAACACTATGCAAAGGAGTGTGCAAATTTATAGTAAAAAATGGGGTGAATCAGTAAATAAAAAATGAATTTGCACGGATATTTACTCGTTTAATTTTTCATTTTACAACTTTCCAACGTTTCGGTACTTTTGCAAGTGCCCTGGTCTCGGTGGTCCGTGCAAATGCAGTTTTTATTATGTCTAGTGCTCGTGTCAACCTCAGAAAATACTAAACTCCAAAAAAGCTTAAAGAGCGACATTTCTTATTACCTACATGAATCGAAATTTCTTTATCACTTGTTACATTCTCCCCTGTAAACGTCTACTTGCACCTCTACTTTCGTCCACTTTTTACAAAATACAAAAGTTTTGTTTAGCTTTCAGTCTTACGAAATAAAACAACGCTGGATAATCAAGCACATGTATTTGTTTAATCAAACAGGTTCAGTGAATAGGTTAACTCGGGTCTTTGGCCATTGCAAATTTTTAATAATAATTAGTATAAGTCAGGCCAAGATAGGTACAAGATAGCTATAATCCCAGACAGATAATTTGAACAAAAATCCACGTAGTCGGGATGAGCTTGTGATGGACACCTGAGAACGTTTTGTTTCATCTGCACTATATATTTTAATTAACCTATATACGTCCCACTGCAGGGCACAAGCCTTCTCCAGAGAGAGAGAGAGAGTATGGGCTTACCTGAAACCACACACCTCAGAGCTTTAAATTGCCAATCCACGGTGGGCACTAATACTATAAAGAGGAAAAAATGGTAAGTTTATATGTTTGTAAGTCTCTCTCTCTCTCTCTCTCTCTCTGAGAGAAGACCTGTAGTAGGACTGATCCTACAGTGGGACTTATAATGATGTTTATGATGATGTTTGTAAGTTTGTATGTAGGGGGTAATCTCCGAAACTACTTAACTGAATTCAAAATTTCTTTCACGAGTGTATTTAGAATGGACCTTCAGGGTGGACATAGGCTTTAGACTAATCCGTTTACCTCGCGAACGTAGTCGCGGGCACTACCACTTATTTGTAAAATTGGCTCAGCAAAAGTCCGAAGAATTAATACACCATCCATTATCTCCATCACCAAAGGTTTGCTGGAAGAAATACTTATAAGTATTGAGCTCGCCTATGTACAAATGAATTTTCAGTCAAGAATTTCCCGCCAACGAGAACCGAAATGTGTCCATGCGAAGTCAAAGTCATTTGGTCAAGTTATTTGTTGGGCACTAATCTTAGTTAATTACAATTGGAATACATAATAGGTATTGCTGTAATATTATGTTGTATAAATAAAACAAAAATAATCTGAATCTTATGATTTACATTCTTCTCCAAGAGATTGGTATGAACTTCTAAGAGCACGTTCTCAGCACGGGTTAGTGCAACCATGTGCAACAAAAAGAACATAATTATAAGAGCATTTTTAGCAAGTAGCTACTTACAAGAGTATTTTGGAGCTTCGATTCTACATTAAATTACGTAAACTCACGCCTGTATCCCGGAGGGGTAGGCAGATACCAAGGTTTGCCACTTGCTTGCCACGATGACTGACCCCTTTCCCTTCATCGGTTACTAATGCATAAGTTTCAAACTGACAGACAGACAGTGGAGTCTTAGTAATATGGTTCCTTAGTCTTAGTAATAGAGTTCATAAGATACAGCTTGGTGACAGGCAGACCGGCAAACAGACAGCGGAGTCTTAGTAATAGGGTCCCTTAGTCTTAGTAATATGGTTCCTTAGTCTTAGTAATAGAGTTCATGAGATACAGCCTGGTAACAGACAGACAGAAAAACAGACAGCGGAGTCTTAGTAATAGGGTCCCTTAGTCTTAGTAATATGGTTCCTTAGTCTTAGTAATAGAATTCATGAGATACAGCCTGGTGACAGGCAGACAGACAAACAGACAGCGGAGTCTTAGTAATAGGGTCCCTTAGTCTTAGTAATAGGGTTCATGAGATACAGCCTGGTGACAGACAGACAGACAAACAGACAGCGGAGTCTTAGTAATAGGGTCCCTTAGTCTTAGTAATATGGTTCCTTAGTCTTAGTAATAGAGTTCATGAGATACAGCCTGGTGACAGGCAGATAGACAGACAGACAGTGGAGTCTTAGTAATAGGGTCCCTTAAGTCTTAGTAATATGGTTCCTTAGTCTTAGTAATACAGCCTGGTGACAGGCAGACAGACAGACAGACAGCGGAGTCTTAGTAATAGGGTCCCTTAGTCTTAGTAATATGGTTCCTTAGTCTTAGTAATAGAGTTCATGAGATACAGCCTGGTGACAGGCAGACAGACAGCGGAGTCTTAGTAATAGGTTCCCTTAGTCTTAGTAATATGGTTCCTTAGTCTTAGTAATAGAGTTCATGAGATACGGCCTGGTGACAGGCAGACAGACAGACAGACAGCGGAGTCTTAGTAATAGGGTCCCTTAGTCTTAGTAATAGGGTTCATGAGATACAGCCTGGTGACAGACAGATAGACAAACAGACAGCGGAGTCTTAGTAATAGGGTCCCTTGGTCTTAGTAATATGGTTCCTTAGTCTTAGTAATAGAGTTCATGAGATACAGCCTGGTAACAGACAGACAGAAAAACAGACAGCGGAGTCTTAGTAATAGGGTCCCTTAGTCTTAGTAATATGGTTCCTTAGTCTTAGTAATAGAATTCATGAGATACAGCCTGGTGACAGGCAGACAGACAAACAGACAGCGGAGTCTTAGTAATAGGGTCCCTTAGTCTTAGTAATAGGGTTCATGAGATACAGCCTGGTGACAGACAGACAGACAAACAGACAGCGGAGTCTTAGTAATAGGGTCCCTTAGTCTTAGTAATATGGTTCCTTAGTCTTAGTAATAGAGTTCATGAGATACAGCCTGGTGACAGACAGACAGACAGACAGTGGAGTCTTAGTAATAGGGTCCCTTAAGTCTTAGTAATATGGTTCCTTAGTCTTAGTAATACAGCCTGGTGACAGGCAGACAGACAGACAGACAGCGGAGTCTTAGTAATAGGGTCCCTTAGTCTTAGTAATATGGTTCCTTAGTCTTAGTAATAGAGTTCATGAGATACAGCCTGGTGACAGGCAGACAGACAGACAGACAGCGGAGTCTTAGTAATAGGGTCCCTTAGTCTTAGTAATATGGTTCCTTAGTCTTAGTAATAGAGTTCATGAGATACGGCCTGGTGACAGGCAGACAGACAGACAGACAGCGGAGTCTTAGTAATAGGGTCCCTTATACTTTGCGTACGGAACACTAAAAACTACTAAATCCCTGTCTGAATCCTCACGTTAGTGACAGAGACAGAGATAGTTTACTGTACTTTATTGTACATAAAATAGGAAATTACACCCCAGTCCCACACAACCAGTGATAGCTAAACAACTAGATTTAAATAGCTAAACTGCTGAGTCAGTTGCCATTTATAGCAGCAGTGACACGCCGTGACCGTTCGTTTTCCTTTCTTTTTTATAACATTTCGGTTGAAATATTTTCTTTGTTGTTTTTTTGTTTTGTTATTGTGGCGTGTGCACTGTTTTTATAATAAATGTTTTTTCTTCTTCTTCTTCTTCTTCTTCTTCTAGATGTCTGACTAACGCTAAAAATGACCCCACTGTCAATTGTGGGAAGGCGGGCAGGAGCGAGTTCAGTATTACCCGGCAAAATATCTACGCACCTGCCATTGCATCGTCAGATTCAGCTTCCAGAGCTAGATTAATAATGTATTTCGTTTTATTTTTAAATACCTAAACAGGTTAAATTTTATATCTATTATTTTTTGCAACGTACATAGATATTTCGAAGGGTTACATGCTTCATGGGTGATTTGACGTTTTTGTAAACAACCAATCATCGGTTACGCTCTCACTTACTATCGCCTAATGAACGTTCACGTCGTCACGCACGGCGTACACAATGAACCAATCAGAGTGATTTACTCTGCAGCACATCTTGCGCTTATTTTATCGGTAAAGAGTAATAGAGAGACTGGGACCGCTTTGGAGTGTGAATTTTGTAGGAAGAAATACTTCTATGTTTTTTTTATTCGCAGCACACAACCATGGAATTTGACAGCTAGACTTGGATAGGAATCGTTAGGTCTTAATATAGGATGTGATCACTGCTAATAACCTAGACGCAAAAAACGCATCACCGATGACACAGCCCCGTTCTCACGTGTGTCAAATGTCACCGAATCATTGCCACATGTCACATGCATTGTGGCGTCATTACTCATCCCCTTTTAGGACCGAAAAAACGCAAAAAACACCAGTAGGCAACAGTGGAGCATTACGAAACACTAAATTTAAACCCCTAACTTTCCATTTCGAATTGGAATGACACTCTTTCGGCACAAAAACTTAACCCATTCGGAGCCACGCAACATGTGCGTACGGAGAAAAAAAAGTGTGTGTTTTTTATGTAGTGTGTATAGAAATAAAGTGGTTCGGGCGACAGGTTGAGTTCAGTAACCAGATCGGGATTATTATAATACGGTAATTTCAGATTTTTTTCTAGCTATAATGATTCGAGCCACATGACGATGACGGCCGTGCTCGCTGGCAGGACGAAGTGTCGATAAAATTATTATTATGAATAGTTTAAATTAAAATCATAATTATTAGGTGTTCTCGGAATTCAACATTATGCAACAACATAATGGTATCCTATAATATCCTAATAAATCCATTCGTTGAAGGTCGAAGGTCGAAGATCGGGAAAAAGGCCTGATAGTGATATCTATAGAATAGTAATAGATACTAATAATATCAACTCAAAACAATCACTTGTTTTTTTTTAGAGCTAGTTAGACGTCTATGTTCTTAACTAACACTGGGTACAATATATCTCGACGTCAGAAGCATGAGGTCGTATGTTCAATTCCGACGAATATGACTTTTTTATACCTGCGATCTCAGCTCTTCGAGCTCTTTCTAACCATCTGAGAATCATATTTCTATCTTATTCTATTGCTAAGATAATCCAGTTTCATAATGTCGTATGTAGACTATTGTCACTTTTAATATAAGCATTTGGCCATACCAACAGAATCGATATTTTGCTACTAGTATTTTATGATTAAAAAAAGTCGCAAAGGTGGTTACCAGTTTATGCTTCAATTAAAACTTACTTAGAACTACGCTGTATTTGTGTATAAGACATTATGCTTCATACACTATTGTTTCAAAACTATATTGTATTTGTAGATAAAACGTTTTGCCTCGCGAACAAAACTGAACCATAGGATCAAAGTAAGCATACGACATTATGCTTCAAACATAATATTTAGAGATTGTAACTCTTACTGAGATTACGACCTTATGCCCCAAATGATAACAATCATTAGGATAGAATTTCAAAACGTATTTAAAGAAATATGAGAATGGTTCTAGCTCACCGCAACATTTAGTCGACGACATCGAGATCGGATATTTTCGACCACGTTCGGGTGTGTTCGGGCTCGGTCGTAAACATAAACACACCTAGCAGGCTCGCGCGCTTTCTGTCATCAGTAATGTCACATGCGCGCCATAGGTTAGTTTATGATCAAATGGAACATGTTATTATGCTTTGGAAACTATAATTTGTTGTGATGTATTGTACTTAGAAGCGTAATGAGAACATTCTACTATCTTAGCAGTGAATCTATGGTCAAATTACGTGTAAAATAGACAACAAAACCAAGTAAGCACACCCTTTACCGTTTTAATAATACCTCATTGTTTACCTATATTTTCATTTTCGTGGATTAGTCTAATCTGAAATGATTTTATTGTTTTTTTTACAGAGTGAATCGTTAATGAAGTTACTGTCGAAAAGAAAAAAAAACTGCTTGACATTCGGGAAAAAGCGAAAGAGATGAATAAAAATGAAAAAAACCGCCCATATTCTCTCTCTGAGAGAAGGCCTGTGCCCTGCAGTGGGACGAATGATGGCTACATAAAAATAAAACCAATCTTGATGATTATTTCAGCAGTAAAAACACACAAGCAATGTATTAAAGAAGGTGTCAGTGAAAAAGGTACACTTGTACAATCTGTATCAAGATGATCTATTAAACGTTATAATTTAATTTCGATTCGCCTACAATCATCAAATTACATTCTTCCATTGCATTGTTAAATTTTTACAATTTCATATTTAATATTTTTCAGCTCCCTACAAACAATACGGTGACTACGACAGCGATGAAAGCATTAAAGACAAAGATTTTGTTCCCGATTATGATTCAAGCAGCAGTCACATAAGCAGGTCTTCAGACTCTTCAGTGAGAAAACGAAAGATAGCTCAGGTAAAAAGAAGAATATTCTCTCCAGAAAAGAAGACAAAGGTAGAAAACTACGAAGTTATCACTCTTGGAAATTTGTTGGGTTCAACTAAAAAAACACAAAAAAGAATACGTCTGTCGATGAAAATATTAATGGCATCACGACAGTAGTGAAGCAACAGGAGATTCACATAAACCTCAATCTACGTCCTGAATCGTTACAGTGGCTATGCTACATCATTGTGGTTGTCCTGATTTTTCTGCTGCTCAAATAATAAAGAAAGATGACAGCAGAAAAATTAATATTTCCGGAGAAAACAATGTAGAATTAGATACTTCCGATTTGAATGATATAAGACCTTATTATGACTCAACCGTTCCAAATACAACTGGTGAATCCATACCGGACAATATAATGATTGATCAGGACAATAGACAAAATCAGTCTGACAGAAATGATAGGAAAATATCTCACCAGAAAGTAGAGCAATGATTTTCAAACAATTTTGAAAGATTAGCAATAACTGGAAACAACGAAGACAATTCTTAGCACGAAATGTTACTAAGAAAACAAAGAGCACGATGAGAACTACTGGCAATTTAGATACAGACAGAAGGAAGTTCACGTATACAGTCATACAGTCTCCTGTCAAACTTCGAGTCTATACCGGTATGTAAAGTAATGTTCCTAAATACACTTTGCGTAGGAGAGAAATTTGTTAAGCTTGAAGGAGGGATAACAATTCCCGATCTAAGAGGAAGGCATCTACCTGGAAACAAATCTCCGGAGGTGGTTATTCAATCAGTAATTAACCACATAAATTCATACCCATGCTATGAAAGTCATAGCATTCGTATTCGCGACAAAAAAGTGGTAGGAAGTTTTTAGGTCCCGACCTTAATATTCGACCATGTATAAACATAACAAAGAAATACCTAATGTCAGATAAAGAGGTATTATCAGAGTTTATCGCTAAGGAAAGGATCTATAGACATATTTTCAACACAAAATTCAATTTGAGTTTTAAACTACACTCTACTTTTTTGTGTTTTTAGTTGAACCCAACAAATCTCCAAGAGTGATAACTTCGTAGTTTTCTACCTTTGTCTTCTTTTCTGGAGAGAATATTCTGCTTTTTACCTGAGCTATCTTTCGTTTTCTCACTGAAGAGTCTGAAGACCCGCTTATGTGACTGCTGCTTGAATCATATTCGGGAACAAAATCTTTGTCTTTAATGCTGTCATCGCTGTCGTAGTCACCGTATTGTTTGTAGGCAGCTAAAAAATATTAAATATGAAATTGTCAAAATTTAACAAATCAATGGAAGAATGTAATTTGATGATTGTATGCGAATCGAAATTTAATTATAACGTTTAATAGATCATCTTGATATAGATTGTACAAGTGTACCTTTTTCACTGACACCTTCTTTAATAAATTGCTCCACATCTCCATTATCATCTGAAAGGTATTAGGAATACGTAAATATGTGGTATAAAAGAACATCAAGCATCACCTTAGACCTAACTAAAACTCATCACCAATAACTTGTGTTTTTTTTTACTGCTTAAATAATCATCAACATCACAGGGCTTCTCTCAGAGAGAGAATATGGGCGGTTTTTTTTATTTTTATTCATCTCTTTCGCTTTTTCCCGAATGTCAAGCAGTTTTTTTTTTCTTTTTGACTGTAACTTCATTAACGATTCACTCTGTAAAAAAAACAAAAAAAAACATTTCAGATTAGACTAACCCACGAAAATGAAAATGTAGGTAAACAATGAGGTATTATTAAAACAGTAAAGGGTTTATTATTTTGATAATGATTAAAATTTAAGATGACGCTAAGTCGTATTACAGCTAATTTCACCCGGATTCCTGTAAGCATGGTGATAAATAATTGTTAAGTATGATACATAAAAATAAATAAATACTGCAAGAGCTGATTACGAGGAATTTGTTTAATTTTTGGTAACTACAATCTCAACGTTCATGACAAGATGTTATAATTTCATAAAGGCATTACGTACGTTTTCAAGAAACGTATCAGATTCGTGACACAAAATTACCGGCATGAAGTCGTACGGCAGATACGTTTCAGTAAATATTAGAAAATGTACGTTTTGTAGAAGCTTAAAGTCGTATCATGATATTTTTTAAAAAAAGCACGATTATTTAATTTTTTTTGTTAAATAAGATAAAGGGTTAGTGGTTTTACTCATAACTAGATACTTGCTCTATTTGAAATAACAATGAATTTTAGAAAATCCCTCACAAGTTTGGAGAAATCGAACAGATTTATCTCGCAAATTTCTTTTTGCTCTCCTGTAAAGTATTAATAGTGCAAAACCGACCAAATGCTTCTGACGTCGAGATATGTTTAAACTGACACGTTATTTTCAATTTCACCTTTGGTGTGCGGGAGCGTGCAATTTTAAACCTTATTATTATTTATTTAAAGCATGAAATAGTCAAAGATATGAAGGTAGTCTCATTGGAGCAGATCTTCCCTTCAGCTTATCGTTAAATTAAATAAGTGTTTCATCATCATCATCATCAGACGCCCACTGCAGGGCACAGGCCTCCCTCGTGGTTTTCATAACCATGAGGGGTTTTGCCATAATCGCCACGCTTGGCAGGCGGGTTGGCGATCGCAGTATGCAGTTGGAATCTCAGGAAGACGCTGCTGCCCGTCTCCTAAGTGTTTACTTAGATTCACTTTTCTCTAACATATTTTTTACAGATAACTGTACTGTATTTACCGTATCGGGTTAAAGAAAAACAAAAAATAAAAATCCGAAATCTTCCGGGCTAGCTTTCTTTATGGGTGGCCGCCCTAGTTGTAGGACATCCTCACCCAGCTGCCAACAATTTGTTTCAGATCGTGGGTAGGTTCAGCAAGCTGAAAGGCGTCCTAACTGCGTTTGCGTGGTCTCCACTCTAGAACCTGTGCACCCCAAAGGATATCAGGGGCCTAATTATGCGAACCAAATCCTGAGCAATTCCTATCGTCTAACTGTCAAATTAGTATGGAATTTGACAGTTAGCTGATTGGAATTGCTCAAGATTTGGTACGCGCAATTTAGGGGCAGTTCTTCGGCAGGTGTGACCAGCCCACTGCCACTTGAACTTGCTTATCTTATAGGCTATGTCAATCAATAATGCTTATCTTATTGGCTATGTCGATAGTTCATTGGCGAGAAGCCTGACTAATTCATCCGATGTTTAATAAAAAGATACTCCATGCAACGCCCATTCCATAGCACGCTGAGCGACTTTGATTCGGTGGACTTGTCCTACCGTCAGTGGCCACTGGGTTACTAGACAAGACTAGTTAGACAAGGAAATCATAAACAATGTAAAAACACCCAGACTGAGACCATTTATAAATCAAAGTAATCTGGCATCCTCAGTGGGAATCGAACCTACGACTTCTAGATGATCGAACTCGTAATTTCTGTTCGAAACTTGCCATCTGCGGTCAGTGTTGCCAGATGAATGACTCACGTTCCCCCCATGTCGTACCTCAAATCCCCCCAAAATTCAGGGTTTCAAGAAAAAAACCCCCGTTTTAAGAAAAATATTGTTTATTTAAGTTTCAGCAATGGCATCCATTACTGGATCAGCATCAGCACACTCTTCGCCTGCAGTTCCATACATTTTTTCGGAGCTGAATCTGCTGATCATCTTGAGACTTGGTTTAAAATTTAGACATCCTTCCGTCAACGAATATCTTATCCTCAAAATAGATTCTGCAGTTTGGATCGCCAATCTGTTTAGAAGTTTGTCTTTAATAACAGCTACTTGAGAGAAGGCCCTTTCCACAACTGCGTTAGAAAATGGCAATGACAAAATTCCTAAAGCCAATTTACTGACATGTCCGTAGCTTCGATCTCCGACTGCATTCTTGAAATTGCACGGGTGGTGGACTAGAGCGAACCAACTCTTCTCGAAGCGTTCAATTTTTGGAAAATTGAGACAATTTTATTAAATGTGGTATTGGCTTGTTCCAGACTTTCAGTAATTAGTAGAATTCCCCCAATTCCACCAATTTAATTATTTTCCCCTCCAAAAATCCCCCCAAACAATGTATCCCCCCAAATGTCCCCCCATCGCTATGAAAACCCCCCAAATTTGGGGGGAATCCCCCCAATCTGGCATCACTGTCTGCGGTCAAAATGTACCTACCTAAATAATGTGACAAATGACTCACTTCATTGATATGGCAAGAAGACACTTGCTGCACACGCGTTCATTTCCGTTTCACTTGTAACCAATTAAGTTTTTTTTTTTCACTTTTTATGACACTAACCACGTATGAAACTTGGGGACGAAATTAAATGTCAATCAAACAGCTTTATGCTACTAGCTCACCCGGCAACCGTTATTTGGTCATATTAGTTAGCCTACGACCTATTCTCAGACCTATCAAATATACACAAAAAATCATAAAAATCGATGCAGCCGTATCGTAGGAGTTCGTAAACAAACACTGCGATTTTTATGTATAATATAAGTAAGTTTGTATTTGGGTATTTAGGTTGATGTATTTGGTATATCGGGATATACTATAACTATGAATTTTATTATATATAATTTTATTTATTTCAGACAATGAGTCCATATTTACATTTACAATTACAATTCTTATTTCAATTAGTTTTCTTTTTGTTATGTTATGAATAAACTGTCGCTAAGAAATAAAAAAAATTACATTTACATTTGAATAATTAATTGTATAATTTTTCGCAGTAACTCTTTCCCGGCACCTTCCGCTATCCAAGGGTTAGCTGGAAGAAAATACTCATTAGTAATAAGCTCGCCTTTGTACAAATAAGTTTATTGAGCAATCAAGAATTTTCTAATCTAATCTAATATTAAGTACCCTGACCCTTAATCAAGGTCATGGTCTATCTCCGTTCTTTTCGTCCCTTGAAACCTTTTCACGGTTGTATTAAATTTACATAAGTACTTATTATATTAGGGTAGCATTTAAACGCATAACTAATAAATACTATTTTTAAAACAAAAAAATCCATAATAGCATCGAAAGTACTGACTGCACACTAACTTTGCATACCAAAAAATACTGTACTTTTTATACCCTAATGCAAACTGTTATTATTCTACCTCACCACGCCGTCTCTCGTCGGCGCAGCTTGTCGTTCGCTCAGACGCATTTCAGGTGGAATCCGTGGAATAGAATAATCAATGTGAAACAGTGATTTGTAATTAAAATGTGTTTGCGGAATATTGACAAGCGCAGCATAGGGTCCAGGATCTACGATCTAAAGGTAATTGCTGGTAGCGACTGGATGAAGGTGGGCGAGTACAGAAGAATGTGGCGAGCTTTGGGGAGGCTTAGGTCCGACATGAATAGGGCTTCCGTTGGCAATCTTACGGTAACTGAGGCATGTGAGCATGCTATATTTATCTAGTATCGTAACTCTCTGTTCTCTATTATTTAGAAAGTCTTGGTACATGTAATTGAAATTGAAAAACAGATAGCACAACACACATAAAATCTTACAAATAATAAAATGGAAAATCAGAAAACTCGCTTAAAGTAAAAAGTAATAATAAATAATCTAATTCTAAACGTTCATACAGTAGTGGTCAAGTGATTATAGTGGAGACGCTGTGTGCTATGTTACAAGAAAAGGTTCCTGACTCAACATATGTCACACTCACAGGTTCCCGGTTGACAACCCGTGACGCTAGTATTCTGTCAGAACCTACCTACGTAAGTGACGGACGAACAATCACCGCAAGCAATGAACGGAAACCAAAAAATGCCTGAGTACATGAAAATAGGGTTGAAAATAATCAATGAAAAAACCTAACGTTCATTTCTAGGCCAGTCTAAGGTAGCCATATGAATAAGGCAACAATAAGATGCCCTGCCTCGGATACTGACTCGATCTATTTTTTCCACGAGGAGGGGGATCGACGGTATCGAAGGCAAGGTCCAAGAAGATACTCAAGCACTTCTTTTTACTATCTAGTTTTGAAACTAAGAATCCAGTGCGTTGACTGACGGCATCATCTGTGGACCTCCCTGATCTGACACCGAATTGAGAGTTTGAGAGTATGTGATTATGTTCTAGGAACGTAATCAGCCGTGAGTTTAAAAGTTTTTCTAAGATTTTCGACAATGTTGCCAGAACCGAGATCGGGCTGTAATTGCAAATATTTTCCTTCTCTCCATTTTTGTAAAGTGTAATTAGCGAGCGTTTAAATACATTGGAAAAAATACCCTGTTCAAGGCATAGACTAAATAACTTCGTTAGGTGTGGGATTAGGATTGATTAGGTCTGCTGAGATTAGGTTCCATCCTATAGCACAGTAATTCTAAAGGTTTTTAATTCTCTGATACGTCAGGGGGGAAGAAGTACTTACTATAGAGTGAGGGGAGTAGGTGAGATTAAACATATTTTTTAAAAACTGGAATCCTTAATTTTTTTTAACAATTTTTACAATTATTCTCCAATTTTTGCGAAATATTCCTCAATTTGCCTCTGGTGGTGATGAATATATGCAAAAGTCCTTCAGCATTTGTTTTATTTTTTGTGAGGTTTGTAATCTGCTTAATTGCATTTCACGTGTCTTTACTTATTTATTTTTTTATTATTATATAAATACCTACGTAAGCAGCCTATATTCGTCCCACTGTAGGGCACAGACCTTCTCTCAGGGAGAGAGTATGGGCTTAGTCACTACGCGTGTCCACCGCGGATTGGCGATTTCAAGCGCTGATTTATGTGAATAGCTCAGACATTCAGGTTTCCTCACGATGTCTTTCTTCACAGTTAGCGAGTGGTATTGCTACTAGGTATAACTTCACAAATGTAGGTACCTACATAACTTAGAAAAGAAAGTCATCGGTACATGCCCGCACTGGGAATCGAACCTGGGTCTCTCGCTTCGAGTTCAATAATGCAGTGCATTCAATAATAGCATTATTAATTAATGGTTGTTCGTAGTTTCTCTTGAATGGTTTTGGTTTTAGCAAAGCATTAAAAAAATCTATTTATAGGAAATTTGTGGTATCTCGTTATTAGGTTGTTTTTTTCACTTTCTGTGCAGATATGCTTAAAGAAATAATGATTTTTTGTCACAGATTTTTATTGATTACGTTTTGGAACGCAACTATCGGTAGTTATTTTTTAAGTTTGGGTTGTTTTGTTGGTTTCATTGAATGTTTACTTCTGACACTTTTACTTTCAATAATAAATTTAATAGTTCATTCAGTTCTTTTATCAGCTTTGAATATGTGCAGTACTAATTTTACTTACATTGCATTAGCAGCTTATTTTTCTAATTCTTGTTAGTAAAACAATTAAGGGACTTAAAAATAGAGTCACAATTTGTAACCCAGAGGAATTATTTAGGCACATCGCAATTTGGCGATTACCACGGTGACAGATAAAGATATTTCCGACGGCCAGTGCGTATACTGACTGGTTCTTTATAATCTGGTTAAATGTATCAGTCATTGTGGTAAAAAAATCGTTCAATGACCTCACAGCTTATAGTGATTTTCTTAGCCCTCCATGGACTTAAGCGTGATGTTATGTTGCTTATATTATGTTACACGGGAACCTAAGCTGTGATTCTGGTGAGTTTTACTTAATTCCGTTCAGTGGTTTTTGCGTGATACGCGCACCAAGAAACAACGATATATGATATCAGATAAAGACAATTTACAGATTTATTTTATATGTATTACATTTACCATGCTAGTTTTACTTTATAAAATCTACCAGAGTGTTCCATGCCCTATGTAATTATTTGACGCATTTTATAACTGCTGGGTAGTAACTTAATAACACCTTCCCGAAACCCACGTATCATTACAAACATTCTTTCTTTACTTGCAACGGCTTATGGCATTATTAAAGTTCAAAGTCGCACTTTTTTGGTGTTTTTTGCAGAAATGCTTCTAACATTTCTTGCCAATTAACCTTATCAAATTTTTAATTTTTTTCCAATGTCAACTTTTTCTCAAGACCAGCGCACCAAATCCTGAGCGATTCCAATCGTCTGACCGTCAAATTCCATACTAATTTGACAGTAACACGATTGGAATCGTTTAGGATTTGGTGCGCAAAATTAGGCCCCTTATTCGGAATACTAAAAAACATTAAAAATAATGTCTAATGAGCGAAATCCGCCCGGGGCAGCCGTTATCAAGTGATGCGCATACTACTTACTTTATTATTACTAGACTAGGTACATGTTATTGAAATTACGCAAAACCTGAAACTGTTTCTTTGGTACCTATTGATGATTAACTTCCATTATTGGAAATGGTTAGATCATCAAAATCGTCGACATTTAAGTAATATGTATTTTTTTGTATTTCACACGTTTTTTTTTTTGGGATGAAAGCAAACTTTATTCATAACACAACAAAAAGAAAACAAATTGAAATAAAAAACTGGACCTAACTAATATATAAATGACATAAATTCAGATGAATAACATAAATTCTATATTTATAAATAAAACACCTGCCCCAGGTCACTGTCCCGCGGTAATGAGCCCAGAACGCTTGCGACGTTACCTCTTTGGATGGCAAGGCTTATCCTCTGGCCGAGGTACGCGCCAGCCCTCTGGGTTTCCCGATGCGTCGATTAGTCTTTGAACAGCAGGCGCGCCTCTGGGCCCCAAGTGCCCATGGTTTCGACCCCAAACGGCGCAAATATGTAATTGTTTTCTATTGAACCGTATTTGCGCCGTTTGAGGCTTTCGGCCGCGCCAGCCGCTGAACCAGCGGCTCTTCCACTCTGGGAAGCATGAGAGAGTGCCAGCGTGTCAACGCAGGTAGCGTCCCATACCAGCGGCCTCCCATGTTCCATGGGATCAATTTCATGCCATCGGGCCTTTTACTATCGTCGCGGATGATGCCTGGAGGTTCCAGCGTGGCCGGAACCCCGGCTGTAGGAAAGGCCCGTCATTGAGAGGCGCGTGGCGGGAAAGGCGGCCGGCGCTCCGCTGACACGACAGACCATGGTGGCCCAGGCGATCGACGTCGGTGCTGCAGGGGCAGCGATGGGGCACACACAGTGATTGGGCAACCCAGTCGCACACGTTAATCTTAAATCTGATTGTATGAAAAATAATAATAAAGTAAAATTGACCATTTTACTTTACGCACGATATTGGAAGTGTTAAAATTATTATCGATAACTATGGAATAGTTTTCAGGTTTTGCTTAAAAACGGAAAACAACATTTTAGGATTTTGACACTTAGGCCGACTTGCACCAATTCCTTAAATGCGGCTTAACCAGCATTTACCTAACTAAAATTTTTCATACAAAAGTCGATTCAAATGGCGACTTAAGTCACATTTACGAAGTGGTACAAGTCGGCCTTAGTTTTGACTAGAAATATTTCGTTTTAATTTACTTTTCATCATAGGATGTGCATAGTACAGCGACTAAATGTGAATAAAACAAGAACATTATTGTAATGATTTGGTTTAATACAACACTAAGTAAGTATAATTTACAATGATTCAATAAATGTATGGTTGTCCGGCGTCGGACTTCACAACAGCCGTGATTTGGGTAAAGATACAATGGTACTTAAAACTTATTCTGGTTATGAGTTTTCAATACAATACATTGGTATTGAAAACTTATAATCAATTTGAAAGTATAAATTTTCAAATAAATAAATAGTAAAATAAAACGAAGAAAGCTGCAAAGTATTTGAGGGGTGACATTGTAATTTTTTGTACAAAACCCTTTCAAATAAAGATTATAAAAAAAAGTGTATTTGAGCATATTAAGTGTAAGAATGTTCTTAGTTTGAAAAGTAGTTTTCTTGTAGGTGGTGTTTTACTTAATTTGTATTCAACAAAATTATTTTATCTTATAATAGTAATAACTCCATTTTAACTTTACCCGTTTAATAGCACAGCGATCACCGCTAATCGGTACAAATGCTATTTACTTCTCATTAATTATGATTATTAGAGTTATTGATAATAAAATAATAACAACTACTTATAGATCAATTCCAAAACGAATTAAACAGAAAACTTAGATAGTTTTATATTAAAGTAATTTAAACGGAAAATGCAGTTATATTAAAATTAAGTACCTTAAAACTGGTAGGTTGGTGGTTTGGAATTAACTTAAAAAAATAAAGTGTAGAAAAAAAGAAGATTTTTCTTAAGTATTCCTAGACTTAGCTGTATGAAAAATAGCTAAGTAGGTATATTTTTAACATGCTAAGCCTATTTTTAAATGTAGTACATACATATTGTGTGATATGATTTTCACCCTTACCCATAAAGGTACTAAGTATTTATGCCTCTTTTTTATTTTAAGAAGAAATTGAAAAAAAATAGTGTTAACATATTTTTATCGAACTTCATAAATTGTAAATTTCTTACAACAATAAGGGTGTATGATGTATTATTCTAATTATTTATAACTACATAAAAAGAATTTACAATTCATGATAGTTACAATATCATCAAATATTTACACCACATTAGACCTATAACTTGCAAACAAAAAAGTTCAAAAATTATATGGTATGGCACGCCAAAAACATTGGCACATCTATGTTTTTACTAAATCAGATCATTTAAAACAAATCAATTCCGTCAATATATGATAAATGGTAGGTATGTAAGGAAATGTAGTAAAAAAAAACATTGTTGAATGAATTACTTATCGTTGAAAAATCGCCAAGCGATATCTTAAGCTCTATTACATTGTATTTAAAAAACAGTCAAATACATTCTACTTATTGTTCTTAGTTTTATTTATTTAATTAATTTTACAAGTCACGATTAAATACATTCAATTTAAATATTGATATGGACCTTACGGCTATCTCGTTGACTGAACGCCTTTGTATTCACGGCCTAAAAACTTCTAACACTTATTGCCTAAAAGCAGTAAATCTAATAAACAAAAATCTAATCGAAAACTAATGTATATATTAAAAAAACGTAAATCCTATAATACTTGAAGAAGCCCGATAAAACCGGGTCAATTGCGTTTTGTAAGTCAAATAACAAAGAATTATTTGGTTATTTCTAACGTAGATACAATTCCTTCAGAGATCTTACTATTTTTCATAATTCAATAATAGATAGTAATTATAAAAATCCAACAGTGAACACATTACACACTTGCCAAAAACACTTTTCTAAAATATCGCAATATAACTACACCCGTAGATATAAACTGTATCATATACTGTGATAATTATTTCCTACTACAGTAATTAATTATTTATAGCTAATTGTAGCCTGGTATGTTTAACGCAGAAAAAGTCGTACCTATCGTGTAAGTATAATAAGTACGCGTCTTAAATTAAGGGATTTCAAATTCTAACAGAATTATCCCGCGCTGCTGAGCGTAAAGGTCGTATCTGCCTGTTAATGGTAGCAGATACGACTATTATACTAAGCAGAGCGTTATTGCAGTCTCTGTGTATTGCGAACTCGAATTCAGTGACTTTTTTCCTTTGTACGCATGACGACGCGAAACTAAATAAAGAAATATTGTAAAACGTCAATATTAGAAACAAAATTAATATGATTACCATCACATTTTTTTCTTTTATTTTTCATTTCTTTGCTCGTTCAAAGATAAGTTCTCTGCCTCATCTCGGATATGAGCGGAATGTGTGGAAATTGCGCGGTATCGCTCCTCCGATCTTGGGTAGTCGTCATAAGGGCTAGTTTGCCCTGAACGATTGCCCGACGACTCTTTTGTGGAGTTGGAGTAGTCACCTGAAATGAATATGAACTTTAATAAGCGTAAGCTTTAGGCGTTTTAAATCTCTTATTGGAACAGCCTGTCGGTATATTTAAATAATGCCTCGGCTATTGACTCTATGAGATAATTAATCCAAATAATTTTACTCAGGAAGTAAAAATAACATAAAAAGGCTTTTTTGATAATAAGCTAGTTTAAAACAATAAACTTCCGTTAATTTAATTCTATTTTCAAGCCCAAAATATTGTACGAAGAACAAAGTTTTTGACCTGTTTGAGCTTTATCCTTTTTTGTATTTTATTAGGTAACCTTGTATATTTTTCGGCTAAATAAATAGGCCTTTCATCCTTGATGGATAATGCTACTTCTTTTCAATAAAACAATTTTTATTCATTGTTTGTTTCATAAATTGAAGCTTTCCAGGGTGGTTTATTGGGTTAGGTTAGGTTTTTTTTTATGCTTAAATTAATATTTCCTACATAAAAGAATGTCCATTCCCTCTACTGTAACATATACAATTGAAATTCTTATTGGATTATGTATTAAGAGCAAAAGAATAAAAAAACCACGAAAAAGATTTTTTCGGTCCACAAATCCACAAAATCAAAATTGAACAAAAATGTTCAAAAGTAGAACATAAGTCGTTATAAATGACAAACTCTAACCGTAATCTATCAGAAATTGTGCATTTTAAGATTAGCTGGAAGAAAATAGGTACTTATTAGTATTAAGCTCGCCTTTGTGCAATAAAGAACTTTTGAATTTGAAGAATTGTTACAAATTTTATATTTATGTAAAAATTGTGGTAAGCAAAATATTTTCACTTTCAGCTTCAATTCAATTCGTTTCAGAAATAACTTTACTTATAATAGGTTTTCAAACCTTACATAGGTTATGTATGCGGTTCCTCACCTTTGTTAGAATAGTCCGAAGCCTGCATTTCCGACTTGAGTGCGTAAATGTTCGGCTTGACGTCTTGCGTCTCGCTCGCACTCAGGTCCTCGGCCTTCACCTCGTGGGCCGAGCTGCTGTTACCGTAGCCGTTGAGCAGGGTGGGCCGACTGGAACTGGCGAGATAAGGTAAGGCAAGGTAAGGTGAAGTGAGGTAAGGTAAGGTAAGGCACGGTAAGGTAACATAAGATGTAGGAGATCGTATGTTCGCATCCCGGCATGTGCACATGGGCTTGACTTCTAAGTTACGTAACTTTGTGGAGTTGTACGAGCAATACCACTCGTTAACTGTGAAGGAACACATCATAAGATAACCTGAGTGAAGGAGGTGTTCACATATCTCAGAGCTTGAAATCGCCAATCCGCTTTGGGCACTCGTGGTGACTAAGCCCATATCATCTCATTATTGTGGAGGTGGGCTGGTCACATCCGTACAATAGACAGTCGATGGCGTACAAAGGTACTCAAGTGGAGACCACGAGCTAGCAAACGCAGCGTAGGACGCCCACAGGCTCGCTGGATCGACGATCTGAGCCAGATTGCCGGCAAAGGCTGGATGAGGATGTCCGAGGACAGAAAGAAGTAGCGTGCCCTGGGGGAGGCCTCTGTCCAGAAGTGGAACAGTAGGGTCTAATTGATTGATTCTTTATCGTATAGTCGACAGTACTTTAACCTCTGCACACGTGCACTCTGCTCAATTACGTTAAGGGCCATTTCGCAACAAAAATCTAAAACATGTTTTTAATAGATTTTTCAAGAAGGGTATCTGGATATTCTTCTTCATATGTAAATTTTTAATAAACTTATCAGTCGACAGCATTTCAAATGTATTAGTTACATTTCGGAAAGACGTAGAAATGTTGATACACCCCGTATATTTGGAAGTAAGAAAAAATCTTGTCATGTCTAATCAGCCCATAAACAGAGCCCGCTGCTGGACATAGGCCTCTTCTCTTTCACGCCAACCCATCCAGTTCTTTGCCATAGTAAACCGTGAATTGTCATAGTAAACCTTGAATGGTAGTTTCATAAAACGGCGTCTTGGGTCTCTGTTAGCGCATTACATAATGCAATGATAGTATACACGGTCGGGTCACGTGACTTGTTTTCTCTTACCATTGACGCCTAGAGTTTTATGAAAACTCCAATGTCCACGCCGTTTCGACATCATGCCACGGATGTTTATGAGAAGGCTAGAGTTCTTAACAGTGCGAAAGCTTTTTATTTATCAATCCGTCTGGTATCATAAGACCAAAACCTCATTCGCACAACGACAGTATAATTCTTTAGCGTCCCGATTTTACAACTCCTTTAATGCTCTAGGCCCAATAAAGGAACACACTAATTTTAAAATCAAGAAAATAATCAAGGACTGGTTCTATCCACTTAATTATGAGGATACAAAATAAAAATCCTAAAATGAAAATCTTAAATCTTTACATAATCTCGTATGCAAAAATAAATACTATTACTAATAATAACAATAATTCAACAAATATCATGTTAAATTAAAATAATATAATGTGAAAAGGCTTTACCAACACACACACTTATAATAATATACACACATTAACACACATAGCACGCAGAACTGATGGCCGATGGGGCCGAAAAGTTCTCGAATGGAGACCACATATCGGCAAGCGCAGCGTAGGACGACCAGCCACAAGATGGACAGATGACCTCATCCAAGTGGCAGGAAGGCGCTGGATGGAGGCCGCTTCCAACCGGTCTTTTTGGAAATCCATGGAGGAGGCCTATGTCCAGCAGTGGACTTCTTGTGGCTGAATGATGATGATGATGATTTACACACTCTCACACCCTACACACATACACAGACAATTGCATACTTTTATTTAGACTTTTTGTCTGGTTTCAATTGAATACCAGACACTTGCTTCTGACGCACAGGTTTTCCTAGTTCGAGAGCAAGGGCTTTAAAATTCCCAGTGGCAAATTGCATTTCTCAATAAAGTTTTTATTATATTAGAAGGTTTAACGCGTGTTCGCGAGCAGACTTAAAGCAGCAATTAAATGAAATCGCTACGATTATGCAGTTGCCATTGATGATGATGATGATGATGATGATGATGTCCTCTACAAGGATTCCGTCGACGGCGACACCCCGACAAGGACCCATCTTAGACCCGTGCGTACGCTCGAGCGTGTGATGCAAAACCGAATTTAGTTGTCATTGAACTACGATGTATTAACAAACTCTAGGCTCTGATATACCATAGCAAGGTTACCTGTAGTCTTCATGGGAGGAGGGGTACTCTTCAGGGCCGCCAGCCATGTGGTCCTCATTAGACATGTATGACAGGTTGCATTCCTCCATCATGCCCTGAAACACCTAGGCAGTTTAATTACACAGTTTTAACGCATAGTTTATTGAAATAATACATACAATGAAATAACACTTTAATTCGCTACAATTGCACGAAAAAAATAACGTCAAAAATAATAAATATTGAGTTTTTCCCCAGTCACAAAGATTTGCTCGATATTTCGTCCTTACGTCACTTTAACGTCATAACATAACACTCAATCCAACTAAACAACGACGTCAATCAATGATTTGTTTTATTACTGCCTAGTAAAATATCCAACTTTAGAATAAATTTGATGCGCATTGCCACGGTGGTACATGGCTATGATGCCTTCCAAACAAAAGTAGTCCAAGCTGTGCTAGAAGTGGGTGTGCAATCCATACATTTTTGCCCAAAATCCTTTAAATTTATTTCCATTCGTCTCTGGTAAGATAATAACCGAGGGAAGCGGTGGTAGCCTAGTGGGTAGAACATTGGACTCGGAAGCGGGAGACCCAGGTTCGATTCCCAGTGCGGGCATGTACCGATGACTTTGTTTTCTAAGTTATGTACATTTGTGAAGTTATAGTAGCAATAACACTCGCTAACTGTGAAGGAGAACATCGTGAGGAAACCTGAGTGTCCGAGCTATTTACATACCTCAGCGCTTGAAATCGCCAATCCGCGGTGGGCACGCGTGGTGATTAGGCCCATACTCTCTCTCTGAGAGAAGGTCTGTGCCCTACAGTGGGACGTATATAGGCTGCTTATGAAGATTCCAATATACACAAAAATTCTAATGTAAAATATTATTGATACCCATTTTCTATAGGGTATCAATAATATTTTACATTAGGACAGTCAAAACATTGAGAGTAGTTTAACTTTCGGTGCCGACTTTGTTTCGCTGTGACCCCACACTCGGGAAGCCTGGTGTGTCGTGGCGGTCGACGGTCGGTGGGTGTCAGATTGCCACCAACAGTTTATGGTGGACACAAGCGGAGGCGGATTAGTAAAAATTTGGAATTTTTAGGAAAGTTTCGTATGGGTAAGTGGCATGCTGCTTATGTTTATTTATTATCTCATTTATAAAATATCACGGAAAACGATTGCATATTTGATTTTTTTTTCTAATATTTTGATTGGTTTGTAATGCTAACGCTACTTTAAAGAAATATATATATGAACTATATTAGCCTATTGTGTATAATAGTTGATTAGTTTAATAAACTTATGGTCTCTGTAATCCTGAACTGATAATAAATACATTTTCATTTTTTCATTTTCATTTAAGATATACAATACATTTTGTAAATGAGATTATTATCAATATAGGTACGTATACTTCTTATTTGACCCCCGAAAATATTGTTACCTATTTTTGTTAGACCCTGTATATTATAAAATAAACGTACATACATACACAAACTCACCCCTGTATCCCAGAGGCGTAGGCAGAGACCAGGGACTGCCACTTGCCACGATCCTAACAGATCACTTTCGCTTCCTCAACATTCATTAGTCGTTGCATGCACCTACTCCGGTTTCGGGTACTTTTTGTCGGGTGGAACAGCCGGTAAGGGCGGACATACTTCGACCAAATAGGGGATGTATTATAAAATAAAATAGGCAAATAAAAAGATAAGTAAGTAGGTAATACCTGTAGGTTTCTCTTCAAAGCCTCGCTGTATCCGTGTGGGCTGGTCATCATAGGAGGGCTTTGGGCGCCCATAAACCTGTTACAAATACACAAATAATTTATGAATTCTCATTTACAAGAAAATACGTTAAAAAATAACAAAAGAGGTAGTTTAATCTAAATGCCACTAACGTGTTCCAATTTAAATACAAAAGATGATGTCAACGGGGACTTTTATGTTAGATTTAATATTAAAATTAATAAGATAAAAAAATAAAACGCCATACCCTGGCCATTCTGGACCACCTTTATTGATGTAAACGGTTGCAAGAACCAGTGTGTAACCGTGTCGTAGTGTGATTTATGTGGAGTGTAAAAATTTATATGACGATTCCAATCGGTTTGTGATTGTGTAATGATTTGTGGAGTGATGTGTTAAGAGAAAAGATTAAAGTAGAAAAAAGATAATGAAAAAAGGCAAGCGTTAATAAAATAGTAGTTAAAAACATGATCTAAGTACCATGCGAGAGGCATTTCAAATGCACATACAAAGCTCGTGAAGCAAGAATATTGCCAAAATGTAGGTTTCCCAAAAACATGCGTTTCTACAGATAAAGTGGATAAGGAGAATATTAAACAGCCTTGCTTATAAAAAGTCGATCCCACTAAAACACTCTTAATACGTAGGTAAAGCCGGTTTATGAGAGGAATTCCAGTTGTAAACCGGCTTTAATGTCTTAACAGTATTTTACTGGAATCGAATTATTATAAATAAGAGTGGAAGACTTAAATCTTACTTGTATCCAACGACGATCCTTTCGGTTAACATTTTTATAGTGCATTATTTATACACATGCAAGATTATTGGAGAAAATAACAATATTTGTTACCACTTATGAAATTACCATTAAGTATAAATATGATTTACGCAAGGGATGTCAAAATACAATAGCAAAATATGGATTAAAGCTAACTTGTAGATAGAACATATTTTTATTGTGTTATATATTTGGCAAATTAATTAGTAATAGCTGTTACTCTAAGAGTCTAATAAAATGTAATGTGCATCAAATTCAAAACTGTACCGTAACATTTTATTGCACGAAATATACCACATTACACTTTTAATGTAAAAATATTATAAAAAAATCCACGTGTAACTAGTTACAAACATTCTAATGGTAATGTAAAATTAATTACTAGACTCACACGATGTATGGATGACACTTTAAATAAATGGTGAGTTCTAACTATAAAAATTATATATTAACCTAAACTGACTTTACACTGAAATGTAACGTCAATTTATGGTTAGTATTATACCAACATTGACAACACTGTTATGGACGCGATCGTCCAACGACTCATACAATTTAATTTCAAATGTTTCATTTATTACACTTACGATATCAGCAACTTTTACAATTTAGTCTCAATGTAGGTCTGCGGAGAATCATCTCTATATTTTCAAATAGTCGTTTCGAAGAGTCTAAACCAGTGGTCGTCAAACTGCAACCCTCCGGCCGTGCGGCCTGCCACATAGCAGGATACTATTGCAATTCAAAATCTATGGTGCAGACGCGTTTTAACAGCTCATAAAAAATTTGACTCGTTTGGTGCTGTCATCTACCCAATCCACGAATGTGAAATATTACCTCGCATTGTTGGATTAGATTAGATTAGAACTGTTTATTGTACACAACAGAAAAAAATACATTAAAAGCTTTACATATCTATGTTTCTTCGTTGTTTTATGGCCCTTGGCCAAAGTAGTGTGACGACGACTGGTCTTAACTCTCTTTTGATTAGTATAGAGATGTTCAGTGAAATTTGGATTCGTTGGACGGTCGCAGCGTTCGGTCTGCGGTTTCGTCCTTACTGTGGGGGGTGCGGGTTTGGTCCCGGTGTCGGCTCATACTTTCTCGGCCTCCCTCGGCTCAGGTGGCGTCTCTTCACGAACTCAGCGTCGTCCACCATCCAGAATGAGCCGAAATCGTCCTCGTAGCGCACGAAACATTTGTGCAGAGACAGGTTGGTCCGGATGGCATTCTAAAAGTCGTTTCGTTTAAAAAACAAATCAATACACCCGTCTTAACTGAGTGGACAGTCCAATCTGTTGTTCGTTACACTGGAAAACAATATTTCTTGTACCCTCATTGTAGAAATAGATTGTGAATTTTATGGTTAATCAGCTTTGCTGTGTTGAGAAAAAAAAGACAATGAAGGTACACGGACAGATCGTCGTGGAGTGAAAATTAATGATACCGACATGCAGGATGGGTGACAACCCAAAAAGAGAGTCCGCAGAAGGAGAGGAAGATGACAGGAGCAAGGTTAAGGCAAGCGAGAAAAATTACCCAAAAATATAAATCGCACACCGTTATTGTAAAAAACTCCACGAACACACACAATGAACAATCCTAATATACAAAAAGAAAATGTACAAAATATCTCTGATCTTGTGACGTTTTAACCATTTCGAAAATTGGTTATAACCTCACTTACAAAGGTTGATACGATTCTGGAAAATTGCTACACACAAAATATATCCGTCAGTACTCAATTAATTATCTGAAAATGAGATCAAGATGTTTATTTACATAATATTAGAGTTAGATACAATATCACTAAATTCAGACAGAAAATATTTTAAGAGAAGGTCAAAATGTTAGAATCCGAAATTGTTTAGTGATGTTGGTTTGTGGGTGCGATTTGTGGTTTATTTTAATTGTGATAACCTAAGCATTTGTAGCCAGTAAGTAAATCGCTTACAAGAATATAATTTTCCACGGTGGGCACGCGTGGCAATTAAGCCCTTACTCTGTCTCTAAGAAAAGGCCTGTGCCCTGCAGTGGGAATATAGGCTACATAAAAAATAAATTTATTATGTTGCGACGTTGACTTGTGTTTATAACATTATTAATTGGAAAAGTGATGTTTTTGTAGGCGTACTGATAACGTAAATTTATACAAATGTCTATGTTCAATTGATGAAGTTAATCAATATGTCAAAGTGAATGTATGAGGAATTGTCGACAGTGCAAAGCCTATTTTGGCTGTTTTTGTAGAAGTGATCATTCTGGTGATATGTTATAGCGGCAGATGTGGCTTGCGTAGAATATGTAAGTTATTTTTTGTGTTATTTGATAAAGTTACGAAAATCATGAATTTGAATGTATGTATTTTCTCACAACACATACTTAATTTTTGTAATTATTTCAATGTATTAAATGTTTTGTACCCAAACAGTACATATCATGAAGAATTGTGTTAAAGTGTGTATGTGTCCATTACTTCGGTGCGTAGTGTTTTATAACCTGAGTAAAATCAAAATGTGTGAAATATGAGTTTCAAGTATGGATAAGTGGTGTGTTTTGTATAACCAGAGTAAAACCTAATTCTTTGTAAAATTTTTATTTGTAAAGTTTGTAGATAGCTATTTGTCGAGTGTAAATGCCAGGTGTGTATTTTGTAACCAGTAGTTAATTTAACGTTGTGTGTGAAAAGTGAGTTTTTCGGGTTTATAAGTGCCAAGTGTGTTTTATAACCAGAAGTAAAATCAACATGTGTGAAATGTGAATCTGTTTAGAATGCAAAATGTGTGAAATATGAGTTTCAAGTATGGATGAGTAGTATGTCTTACAACCTGAGTAAAACCAAAGTTGTGTGTGAAATGAGAATTTGTCGAGAGTGTATCAATGCCAAGTAAGTGCTTTATAACCAGAGTAAAACCAAACTCGTGTGTAAAATGTGACTTTGTCGAGTGTGTGTGTGTGCCATTTGTGTAAAAGAAGTTTATTACCAGAGGTAAATCAACATTATGTATGAAATGTGAAGTTGTCGATTATATGTAACCACAAAGTGTACCTATTTTATGCATATAACCAGAGTAAAACCGAAGTTAGGTGTGAAATGCGAATTTGTCGAATGTGTATAAATGTCAAGTGTGTGTTTTATAACCAGAGCAAATCCGAAGTCGCGTGTGAAATGTGAGCTAGTCGAGTGTGAGCTAGAGGAGTGTCGTGCGAGGTGTGTCGGTCGCAATGGCCGGGCGGCGCGCGTACCCCGCGTGCAGCGGCGGAGGCGGCGCGTGCGCCGCGCGCTGCGGCCGCCGCTTGTAGAACTCCACCTCGTCCACGGTCCACACTGCCCCCTTGACGTTTTCCACTCTCATGAAGCATTTGTGAAGGGACAGGTTGTGCCGCACCGCATTCTGTTGTCACGTCATTTGTTCTTGCTTTTATAGGGTTGGGGTGGCACGGTTGTAAGGCCAACGGATGACGGAATGGATTTTCTTTTAAAATTATTCAGCGTACATACAGTATTGACTTTTGACGTAGTATTATGGTGCTCGAAAACGTGAAATTATTTTTTTTTCTAGCCATTTTACTATATTAAAATAATGTGTCATCCTTTGGCTTTTAAAGTAAAATACAATAACTTTACTTAAATATTAATCTTACACATTACGAATGTTGTTACTAAGTGCACAAACTTACAGTAATACATAAACATAATTTAGAAATATGTAAAATTACCTTTCCACATCGGGGTATTGTTGTGGTGAAAAAGTTAGGCAGATACTGAGTAGTAATATTTTAGTTATGCAGCTATTAGGCGTTAAACAATTTAACATAATTTTCCCAAATATTGATACTTTCATATAAATACGAGAACCGAAGCTAAAATAAAAAATTAGTAATTTTCAGAAATTACATTTTTATATCGATGTCAAAGATTTTATTCAGCACAAAAATTATATGACCACTAGGCTCAGATTAGCTTGGCCAATGTCTGTTTAAAAGGTAATTTTTTTATTCATTATTTAAAACGTACCTTCCAAGTGGCAGCATTGCGTCTGAAGTAGCAAAAGGTTGTCTGGAACCAGTTGTATATTTCATTCAGCGTCAGTTGCTTGTCTGGAGACTCGATTATTGACTGGAAAAAAAAACTTAAATTCATATTCTCTATTCGACCGTTTTATTTTATTTATTTTATTTTATTTGGTGTACAAAACAGATCACAACCATTACACGATATAAAAGTAATAATATGACATGAGTACTAAGTTGTGGTCTAAAGCATGCACACACAACATTGCCACATGTGAATTTGAGTATCTGAATAAAGTATTAAATTTTAGGGATAAGCGTTTTGCTATCGAACGGGCTACGCTCGGAGTCTCTTTGATGGATCACATCAGAAATAAGACAATTCGCCAAAGAACTAAGGTGACTGACATAGCCTATGACATCAGGAAGTTAAAGTAGCCGGGGGCTGGTCAATGCCGAAGAACCGATGGTCGATAGGGTGCAAAGGTTCTCGAGTGGAGACCACGGACTGGCAAACGCAGCGCAGGACGACCACCAGCCCGCTGGACCAACGATCTAAGGCAGATCGCTGTCATCGGCTGGTGAGGATGGCCCAGGACAGAAATAAGTAATAAGTCTCCTCAAGGCACGCACGGCCTATATCCAGCAGTGGACGAATACAGTCTGATTGATTTCCTTGCATGTATTTTGTTTGTTTACTTGTTTGTATTTCCGTAGTGTCTCCATAAAAGTCTTCTTTTTTAATATTCAAAATGTATTTGAAACGAAGTAAAAATCCTGCTATTTTTTTAAATCACAATTTATATCACAAGGCCATATTGAGTTATAAATATAATAAAAAATATTTTACTGTTTAAAATAATATAAAAATTAGAGTAGCGTTTTTTTGTTTTTTTTTTAAACTAAGTAAAATTGTAAAATTTTATAATAAGCTATTTGAAAGAGGAAGAAGAATGAAGACATTTGTTTGCAAAACTGATGCATGAATTACAATAAAAAAATTTCGATTGAAACTTAAATTTTACCATGTGTTGTGAGAACTTTCTAATATTATTGTCATTATAATACCTGTCGTATAAGAGATGCGTATGTGAAGGGGGGCCGCACATCGGCTGACTTGTAGAACTCACGATTGCGCTGGATTTCTGCAATGTAAAAATATATATATATGCGTTATTAAAAATAGATAGATACTCTCGTCTTTCTTGGGAAAAAATATGAGTGAGCCTGAACTGAAGACAGTAGCTCATTCACTTTATTACATAGCAGGTATATTAAGTTTTGACTGATAAAGGTTGGGAACAGCTGTTTTTAATTATGTTTTTTTCGCACGGCCTCGTGAATACATTAGTTTTGTTTAGGTACTTTTCCAAATATGTGGTGTGTGTGTGTAAAATGTTGTCTATTTTACTACCTTGTTTACCTTGTTGAACATCTAGTCCAGCTCTTTCGAGCATATATGGGAGACCTTTTAACACAAAAAAAAAATCTTATTCGAAGTTGTAACCAAAGTTATTATTGTATGATAAATTGTAACTAATCTACTGAAGATTAATCATACTTAAGGGGATCCAGTAAGCTAACTAAAGTCTGCTTTTTAGTTCTATGTAAAAGTAAATACTGTCATTTTGACATGTGCCGGGGTCGTACACCATCACAACCAATTACATTTGTTGAGGTACTGTACGTGGACATCAAAACAAGTTTATTTTTTAAAGGTCATGACAGACAACGGCTTTAAATAATAATTTATCACGCGATGTCTTGTTTATCTAAATCCAACCGCAGTTGTGTGTGGACGCGCGGCGGGTTGCATGTTGGATATTGTGTGGAAAAACTATCGCATATATTAACGCCCTCGTCTGCGATGGTCATAATTCTAAAGCTTCCATTAAATCTATGCCAATAAAAACTCTGTTATCAAAACAAAAGTAAAAAGATCTTTTACTTACAATAGAAATCTCTTTTATATGATGCATCTACTTCGGTGGACTCGAAAAACTAGCCAAAATTATCGAAATTTGCGGAACCAAGATTTTTCTTGGAACGTTTGAAAATAAATTAAGTCTTCATGAATGTGTCTAAGCTCAAACCCAAGGTTATCAACATCCAAGTGTTGCTAATACGCAAAAAAAAATCCCATTTTAATTCCAAATAAAAATTGTGTGAGTTACGTTAGTGTTTTCTTAAATCATCATCATCAGCCATTAGACGCCCACTGCGGGACATGGCCTCCCTCATGGTTTTCCAAGCTTCCCGGTGTTGTGCCGCCCGCATCCAGCGACTCCCCGCCACCGTAACCGGGTCCTCACCCACGCTGCGTCGTGTTTGGTGTTAAAAATCACCATTAATCACTAAAAATCACTATTAATATTATTGAGAGATTGAACAAACACTTTTACAAATTCGATGTGTAAAAAAAGATAACTTTTTTCCTCGGTGGCGCTAGTGTTACTTCCTGGAGCCCCTTAAGTTAAAACGATAGTAATGTGACGTATAAATAATGAAGAGAATCATTTTCCAATTTTGTGCCTAAACTGTTATAATAAAATGTTATTAGTTTTGACTATGCGCGACATCACATCAATATTCAGTTAATTTGGTGCTCTAGCAAAAAGCCACAGACCAAAATCTGTAGGTAAATCTATATATAGATCTGTGCCTATCTCTGACAATAACCAGATAACAGTAGGTGAAAAGGGTGCGTCCAAAGACCACCTAGAGCCGATCAGTGGCGTTAGAGGCGAAACCACTTTGGATTGGTTGCGAAGACCTCGACTTTCTATTGGCGAGGAATGTTTTGGAGTTAACAAAATGTACTAAGCTAACTCATTTACTCTATTTAAGTAATTTTTGTTAATTCTGTTTTACCTCCTTTATAAAATAAAAAAGTCGCCATTTAAGACCAACGAAGTGAAGATCTTTTAGTCTTTTATAAAAACCCTCTTCTGTGCCTGATAAAGGACTGCAGCATATAAGTTCCTAACACCAAAGAATCGGACACAGCATAAAATGAACTGAAGAATAACGAAGAAAGTGTCGTCTTATTATTGGGACTACGTAGTTTAAAGACGATAATAGCCCAAATTGGTATCAAAATTGAAACAACCGTTGCAGAGCTTAATCAACAGAGCCACAGAGTTCCAAGATTAGTTTCTTGAAAATCAGTGACTTGGGTTCAGAAACTCACCTCCAGCTATGGACACGCCAGATTTGTCTGAGATGCGGCGTCGCACAGGTCCAGGCGAAGCACCTTCATTGGCGCCGCCACCTGTGACAATTACAAATCTGATTTGATTTGTACAAATGGTCTCAGTCTGGGTGTATTTCCATGTTTGTGATGTACTTTCCTGGTTACCGTAACACAGGGTATCCTAGTTCGGGACCAGGGTAAGTTATTTTGTGGAAGTTATCATCAGAACATACTATCATATTTACCATCATTAGTCAATCATTAGCCTCGTCGTTGGTCTAGGGGTATCATGTCTGATTACCATGCTGGAGGTCGTGGGTTCGGTTCCCACTGGGGGCGGCTGTGCGTTTGTACAAATTGGATCAGTCTGGGTGTATTTCCATGTCTGTCTTACCTGGTTACCGTAGTACAGGGTATCCTAGGTTGGTAACAGGACATGTGATTGTGTTGTTTGGAAGTTATTATTATTATCATTAGGTACCATAATCATAAATATAATTGTTATCATCACATTATATTGCGCGTTCTTGTGTCGCTCGGATCATCATTGTCGACCAGCATTATTACCAAGGTCTCTGTCTCGCCCTGGCAGGCTAACATGGTAGGCGTTTTGTCTGCACTTGCCGGAGAGATAAAACTTTTTTTTATTCATTAATTCTATTTTTTTTATTAGCCATATTTGTGTCCCACTGCTGGGCAGACCTCCCCCATGATCTTCCACTCCTCCCAGTCTTGAGTTGTCATCTTCCATACGGGCAAGAAGGCTTCCCGCCATCTCCGCCATTCATTCATTCTAATTTTTTTATTTTATGTATTTTTATGCTTTTGTAATATTGTCAAATGTGTTCTTTATCTAAGTAAAGATTAATAGTGTGTCTATGTTATGATGTCTATGTTCCTAACTGTACGTAAATAAATAATTCATTGATATTTTTTTCTTTCTTCTTTTTTCATTTATTTGTCTGAATAAATCCACCCAGGGGTGGGTTTCTCTCAATCATGTTATATGACATATGGCTGTGAACCGTAGGCAAAAAAACCTAAGACTAGATAGGCGGTTATAAACGCCACAAATGGCTCTTTATGGCATAAATGCCATCTAGTCCAACGTCCGTAATCCTAGGTCCTAAAAATCACTATTAACACGATTGAGAGACTGTGCAGGCACTTTTGCAAAAATGATCTACTTATAAAAAAGATAAAAAGATTTTTTTCCGTTGGCAGTGCTAGTATTACTGCTGCATGGAGGGAGCCCTTTAGTATACAAATATGTTTATTTTCTCAACCCTATGTGGAAGTGCATCAAGTGCAGTTAATACAAGAACAAAGGTAGATACATGGAGTAGAATTTGATAAGGTAAGATAAAGCTGTAGGGTACAGTGCGCGGGCGCATCCCCGGCGGCGTGCAGGTGGTGCTCGCGCCGCCGCTAAATTTCATGGCGTATGACAAAATAACAATAACAAAGTAGTTTATAAATGCACGTAAAGCTGTGGAGCGTACCGTGCGCGAGCTTGTTGTGGTGCGCGGGCGCGTCCCTGGCGGCGTGCAGGTGGCGCATCATGGCGGCGAGGCGGTCGCGCTCGCGCCGCAGCTGCAGCTCGAGCTGCGCCACCACCTGCATCTGCACGCGCGCCTGCGCCGCCGACCGGTCGTCCAGCGTGTGCGCCGCCTCTAGGTGCCTGCAAATCGGTAATTAATTTGCACAATTTATGAGTTAGTATATCAAAGTAGATATCCAAAGCTGAGAGCACGCCTACGAGTACAAATGCAAGGTTCTCAAGAGTCAAAGAACAGTTACAATTACCTCCAGTAATACCTAGGTAATAGTATCTTTGACTACTGAGAACCTTTCGTTTGTACACGTAGACGCACTCTCAGCTTTAGATTTCTACTTTGATATACTAAACTCACAAATTGTGCAAATTAATTACTTTATACTATATTGAAATTACCTTCAGATTATAAGTGGAAATTTGTAGATGATAATGTTAAAAGTTTAGGATGGAACCATAGGTAAACGTGGATTGAATTCGAAGATAAAACGATAACTGCTGAAAGGTATTCCCAAAAAAATCCAGTTGGAGTCCGTCGTACTTGATTTGTACAAATGTTCTACTTATAATATATTAACGTTGTTGTGTCTTTGCCTGGTTACCACAGCACTGGCCATCCTACTTTGGGACCAGGAAAAGTAATTGTGTTGTGTGGAAATTATTAGATATTGCTCCACATTACAAGTAGAAAATTATGATACAATGAAGCGGTCCCAAAGAAGGAGGATTAGGAACAAAATGTGAGCGTGGATTTAAGTTGATTGCTGAAAGGTATTTCAGTGATGTTGTAAAGTAAAGAACGAGTGAAAATAAAAGGGACTCACTTGAGGAATGCTTGGTAGTCGTCGGCAAGGGCGTCGCAGCCGGGCCACTTGCAGACGCCGCGGCCGAAGAGTGGATGCTCCTCCATGTCGCTGCCCCACAGCATCAGGCCTGAAACCAGCAACCAGTAAATAACATACCCTGATCACACCTCTAAGGCCGCCAGCCGAATATTGAGGAAATGGATTATAGAACCTTTATGGATATTGAGGATATAGATTATAGAACCTTTATGGGATGGGAACAATGCTAAGGTGCCAAGTTTGTTGAGCAAGGCATGTCGTCTTATACCATTATTATCATTAAAAATCGGCCAACGTTAGACAAAGATCGAATTTGAGAACAGCGCCGTCTATAGAAACCAACAAGAAGCGTTTAACATTGACATTTAACGACCTGACATCGGTGCTGTGAAGGTTCCATAAATGGCCGCTAGATGGCGAGCGCTGTCTTTAGACAACGTTTGTTGTATGGGAGCCCCACTTAAATATTTATTTTATTCTGTTTTTAGTATTTGTTGCTATAGCGGCAGCAGAAATACATCATCTGTGAAAATTTCAACTGCCTAACTATTACGGTTCTTGAGATAGAGTCTGGTGACAGACAGACAGACAGACGAAGACGAACAGACGAAGACAAAGACAGAGACAGTGAAGTCTTAGTAATAGCTTTGTGTTTGGCACCCTTCAGGTATGGAACCCTAAAAGTTTGCTTTTTTGTAGTTAAACGAGCGAAAATCTTCAGTGCCATCACCGATTGGGTGGCAGACCGCGGCGGGCATGGTGTGAAGTAAAGTATTTGCCTGGGTGGCAAGAAGTGGTAAAGGCCAGAGAGGAATGGAAGTCTAAAGGGAAGACCTTTACCTAGCAGTGGGGCAATTACCAAAAGTTTTGTCCACTTGCAAATGACCTGTCCTACGACTTTGAACTGATATTCTGCCAATTATTGACTCTGAGACACGAATTCTTATGCCAAAGCATAAAAAATAATTAAAAAACTTGTTTCTTACAACAAAATAATACTTAAATATACATTATTTCAAATAATTATTGACCAAATAAGACAGAAGAGAAGCGATTGTTTAACTGTCCTACCCTAGTTTTGCAAATTTCCGAACCAAAATTTTAATGTTTACTCACCTTTGGGTTGAGAATTTTGGCAAATTTGAAAAGACCATATGATCCAAATTTGATATCATATTTTATTTATAGCACGTCACAGTTTAAAATAATAAAAAAACACTGTTTTATCATGTTCTAAAAAATGGTGTTGGTGGAAATTTCCACCACGCTACGACACTTAATTGGATTTTTACGCAAAACTACAATTTTATCGGATCGAGAAAAGATTATTTTTTATAAATGGCAACATTTAAGACCACGAGCAAACGCCATCTTAGTTTTTTCCGCAGTTAGCGTCCTGGAAAATGAAGTGAGTGGACGGGGCGTCACGTCGTACAGTTTTTGTGTTCCACCACGAACCTAGTTTTTGCTGGTAAGTAATAATGGTTTCAACTTACAGCTTCGGATTTCTAATTACTTAAGTTATTCAGAATATATAGTGCGCTTGATATTAGTAAACCCGTAGTAGAACAATTGCATTCTTTGAGTTTGTTTCAATAATGGCATCATACGTCACATCCACAACGCAACGTGATGTACTAGGGGAACGCAAAAGGTGACGTAGTGGAAATATAAGGGTTGGTTTACTTTGTATCTGGGGCTGAGGAGTATTAAAAATTTCTCGTTCTCTATTAATGCTGGTTATGCCATACTTACATAAGGGGATGGCAACTAAATGTAACATGACTTCTGCGTAAATTTTGAAGCAAAACGGTTGAAAGAAATCGACAAGTTTATACATTGTCTGTATCTGACTTGTATTTATTTTGCCGATAGCATTATAAACTTTGTGTTGTTTTTAAAGCACTCACCCGTGCTAGGGTTTAGTATAATATAATAGTAATTATAACTTTACCGAAATATCTGCTAAGTTGTCGATTTTAGTAAGTCAAAATAACGTCAGATATACTTTTTCTTTTTTTTGCAAAGTCGCCCGTGACATAACGGGGTAAAGCGCACTGGTGTAAGCATTGACGTGACGTCGACTGTACCTATTTATTGCAAGTTTGTGTATTTTTACCTCCCGATCCAAAAAAAGTTGTGCGTCTGTCTGTCTAACATCATAGGTTTTCACATTCTTTCTGTTTTTCTATTAATACGACCTTTACGTCATAATATTTTCTTAAGTGGACACTTAATTTATTTCAGAATAGTTAAAATAAAAGTAACTATGACAAATATAGAAAAATAACTGTTCCGAATATGTTTCACCTTAGTTTATTTTAAAATTATTGAATAACTACTCATTCATAATCATGTATAAGTTATTTCCAAATACTAAGTAAACGCATTTCTAAGTCTTCGCGTAGTGTACGTAATAAGATAATATGATTAATTTTGCAATTTTGTTTATAGAACTCACCATGGCGTTGACACCTGCAGAACGATCTAAAAGATATAGGGAAAAAATAAAGCAAGACCCAGAAAAAAAAGAAATTCACCGAAAAAAAGAGCTTAAAAGACTGCAAAAACATTCTAAAAAGGTAAAAGACCTAACCGAAGAAGAGAAAGAAGCAATTAGAAAGCGATGGCGCGAGCAAAAAAGGAAACAAAAACAGAATAAAAAAATATCAACACCACAGTTAACAAGAGCCGCCACTGAAAAAAAGAAAAATACAGAAACCAACTCGTTTAGACTAAAATACAGAACTTTAAACAGCAAATACAATAAGGTCATACAGAAAATTGAATCGTACAAGGTAACATTTTCCAACTTAAGGAAGAAAATTTTCCGTGAAAAAAAACGACACGAAAAAGAAGCTGAATTACTGAGAAGTGAAAACGAAAAACTGAAAGCGCGACAAGAAGTGATGGAGATTGCAATGCGTGATGGATACCTTAACTGCAGGACACAAATTGAGAAAAGAATAATTAAAAACGTAGCATTAAAAATGGGACAGAAGAAGAGCAACTTACTTGGCCTCACGGGCAGAGTAAGGAAGCCAAAGCTAAAAATGAAACCCCTAAATAAAAAGATTGCTGAAGACTTCGAATTTTTTTTCTGTCGAGATGATGTAAGCAGAAACACTGCCGGTAAACGAGAAACTCGGACCAAGAACAAAAAGAAAGTTCAAATCAGATACCTAGTTGACACTTTGCAAAATATTTACCAGTTTTACAAAGATGAAGGCGGAAAATATAGCTTTACTGCGTTCGTTAGGTACAAGCCGTTTTACGTGCTATCACCAACTGCCACAACCAGAAACACATGCATGTGTATAAAACATTGCAACATGGCGTTCATGTTTGATGCGTTGAAACTTAAAGGTGTCATACCTTATAAGAGTACTACAGAACTATTAGACAACATTGCATGCGACACCAAATCTGCCGAATGTATGTACAACAAATGTCATAAGTGTGGAACTCTTTCTATCCCATACAATGAAGACAAATTGCACGGCGAAGTTACTTGGTTTAAATGGGGCAGAGTCGATCATAAGTATGAAAAATCAGGCCAAGAGATGACTACAAAAAAGACTACAAAACAGCAGATGAAAGGCTCTATACGAGACCTAATTGCAGAGTTTGAAAAGCAGTCGATTGCATTTAAAACGCATTATTTTAATTGGAAAGAACAGCAACGCCAGTATCGAGTTTGTGTTACCAACATGAAAGATGGAGAAGTTGGCATATTATGTGATTTCTCTGAGAACTACGAGTGTAAATACAGTACAGAAGTACAAGCAACACACTTCGGAGCATCCAAAAATTCAATCACTCTACACTGTGGTGTCATTCTTGGTAAAGAACGTTTGCAGTCATTTGTCACAGTTTCAGACAATAACTGCCACGAACCCCATGCTATCTGGGCGCATCTTATACCAGCCATACAACTGGCTAAAAAAGAATTTCCAAATATAAAAATAATACATTTTTTTTCGGACGGGCCCAGCAGCCAGTACAGACAGAAAAAAAATTTCTATCTGCTCGGTTTATTTGCACATAAGTTGAAGTTAGCATACACAACTTGGTCGTTTTCAGAAGCGGGACATGGAAAAAGTATGGCAGATGGCATCGGGGGATCCATAAAACGGCAACTTGACAAAAGGGTATCTTATGGCCACGATATCACTAATGCGACTGAAGCGTATAATGTTTTGCAAAGCACAATGAAGTCCGTGAAATGTATTTATGTGTCCGAAAGCGATGTGCAAAATGTCAAGCAATTGGTCCCTGATGGCATACGCGCTGTGCCTGGAACAATGCAATTGCACCAAATTATTTCTACCAAACTTCACCAGATACAATACCGCCAATTAAGTTGTTTCTGTGGTGAAAACCGTGGTCTGTGCAGTTGTCATCGCCCTAAAATACATGTATTGACTGATCAGTTCGAGACGATTACAGAACCATCGGAGACTGCGTTGCCTGCAAGTGGTGCTACGACAAATGAGGAATTAGTCCAACCGTTGGGTATTCGTCGAAATCCTGACTCATCCGCTAGATTAAGCCCTGAACCATCCACATCACATGGCCCACCAGTTAGCGAAACTAATAATATGAGCCATTCACCAATAGCTGTTGATGAAATGGACATCAGGTGCTATGAAAGTGAATTGACTGACTTTTTTGATGCGCAGATGATGGACGCTGATTCTTTGCCAAATATTGTGTCTTTAGAAGATGTATCCTCACTTTTGGAAAATCGAGAAATAGTTGAATGTTCCCCTGACATTACAATTAGAGATGACCTTCCAATAGTTATTTCCCCAGAAATCACCACACATCAATACAGTGATGTTCCACAACCTAAAAATCGAGTCAAAATTCACAAACCTTTTGATGAACAGATCTTAAATTCATTGCCTATCAAAAGAATTAAAATTCCTGTAAAAGCTTGTGCAGTTTCAGATAAAAAAACCAGCAAAAAAACATTAAAATTATTAAAGCCAAAAGTCGAGAAAGAGAACCAAATGAAGTGGAACACGAATCCATCATCTTCGAGAACATTCCCTTGCTATATTTGCAAGGCTCGTCAACAATTCATTCTGCAAGAAATGGCAAAGTGCATGGTCTGCAAGAAGTGGGTTTGCATATCATGTAGTGGAACAACTGCCTTTGACTACATTTGCCCAGTGTGCCTTGATGATTAAATTTATTTATCTACACTCATATCATAATCTTCAAATTAAGAATTCAAAGGTAAACACATATTGACAGGCTTTAAACAATACATAACTTTAAAGAAAATAAAAAAAAGTGTAATATAAAGTTACATTAAAGGTCAGATTTTTCACTTTATGTTACAGTTATTTTTTTTAAACTGTACAGCAACAGAACAAAACTTAAGTTTTTTTATAGAAAGTAAAATTGCTTTATAGAAAGTTATAGAAAGAGGTGTTGCAGAAAGGTCCGGGCACCGTTTCATAAAACTGCACTATTGTGTAACTATGTTTAGTTAAAGAAGAAGAAAGGGAAGATGGCAGGGGCAGGTGGATCAGGGCAGTAACGGAGTGGGGGCCGAGTACCGGGCGGCCGTCAGTGGGTAGACCAACAGCCCGATGATCGGACGATGGGACCGATGGGTAACTCGCGTCTAACTCAGATTGGAGTGAGATTCCATTTATATCATAGAAATCATATAAAAACTTAGGAAAAAATTAAAAAAAAAACAATAAAAATATTTTTTTCGGGGTTTTCGGGGTCACAAAAAATGCGAAAAATATAGTTACGCTAATAACAATAACCTTATCAGATTAAGTTTTTTCATTGAATTCTGAACGTTTTCTTATAAGGGTGTACTTACATGCATAAAAACATAAGTTTACGACATAACTCTAACTTTTCTATAATCACGGAACAAAACTTAAGTTTTTTTTTTAATGTCAAAAGTTGACTATAAAAAACCTTATTTCATTTTCGTGGTACCAAAAGTGCAACTAAAAATACCTAAAATTGCGCGCGCAAAACTGAGTGCAGACGATTGAATGTCAAGATACTTTTGTCGAAATTGCACCATTTTGTTTCAAAAATAACGGTAGATTTATGTATAGTACAAAGCTTGTCAAACGTGTTTTCCTTTGATTCCTTACTTTGAAGATTAAGACATGAGTGTAGATAAAGTAGTGTATGAGACTGCACATAACTTGGTTTTAAAACACTCGCGAATGCTATTAAAAAACGCGCCAAGGCTCGTTTTTAAAATCTCGCTCGTGTTTTAATAACCCTCATTATGTGACAGTCACATAAACTACTATTAAATACTTCTTATAAAATTTATCTCAAATTAATGATTTGATTCTACTTATAAAAGATTTATCATTTCTCCTAAATATAATTCTTTCAAAATATTTTAATGGTGAACTTTAAATTTGCGTGAATAACTAATCTTTTTAATTTTAATGCAGGCATTTATAATTACAAAAATAAATTAATCGTATCTCGTAAGCACTGGTGTTAAAAGACTGCATCAGAGCGGTTTCATGTAAACCTTGCCTTATAGTTCCTAAACGTGACGTCTTTTCCACTAACGTCACTTGTCCTATTGTGGTGTGATATTTAATTAAGCAAATTAATACTATTCTGCTAAGAAAAATGTACAAAATGTAGACTGTAATATTAAGATATATCGCATCTTCCATTTAAAGTTATAATTAATTGTTATTTTACAGAAATGCCAAAGTTAGGACTAAATTGTGCAATTTAACTTAACGTATAGTAGCGTAGAGGAACAATTTTCTTAAAAAACAAATTAACATTTATTTAATTACTTGTGTTTAGTTATGTGTTTTCAAAGACTGATTCATTTAGATTATAGTTTAATAAAAGTTACATTCGTATTTGTACTGAGTTTTATTAAAATCAGTACTAAACTTTGCGACGTATAGGAACTTCCGATCGCACACACGTGATTAAAAATTAAAATATCTTCGAAGTAAAAGAAATTTCCCATTTCAAATCTCAACTTATATGAAATTTGATATAATACACGATCAATTAAAATTAATTTGTTAAAAATATTTTTTTGATTTCTGGGTGGAATTCCATTACGTGACGGACAAAATTTTTGGTAATTGCCCAGTGGGACACAATCATGCCTACATAAAACATGTAATCTCCCGGTGTAAAATAAAAAATGTTCTAATCTTATCTGAATCTAACTACTACTTACGCCTGTTGGAACACGAGGAAGTACAAACCTGGCGGTGCGTTGGGCGGGACGAGTGAGGGTCCATGCATCAGGTACTGACGCTGCACAGCCTGCAGCTGCTGCACCAGCTGCTGCTGCTGCGCCCCCAGCTGCTGCTGGAGAGACCCTGGACAAATGACAACATCATAAACTGAAGCAATTGCCAGTAAAGCTGACGAGGAGTTCATGGCGCGACAAAAGAATTAAAAACCAAATTAACTTGTAATTATTACGGAATTGTTAAATCCTGGCAATGTTTTTTATGTTCAATTTATTATACTATTTTATATGAAATTCCCAAAAGGTCAATAAGTATAAGTATTAATCGCTGACGTACTTGAACTTGTCACGGAATCACGATATTAGCTTATCATATCTAGGTAGAAATGCGGGGCTCATACCTGGCTCAGCGTCCGGCGGCGGCAGGTGCGATTGAGACAAAAGATTCAGGTTGAGCTGTTCTTGTAGGCGGGATTGCTCCAGCTGACGCTTAGCTGCCTCCGAGGATAAGTGCTGGAAGACCACATTCAGGTTATTTTCGGAAAGTTAAATTTCTGGTTCATTCTCAGAACGACTCGTGATCCAGAGGCTGAAACGCGCTAGCGGGTGCTTAGCATGCGGTCAAATGCCCGCCTACGATTTCTTCATTACATGCATCCGTACCTGCACGAGGTTGCAGGTAAGTGCCCGCAAGTGTGTTTAGCCCTTAGAGGTAGTCACGTCACTTTCAAGTCACTTTCCAGGAAAAGTGGAAAGTTTCAGGGAATGGTTAGTCTCGGATCGGGATCTCATAGATGGAATTGAGGGCCGTGACGCTCAAAACGATTGCAGCTACTCCTCTGAGAAGTGTCCCAGTAGCTGAATGCAGGGCCTTGCTTAATTGGTAAGGAAAGGGACTAGACAAAGAATGCTTGTAGCGCTCAAATTACTCATTAAATCCCCAGGAATCCAGAACCCGCACCGTTGTTAAGTATAGTGAAAGATCTGCAGCAGTCTTTAGTATCGGTGAACGAAAGTGGAACCTGGAGCAAACCTAGTAATGGAGGAAATGGGAGAAAAAGCTATGTACAGCAAACTTGGACGGTTCCACACAGTGAAAAAAAGAATCAGGACGCTTAGCCTAAGATTGGAGTACGTAGAAAATGTCACATGCAAACCTGGACGGTTCCACAGAGTGAAAAAAAGAATCAGGACGCTTAGCCTAAGATTGGAGTACGTAGAAGATGTCACATTGACAAGAATCCAACTCAACTTACCCTCACCAGGGATAGGGACTCGTGGTCTCATGCGGTTCGTTCACCTGCCAAACTTATTTCTGCAACGGAATTTCGGTTAACAAACCTGGTGCTGATGAAAGAGCCGCTGCTTCATGAGCGCCTGCAACTGCGAATGCTGGTCCAGAAGTTGCATAGCTAGGAGGTCCGGCGCTGGTAGAGGCAGCGGCGAGCGTGGAGCCCCGGGGGCGGAGCCCGCGGGCGAGCCAACCGGGCTCGAGCGCGTTGAGTTAGCCGTGGGGGAAGCCGGAGCTGATGCCTGGGAAATGTTGGTGATGGTGATGCATAGTTCCAGCACGTCTACGCACGATATGGAAAAATGTTGAGGCGAGTTATACGAGTAATACTAGTTAGTGTTATCTTCCAGCTAAGCCCGTTTATGTGGACTCTCCACATAAACGGGAGGGAATTACATAAACAGGATAAGTAATTATAATTTCATTTGTTTTGTGTCTTCAGCGCTTGGAAACGGAAATCCGCGATGGGCACGCGTGGTAATTAAGCCCATTTTCTTTTTCTAAGAAAAGGCCTATGCCTTGAAGTAGGACGTACCTATATACAGACTACATAATAAAAAAGTTCGAATAAAAAGTAAAAACCGACTTCGAGACACTACAGCACTAAAAAGTTAGAAATAATTTAAATAATTAGAAGTATGTATGCATGTAGGTATTGTAGAAGTATAATTTGGAGTCGGTGCCCAAAATATATGTGCTGGTCAATTTCATGACCACTGGTCATGAAACTGGGCACCGACTACGAATTATACTTCTACAATACCTACATGTATACATACTTATAATTATTTGAATTATTTCTAACTTTTTAGTGCTGTAGTGTCTCGAAGTTGGTTTTTATTTTTTATTTAAAAATTTTTAGTGGGGGAGCGGAAGAAAAAAAAACAAGTGCCTTATAACTTAATTCGTTGCTTTAAAATTTAATGTTCTCAATTTCCATCTTCGAAAGTCTTCACCAGAACATCGCCAAATTAACTTTGGACTTTTTTTACGCTATTTTATAAAACATACGGATTTTTCTAAAGCATCGGCCCCATTAGCCCTTATTTACTGCTGTCCATTGAAGAGTTCCGTTCTCCATCTCTGAAAGTCTTCATCAGATCTTCACCAAATTAAAATGGGACCAATGGGACGTCATATCTATTCGAACAAAAAAAGAAATGTCAAAATCGGTGAAGATTTGTCGAAGTTATGCGAAAACATCGAATTGATTGCGTCGAAGTGATAACCTCCTCGGTCGGTTGTTAAGTCGGTTAAAAAAGTGTTTTCATTGGGCTTTATACAGGATTTTGGTTTGGTTGGCCAGTTAAAATAAGCAGGCGACCGGCCAGGCAGACAGGCCTGACAGGAGACAGGCGCGGATCCAGCCCTCAAAAAATGTTGTGGTCACAGCCACCCAAAGGTCGGCCAAGTGCGAGTCGGAGTATAAACTCGCTCATCATGATCGATATAGTGCATTCATGCAAACGAGATGCTTACAAAATTTAATTTACACCCTGACCAAGCTTTTGTACAGTGTAGTTCCAAGTGGGCAAAGCCGTGAGGCAAAAATTAGTACTTACTAGTAATTACAGTAATTACTAGATAGCAATTAGTAATTACTCTTCCGACAAAAAAACCACGTACCTAAGTTTATTCGGTATTAACTTGATAAAAATTAGTAAGTTAATAAACATGTATCATAATCATAAGCAGCCTATATACGTCCCACTGTAGGGCACAGGCCTTCTCTTAGAGAGAGAGTATGGGCTTAATCACCACGCGTGCCCACCGCGGATTGGCGATTTCAAGCGCTGAGGTATGTGAATAGCTCAGACACCCAGGTTTCCTCACGATGTTTTCCTTCACCGTTAGCGAGTGGTATTGCTACTATAACTTCACAAATGTACATAACTTAGAAAGAAAAGTCATAGGTACATGCCCGCACTGGGAATCGAACCTGGGTCTCCCGCTTCCGAGTCCAATGTTCTACCCACTAGGCTACCACCGTTAATAAACATGTAAAAACTTCAAATCGTATTCGGTTCGGTAGTCTTCTAGTAGGGTTGTGGACATGCTTATCGTGTCCACAACGGTGAATCCGAGCTCGCCAGGAGAAATTTCTTTTCTTTCAGAATCCCGTTATTTTACAAATTATCTTTATCTATGTACATGGATATGGATCGCTCGTAGCCCCGGCTGCCTGAGTGATCTTAAACGATCACGAAGGTTAAGCAACACAGGGCGCGTTCAGTGCATGGATGGGTCGCCGTCTATGCCTAACGCTAGTGGCATTTTCCCGAGCGGTTCCGTGCTTCGCAAGGCACGTTAAGCTGTTGGTGCCGGCTGCCGTCGATAGATGGCAGTCGTTAAGCCAAGTCAGAGGCCTTAGGGCGGCTTGACAACTTCTGACAGTAGACGAGCCACTACTCTACAAGCCTCCACCAATCCGGACTTGGCCCCCGTGGTGGAGTATGGCCTATACCTTCCTCAGGGAAGAGACCCGTGCCCCTCGGTGGGGACATAATGGGTTGATGATGATGGTGATGATGTACATGGACACCCAAGTTTTAGACAATTATATTAGCGTTTGGATATTTGATGTCGTTGATGACAATATCTGGTGCCATAACCACAACTTACCCTCGCCAGGGACAGCGGCTCGTGGTCTCGCGGGGGTGAGGCGCGGCGCGGGGGCGGGCTGCGGCGCCGCCGCCGCGCCGCCTCCCCGCCCCACCTGCCGGACTCCTCTCTGCAACGGAAACGCCTCGTGAGGAAAGCTGCACGTTAGGGAGCTAAATTATTAGGGGTCTTAGCAAGTTTTTTTTACTGGAAGCCGTCGAGAGTATGTAAATTCCTCGCTTTAATTAAAATTTGAGACTTTGTTAGAGATTAAAATAAATTATTACACACAAGACATTTAACAGGACATTACATAAGAAATAACATGTACTTACAAAGGGTTTGGTCCTAGGGTAGGTCATGCAATATTGGATGTATTCCAATTCCGGAACTGATTTCCGATACTGAGACTAAATCCCGGAACCCGTACGGAATTGAATTATTTTTTATATTTTCTTAGTTACTAGGAAAAAAAAACGTGCGGAGACTGGAAACACAGTTGCGGGGGCGCGGGGGGTGCACGAATCGCGACGGGTTGGATGGAGGCCGGGGGAGCAAGGGGCGAGTGTGTTTAAAATCACGGGTTTAAATAAGTGAATGGGTGCGTTTATTCAGACAGATTTCTTTCTAAAATGTAATTTATGAATACCGGTATTGACGATCAGTTCTGGAGTTGAAATATCGGAATAATATAGTCCGAGATTCCGGAGTTACGAAATTCCGGAATTCCCGACTGCACGCCCTAGTCCTAAGTCACCTTGAACCTCTCCGGCAATTAAAAGCTCGAGATTGCCCAACATCTTTTTGGCTTGTGACACTCACCTGGAGGCAAGTCTCGCCCACTTACTATCCGTTTGTAGGCCAATTGTGTTAAAATGAAGTTTCACGCCGCGAGGAGAGCCTCACCTGTCCAGACAGCGGTCCAGCTCGAATGTGTTGAGGAGCGGCGGCTTGGCAGCGCCGCCTGCGTTGCTGTTCAGTGCGGGTTCCGGGCCCTGTTGGACAAACAGACAATTTATACCACATTAACCATTTACGTGTAGTAGGTTATTATCTTACTTATACTCCATTCCACGGAACGAGCTCCCAAAGAAAATCGTCCATGTGCGCCCATTGGACGATTTTCTGCGCGTCACATTCTATAGCCACTGCATTAAGTAAACCTACCCTATGAAGCGGACCGTCGTCTTCGCCTATTGTTTCTAGCCGCGCGCATTGATTAATGAGATGCGAGTATTTTGTTCCCTTCGACTAGTGGAACGGGGTATACGGTCGTATTGATAAAGGGCTCGTGCCTCAGGGATTTGCCTTGTTTGAAAGAAAACAGCAACTTGACTGTGACTTGACGATTTAATCAAGAGCGATCTCAGAAGTAAGACCGCTTTATTAATACGGTACGGTGATACGGTCTGGGTAGATTTCCATGTTTGCGATGTCCTTGCCTGGTTACCATAGCACAGGGTATCCTAGTTTGGGAACAGGTCAAGTCAATGTGTTATGTGAAAGTTATTATTATTATTATTATTATTATTATTCTCTTTATTTATTTTCATGACTTAGAATAGGTTTATAAAAGTAAAAAAATATAAAAAAATACAAAATATATTTTATAAACCTATCCTAGTTGGCCACCGGTAACGGAGCTAGGCTCAAGCTGCCGGTAGTTAGGGCCGCAGAGAGAGAAATCTCCGGACGATGCGCACCGTGTCCAAGAGCACCGCCTTCTGTATCTGCCCTTGATCCAGGCATCTAGCGAGAGAGCCTTAAGATGTTGGTCAAGACTCTTCGCTATAAGACCGTTCGCCGATACGACTACAATTAATATACTTCTTGGGGAATTGCTTTTCCCATTGTTCTAAAAAATCACAAAATAATGCGTTTCAATTCATTATTATACAACATTATTCTTTATTTTGCTATCTCTAGCTATGAGAACGTCTTGCGCATTGGAAACTGATTCGTGTATTTTTTTTTAAACAGGTGTTACGCCTTGTGTCCCGACACTCCTATCTGAGTAGACAGGAGGGGTGGGACACAAGGGCGAGACAATCTCATCTTCTTTCAGTTTTTTCCACCTTAGGGTTATCCGGAAGAGAAAACTTTTAGCCATATCCGCCAATCCGCAAGGGTCAGGGATACGCATGAAACTATTTTTGAGACACACTGATATGGAGCAAGTCTGGCATCTTGAGATTGGATTGCCATTATACTTTACTTTTGGCCTTTGCATCTACCTACGCAATGAGTTTATTTTACACCGTCCAGTGGCACCTTCACTCACACTAGATGGGTGAAGGGACCACTCGAACGCTGCAGTGCCTGGGACATTGTTTTTTAGATGGAGTAGGCTTGCCCGGCACCTATACCTATACTGACTGTCGGTCCTGGCAAGTAGCAAACACTGGTCTCTGCCTACATCTCCAGGATACTCCAGGAGTTTATGTAATAATTTCCACACAACACCACACACAGTCACTTTGTGCTGAGGTAACCAGGCAAGGACATGACAATCACAAACATGGAAATACACCCAGACTGAGAGTATTCAAGTAAGGTGGGAATCGAACCCACGACCTCTGTTTCCGTAGTCAAACGTGTGAACCGCTAGACCAACGAGGCAGTCAAACATGAATAAACTGCTTATGAGTTGTACGCAGTTCATGACAGGCTGAACGAGGGTGGCCGGGGATAGAAGGAAGGGCCGTGCGTTTAGGGAGGCAATGTCCAGCATTGGACGAATATCTAAGATTGATTGATTTACATAAGCAGCCTAGGTATATACGTCCCACTGTAGGGCACAGACCTTCTCTGAGGGAGAGAGTATGGGCTTAATCACCACGCGTGCTCGCCGCGGATTGGCGATTTCCAGCGCTGAGTTTCCTCGCGATGTTTTCCTTCGCCGTTAGCGAGTGATATTGCTACTATAACTTTACAAATGCACATAACTTAGAAAACAAAGTAATAGGTATATGCCCGCATTGGGAATCGAACCTGGGTACCGCGCTTCCCAGTCCAATGTTCTACCCACTAGGCTACCACCGCTGATGGATTGAATTAGGGAATTATGCAAAATTGCAAGAGTTATCCTCTTTCGGTTTTTCAGCAATTATTGCCAAAAAACGTGGTCAAACTCATCTTTGATCAGAAATATCGGACTTGGCTCACGATGACATACGTCTCTGCCGCAGTAGTTCTTTACAAGGCAGTTGGAACAAGTACCCGATGGTTACCAAGAGGGAATGATGTAATGGTTTGTTGACATAGGCGGTGCTTAAGCAAAACACGGCGCCCAGTGAGTGTGCACCTTATTTTTGTTACCTAACTATGAGAAGAAGAAGAAGAAGAAAATACATTTATTATAAAAACAGTGCACACGCCACAATAACAAAAAAAAAAACAACCAAAAAAAGATTTCAACAGAAATGTTATAAAAAAGAATGGAAAACGAACGGTCACGGCGTGTCACTGCTGCTATAAATGGCAACTGACTCAGCAGTATGCTGAGGGTCAAGCCTTCAGCGCTGATTTTCAGTTAGTGCCAGGAGTTACCCCGCGAGCGTCACATACCGCGGTGTGGTACAACCGTGAGCAATACTATATATAGTAGAATACTATGTAATACAGAATAATAATTATATACAATAGGATACGTATTATGTATACAGTATGAAACATATACTTAAATTGTTTTTATTAGTCACTGAATAAACTACGATATACTCAAATAAAATCATACACAAATGAATAAAGGTATATAGCCAGCTTAAAGTATGTTTAAAAGTTATGAATATAATTAAATTTATATGTACATAAATATGTATACATATATAGGTAAACTTAATTAAAGAAAAATAAATAAATATATATAGATATATACAATATTGCCTGGCCCTATCATGCGATTACAGGCTCGTGTCTGTTTTTGCGGCGAGAGGTTGGAAGGGAAGGGAGTGGCGGTTGACCTGAATGTAAACTGAAAAATGTGACCGTCGGTTTCTGAAAGACTTAAGGCTGGGTTCTCCGGCATTACCCCTAAATGTCCTGAATCTGGAGCCGTTGGTTTTGTGATTTTATAGCACAAAAAAAAAACTTTGTAGCACAAAAAAACATCGCGACCATGAGTGTAAATTATGACTACATAATATGGGTTTATTTGAGCTGTACTAAGTTTTGAATAATAAAAAATATACCAAAATGACTATCACTAAATGTGTTAGTGACGTCGGCCGTTGATATTCTATTGATAGGATTTGTAACAATATTGATACTAGGAACAAACATAAATTGTCATTTCCATGTTTTAGACTTGCAAAAGTTAATACATCCTTTATGGGGCACTGTGTACGGCTCTACAATAAGATTCCTCAAGATATATCAGAGTTACCACCGACGCGGTTTAAAAAATGTGTTAGGCATACTCTGTGCAAAAAAGCCTATTATAACATCAAAGATTATTTGGAAGACAAGGATGTCTGGTATTTAAATAATGTTAACAGGAACGATTGTATCTAGTGTAACTTTAAGTTGAAAACTCTGTTAATTAAGCAAACCTGTTTTGAAATGAATAGATGTGGAGTTTCTTTGTTAGCTTCTTCTCCGCATAATCTATTAATTGTAAAACTAACAGCTTTGGCGTTCATTAAGTGAACATTTTGTTTTTATAGTGAATAAAAATTTTTGACTTGGACTTTGACTTTGTATTTCTTTAATTTCCATACTTTTCGCTTGCGCTGCGCAATAAGTCCCATACAAATCTGTTCGCTCGGAGAAACCAACCTTAAGCAAATTATTACTTAAGGTAATTAAGAAATTAAAAGTAATTAAGATTAGACCCGGGCAGAGCAATTACAATTTTTTCATTGGTTTTGGACTGTGTTTTCAACGTGATAAGGTGTAATTTAAGGTGGCTACTATGCCACTGCCTGGTAAAGGGTAAAATGTAGGTATAAGCTTCACGAGTCACAAAAATACTTAAAAAAAACTGCTTTGTGTGAATAAAATATTCTATAGACTTCAACACCAGCACCAGATCTCGTATATTGTTACTCGTACTTATATAATAATATATTAGTATATACGAGATCTGGTGCGGAGTGTAACATAAACTTTAGAGGTATATTATATTTATATATTATATTATATATTTTTTTGTATCATATTTTTTAAGTAACAAACTAGGATCATAAATACATAAATTCACGCTTGTAATGTACTTTCTTTGGTGGGGTCGACCTGTCATAAGTACCTAGATATTGTATATAAATATCTCACAATTGTAAATTGATTCTGTGAATAAATAAATTTAATAATTGAAATTTCGAAAATTGTGTACCTACAAAAAATTATATTCTATTTCTATCTCTCTATCCCGGAGGGGTAGGCATAGACCCGGGTTTGCCACACTTCGCTCCATCAACATGGTACAGTCAGCAAGAAAAGGGCCATACCCAAAAAACACATTAGGAAAGGTCCTTTTCTTGGTTACAAGTTACAATACCACCCTTTGTTACCGCCTTTTGTGGCAACGTAGATACACCACAGGCGACATCTATGGTCCTGTTTTATTTATTCGTTTTGTCTGTTGTGTATTTAGTTTTCTTTCTGTTGTTATGCATATTGTGTTACTTATCTGCTTGTTTTGTTTCTGTGATGTATCTTGTTGGTATAATAAATGTCTTTCTTCTTCTTCTTTTTTTTTTCTTCCAAAATCTGTTAATGTGATAGTTTTCCGTTTCTAATTCTATCATATTCCGGTTACTACGATGGTTTATACTAGCTTCCCAAAATATAGATGTAAATGTGAGCTGCCGTCTGCTTACAATTCTCTAGAAGTCTAGACAGTTGAAATTGAACGTTCGTAAAAATGTTATTCAGAGAGGAACATGTCAAAATGCTAGCGTAAATGTGCTGAGTGGCTTAAAAAATATTTTTCGTCACCAATGTACCTACCGAACCAAGTACAGTCGAAAGTTGATTAACCTTTACATCCGCTCTACGCTGCAAAGTCGCCCTTAACGTAACTGAATATAGTGCACGCAAGTAAAGGCCGGTCGTGCTGTCGGCTGTACACGAGGAAACACTCCGATATTGTTACCTTTGACAAATGTAAACAACGGAACCGTCACGTTTGCTTTTTCTTTGATTACAAATTAAATTTATTATTACGTGATTTCTGTAGCAATACTGACTAAGCAAATAGCTTGCTATCGATACCTTGGTAATGAATTTTTGGTGCACTACAAACATATTCTTACCTACTTCGGTTTCTGATTTACTTATGCGCTATGAAAACGTACCTTTGCACGCGTGAACTCTACTCAGTTAGGTACGTTATATTTGATAGTTCGGAATAGATTAAAATCAACGGTTCCATAGAGTGGAGAAGTTACGTTGTAGTGCCCCAGCTCCGTGCCAATTACCACTTCATATTAATAATCTTTAATCTTAATAACTAATCCAATTGTTTTTTTTATGTAGCGTATATTCGACCCACTGCAGGGCACCGGCCTTCTCTCAGAGAGTATGGGCTTGATCACCACCCGTGCCCACCGCGGATTGCAATTTCAAGCGCTGAGGTATATGAACATCTCAGACCTGGGGCTGATTTCTGAATTGAGAGTTTCACTAAGTACATACTTAATTAAGTAATATTCTGTCACGCTCTTCCCTGAGAAATTCGAAGAGACAGCGCTACAGTTAACTATTTACTTAGCGAAATTCTCAATTCAGAAACTCGTCCTAAGGCTTTGTTGATTACCTATCTAAAGGTAGACTTCCGTGCATCGCGGCCGATCGCAGCCGCGCGCGACTGACCGTACGTGCGGCTGATGCGGCAATAGTCATTGTATGAAAATGTATGGCGCTGTTTCCAAAGTCTGCGACGGACGCGTGCGGCAGACGACAAAAACGGCGCCATACATTTTCATACAATAACTATTGTCGCATCAGCCGCGCGCGTCAGTCGCACGCGATCTGTCGCGCGCGGCTGCGATCGGCCGCGATGCACGGAAGTCTACCTTAATAGATAGGGAACACTTCATCGACTTAACACTAATATTAATTTAATTTAGCTGAATTAGCTTCGCCCTCAGGGTTACACACTTAGGCCGCGGATTAAAAAACAACATAACATAAACTCACGCCTGTATCCCAGAGGGATAGGCAGAGACCAGGGACTGCCACTTGCTACGATCCTGACCGATCACTTTCGCTTCATCAACATTCATTAGTCGTTGCATGCACGCACGCCGGTTTCGGGTACTTTTATCTTGCCCTTTGCTAATAAATCCTCTGTTTGGTCGAAGTATGTCCGTCTGGGTCGTCCCTTCCGGCCCTTCCATTCACATTCGCTCGATATATTTGGCCTAAAACTAAAAGATAGAAAACGAAATAGAGATATCAGGAAAACTACTAAAATAATCGACGCTGCCGAGCTAGCATGTAAACTGAAGTGGAGATGGGCTGGACATGTCGCTAGAGCGAAAGACGGACGGTGGAGCGAAAGAATTCTTCACTGGTACCCTCGAGACTACACACGCCTGTATTGATCTTGAGGAAATTCACTACAAACTAATATTAATAAAAGTAATAAAATCCAAACACGTCTATTCCGTCAGATATATTTTAGAGAAGAGAACCACAGACAATAATATTGCTAGGTAGTTAATACAAACTCCAACATGCTGGGGGCCTCAAGAAACAAACTAAGCTTCATTTAAAATAATAATTGCAAACACAAAGCTCTACATTAATATAGAAATAAAAACCTCGCAGCTCTCAGCATACCGGGTTACAATTACAGAATTAGTAATTAAACTAATACAATCTCCTTATTCATGCATTTAACAAAAGTCTAAGTATAATTCATAAAATTATATAAATCTAAGTTTTCTATACTATTATTGTATTAAGTATTAAGAAGAAGATAACTTCTTGTAGAAAAATAAACCTTTGTTACATTTCAACAAAGACAAAGTCTTATAATATGACAAATAAAACGCTTTTGATAGCTTTATATTGAAACAAAAATAACAACTAACATTTGCCCTATTCGATAGGTAATACACACACTTTGGTAATTGACCTGATATGTGTTCTACGGTTAGGTGTCATGACTTCAAAAGCCCTAACTTTATTGTCACTTCCGGGGAAAACACGAGTAACTCTTGCCATAGGCCAAGATAAAGGAGGTGTATTTTGTTCTACTAACAAAACTAGAGTTCCTACTTTAATATTACTTTGAGCAGCTTGCCATTTAGGGCGACACTGTAATACATTTAAATATTGTTTATACCAAACTTTCCAAAAGGATTGAACCATATTATGACAGATATTCCACATTCTAAGCCTACCTAAAGGGATTTCACTAACGTCATGTTCCGGATAAGTATTGAGTGCTGTACCTATTAGGAAATGACCGGGGGTTAGATAAGAAAAATCATCACAATTTGAGGTCATTGGAATCAAAGGTCTTGAATTGAGCACTGCCTCAATTTGGGTTAATACCGTATATAGTTCTTCATAAGTTAACAGAGCCTTTTGAAGTGTCTTTTTTAAATGAGTTTTTGTGACCTTAACCGCGGCTTCCCACAGTCCTCCAAAGACAGGTGAATAAGCTGGGATAAAGTGAAAATTAATTTGATTTTGAATAGCAAAATTATTAACCTTCATTTGGTGATCTTTTGAGTTAAAAAGTTTATAAAGTTCTGTTAACTGTGAACTCGCGCAACGAAATGTACTAGCATTATCACAATAGCAGTCACTTGGTAGACCTCGACGAGAAATAAAGCGTCTAAAGCAAGCTAAAAAAGTGGCTGTGGATAAATCAGATGCTAGTTCTAGATGCACCGCTTTGGTGTGAAAACAAACAAAGACACAAATGTAGCCATTTCCAACAACTGATCGCCTAATCCTTGAGTTCTTAACTTTAACAGGACCTGCAAAATCTATTCCCGTTTTTTGGAAAGCTCGAACTGGTTTCATTACCCTACTGCTAGGCAACGAACCCATCAGCTGTTTGGATGCATTGGCTTTTGACCTAAAACAAGTTATGCATTTATATGTTAGTTTTTTAATTTCTCTTATGCCATTCACTAGCCAATAGTTTTGATTTAATGAAGATAATAGCAACTTTGGACCTGCATGTAGCTGCCTAATGTGTTCATTAGTAATAATTAATTCTGTAAGCTTTGATCCTTTAACAAGAATAATAGGATGCATTTGACCATAAGTTATATTTGAAGCCTGTAGTCTACCGCCTACTCTTAACATACCTTTGCTATCCAGAAATGGATGCAATGGTTTCAAAGATCCAGTTAATGGCTTGCCTACGGTAATTGCTTGAATTTCAGAATGAAAATTTTTATTCTGGTCATGCTTTATTAATACATGCAACGCTTCCTGCAACTCGCTAGCCTTTAAAAAGCCTGAAACTATTGGAGCATTTCTATCGTGTACTTTAATTTTTAAATTATTACAGTATCTACGGCATAACGCCAAAATACGTATTGCACTATTAATATTAGAGTATTTATTAATAAATGATTCTAAAAAGTTATTGACTTTTAATGCTACCAGAACTACTTCTGGACCGGTTATATCAATATTTGCAGAAGTTTTTAATTCTGGCAGATTAACAGGGGAAACGGGCTTATGAATGGTGTAGTCATATTTACAGTCAAGTAGAAAAGTGGGGCCGTGCCACCAGAGCGAGTTGTCAGCTAACTCTTTTGGATCGACACCCCTACTTATGAGATCGGCAGGATTGTCCTGCGACTGTACATGTAACCATGTCCAATTCCCTGCTAATTCTTTAATAACACTTACCCTGTTTGCTACATAAGGTAGGAGTTTTGTTATCTCTATATTTTGGATCCATGCAAGTACTATTTGTGAGTCACTAAATAATATTACATCGGAAATATTTATTTTTAATTTTAAAGTTTGATAAACGCTGGAAGTAAGCTTTGCTAGTAACAGACAAGCATTAAGCTCTAGTCTAGGTATAGTGAGAGGTTTAGATTTTGGATTTATGCGTGATCTTGAACAAATTAAAGAAACAGTACTAATACCTGTATCATTTGTTATTCGCAAATATAGGCAACATCCATACCCTGTATTAGATGAAGCATCAGCAAATCCAACAAGTTGCACTACGCTAGACATTTCTGCTACTGGAATGTGTCTGTCCAAGTAAATAGATTCCATATTAGCCAGGTTCTCAGAAAATTGCAACCATTCAGTCGTTACTTGATCACTAGGCTTATCGTTCCAACCTATCTTTTCAGACCACAATTTTTGCATTATTTCTTTAGCCTTTACTATAATTGGAGAAGCAAAACCTAAAGGATCGTAAAACCTAGAGATACAACTTAGGATACTACATTTGGTGATCTTTTTAATATCCATAGTATCTGGACTTGAAATTATAAAACAATCTCTCTTTAAGTTGTATGTTAAGCCTAAAGTTTTAATATTATAATTACATTCTTGCTCAAACTCATAATCATCAAGTAATAGCTGAGTTTTAGGAATTGTCGATTGCACTACTTTATCATTTGACGACCACTTATGAGTTTCAAAGCCACCAGCTTTCAGGATTTCAATCAACTGACGCTTTGTTTCTAACAGAATTGCTGAATCGGAATGGCTATACAAAACGTCATCTACATATGTACAGTTCTTTAAGACAAAAGCTGCTAGGGGCCAATCCTTTTCATACCTATTAGCCAATTCTAACAGACAGCGCGTTGCAAGGTAGCTCGAGCTTTTTAAACCATAAGTGACTGTGTCCAAGCGTATGCAACGAATAGGTTGACTTGGATCACTGCGACATAAAATGTTTTGTAAAGAAGTGTTTATAGGATTAATTATTATTTTTCTAAACATTTTCCTAATATCAGTTGTAAATATAAATTCACCGTGTCTAAATAAAAGCAAAATATCAAACAAATCTCTTTGTACTTTTGGACCGTTTAGAAGTAAAGTGTTAAGCGATACTTTCTTATTGGTAAGCATAGACCCATCGAAAACTACTCTTAGAGGTGTAGTTTTACTAGCTTCGTTAAAGACGGCATGGTGTGGGATAAAATAAATAGGATCCTTCGAAAAATCATACTCATTAATATCAAAATAATGACCATGGCCTAAGCTAACATATTCGTCAATGAAGTCCTGATATTTTGTAAGTAAATTTATACTCTTATGTAGTTTTTTTTCGAGATTAAAAAATCTGAATAGAGCTAATTCAAATGAATTGCCTAATGTATTATTGACTTTATCTAGCTCTAATTTAAGAGGTAAGTCTACTTGGAACTTGCTGTCCTTAAGTATAACAGACTTAGAAAATATTTGCTCAGCAAGTTCTGATTCGCTACATCTTTCTATCATGACCTCTGGAACCTTTTCTGTGGCCCAAAAGTTTTTAAGTTGCTCATCAACATCAGGAATTATAGACTCACATGAGTGACAATGAAGCGCAATTTTTACCTTTTTGTTTGTATTAGTAGGTAACGCACCACCAATTATGTGTCCTAGCTGAGTATTCATTATAGCAGGTTTAGTAGAAATAGACGGAGATGACAGATGGCTCTGTAACTGCTTGCTCTGTTCTTTTCCTATTGCCAGTACATCATTGGGACCTGGTATAATAATCTGGAAAAAGACATCAGCAGCTATAAGCATATTTATATCAGAGGGAGAATGAAAACTATCATCTGCTAATACTAAGCCTGGGGGAATATTTAGCCTTGATAAATCAATAGGACTCTGGGGCATCTTGCATGTTATTGTGTCAACTACATTAAAGTTAATAATAGTTCTGAAATTGGATGTTAATGAGTGAATTTCCAGTGGTATGGAGTATTTAATAATACTTTCGTTATTGCCAATACCTATAATGCTGGAGTTGGATTGTCTTGGAGTTATGCCTAAGACATTGACGACCTTACTTGTAACAAGTGACGCTTGAGAACCTGTGTCAAGTATTGCTTTTATATGTACTTCCTTACCATCTCCAGCGAACACTTTTATGCGAGCTGTTGGAAGTAAAACATTGTTAGATGTGTTAGATAAAAGACTGACTGGCTCTATTTGTTCAGAATGTATCAAAGAGTTATGGGGTTTTTTGCAATGAATACATTTGAAGTGATATTTGCATTTGCCACTATGTTTATTAAGACAAGTTTTGCACAATTTGCTGTCATTCACAAATTTGATTCTGACAGGTACGGGCATTAATTGGAATTCCTTGCAACTAAACAGTTTATGATTAGGAGACTTACAGTGCAAGCAGAAGACATCGGTCCTCTGAGAACTGCTAGCTATGTGTACAGCATGCTTTGGACTTGGCAGAGTTGCTTGTATAGCCTCCACGTTGTCCATGGCTATGGCACGCTTCTCCATAAACTCGAGCAGCTCTACGACTGTAGGTTCTTCCCTAATATTCCTATCTAGTTGAAATGCACGCGCGGTTTGTGGATCTATCTTACGTGTTAAGATTACAATTAGAATGGGATCCCATGTATCCACGCCGAAACCTAAGTTTTTTAAAGCAGCGATGGATTGTTTAGTCATGGAAATAAAGCTTCTAATATTATTGTTGCTCTTCCCTAGCATCGGTAAATCAAGTAAAGTGGTGACATATTCTGAAACGATGTTATTTCTATTATAATACCTATCCTCTAGTAGTTTTAAAGCCTCCAAGTAACTGCTATTGACAATTGGTAAGTTTTTAATTACATCAAACGCCTCATCCCTTAGAAACGACCTCAAATAGTGAAGCTTGTGTACTTGCTCTAGCTTTGAGTCTTTGTCGACTAAGGACTTAAACATATTAATAAACGTTACATATTTCGCAGAAGACTTACCGTCGAAGGGATCTACATTTATGGTAGGTAATATAATCTTGCCTGGTGGCGAAGAGGTTACAACTGTAGTGGTACTATCACCTTTTTCCATAGCGTCATCTATTGCATCTTTCAGCGCGGCTTCTGTGGTGTAGTATTTGTTTTCTACTAGTAAAATATCTTCGCCATCCTCCGGGTCCATCATGAAGATTCGTTTATTGATTGTTTCGTATTCACGGAACGCGTTGACCAAGTGGTTTAAGCGGGTCTGAAGCGCGTTGTAACTTTCTGTTACTATTGCCGGAATACTATTATGCAACCTAGTTATTGTCCGTTTGATGTAGCCTCTCTCCGCCACCAGTTCACCCTTTGTTTTTTCTGCCATTTCTACTTACCTACAAGAACCTAAAGCACATAAAAATATAAACAGAATATAAGAACAGAAAATTCTCTTAAATCGCTACAAGTTTCCCGATATAAAAATCTACGCGGAAAAATCGGAAGCGGAATTCTTTCTTGCTGTCTCCTTCCTTTGTCTGTTTGATATTCTTCAGTGGTTGGCCGTTTTACTTGCGCTGCTCGTCCAACCCGGTCGATCGTCCACCCGGACGAATTTGTGCGAATCCGTGTACGGCAGGCAGCACAGAGTAGAGTGTAGATGCTTGGCAGATAATTTCTATGAGCGGCAGTTTATGGTCAGTATTGCTGTCAAGTCGGCAAATAGATTATTCTTTGGAGTCGGCTGACATGTCGACAGAAAATGCCAATGGCGGATAGATGAATAAACGTCAAAAATTTTCTTATGACGAAACTTCGATGAATTTCAGGAATATCTTATGCTTTTGTGATTTTTCGATGAATGATAGTAATGGAATAGATGTTACTTGCGTGTTTGCTCCTATTTAGCAGGGTTATTGCGATGAGAGTTGCCTGTAAGGCTCCGTGAAGAATTTGATGCTACACGAAGAGGCAGCCGTTTGCATCGATTGCTAAATTTTTGAGGATGATTTTATACTTCTAATTCGATTCTTTGTGGACTGCAACTATTATAGGTGATTCACTCAGGTCTAAGGACCATTTTGTATTGATCTTGAGGAAATTCACTACAAACTAATATTAATAAAAGTAATAAAATCCAAACACGTCTATTCCGTCAGATATATTTTAGAGAAGAGAACCACAGACAATAATGTTGCTAGGTAGTTAATACAAACTCCAACAACGCCCCGTCGGCAGACCAAGAACCCGCTAACCTAACCTAACCTAACCTAACCTAACCTTTTTTTTTTTTTTTTTGACGGAGTGGAGAATGCATTTACGCATCCCCCTGGGTAAAACTCCAGGGGGTATGTGGGACTCGCCGCTCTCATCCCTCTTTACTAGAAAGAGGGGGGAGAGACTGGCCCTACCCGCTAAACTCCTGGTGTGATGACATCGTAGCACTAGCCGGCCACACCTGGACAAGGCTCGCACAAGACCGATCTGCATGGCATGAGATGGAAGAGGCCTTCACCCGCAAATGGGTTTTCAAACTTAACAATGATATCTAGGTATTAATGTTTTATTTTTTGTTAAGCACTAATTTTATAATTTATTTTACATATATTTTACAGTAATAGGTTAATTAATTAATTTATTATGGAGAGATTTTAATTTTTATGTTTTTGGACATCAAACAGATTTAAAAATAATTATTTATATTTTTTGTAATTTTATTTTATCCTATGTATTTAATTTTTAGATGAAACCAGTTTTGATTTAATTATTGAATGAAATTTTATTAATGTCAACATAAATTCCAAATAAGTTTTATAAAATTTCTGTACAATTTTTATATTTATTGTCATTTTGATGTCCTTAATAAATGTATTAGTGTTAGAAAACATAGATGATATTTTTAATTTTATATTATTTGTAAATATTTAAATAACTTTGGAAATAAAGGCTTTATTATTATTATTATATTTGTTTTGTCAATCTTTCTTCCTTCATCCTCTCCACATGTCGAAACCAACGCAACATTCCTTTTAATAATTGTATATATTTTCAGCCTGACAACCGTAGAACACGGTAGGTAATTACGGTAGCATTGGCAACACTGGCTGCCAATGATTGTTGACGTGATAACTATATCGGGTTACCATGTTTTGTTTTTATCAAAAAACATAGCGAGTGTTGTGGTAGCGGCCGAATGCGACACCAATATTGTGTTTGTATGAGTGTACACACATCGTGTCGAAGAAAGACGCTTGAAACAATAACATCTTGGCACAAGCGATTATTCGCCCGAAGTCCTTCGGTTGTACGGTCCAGCGCGGGCTAGGTAGTCTAGATTCTAGACTCTAGAATATTCCGATGTCACCGGCCGCGCAGACGGGAAAAGAATCAGAAGATGCGATGGGTCAGCATTCGTGGGTCCCTACTGTAGCTTCAATTGTCATATGGTGCTAGCTTAGCACCGTATGATAATTGAAGCTACAGTAGGGACTCACGACGACTTTAATCCGCGCTTCTAATTGCGTTTTGTGACATTTTAAGATGCAAACGCGCTGCAGCATAGCTGTTCCATTTTGAGGGTTCAGTAGTCAACAAGGAAACCTTATAGTTTTTAACTTAGCACCATAATGAGAATTGAAGCTACAGTAGGGACCCACGTCGACTTTTATACGCTTTTCGAATTGCGTTTTGTGACATTTTTGAAATGCAAACGCGCTGCAGCATAGCTGTTCCATATTTAGGGTTCCGTAGTCAACAAGGAACCCATTTAGTTTCGCCATGTCCCACCGTCTGTCTGTTCGTCTGTCAGTCCGCGGCTTAGCAGAGACGATTAGTGCTAAAGAGCTGAAATTTGGTATAGATAAGCGGTGGTAGCCTAGTGGGTACAACATTGGACTCGGAAGCGAGAGACTCAGGTTCGATTCAGTGTGAGCATGACCTATGACTTGTTTTCTAAGTTATGTACATTTGTGAAGTTATAGTAGCAATGCCACTCGCTAACCGTGAAGGAGAACGTCGTGAGGAAACCTGAGTATCTGAGCTATTCACGCACCTCAGCGCTTGAAATCGCCAATCCGCGTTGGGCACGCTTGGTGATTAAGCCCATACTCTCTCTCTGAGAGAAAGCCTGTGCCCTATAGTGGGACGTATATAGGCTGCTTATGATACCTACGTATTAATCACGCTGACAAAACGGTAGCGTAAAATATAAAAAAAAAATTACCATACCTTCCCTGTACTTAAATTAGGCTTGCAATTCTTTTTCTCTCCTACACCACATTGTGGGGTATCGTTGGATTGATCGTTTAAATATTGTGAGTGTATGAAAAGCATTTTTCGATTTCGGGATCCGTTTGCGACATATTAAGCTTTAAAGCGCAATTTTTTGTGAGATTATGGCGAGCTCTCCTGGCTAAATGGTCGATTGTAGAAACGTGAAAAAATTAGGGCAGTAGCACTTATAATATTATAATGAACTTAAAAGGAAATCTATCACGGCCAAGTGGCGCCGGTTTAGCCGGTAGGCTTTATAAGTTAACGAGTAATAGGCGACCAACTTATAAAGAGAAAACTTCGGACAAACTCCACTGAAAAACTATGATGAAGTTGTTAGTAGTGCAAAGCAGGTAAAAACTCACTCCTTCTACGGAACCCTACACTGCGCGTGGCCCGACAAGCACTTGGTCGGTTTTTTCGTCTTGTACTTTTACGGAATCGATGCATACACGCGCGTGAATCGCGTCTTAAAGTCGCCGTGGGCGATGGCTCTTCATCGGACCGCACGAAGAGCGATGGTAGCAGAAGCTGCTTCATAGTCACGACCCTCAGTCATGAGGCTACGGACATAAAGAAAAAGCTGATGTTACCTGATGGATAAACTAATTGGAGAGCTTCAGTACATTACACATTAAAGTGTTCTCTATCTATCAATCTATCTGCTGAAGCGATTATACTCAAGTGCGAGCGAGACGTGTAAATGATATTAGTCAAAGCAACTCTCTCATTCTAACTCGGGACATACATCTACCTTTTCGGAGCTAGTGAGATCAGCGATCTAGATAGGAGAGGTTGGGAGTGGGATTATCTAGAAAGAACCCTAATACCTACAGATGATCTACGATATAGCGGTGGTAGCGTGGCCGGTGGGTTCGGCTTGCCTTACATTCAGGAGCTCGTGGGTTCGAACCTGGTGCATGTATCAATGTCTTTGTTTTTTAAGTTACGTACATTTGTAAATTTTTGGTAGCAATGCCACTCGCTAACTGTAAAAGAAAACATTGTAAGGAAACCTGAGTTCATGCGGTATTCACATACCTCAGAGCTTGAAATTGCCAATACTCTCTCTCTCTCTTTCTCTCTCTCTCTGTGAGAGAACACTATGCATTATTGATTTATATACAGATAGTCGAAGTGATATAAAGATTCAAAGATACATATCACACGACAATGATACAATTTGCGCATGTCTGTTTTCAACACTGCTGATGGTTGCTTCAGTCACCTTTCAGTATCCACCGGTAACTTAGTTTAGAAATATTGTCACTATCAATATAATTATTGTTTAAAGAAAAACTACGAGTAACACACTCAGCTTACAATTGATAGCCCATCGACATTTATTGTAGTTCACCCAGTGTTTACAATAGCAACTAGCTACGTATTGTCAAAACAACTCTCCCTATGTCTTAGATGACCTCATAATATAAATATGATTGCTTAAAACAGGTACAGAGTGGATGGGAGTTGCAATAATATTAATATCTTAGTATCTAGAACGGTTTTGTTTGGTTAGATATTATAACCAAACAAATCTACCTAACAAAACCAATACAGTGCTCTGCCAAAGTTACGTTGGTCAACGCTCCACTTCTTCCATTGACTTATCATCGACTATGCAGATGCAGTGGCCTATTAGCCACGTAGCAAAAGTAGCAATTGCTACGGGCCCGCGCATCTGGGGGCCCCGATTTTTGACCTTAAAAGAATATAAACTTTCATGAAAAATATTATCTTTCTTTATAAGATAAGATATCTGTTTATTTTCTGTCCACAAAATACATTCTCATATAAAAAACATTGCCACTCCATTTCCTTCCGTGGATGTCGTAGAAGGCGACTAAGGAAATACATTACCAGGAGACGGGCAGCAGCGTCTTCCTGAGATTCCAATAGCATACTGCGATCGCCAAGCCGCCTGCCAAGCGTGGCGATTATGGCAAAACCCTTTATGATTAGGAAAACCACGAGGGAGGCCTATATCCCTCAGTGGGCGTCAAGTGGCTGATTATGATGATGATGAATAAATGATATACAGCAAAAGAGTGTACTATTTGTGGAAAGTCTGGAGCCTAAACTAGATCAAAAGATCTGTATCTTAGCTTTCCAGGCCTCCCGAACTGCAAAAGATTGTTATCATATTCATATTGGTGTTATATAAGTTTTTTTTGTCAGTTTTGTTTTAGTTAGTTAGTTAGACCTGAGATTTCCGCACTTAGCCTCATGGTTGGGCCATTGTACGTAGCATAGCTGTGAGCTCACTCCAGCCAGCCTATCTCTTTCCAGAAGGCCAGCAGTGCTCTGATGTCACTGCAGGCCTCCCGAAGGGATCCCAGCTTCCCAATGATGGCGGTCCGTTGCTCCTCCACGCCTTCACAGTGAATGGTCACGTTGGCGGGTGTTTCCTCTTCTTTGAGGCATCCCCGGCAAAGCGGGCTGTCGGTTAGTCCCATGTTGTGAAAATGTCTATTTAGTGAACAGTGCCCTGTTATGATTGCCACAGCTTTGCGTAGATTATCCCTTCTCAGACGCAGCAGGCTACGTTAGTTTTGTTTTATTGCATACCATACACCTGCTAACCTAAAGCAAACCAAGGGTCCCTTGCTAAAATTTGCTACAGGCCCCGCGCTGCCTTAATCCGGCAATGTGCAGATGTGTGTCATACCGACCTCACAGAGGAATTACTAGACAAATGAGAACGTCTTCACGACGCGACGTCTGCATTGGGTACTTCTTCAGTATATTATATTCATGTACAGTATATTCTTCTTCTCCAGTACAGCCTGGCTAAATAACCGCTCCCGCAGGGATGCTCACATTGTAACGCTTCTGTAGGGTCATGTAGGATGCCTACATGACCCTTCCTTCCCCCAGTATCTCCGAGAACGTTTCGCCCTTCGTGGCGCGCATGGTCGCCTTCAGCGCCCGTGCAAAGCGCTTATTGTAGACATCCAGTGCGTGATACGGCAGGCTATTCGAATTCCTTCACTGTGACAGCGGTGCGCTTGTGGAATGCGCTGCCCCTGTACAAGCGCCGTCAGTCGACAGTCCACTTGTTTAGGAGTAGAATTCAGTTTTTACCTTATTATGTAAGTAGTTTATATTATACAATATTGATTATTAAAGCCTGGTGTACACGGGTAGAGTAAATAGCAGAGTCAACTAGCATGCTACTTTACCAGTTCCAAGAACTCTACCAATTTAAGTAGAGCAACTGTTTACACGTAAATTTTCATTTTGTCGGTAGAGTTGTCACTAGCTAAGGAGCACTAGAATAATGAACGTCACTAATCGAGAAATTGTAAGAAACGCTCTGATAAAGTTAGCAGATTTATTATTAAAGGAGGTACAAAAGGCTGTCAATGAAGAACAAAATAGGAAAAAGAGAATATGGACGAGAGACTGGATTTTGAGAAGAGATGCCCGAGGAGCTTCAGCATTAGTTTTGAAAGAATCGGCTGAATAGGATGTAAAAGAATATAAATTAACTATGAGGATGACGCCGGAAATGTTTGAGGAAAGAAACATGTTTGAACTAGTTCCTCTACTAACCGTTTACGTGGGTCGAGTATTCGGTAGAGCAGAGTGGACGCTGGAGTGGTGGAAGGAAAGTGGTAGAGTAGCTCGCCCACGTTGCTAGTTACTTTACTCTACCAATGCTGTTTACATTGGTATAGTTAGTAGAATAGTTAGTACTCTACTCTACCGTTTACTCTACCCGTGTACAGCAGCCTTAAGTAATAGTATGTATGATGGTACATTATTTGACGACCTCGTCTGCATACCATGCGAGAGGTCCCGGGTTCGAATCCCGGCTGGGGACAAAAAAAAACCCCAGGTCTTGGATGTTTACATGGTTGTGATGTCGCTGTTTCTGGTTCCCACGACACAGGGTATCCTAGTGTGAGGCCAGAAGCAATGTTTGTGCCTGTATGTACAAATGTTTATGTTTACTGAGTAAGTATATGTAGTGTGTATATAAAATTACTAAATTATCATAGTGTATTAGAGTGGCATTCCATTTAAACCGTAGAGGACTTAGGATAACTGAAGAAAATGAACCCCAAAAATATTTATTTCAGGCTTTTGCAGAACGAAAAACAAGTCCCGTAACCCGACCATCAATCTGTCATTTTACTACAATGCACTGACAGAATCAATGCTCTGGGTGACGTGGAATCGACCCTTTCAGGAAGATAAATATTGTTTAATACACCCATACTCTATGCAATCTATGTGTAACTTTTGTGCAGTCGACAGCAGGTCAACCTTTAAATATTTGTTGCAAAGTCATCTTTAACGTAACTGCGTAGAGTGCACGTATGTAAAGCTTGATGAGCTCTCGACTGTATGTAATTTATCTTACCTGTCTTACTGCGTACAGCATTTCCGAGCGTTCTGTCTTCGTTTTTGGATTTTCTAGAATTAATTAATTATCTTGGAGCACTTTCTCTACTTATTTATTTAGTGGTTGTTTGGAATTTAATTTACGAGTTAATTTAGCTATCAGTCATTTCATTTTTACAATCGATCGATTTCGACACACCTTGCGGCGTTTTCTCTGACATTTTTCGCGATTTGTCTGATTAAAACCTGTGAAATGGTCAATAAAATCAGGTAAAAAAAAAAACAAATAAGTTGCTGTTTACACGTAGTGGAGTAAAACGTGCTGTGAGTGCGAATTGACACCTATTTACGAAATATTCAGTATATTTATAGTAGATTTTACAACAAAGGCACAAAACGAACGATTTTTATTCAAGACTTAGCAGCCCGAGCAGAAGGCGAGGGCTGATAGTAATGTCGAGGATAAAATGGTTTTGTGGACGAGTTATAAACTCTGTTTCTCACTTCGATTGCGAGGAAATAAAACAGGAGTATAATTTAGCAAATTGAAGAAATTATTAAACGCACGAAAAAATAAGAGCTGTTTATTTTTTTTAAATCTTACGACATTGATATTAGGCTTGGGCTGCAGAGCTTACAGCCTATTATTAAATTAATTAGTTTTCTTAAATTAATTCAATAACCTACCGTACTTGAATTTAAATTTTAATATCTTTTATGTCTTAAAAAAGACATAAGGCAAATAAATTAAAGTAAATATAATAAAATAACAAATTCTATCTATGAACTTCTTGTTGTGTTTGGCTGTATGACTCTTTTTCTTTGCCTTAATACAGATACATTTATGAGTAGATACGTTAATGCACTGGTGCCCAAAATTCGATTTTGTGCAGCCTATTAAATCCTGCACAAATAACCACTTTCAGAGCATGAGAAGTGAAAGTTTTATTTAGCGTTGGTCTATACATATGTAAGCAGAACATCGGTAGAAATCGTTAAAATATAGAAAGCAACAACGTATCTATATCAACTGAATTTGCGCGGATATTTACTTACTCCTTTATTTTTTCATTTTAAAATTTTATAATGAGTACATATCCGTGCTAATTCAGTTTTTATTATGTTTAGTGCTTTTGTTAACCTTAGAAAAATAGTACTTATATAATGTTCGTTGCTCGTCCTAGGTCATGCATTCATCTCATATCATCCTTTGTTATAAATTTCATGGCTAAAATAGTATTTAAAAAATGGTTTACACCTAGATAAAAGCTAAACGAAATGAAATATGGGTTACGAAATATTAGGGGTTAAAGTATGAAATTGCCGTTTTATTGCAATAGGTTCTTTGAATTGACATAGAATCTTCATGGTTTGAGATTTTCGAATGAAACTTTTTTCAAATGGTTTCTATGATGTTCTTTTTTTTTAAAATGTGAAACATTTGAATATCGACTTTCAATTGTTTTTGTTATTCAATTTAGACAAGAAAGATGGATACTGCGAAAATTCGAGTGATTATGAGGCACCCATTTTTCGTATTTTTTTATTTTATTGATTTGACGCAAGTGAGTCAATATTGTGGGTAAGATAACGTTAAACCATGCCGCTAATTCCTGGGTAGTTTGACTAGGGTCGGCTTCCACTATCTCTCTTAATTTATCGTTATTCACCTGTGTGGGCGGTCTTCCTCGTGGCTCGTTCTTTAAGTCGAAATTTCCATCACGAAAAAATCACTCGAATTTTCGCAGTATCCATCTTTCTTGTCTAAATGGAATAACAAAGACAATTGAAAATCGATATTCAAATGTTTCACATTTTTTTAAAAAAGAACGTCATAGAAACCATTTGAAAAAAGTTTCATTCGAAAACCTCAAACCATGAAGATTCTATGTCAATTCAAAGAACCTATTGCAACGGCAATTTCATACTTTAACCCCTTTTATTAGGGTCTAAAGTTTTTTTTGACGTTTCCTCTTAAAACGGGCGCGTTTACTTATTATTTAATCTTGTTTTAGGTTGTCGGCCCTAGCTTCTACCTTTTACAAAAATTGTTCAGATTTCAGGTTGACACTTTGTTTTCTAAGCTGATTAAAAATGGATGTGATTTTTTTTTGTCTACAAACTCGACCCGAAGGCCGCGGCTAACATTGTTCGTTGACATTCAACAAACACAATGTAAATTCTTAAATGAAGTTGAAAATGAAAAATATTTTTTTATTTCTGATTTCTTTCATTGGCGGCGCCATATCCGCTGGTAATCCCTTAATAATAGGTTTTGCACTATCCAAAGTAACTGTTTCCTTACTTGTTTCGTGATGACGACCAATTTCAGAAGTTTGATTACGGGAACCTATAATAATTTCCATTGTACATCCTATGTTAACGTCAAACAACATCAACCCAAAAGATGAACCAGAGACCTACGTACATAAAGCAAAATAAAATAACTAAGCAATTCGCCCACGTAAAAGTTCCTTCTCGGCCCTCTCTTGAGCGGCGCATCAAAGCGCTCTCCCGACCAATAGGAGCGCGCCGCTGAAAAGTGACACGCCCACCCGCTTTTCAGCAACGCCTAGCTTCACCGAGAAGCTACCCCCGAAACGCAAAACCAGCTCTTATTACCAGCGGTTTAAGTGTGAGCATCGGGCGACTCGGTCTCACAGCCAACTGTACGTTTACAGCGTATTTCAGGACGTACATAGGATGAAGGCTGTAATATTGAATTACGCTCGGCTCGTGTCCGGGTTTTAAAATGTTGGGAACTGAAATGCTGAAGCCTGAAATGGATTTGCCTATAGCTGCTGAAATATGAGAGTAGAATAGAGAATACTTTATAGCAGTTGTAGAAAAAAAAAAAATAATTATATCGACCATCCGTAAAAGGAGGCTATCAAATACTTAGGGCCATATAATAAAGGATCTAAGCGGTGGTAGCCTAGTGGGTAGAACACTGCACTCGGAAGCGAGAGACACAGTTTCGATTCCCAGTGCGGACATTTACCTATGACTTTGTTTTCTAAGTTATGTACATTTTTGAAGTTTTATAACTTGTTAGCTTAATGCTATTATTAGCATTTCCACTCGCTAGCAGTGAAGGGAAACATCGTGAGGAAACCTGAGTGTGTGAGCTATTCACATGCCTCAGCGCTTGAAATCGGCAATCTGCGGTGGGCACGCGTGGTGATTAAGCCCATACACTCTCCCTGAGAGAAGGCCTGTGCCCTACAGTACGTACATAACTCAGCGCAACTCTGTTATTAATTTATGCTGTTAACAGTTTATCAACAAATTGTTAGAGTCGGGGCCGGGGGTCGGCCCTTACCTACATATACGAGTATTATAATAAGTACATAAGATTTTGTTAAATATTGCTAATTGTACCTAGAATCTGTAAATGAAAATGGTCTGTTCTTCATTTATCTTACGTTACGGTATAAGAACGTTTAGATATTAGATGCTATTAATAACTATTGTAAAACACATATTATTATGGATTTTGGAAGAAGCCTGGCTAGTCTGGCTACCCATAGCACAGGGAATCCTAGTTTCGGAGCCAGTAACCACTCTTTTAACTCTTTTCTAAATAATGTTTTTTTCATTTTCATTTTTAATTTTCATCTACTTATCACGATTTTTCTTATGTTAACAAACTTTTGTCAACTTGGTACTTTGAAATAAAGAAAACTACCGGAAACTGTCAACAGTCAGTTAACCTCCGAGATACCGGGAGGTTAGTACTTTGGAAAGTAGTTTATTGACGATATCGTGTGGGTTCTATCCTAATCCCCAGAAACTTACCGGGACTATTAGGGACAATAAACATCTTTCAGCCACCCTACGCTAAGGGTGGCTGGAAGAGATCTCTCTTAGATATAAGTTCGCCTTTGTAACAATGCTAAGTAATTAATTTTGTAATTTATGATTTGCAATAAGGAATATAATTAACAAACAGAAGTACAATAAGTACTTACATTTATGAAACTATCTGTAATTCTTTCACCTAGTTGTGCAATAAAGTCTTCTTTATCTTTCTATCTATCTACAATGTATCTTCATCATCATCATCAGCCATTTGACGCCCACTGCAGGACATAGGCCGCCTTCCTGGTTTTCATAACCATGAAGGGTTTTGCCATAATCGCCACGCTTGGCAGGCGCAGAATACGGTTGGAATCTCAGGAAGACGCTGCTGCCCGTCTCCTGGTAATTGATTTCCTTAGTAGCCTTCTACGACATCCACGGAAGGAAATGGAGTGACGCTATTCTTAATCCGGCGCCACACGGACATGTTGTACGGACACAATGTATCTTGAATGGGAAAACTGGGGAGCTCTACTTGTCAATGCAAACAATACGGGGAAACATCAAAATCGCGAAAAAAATATCGGCTGTTCCGTTCCACCCTAAAATTACCACCTGGGGCCTGTTTCACAGAACTACATTTCATGGTTTACTATGACAATTAGATGTAAATTGCAAATTCTATCAACGCACAGATCAACAAGTAGACTATGCAACGCAATTTACCTCGAATTGTCATAGTAAACCAAGAATTCTAGTTTTATTGAAACTCTGCCATGCAGCATTAAATATATGGAAATGGTGATATTTTTGTCGTGATTTCAACATTCTCGTCATAATAATGTTTTTCATATTGACGAACCGGCCCCTCTCATTTTAATAGATAGATAGATGAATAGATTTCCGGATTAAAAGAACTGCTTGAATTAAGAAGATAATAATAAAATAAATAACCTCCACACAACACAATCACTTGTCCTCGTCCAAAACTAGGATACCCTGTGCTATGGTAACCAGGCAAGGACATAACAAACTTGAAAACATACCCAGAGTGAGCCATACCGCTAAACCAAAGAGGCAGGCAGAAGATGAATGAATTACCTAGGACGAGCAAACCACTTGATAGACATGATTGTTTTATTTGTTCTGTTACCGCGTCGTTGACATCTATGCAAAAGCTAAAAAGGTATAGGTGGACATGCTGTCGACTATACAATTGTCGGTATTTTGAGCCATTATCTTGAAAAAAAAAAATCAAAACTGGGTCAAAGGTCGAGCCAAACCTATAGCAGAATAAAAACAACTATCCATAACCAGCTATCGCGCATGCAGCGGGTAATGAATGCTTACAAACCGTAAGAACTTTCTGTCTTTCAACGTTAGAACTTTCTGTCTTTCAACGTCAGAACTTTCTGTCTTTCAGCGACAGAACTTTCTGTCTTTCAACGTCAAAAGTTTCTTACTTTCAACGTCAGAACTTTCAGGCTTTCAACTTTAGAACTTTCTGTCTTTCAACGTCAGAATCGTGGTAATTGGCAAACATTTGTCTCTTATTATGCTGCCGTTTCACTTGGCCATACGTATTAGCGTATTTGATTTATAAACCGTATAGTAATACATTACAATTCAATCTATACATCTATATCGATACTCTATACTAATATTATGAAGAGGAAAAGTATGTACGTTTATTTGTTTGTATGAGTAATCTCCGAAAGTAGCTTTAAAATAAAAAAAAAATTCACCAGTGTTTAGAATGAACCTCCAGGGTGGACATTGGTAGTCGCGAACGTAGTCGCGGGCACTGCCAGTGTATTATAATACATTGTAGGTGTTACACAATCAGCGCGAAAGATTCGCCAGAAAACCGTGTAATGGATGGTTAATATTTGCCAAATAGGGAAATACGAGTGGCCTATTCAGGCGCAGGCCTTAGGTATTTAGGTTTACCCTTCAGTGAACTGAAATCCATGGTCGACTTGGCACGTGCGATCATAATCCATACCTATTGTTGTAAAGCTATTCGTAACAGAACTTAGTAGACTTTGATGTATTGCCAACGCAAGCGCGGCGCTTTAAATCGCCAATCCGCAGTGCCCATGGTGATTGAGCCCATACTCTCTTTCGTTGGGTTGTAGAGGTTTTGTATCGTCAAATGCTTGAACAAGGTACATTAGGTAAAAATAAAGAAATATAGAAATATAGCCACTAGTCTACAAGCCTCCACCAATCCGGACTTGGCCCCCGTGGTGGAGTATGGCCTATACCTTCCTCAGGGAAGAGGCCCGTGCCCCTCGGTGGGGACATAATGGGTTGATGATGATGAAAGAAATATAGGCCTTTTACATCTATGATGATTAATAGAGCTCATAGTGGCACTCCTACCTACAGAAGAAAGAAAATATATTTGTCTGGAGAATGGTTCTTAGCTTCTGCCTATTTCTACCACCATAATGCTTCTCATTTGGCACCACGCGGTGCTCGTTTTTATAGAACTACAATTCGTGGTTTACTATGACGGTTCGATGGACATTGCATAATCAATTAACCCATGGATTAATAAGTAGGAAGACTAAACCAGTATTTGTGATAAAACATTCCTCAGACGCAGTTTAAATAGTCTGTGCTAACGAGAAATTCGTAACCATAGATTATTTAAACTGCCTCTGACGAGTCTTTTAGAGGAATCGTGTTTTTATAAATGTGACCGCAATTTTACTATCAGCTACGCAATGAACATTGAATTGTAGCCCTGGGGGCATATGTACCTAACCTAACCTTCCGGGTCGTTTCAGGCCCCAAACTGTATGCGATACAGCACTCAGGATCTGTATCGCGGCTCTCCAAACATAGATGTATGTTCCACATCCCCGATTTGTGACCAATTTTTTGGTCTACGGCTCGGGTTCATGACTCTACCATATGGGTAAGTAGGTAGGTACTTTACACCGATGTCTATTGATCCTATTTTTACGTAGAACAGTATCCTGAGTAAACTCCAGATCAACGTAAGAGAGTTTTTAATTTAATAACAATTCTTGTGTTTTTTTGTGATAAGTAATTTAGGTGGGCGAGATTCGGCGTCCGCCTGGGACATCCCTTACCGGCCCTTCCACCCACATTCGCTTGATATACTTGTTTCGTCAATCTTTCTTCCTTGATCCTCTCCACTTGTCCAAACCAGCACAACATACGTGAGAAAAAAATAAGCAGTACTAATAATAATTTAAGCATTTGAAATAATAGTATCTACATTTTGCATTAACCGTCATTAAAGTTCAATGCATTTTCAGATTTTAGCTCCGTTAGCGGACATCTAAGTAAATAGAATAAAGTAATAAAGAATATTCTATCTATCTATCTATTTCTCTAAGTATCATTTATATTTTAAGTATTATTATCAAAATAATTGCAAGACGCCGAAGAAACGTGACAAGAAATTACTATTTGCTTGGAAAAAAAGGGATATACTTACAGAAGAAAGAAATAACACATTTATTTAAATAATTAATTGACAAGTATAATTAGACCTGTCCTCCACTGTATGGAGTTGTCCGATTTAACCTACTCCGAACTGTCAAATACATACATAAGTATTTTGACACTTTCGAGTCCTCAAAATGGTTAACCCGATATAGCGGACAGTTCCGTGATAGAAGGGCAGAAGACGAATTCGTAATTAAGGTTCCCGTGTCAACCCTATTAAAATTCTATAATAATCTAATTAAGTATTATGAATTCGTATTTTTAGTCAAATATTTATGTAATTCTGTCTACGATATGTAAAACATTGAAATGCCTAAAAAAATCTACAAAATTAAAAGCCTTGACAGTTTGTATTTGGCGCTAAATAGAACCGGCCACTACATTTCCCGCGCGGTCACTCATCAGCTGTCAAACTCGGCGCTGTTGAGCGGGCGCCTCCCATTGGTCGGGCCGGCCGGAACCGCTTATGAGCGACGATATGATTGGCCGCCCCGAGCGATACCCCACGTGCTCATAAGTTCCGCGAGGAAAATTCAAACTTTTTACGCGGAAAAGTTTGGAACTAGAAGGATGTTTAAAAAAACGTTGTTATTACAAAGTTTGAAGCTAAAAATTATTTTGTTGAAAGAAATTATTTTTGTTTAAGTATATTGAAGTGATAGTTAATTGAATATTTTTTTTCTTTTTTGTTTCAGGTTTTTGTTTAAATGTTTATAGATAAAACTATTGGAGACACGAAGTCTAAGTTTCTTGCACCAAAATATTGATTTAATAATTGAATAATTAATTTAATATTCGAGCGCATAAATTCTTGCGTAAACCTATTAAAAAGCCGTTAAATTATTATTGCACTCACCGTACGCTTTACTCACATAATTTAAACAACAATAAAAAACAACAACAAAGAAAACCAATAAGCAATAAATAAATAAAAACACTGAACAGCGACTTCAGTTACCACTTATCAGTACCCTGTAAAATGCAACAATACGCTGCAAACTATTTACCCTATTGCACAAAATCGCATTAGTCCACGCACTTAAGTTCCATCACACCACTTGTCTGTGTTTAAATCTCCAAAGGAATAAAAAATAAATATTTATATTTAATATTATTTGCGGAAAAACGCGTCGTCACAATACACAACAAGCGTCGACGGTGCGGCATCAACAATGCTAGCGAAATAAGCAAGAAATATTTAACTACCGCGGCGGGGAGGGGCGGGCTGGCCCTCAGTATTGGCGCTACGGCTGTGGTAGTTATAGTTTACGTGATACACAGCTCAAATACAAATAATATAAACATTACAGCCGGGCATGCGCGCTGCAGCCAGACAAGGACGGCAGAATAGCCTGTTCCTGCAACTGGCCATTTCACGGTTAAAATGTTGTGTATTTTTATGAAGAAAGTTAATAAAGAAAAATAAAGTTACAGATAAAAATAGTGGCCAGTAAAATATTTGTGATATTTTTCTAAGCAAATAGGTTTTAATTTACATATTTTTGACAGCCAGCGTCGGTTGCTGGGGGCACAGCGCATGCGCTCTAGAGGCGTGAATATTATTGACGATGCAAAATGTTTATTTTTTGTCCCAACACCAGTCGCGCCAACTGCGAGAGCGATATTTAAATTTCGAACGGCTAAGAAGGGAAGCCATTTTGGATTTCCTTCTTTCCTCCCTTAAAAACGGCCCTTACTTTAAAATATCGATCGATGAAATATTTTTTATGTTTTTCTCCCAGGAAAAGTTAAGGAACCTTAGTTCCCAACTCCAACAAGACGATAAGAAAGTAATGAGTTACTGTTGGGAACCCCTCAGGGAGTTTGCTGGTTTTATTTCAATTATAATCCGATATGAGGAGATTCGCGCATGCGTCAAACGCTCTCAGGATAAAAGAGGTGCATTCAGACCGGTATTCGGAGTACCTAATTTCTCAATCTCGGGAGATTAGATTCATAAAATTTTATTTTCAAATTATTTCCAAAAAGGTTTATACCTTTTTTAACATAAAACAAATAAATATTTTTTTCTTATTAAACTTTAAAGTTTTTTTTATACGTAAGGCAACCATAATAAACCAAAGTAGTTCGAACCTTCAGTTTGGGTAGGAGATTACATTATAATTTATACGGTTGAAGGAACTGTGCGCCCTCGAAGCGCTGGAAGATGCTGCAGAGACCTGCCCCTATATTACGCATACCAAATCCTGAATCACCTGATCCTTTAACTCCTAGGGAAGTATAGGGCCTCAAACACAGATTTCCACTTCTGAAGGTGATGGTGGTGATACACAGCAGCTTCCAATTCAGGCTAGCTAGAACCGATTGACTTGGCCTCTTGGGCTACCTATGGATCTTTTTCATTAGACGATGTGTGTGCCTTGCAAAAATGTTTTTTAAGTTTTTGCTAAAAAGAGCGTTTTAGTGGAAATGTAGTCATGTACAGGTTCTTGTCCCATGAGTTCTAGGAAAAAATTGGTTGCGCTAGTCAGCCCCTCTTAATTCCCTTCATACCTGTTACTTAACTAGCTGTTGCCCGCGCCTTCGTTCGCGTGGTAATTTTGATGTGTATACTTCCGGGATAAAAAATAGCCTATGTGCTAATCCAGACTAAAATCTATCTCTGTGCAAAATTTCATCCGGATCCGTTAAGCCGTTTTTACGTGAAAGAGTAACAAACATCCATCCATTCATACAAACTTTCGCGTTTATAAAAGTTACTAGTAAGGATTGATTGGTTAGACAGATAACACATATTGATTGTTTATTTCTGGTGAAAAAAAGAATTTTTAGGTAAATTATAGGTGTACTTTCGTCCTGATCTTATTATCTAAAAGGTTGGTACGTAATACCATAGATAGTGAATTCATGTTCGCAATCGCGCTCGCCATCGCGTGGTGTAAACACATATTCCCACTGGGCCACTGACATTTTTATTGGCATCTGATTTAACACCTATCGATTGCCACTCGTTACTCATTCGAAGAATTAGAATATAAGGTCTTGACTCCTCTTTGGCACCTACTTTGTCATGCAAACTGTCTTGGGGTCACTGGCTAATGTTCGACGGAGCTTGAAGGTGTTTTATGACGAGAGCATTTCATTGTCTTTTGGTTTGTGATTTCGGTTAAGCAGAAAGTTGGTGTCCTTCAATTATTAAAGGTGTTATGCTTAGACCATCTAGTGTGAGTGATGGTGTCACTGAACACTGTATAAAACATCTCATTACGTAGATGCAAAGGCGAAAGTTTTTTTTACTTAGAGTAGATGCAAAACTCCACAGTGGTTTTCGGATTACAGTTTTAGATTGTTTCATGTTAAATACAAGATTCAGATTCAGATATGTTGCCCCAATATCAATATGACAGTTACTCGCAGGTGTTATGTTAAAAAAACAAATACCTAAGAAACTTAAACAAAAATGACATCATCACGAAAGCAAAAAAGAAAGCACCCCCACTCTACTGCCCAAGAAGTTCAATAAAAAAGAAAGAAATTAATTAGAAAGAGGAGGCCCGCCGTAAATAGTCCGGCTGGGCGTGTCCCGCCCTCTCAAGAGCGACGCCCGGCGCGCTGAAAAGCGTCCGCCCCCTTCGCTGAAGAGCGGCCGCCCCGTAGTCAGGGCGCCGCGAGGTTTTCGCAGCTCCTATATAACGCGTACTAAATCCTGAACGATTCCCATCATATTCCAGACTAATTTCTACAGCAAACGTCAGGATTCCGACAGGATTTGGTGCGCATAGTTAGGCACCAGACAGATCGGAGGATCGGACTTGAAGCTGGACTAGACTATTTTACTCCGAAAAGAAATACACATCAATTACTGTACTCTAGGCCAAAAACCTGTATGGTGGTGAACTGTAAGTGACAGCTAAAAAGTTATCACTCAAAACAGTTTAAATCCAATAGGTATATAGAAAGCTCGTGCCACAGGGTTTGTTATCGAACTCCTCCGAAACGGCTTCATCGATTTTCATGACAATTTTCGTGTAGGTACATTTGGTAGGTCTAAGAATAGGTCGTAGGCTAATTAATATGGGAGAACAACGTTTGCCGAGTCAGCTAGTAAGTAAATAAAATTAAGTACCGAAACCGGCGTGCGTGCATGCAACGACCAATGAATGTTGATGCAGCGAAAGAGATATGTCAAGATCGTGGCAAGCGACAGAGCCCGGTCTCTGCCTGCCCCACCGGGATAAAACCGTGTGTCTATGATATACTTTATACTTTATTGCACACATAAAAACACATGAATAAAACACAACATTTACAGAAAAATTAAAAAGTGTACATGGCGAGCAAACATAATAAGTTTCTAAAATTAAATAAATGCACCCTACATACGTCCCACTGTAGGGCACAGGCCTTCACTAAGATAGAGAGTATGGGATTAGTAACCACATGTGCCCACAGCGGATTGGCAATTTCAAGTGCTGAGCAACCACAAACACTTAGGCACAGTCCACATAGTACATGACTCGGGCTTCCTTCCGATGTTTTTCTTCACTGATAGATAAGAAAAAAAAAATTTATAGCTTGAGAGCCTTTAAAAATATACTGTGTAATACAGAAAGTCATAGCCTGCACAGGGTTATTTCTAAAATGCTCAATTCCTGAAACATGTCTGCTCAAGTTTGTTATTTACAACGTTTGTTTTATGAGTTATAAATTTGTTTTTTTTTTAATATACCCAATTTCAGAACAATATTATTGACTGTTAAGGTTTCATTGCTACGAAACCAGCGTGCGGCATGCAACGACTAATGAATGTTGAGGAAGCGAAAGTGATCTGTGGGGATCGACGCACGTGGCAGTCCCTGGTCTCTGCCTACCCCGCTAGGATACAGGCGTATGTGTATTGCTACTACGGATTCATAAATATACGTAACTTAGAAAACAAAGTTATTGGTGCATGCCTGGGGTTCGAAACTACGGCGAAGTTTGAGGCTAGACTTGAAAAGAAAAAGGTACATACTTATTTAATTCCGAAAATAAATACACATACAGATACATTTTTGAAAAATATACAACTATAGTTCATTGCTTGTAGATTACAGTAAAACCTATAAGAATTCTATCAATTGAAAATAAAGTGGTGAACTCAATATAATACGTTCACTTACGGAAAACAGTTCACTAAAAAACCACTAGATAGCGCTAGTAGTAGTTAACTCGCGTCTTGACTAAAAACATTTAACATTGGCATTGTACGGAACCCTTTCCACCTGAGTTCAACTCGCACTTGGCCAGTTTTTTTTTTATGTAGCCTATATACGTCTCACTGCAGGGCACAGGTCTTCTCTCGGAGACAGATAGAGTATGGGCTTAATCACCACGCGTGCCGGATTGGCAATTTCAAGCGCTGAGATGTGTGAACCGTCAGACACTGAGGTTTTCTCACGATGTTTTCCTTCTCGGTATTGGTACTACAACTTCACAAATGTACCTACTACGTTACTTAGAAAACAAAGTCATTGGTACACGCCGGGATTCGAACCCACGACCTCCCGAATTCATCTGATAAAAAAATATATTTGCTGCACCCTCCCGGACTATCCCCGCACCACCTAGAATAGTAATGGCGTCGAACTATAAACAAAACTTAGCTACGAGGAAACTTTTGGAAAATTTACGAGACTAACTTGCTTCCAGGGCAAGTTAGGTGTAGATTCTAGTTGTTACGAACTTAGTGAGAATTATGAGAAGATTATCTTAATCGTAAGATATTAACAGGGACTTGTAATACCGGGCGGCATTTTAGTCACCTGACAAACTTTGAGGGATCTTTCTACTCGTCAATACAAACAACGTTTACCATCATCATCAGCCATTTGAAGCCCACTGCATGAGTTGGGCCTCCCTCGTGGTTTTCATAACCATGAGGGGGTTTTGCCATAATCGCCACGCTTGGCAGGCGGGTTGGCGAGCGCAGTACGCGGTTGGAATCTCAGGGAGACGCTGCTGCCCGTCTCCTGGTAATTGATCGCCTTCTACGACATCCACGGAAGGAAACGGAGTGACGCTATTCTTAATCCGGCGCCACACGGATAACTTCCCTCTTTCCAGCTTCCATAACTTCCATCCATCCATAACTTCCATCACTTTTACTATGGGGCCAAGCACATCAGAGCAAAAAATAAATCAGCTGTTTCATACATTTGGTGCAGTAATGCTTCTATCATATGTATGGAACAGCTCATTTCTTTTTGCTCTGATTTGTTTGGCTCCATAGTAAAAGTGGTTTATATTTATGAGTTAAAAGCTCCTTTAAAGTTTGGCGGTTGAATAAAATGCCACCCGGTATATGATCCCTACTCAATATTATAAAAGCAATAGGTGCGGTGCGTCTTTTGTTAAAAAATATTAAATAGTTACGCAAAAAAATCCATACGCAAAATAAAATGACATAAACTCACGACTGTACCCTGGAGGAGTAGGCAGAGACCAGGGTTTGCCACGATCCTCACCCTCTTCGCTTCATCAACATTCATTATTTGTTGCATGCGTGCACGCCGATTTTGGGTTAATTGTTCAGAGATCACCATTAAGGCTGGGTTCTTCGAGCGCACGGATTTGTATGGGACTTATGGCGCTGCGCGAGCGAAAAGTTGGGGGAAGAGTAGGCATTTTTGAAATCACGGAAATACTAATCCTATTAATAGAATTTTCACGACCGACGTCACTAAGACATTCGTTGATAGTCATTTTGGTATATTTTTTATTATTTATTATCCAAAACTCAGTACAGGTCAAATAAAACCATATCTAGTGATAATTTAGACTCACGTTCGCGATTTATTTCGATGCTATAAAATTTAAAAATTCATAAAAATATCGACCGACGGCCCTAAATAGGACATTGAAAAGTAATATATTATATGTTTTTCAGATTTTAAATGCTAACCATTAGAGAGTAAAGTGTATTTTAAAATACCTGATTTAGGGGTAATGTTGGAGAAACCAGCCTTAAGGATCTTTTCAGATTTTTCGTAGCCCGAATCTTGGAAAGCGTTTTTATAAAACTTAGTTTTTGCCAAAATGTTACGACCTTAATTATAAAAAAACGATTCCTCTAAAACAAATCTAAAACTCTATTTAATCCACATCTTTTCCCTGTAAAATCTAAACCACAGACTATTTTAATTGGCGTTTTTGAAGTGTTTAAAATTCCGGTTTTTATAAATAAGAGCGTTAGTTTTTAAACAGCTCTTACTAACACTAATGAACCTAATTTTAATTTAATTCGAACTGCGGACAGCAAAAATTGTAACGATTGACAAGCTTGGCTGATGTAACGTTTTTTGGAATTCCGTTGCGGGTTCCTTCACGGTGTGTTTTCGCCACTGGTGGAACACATTTGAAACGATGATAAATAAAGTAGTAAAACCCCTTCTTTATTGAAAACCGATACCCATGTTAGTAAAAGTGAAATAAAACTAACGTGTCACGGTTATAACCCTCGCAGGAATAATTGGCCAGTGTTATGGAAGTACTAGAGTCATAAAAGGGGTCTATGAAATTTTACCTGCAATTCATAATAAAAATATCTCTTCACAAGCAACATTTGTCAATGTTCCATTTTACAAACTATTGTTTTGACAATGACATCTAAATACAAAGGTTCATTAGATGTGCAGTCATTCTGAAAATGCATTATTTATTAAATATTTAAAAGAAAAACATACACGTCTACATTTTACAGATAACAAATAATCTACTCTGCAATACAAATTTCATTCGCTTTTTAAAGTAACCTATAATAAACTAATTTTGTTTCGTCAGAAGCATTCATTGGTAACAAATAGGAAGCTCTGCTCACTTCGTTGGCTCTGCATAGCTAGATCACAAGCCTAACCCAACCTAACCTAGTGTTCCCGGGCGAGCATGATTTTTTTTAATGCGGGGGCATCTCCCCCCCCCCCCCCCGTTCCCCCTCGCCAGGGGGCGCCACCCTCCTGCACCCTCGTGCCCTGTCTTCTGACTTGCGTGAACTTTGTGAAACTTTGTCGATTTAATGCATTTGTGTTAAGAAAACTTAGCTAATGTTCTGTCGCCAAATGACATTATAAGAAAGAATTACTTTATAAGATGTAAGTTTTGTGAAACATTTTTATATGGAATGTCGAGTTGCAAAATGATACATTTGTATTACGTTGCTTGTTATCTGAAAATTTGTTAAATAACTGTCGGACATTTGAAGGGGACCCTCATAAAAGACATCAATGATAACCTGGGACCTGTTGCATAAAAGTACAATTCATGTTTTGCTATGATAATAATATATACATTGCAAAGTCGATCAACCCACAGATTAACATGTAGGAAGCCTCGTCTACGCAATGTACATCGAACTGTGAAATTTAGTTTTATTTTTAATTAATTTATTTTTTGAAATGGAATTGGGCGGGCCACGTAAGTCGTATGGGCCGAGACAGATGGGCAAAAATTGCCACTGTCTGAATCCTACGCAACGGATACAACAAACGTGGCCAACCAAGGCGGTGATGGCGGGACGACCTCACGAACTTTCTGCAGGGATGGCAGGGAATGGCCGGTGACAGGGAGGAGTTGAGAGCTAAAGAGGAGGCCTTTGCCCAGCATTGGGACACTAAACCGGCTAATTAAAATCCCATCATTTGGTACCACATGAGGTTAAGTCTATAGTTTTTTTAAATATTTAAATGTAGGTACATTAAAATTTATGTTACCAAAAATGATTTAAATCTGTTGAACCAGATATTACACTGTAACTATAATAAAAACATCATAAAATAATAAATATGTTGTTTTCATTACTTAGCAAATGTTTATTTACACAATTCCTTTGATAATCATGAATATTCAGGTTTTGTCCGACTTTTATTGATTTTTCGCCTGTGTGCAATGATACGATCTTTAAAATAAATGCTTTGCTCTAAAGTTTTTAAGAACTTCAAAAAACAAATTATTACTTTTCAACTTGTCGAGAAAAGCGGCCTTAAGCTGTCATTGTAAATAAATCTACGTCCTCCATTGCCGGTGTTGGGCTACTTAAGTCGGGGTCAAGTGACTCCGCGAAAGCTATAGCCAAGGCAATAAAAAGAAAAGCTGAAAAGCTCTTTTTTAACTGCCACGCGTTAATTTCATAGATAGGAACGGTAGGGATAGAGAAAGGCTCACTATGTGGATTTATGTGAGAGACGTTTTTGTGGCTGGAATACAAAGAAAAACAGATACTGGTGTGCAATAAAGTGTTTTCAAAAACAACTCCATTATTTACGTGGGTTTGGGGAAGGGCGTTAATCTATAAACACATGTTATATTACCGGCGCCTCTATTATGTAAACTGTATTCACTGGGTTCGGTTACCCATCTTAACGTTTCCGAAGTGCCAAAATATGTGTACCTATTTGAAAGCCGTAAAAATGTACTTTATCCAACCTAGGGGAGACTTCATCATCATCAGCCCCTAGACGCCCACTGCAGGACACAGGCCTCTTTCATGGTTTTGCCATAATCGCCACGCTTGGCAGGCGGGTTGGCGATCGCAGTATGCTGTTGAAATCTCAGGAAGACGCTACTGCCCGTCTTCTGTGTATTAGTAGCCTTCTACGACATCCACGGAAGGAAATGGAGTGACGCTATTCTTAATCCGGCGCCACACGGACATGTTGTACGGACACAATGTAGGTATCTTGAATGGGAAAACTGGGGAGCTCTATTCGTCAATGCGATTACTACTAATATACAGGCAGTGGGTTGCGTTTCATAAAACTGCATTTCATAGTTCATTATGACGATTCAATGTACATTGCGTAGCCGATCTTCCTAAGTATCCGTCGGTTAATGTAATCCATACACCGCACCGCAGCCCAACTCTATCTAACTAAATACATCCTAGAGCTGGCCAATGGAGAAGTTGCGCAAAAAAATGTTTTAGTATAATCAGAGAGACCATGTTAAAAGATAAATAAAGGTGGTATTTTTTTTTGGTGGAAGGGCCGGTAAGGGACGTCCCAGGCGAACATACTTCGATCAAATAGGGGATTTAGTAGCAAAAAGTACCCTAAACCGCCGTGTGTGCATGCAAAGACTAATAAATGTTGATGAAGCGAAAGTGATCTGTCAGGATCGTGGCCAATGGAAGACCCTGGACTCCGCCTATCCCTCTGCCATACAGGCGTGAGTTTATTTGTATGTGTGTGCGTGTGTAATCGATTTTGCAATGTACTTACATAGAATTATCATAGTAAACCGTGAATCGTAGTTACTCCTCGCAGAATAGCTCTTTTAGCCTGGTTCGGAATCCAGGAAATAAAGAATGTCAGACTTTCTCACATAGCAAAATGTGTAGTACTCAACCCCGGATCAGTCAATAAGTAGCTACTTAAAGCTACTCTATTTTGTATGCTTACGGACTTCATCCTTTGAGACCACAAAGGGGTCACAACCCTGCCCCCCGAAAATGCAGCTTATGGTGTTGACAGGATAGATGAGTGCCTATTTGGTTAACAGACTTTTCTGGAAGAGACTTAACATGTTCGCCGTCTTCATAGAAGAGATTTGAACATACTTAATTATTTGTTTGATTTATTTGGTCGTTCATAGGCTGTAGTTTTGAAAGACCGCAAAACCTGACAACTATAAGGGGCAAGTAGATAACGTTCCCTAGTGCCATCACTGGAAAACTTCTTTTACAGATATTTTGTTGCAAAATATTAATTTTTATTATTTTTTTGCAATGTGATTTTTCGGACCCTGGAAAGAGGACCTATCAAGAGTCCGATCAGGGATTTAGCTTGAAAGAAATGCTTGTCCTAGGTTTTTGGCCTTAGGTTCTCGGTCGATGGTCGTAAAAATGACAACTTACATGATTGAGAGATTGGTAGGACACGAAAAATCTGTAACAAAAGTTTTCGTTGGTAGTGCTAGGCGACCTCATGGAACCCCTTGGCCCTTTGCCTTGGCCTTGGGTCTGTAAGCACCTAAATACTTAACTCACAATTACATGATAATCTTCATCATCATCAGCCACTTGACGCCACTGTAGGACATAGGCCTCCCTCATGGTTTTCTAAGCTTGCCGGTCTTGTGCCACCCGCATCCAGCGACTCCTCGCCACCGTAACCAGGTCGTCAGACAATCTGGTGGGGGCCCTTTCCACGCCGCATGATATTTGTAACTAACTCACACGACCATTGAAATAAACTGTCTAGATATCACCCTACTTTGTTCCCGGTGTACAATAAAGATTATTCTATCTGTCTATCTAGTATTGTGACTCCTAACGTAATCAAGACTTCAGTCAGTCTGTGACTTCGAACGGATTCATTACACAGAGAACGTGTTAAGACAGTATATCCTATATACCTATATCCAACAAAAAAACTGCAGGGGATCCTATGCCGGAGCATATAATCTGCGATGAATGTAGAGGCTTTGATGATGATTGTTCTAATGACTTCAAGTGAAAGTGAACACACTTTATACGTAAATATAGACATAAGCTTACATAACTAAAACGTGTTTTTTATAAAAAAAATACAACATAAAGGTGCTGTCTAACTACATACATACAACAAAGCTTTTGTAACAAATAGAGTCAGGAAAATAATTGTATACTATTATTTGATAGTATTATTAGAAGGTAACGGCATTAACTAACGGGCGCACATGGACGATTTTCTTTGGGAGCTCCATTCGTGGAATGGAGTATAATTAGTTTAGTTAAGTTAACACTTACCAGAGGTAGCTGCACCATTGATGTCTGTAACAAAAGAAAAGAAACTATAAGTGAACATCATAATATCTGTGACTTTGGAATTTGTCATCATCATCGGCCATTTGACGCCCACTGCAGGACATAGAGGCCTCCCTCATGGTTTTCCAAGCTTCCCGGTCTTGTGCCGCCCGCATCCAGCGACTGCCAGCCACAGTAACCAGGTGGTCAGATCATCTGGCGGGAGGCCTGCCCACGCTGCGTCGCCCGGTCCGCGGTCGCCAGGTCAGAACTTTGGAATTTATAGAATGTTGTAAACTTGCAAACGCAACGTAGGCCGCCCACCAGCTCTCTGGACCGACGATCTTAGACAGACTGTTGGCAGCGGCTGTATGAGGATGGCCGAAGACGGAGAAGAAATGGCGTGTCTTGGGGAGGCCGTGCAGCAGTGGACGAGCACGGACTGATGAAATGAAATGAAATGAATTTACTGTGTGAAAAACATGGGTTACATTTAACAGTTGAAGTTGCTCATATTTAGGTCACCAGGTTTTATGCCTTTTCAGGTGTATACACATTTTGATTTGTGGCGAGCACATGTCCATTCTGCGCGCGCACTATAAACTCCAACATTCCTGCATCGCGCAAGCAAAATGTTTCACATGATATACCATAAATATAACGTCCGACGAACATCAGTCGGACCGGTCGTCCCCAGGCATACGATCTGCCTGGCGGGAAATTTCCCTTTATAGTGGAAGAGCACGATCACTCGCTCTTCCCTATAGTGGTGACCCCGACGTGATGTCAACCTTCCTTCGCTCTCGCAGCACCCCACATACAATGAGTCTCAAAGCAAGGCCAGCATCCTCTTCCCTCTCACCTCATCAGTACTACTACAATCAACGCACCGACTACTGGTACTGATGGTGATCTCCCCCAACCCCTCAGCACGGCAGCCACACAGCAAATGCGCACATTGCCAGTGGTACAGCAGCCTTCACCGGTTCCTACCAGATGCGCGGTCCCCATGGTACTGTCGCCGGTGAAGTGACTGTTAGCCGCCGAACACCCTCAACCACTAATCGACTCACTGACTCAGCGACTCCTGGCACTTGCAGGCTTTAGAGCACAGACTTCGATTCCTACCAGACCTAGCTATGCGTAGCTACGGTCTTGAAGGGGAGTGATGTGGCGAGCACATGTCAATTCTGAGCGCGCACTATAAACTCCAACATTCCTGCATCGCGCAAGCAAAATGTTTCACATGATATACCATAAATATAACGTCCGACGAACATCAGTCGGACCGGTCGTCCCCAGGCATACGATCTGCCTGGCGGGAAATTTCCCTTTATAGTGGAAGAGCACGATCACCCGCTCTTCCCTATAGATTAATTGAAATCAGAAATCCGAAATCAATAATTTATTTCAACGTAAAGAATTAACGAATTTAAAACTCTGCGATACCAAAGTAAGTCAATAAATAAAAAATAAAAAATTAAAAAAAAAACATTCTATTTGCTGAATGTCAATGTACTATGTTACCATGTTAGCCGCTGCCTTCGGGCCGTATTTGTAGTGGAGAAAAAGGCGGCGGGAAAAAAACTCCACTCTGACCATCTTTTCTCAAATCATCTTAAACTTATACATCAAAGCCTATATGATTCCGTGATGGCCACCATTATAAGCCAAAATAACACTTCTTACAAAAGTTGGAAAAACATTAATGCTGCGGCCAGATACACGAACAGCACCCGTTCACGAGTATAACGCAGGGGTCAGCCATCACCAGTCTCAACCATTTTAGAGGGAGATAGGTGACCCGGCCACCACACCACCATTTGAATGACGAATTGAGGCGGGCAAAGTCGCGGTTGCGGCTGGTACAGCAGGTCTAGCTTTACATTTTTTGCAAAGTAACTTGTATTTAGTATGTTAGGCTCGATGTGTTGTGCCTACATCGATAATTTATAACCATTTTGCGTCAGATATTTTCCTACGCCATATTTTGATATAATAAATTGTTTTTGTTTACTTTTCTGCTATCAGTCGTTGATAGGGGTATATAAAATATACCAATATACTAGTTACTAGGTAAGTAGATACAGTTGACAGCATGTCAACCTTTAGGTTGGTATACTCAGTTTCGTTACAGGCGAATTTGCAATGAAAATTATCAAGATCGAACAGTTCTCAACTGTACCTAGGCATTTTTAGAAGAAAACACAGATTTTTATTTATAGTCTGCATACAACTCTCTGCATATCCTTCGCTATCGATATTTCAATGTAAAACACGTACTTGTAAGTTGACAAGCTGCCGTAAGTACACAATGACATGAGAAATTGTCAAATTTGCATTTTTGTTGCAAAATCGCCCGTAACGTAACTATAATATGTAGAGCGCAAGTGAGTAAAGATTGATTTACTGGTACCAGATGTTTATTCGTGTAAAAACGACAGTTGTTCTGTACACAGTTTAGTATGAAGACCGTGAACTTTTTTTACGACTTCGAGGTTTCACCATCATCATTCAGCCACAAGAAGTCCACTGCTGGCCATAGGCCTCCTAAATGGATTTCCAAAAAGACCGGTTGGAAGCGGCCTGCATCCAGCGCCTTCCTGCCACTTGGATGAGTCCATCTGTCCATCTTGTGGCTGGTCGTCCTAAGCTGCGCTTGCCGATATGTGGTCTCCATTCGAGAACTTTTCGGCCCCATCGGCCATCAGTTCTGCGTGCTTTGTGCCCCGCCCACTGCCACTTCAACTTACTAATCCGCTGGGCTGTCGACGACTTTCGTTCGTCTACGGATCTCATCATTTCTGATTCGATCTCGTAGAGAAATTCCGAGCATAGCCCTTTCCATAGCTCGTTGCGTGACATTGAGCCTTTTTATGAGGCCCATAGTGAGAAACCACGTTTCAGTGCTATAAGTCATCACTGGTAACACACACTGGTTGTATAATTTTGTCTTGAGCGATTGAGGTATATTAGACGAAAAGACTTTTCTAAGTTTCCCGAATGCTGCCCAGCCGAGTTGGATTCGACGATTGATCTCTTTCACGAAGTTGGACCGGCCTAGTTGGACTTTTTGTCCTAAGTAGACGTATTCGTCTACAACTTCGAGAGTCGAGTTCCCCAATGTTATTGGGGTTTACCCCATTGCAAAAAAAAAACTTTTGACGAGTAAAACGTATTTTGGTTGAGGATATAATTATATTGAATTTTTTTACACCCTTTATATTTAATTATTTCACAATCGCACTCTCTGTGTACGGAACCCCAAAAAGCGCTTCACGTTTGTATGCACCTCATGCTTACAATTTCATATTTATAAAACAACTTTGTGTGTGTATCAATTTCGCTCGATTCTGTGTTTTCAATCGATTATCTTGTTTATGAAAGATCGTGTGTAAAATAACCGATAATGTGCGCTTGCGCCGCCCAACGTATGTTGACCCTTACCTCCAAGATTGACATTACGAGAAAGTTGGAGTCAACTATCAAACCAAAACAAATAGACAACTATCCACATGCCTTCTTTTATCCTTCTTATGTTGCACACAACATACACATATTGAGAGGATACAGCACAAGTTTCTCAGAGCACTGGAATTTCGAACTGGAAACTCTTTTCTTGATTATGCGACGAGTGGAGAGCGCCATCACCTACCGACACTTAGCAGGCGACGTGAACTCATTGATGTCACATTTCTTTTCAAACTGTTAAATAACAATATCGACTCCTCCACACTTTTAGAAAAAATACCACTTAGAGTACCTCGGATCTCGTCACGTTCGGGGCAATTATTTTATACTCATATAGTTCGCACTCAACACGCTCATAATAAGCTTGTCAGGCGCAGCGCTAAATGTTTTAATGACTTTTTGCAAGATATTGATATTTTTACAGTTACATTAAACGAATTTAAAAAAGAGGCGGGTAGCGTATTGCTCAAATACAATTAAGTTAAAATGGCTCATACTTATACTTTTATTTTACTGTAACCAATACTAAGTCTCAGATACTAAGAATCAAAACTGGTTAAGATCGCATGCTTATAATATTATAATTTTGTTAACTTAAGGGACCTCCAGGTCTATTTTGGTTTACATATACTTTTAATTTTTTCCTGTTTGACTGTTTGTGTCCTAAATAAAATAAAATAAAAATAAATAAATAAATAAAAAAAAATCGCTATAAGTAAGTACACCTACTAGAAGATATTGGTTATTGAAATGAACTTCTATAGAACCTCTAAAGAGGTTGAAAAACTAACCAGTGTCACGCTTGCCAGTGCCTGGTCTCCACTCCCCTCGAGAACCTGTTTACCACACCACATCTGTTATCGGTCCTTCGGCAAATGTGACCAGTCCACTGCCACTTCAACTTCTTAATCCTGGCCGTCTAACACCTTATTCTACGGAGAATTTTCTTATTTTCGATATTTCCACCAGTGGAACGGAAACTAGGTAGAATGTTATTAAAATAACTCAAAGCCTGATAACCGTTTCTTTAATATCGATAGCCTCCTTCTAAGTCCGCATATTTCGATGGCCAAGGAACCCTATAGATTGTATTGAAAAAAAAAAAACTTTTGATTGTTTAAAAGTGTTTTATCGACGTTATTATAACGTGTTGTAATTTATATTCTTTTTGTTGCACTAACCCGTGCTGAGGACAAGTGACTCGGGGCTGCAAGTGGTGTAAATTGCTTCGGCCAGATGTCGCTGCCTGTATGTAATACAGAGAAGTTTGTAAAGAGGCTCGAAATTTCGCCGTTGCCTGCACTTGCCCATTAGCTCAGTTGGGGAGAGCGCTGGCACGGTTAGCCAGAGGTCGCGGGTTCAAGTCACGGCATGGGTGGAATTCTGAGTCTCTAAAATAGGTTTTTAAAAACGTTGTATTTATGTTTTATTTTTTTAAGTACTATTACGTTCCACCGCAGGACACAGGCCTTGTGTCAGAGAGAGTGAGAGAGAGAGAGAGTATGGAGTTAATTACCACGCTTGCCCATCGCTTATTAGCAATTTCAAGAGCTGAGGTGTGTGAACACCTCAGAAACTCAGGTTTCCTCACGATGTTTTCCTTCACAGTTAGCGAATGGTACTTACCTATTACTACTATAACACAAATGTACTTTGTAACTTAGAAAACTAAGTCATTGGTACATGCTGGGATTCAAACCAAATTCAAACCCACGACCTCCCGACATGTTGCATAAGTATTTTTTGTTGGTGGAATTCTACGGAGATCAGTGTAAATTGGCGAGATGGAAAAACTGTTTAGATTCGATTTCTTCTCGGTTTGCGCGTGTTTACAATTTGTTAGTCGTTGCTTTTTAAACAATCCTTCCCCTCCATACCTTAGTGGAAGTGGTTTTTTATTTATTTCTCGGACTGATATGGTTGCCGGTGGGGCTTTGTACGTGAAGAATAGCGAATGAGTCACATCACTAGCGTTGATTACACTTTACATTTTTGTTGCAATGTGGTCCGTAACGGAACCGAGTAGAGTGCATGCGTGTGAAGGTTGATGTGCTGTCGACTGCGCCTACGGCTAACTATCATATGGGTGTATGCGTTTGGGGCATCTTCCGTAGCAAGGCCCCGTTTCATAGAACTACATTTAATTGTTCACTATGACAATGACGGCGGTGGTAGCCCAGTGGGTAGAGCATTGGACACGGAAGCGAGAGGAGAACTTGTAACGGTCATTAAGTCGCAGTTCCTGCGATTCTGTGAATAAAAAAAAAATATTTGATTTGATTTGGTCGTTCTTGGTCTGTGACTGTATAGATCTTACCGCGCCCTCGCCCCACGTCCCATCTGTGTGACTCGCGCCTTATTAGAAAAAAATCTCTATCGATCCCTCCCACCCAATTTTTCCTAGCTTTTACACTGAGAGATAACAAGTGAAAAATGCCGTTGTGTACTTAGTTTAATAATAAAATAATAATTGTGTTTAATAACGCCAGAAATAAATTTTTGTTAAGCTGAATTTATCGTTACTAATTAAAGGTGAAGCTATTTTATAGTACTCAAAAGGATCTACGAGTATCTTTTGGTCACTCAAGTGTAGTCAAATTATGTATAGTTATCAAGTACCTAGCATATATTTTTAATTATTTAGTAGGTTTTTTGCGCATAACTCGAAAGTGGATTTTTGGAGATGACGGCGTCTTAGCTTGTGGAAAGCAGAATTGTGACGTAGACTGATACTCGCACTGGATTGGCTATATTTTTTTAAAACACCAGGAAATCTCTTTATCCTGCCATTTCTCCAAAAATACTGCTCTCGAAAACATGTTTTCATATTTTCAATTTTTGTTACGTCATTGCGAAAGCTTTACTTTTTAGGCAACTACGGTGCCGGTATATCTTGTTCCTCTCAAAATAAGAGCGATTATCGTATAAAAGTGAAGGCTTTGAAAGGCCTTTTCTGTAAGCCCACCCTCCCCGATACGGCATGAAAATCGGAAAGCTCTTCGTTTATGAATGAGCTTTGTTCTCATAAAAAGGAGCTTTTTAAGCATGGGCCGGTGTTCATTGTAATGTATTCAAAATAAGGCTATGTACCTACTAAGCTAGGTATATCTAATATATAAAAATCTCGTGTCACAGTGTTTGTCATCGAACTCCTCCGAAACGGCTTCACCGATATTTATAATTTTTTCTGAGAATAGGGCGTAGGCTAATCTAGTGTTGGCGGATTAAAGCTTATAAAGCAAATTGTCATTAATTTGTTCTATACAATAGAAATAATTAAAATTGCAGTTTGATTATTATTTTGGAAAAAACATGTATGTTCAATTCGTTATTTCATGACAAGTCTCCATTAATGTAATGAGGCTTATGGGTATTCCTTCACGGTGCACTCACCCAGGCTGTGGAATGCACTGCCGCAGAGTATTCGTACTAGCCCATCACTTAGTATTTTAAAAAAACGGTTGAAAGAGCATTACCTATCAATATCTTAACTCCCTGATAAGTAGGTTGTCATTAGGTATGTATTTTAAGTAAGTACGTATTTTCCTTTCATTGCTTGTGTAGTTTATTCTTTTCATTATTGTCATATACCTATATATATATTGTATTTTTGGGTAGGTATATTTATTAATATTATTTTGTTATTTGTGTAAATATGTATGTAGTATATTATATCATGTTCACGTGCGTAGACCCGTTTCACACCTCCGCTCCGACTCCCCAAGGTTTGGTGGAAGAAATCTCTTACAAAGATAAACTCGCCTTTGTACATGTACTTTCTTTTGTTACCTTTCCTGTACTCTATTCTTGTGTGTGCAATAAAGTATAACAATAATAAAGATAATAAAAATTATATGGAGTAATTTTATAATAGGTTTTTTTCACTGCCTCAAAAAATTATGTTTTGGACTTAAAACACAACTTGTCCAAGGGGCGAGTCTCTGAAATGAACAGTTGTTCAATAGAAAAATTACTCCGGTGTAATGGTTGTCCATTGACGCTATTAGTAGTAAGTATACCTAATGATGTTTATAGAGATTTCTCAAAAAAAAAATAAATATTAAAACCGACTTCGAAACACTACAGCACTAAAAAGATAGAAATAATTTAAATAATTAGAAGTCTATACATGTAGGTATTGTAGAAGTATATTTTGAAGTCGGTGACCAAATATATGTGCTGGTCATGAAACTGGGCACCGGCTACAAATTATACTTCTGCAATACCTACATGTTTTTTTTATTTTTCAGTTTTTAGTGGAGGAGCGGGAGAAAAATAAACAAGTCCCTTATAACCATAATTTACCGTACATGATTCGTTCCTTTAAAATTTGATGTTCACCAGAACATCAACAAATTAACTTGGGACTACTTTTACGCTATTTTATGGAATATACGGATATTACTAAAGGATGGGCCCCATTAGGGCTTATTTACTGCTGTCCATTGAAGAGTTCCGTTCTCCATCTCTGAAAGTCTTCATCAGATCTTCACCAAATTAAAATGGGACCAATGGGACGTTATGTCTGTTCGAACAAAAAAAGAATTGTCGAAATCGGTTAAGATTTGACGGAGTTATGGAGGAACATGATGATGATGATGATGATGATGATGATTTCCTCTTATCCCTTATCAGGGACATAGGGCTCGTAGAAGGGATCTCCATTTCTCGCGGTCCTGTGCGGCAACTTCTATTTTTTTATTTGGCTATGGAGGAACATAGCCAAATAAAAAAAATAAAAAAAAAAAAATACGCGTCGAATTAATAACCTCCTCTTTTTACGAAGTCAGTTAAAAATGACAGAAACAAACATGCAAGTATTTATTTAATTAAACTCTCACTCCAGAAACCTGATAAGAACAACTTTTTCCGTTAGCTGTGGTTGAATAGATGTCAGTGAGGTCAGACTTGGTTAGATAGGTACCTAAATAAAAATAAATAACTCACCAATTCATCTATGTTATCATCATCCTCTTCATCCCTTTGCAGGCACATCCAGAAACACTAATCGGCCCTTTTACACCACAAAATCACTGAGACATCAGCGAAATACTATTTAAACTATTAGAAAAATTACAAATAGTCACGGGCCGAAGTTGATGCCCTCCGGTAAGCCCCGATGGTGTCACGGTGGCGACTGACGTTTGACACCGCCAGATGTTTTGTATACAATCTGCAATGAAATAAATAATAATTTTCAACTCGGTGTGAGTGTAACACTGTTTAAACATTCTATTTGAGAGTGTGCATGTGATTGATTTGGTCTAGTTCACGTGATGTTTGGAGTCTTCATACAATTTCATCATCATCTTGCGGCCTTTACATGCCTGCACTGCACACGGGCGACTTTGCAACAAAAATGAAAAGGTTGTCGACTGCACGTATAAATCGATCCTCACACTCTGCACCCAAAAGTACGAGAACTCATTGTTTCAATCATAATAATATGACGAATAGTCAAGGCTTACATTGTGAACTGAACATGAAATGGGCTCTTGAGAGTGAGGTAAGAGAACTTTACCGCCAATTGTACTGCGATTTATTGAATTTCTGTTAATGTAATCTTTGTGTACAATAAAGAATATTCTATCTATCTATCTATCTTTAATACGGCCTTAAAACTAGATGCCGAAGAGTTTTGTTCATAAGTTCTCACTAGAGGCAGAGACTCTAGGGAGAGCCTACCACATGATTGTCCCCGATGACAAAATATCTTGTCAATGATTGTATGGCCCTGATTACAGAAAATGGCGGTGATGATGAAGGATGTACCGTACTAGCGGACTCGGCAAACGTTGTTTTGCAAAATTAATTGGCCTTCAAGTCTTACGACCTATTCTCAGACCTACCAAATATACATAAAAATCGATGATGCCATTTCGGAGGAGTTCGATAACACAATGACACGAGATTTTTACACATACATCATCATCATCAGCCATTCGACGTCCACTGCAGGACATAGGCCTCCCTCATGGTTTTCCCAGCCATGAGGGGTTTTGCCATAATCGCCACGCTTGGTAGGCGGGTTGGCGATCGCCGTATGCGGTTGGAATCTCAGAAAGACGCTGCTGCCCTTCTCCTGGTTATTGATTTCCTTAGTCGCCTTCTACGACATCCACGGAAGGAAATGGAGTGACACTATTCTTAACCCGGCGCCACACGACAATTACACATTGGATTTTATTAATATCTGTGTAATTTTCTTTTTTACCCGTCTGCGGCGGAGCCCAAAAGGAGGGTTTTTGTATTTGGTTTGATAGCACGATGCCCACTATAGCACATTGTCACTTTTATTATTTTTAATGCAATCAGTTTTGCTCGTATATACGTATGTATGTCTGATTCTATGTTTCCTCATAACTCCTTAACCAATAGTCAGATTCTGACAAATAATCTCAATCGATTCGTCGTGTTTGCGCGAGTATCATAGGCTATATGAAATCAGCAAAACTCCAACAGAAAATTTAAAAATTACTAAAAAGTCAAAAATAAAAAACTGCAATAAAAAATAACCTTGCGTAATAATAATTGCGGCAACAGGTAGACGCTTGAAATATTCAAATGTTGCATTGATAATGGTACGGAACCCTTCGTGCGTGAGTCCAACTCGCACTTGGCCGGTTTCTTTTCCATACCTACAATACAGGTCTGCCTAATTTATAAACAATCAATATTATTTTTTAAATAATGTAACCCATGACTAAGTCGACTTTGTTTTGTAGTGGTTGCGTTTAGAACTAAACAAGCGAACTAGTGTAGCGCGCCTCTTTACATGGAGGTAGGTACAGTCAACCACACATCAACTTTCACATTTAAGTTCATTGTTTATAATTAAAAATAACTAAAGAAACTGGACTTAATTAATATATAAATGATAAAAATATACAAATAACTAATTCTATATTTACAAATAAAACACCTGCCCCAGGTCACTGTCCCGCGGTAATGAGCCCAGGACGCTGGCGACGTTACCTCTTTGGATGGCCAGGCTTATCCTCTGGCCGAGGTACGCGCCAGCCCTCTGGTCTCCCGATGCGTCGATTAGGCGCGCCGCTAAGTCTTTGAACAGCAGGCGCGCCTCTGGGCCCCAAGTGCCTATGGTTTCGACCCCAAACGGCGCAAATATGTAATTGTTTCCTATTGAACCGTATTTGCGCCGTTTGAGGCTTTCGGCCGCGCCAGCCGCTGAACCAGCGGCTCTTGCACTCTGGGAAACATGAGAGGGTGCCAGCGTGTCAATGCATGTAGCGTCTCATACTAGCGGCCTCCCATGTTTCCAGGGGATCAATGTCATACCATCGGGCCTTTTACCATCATCACGGATGATGCCTGGAGGTTCCAGCGTGGCCGGAACCCCGGCTGTGGCAAAGGCCCTCCGGATGATGTCATTGAGAGCCGCGTGGCGGGAAAGGCGGCCGGCGCTCCGCTGACACGACAAAGTTGCAAAGTCACCAGTACAATTAAAATAATTAAAAAATAATAATAAAGTAAGCAGAAAAATGGGCATTGTCTTATAAAAAAGTTCTGTTTTTATTACGATTTTTTTCCGAGAAAATGAGCCTGGACCGAATTATTTTAATTAATAAATTTTGGCTGTTTGAATTTTAAAGCAAAAAAGAAGAATTTGAAGAACGAAACATCCGGTTACATCACTGCAACAGAAATAGGTCTTTCACTGAGATTCAACAAAAAAGTTTTCAAAATTCGCTCTCTCAAAGCGATCATAAATTTTTAAGGTTGTAAGCGGGTGCAGAGCTACATCAACCAGTGCCAGCAAAATGCATGGTCGGCTGCAGTCGGGGCCCACCCGCAGCTCAGTTCAAGACACTCTCTTTAAAACCTTAATTTTCTCTGACAAAATAGGTGTAGGTTTAGGTACCAAGCTACAGTACAGCTTAAGACAGCATGTAGAGAATGTATGTATGCCAAATGCCTCTTATATTCAAATAGTCAACCTTTTGCTCAGCAAACAATATGATAGAAATACAACTATTGTATTATTAATGGGGAACAGCACAGGGATTCAAGAAAGTGACTTAATAAATTATTATGAGTCCATAGTAGCTTTGCAAGTAAGAAAAATTATCATCTGTGCTTTTCCCTATTCAAAAACTCTCTCAGAGGCACAAAATGACCGGATAGATAAATTAAACCGGCTATTATATAATATGACCTTCGGTCATCGAGACCAAGTACTTTTTTTCGATACGAATAAATTTATTCGAAATTTTATATTAACTAGGGACACATTGTATCTGCCCCTCTCTTCTAAGCGACATATTGCCAAATTATTGGCATTCAATGTATATGACCCCCTTATTGTTAAGACAATAGCACAGGGACCTCTAGGCTATACAAAATGTAAGAAAATTGATACTTCCCATACTCTGTACTCTGAGGTTGTGAAAAAACCTAGTTTAAGTAGGTTAAACTTGACCGCTGATTTTAACTGTCAGCGCAGACAAAAGAAAAGCCCCCCTTAAATAAATTAATTTTAGCTAATCAGAATATACAGGGTGGCTTTTCTGGAAAGTTATTAGAATTAGAGTTGTTCTTAGAACAATATAGAGTGGACATACTTTGCGTCACAGAGCACTGGCTACCAGAAACACAAATGAATTTTTCTGTGAATAACTATCAAATAGCCAGTTGCTTCAATAGAAAGTCTGCAAGGCACGGGGGATCCTTGATACTAGCAAAAAATTGTTTGAAATTTAAAGAACGGAAAGACATTTGCAGACTTTCTGTTGAAAAAGTAATTGAAATATCATGTGTTGAACTGTCTAGACACATTGTAGTAGCCATATACAGGCCCCCTACCAGCGATTACAGTTCATTTGAATCAATATTAGAGGATGTTTTGAAGGTAGCCTCCAGCAGTAATAAGAAAGTCATAGTCTGTGGTGACTTCAATATCGACTTATTGGTAGACTCGGCTTTAAATACCAAATTGACAATAATTTTCAAGTCGTTTAATTTAGTAAATATTTTCTTGGAGCCTTCTAGAATAACCGAAACTACGGCCACCTGCATAGATAATGTTTACTGCGATTGCGACTTTTCAGATAATTCTACAGTAAATTGTTTGAAGTCAGACCACAGTGGTCAAATTGTTCATTTTGAAATAGATAGAAAAAACGCAGAACAGGTTATCCTCTGCCGGCCCGTAACAAGTAAAAAATTAGAGTCATTTAAATTAGACCTTGAAAGTAGCATAAAAACTCAAGAAAATTACCAAAATGCTAATGCTCATTATGTAGACTTTTTCAAAGTCGTGTCGGGTAGTTTTGAAAAAGTTTTTAAATTGCGGCAGCTAACAAATAATGAGAATAAATTAGGATTTAGTGAATGGGCAACCTCGGGTATCCGGAAAAGTAGAGACACACTTTATGAACTGTATGACAAAAAGACTTATACATATGACACCAAATTCATACAGCACGTCAAAAAATATTCCAAATTATTTAAGGCCGTCTGCCATAAGGCTAAATGCGATCATATAAAGAATAAAATCTTACAGTCACCGAATAAAATTAAAACAATTTGGACAATAATAAATAGAGAAACGGGTAAAACAAAATTGGGAGACCGAGATATTTCGCTTAAGATTGATGACAAAATAATAACGACAAATGAAGATATCGCTGCAGCATTTGAACAGTTCTTCACTAATGTTCCAATCGTGACTACAGCTCCGTTAGACTCGTCACCTGATCGTGCAGCAACATTACTAAAAGACCATGTCTCCTCGTGCGAACACGATTTCTCATTTAATTACATTGAGCCCCATAACGTTCTTAAAAAATTTAAATTATTGAATCTTAAAAAAACGGAGGACTTGTGGGGTATGTCAGTAAAAATTGTTAGTTCAGTGATCCATGTCCTAGCTTTACCGTTAGCAAAAATTTTCAATAAATGTGTAGATGAGGGAGTATTTCCGGACCTCATGAAATATAGTAGACTAGTACCCTTATTTAAGAGCGGTGATAAACACGATCCAACCAATTTTAGGCCCGTCTCAGTACTACCAGTATTGAGTAAAATATTTGAGAAGATCATCTTAGATCAATTACTTACGCATTTCAATAATTACCAACTCTTTCATAGCCAGCAATTTGGTTTTACTAAAGGGCGGAATACAACAGACGCCGGAGTTATGTTACTTAAACATATTTTCAGCGCGTGGGAGGATCGCAAGGATGCAGTAGGCATATTTTGTGATTTATCAAAAGCATTTGATTGTGTAGACCACGAAACGCTACTGCTAAAGTTAAAACACTACGGAATAAAGGGTGCAGGTTTAAATCTTTTAAGATCGTATTTAGAAGGAAGGGTCCAAAAAGCAGACGTAAATCGTATGAAATCCTCGGGTTCACTTGTAAAAATAGGAGTCCCGCAGCGATCTATCTTAGGGCCGCTCCTTTTCCTAGTCTATATAAATGATTTACCGTTTATGGTACAAAAAATGTCTGAGATAGTGTTATTTGCTGATGACACGTCACTTATTTTTAAAATAAGGAGACAAGAAAATAATCTTGACGATGCAAATAATGCTCTCTCGCAAGTACTAGATTGGTTCACAGCAAATAATCTGCTGCTAAATTCTAAAAAGACGAAATGTATAAAGTTTTCCTTACCTAACGTACGAGTAGTTGAGAACAACATAGTAATTGGACATGAAAAACTAGAATTTGTAGATGATACTGTATTTCTGGGCATCACCATCGATCCAAAACTACAATGGGGTCCACATATTGTAAAATTAGCACACAGACTTAGCTCTGCAGCATATGCAGTGAAAAGAATTAGGGAACTCACTGACGTTGCAACTGCTAGGCTTGTTTATTTTAGTTACTTCCATAGTATTATGTCCTACGGTATACTACTATGGGGCCGGGCAGCAGACATTGAGACTATCTTCATCTTGCAGAAGAGAGCCATCCGATTTATTTACAAGTTAGGTAGTAGGGATTCGCTAAGAGATTTCTTCAAAGAAACCAACATCTTAACAGTTGCATGTCAATACATTTATGAAAATATTATGTACGTTACAAAAAATATCAAAGACTTCGAAAATGTTGGTGGCCACCATAATGTTAATACTAGAAATAAACATAAATTGTCATTTCCACTATTTAGACTTGCAAAAGTTAACACATCCTTTATGGGGCACTGTATAAGGTTCTACAACAAAATTCCTCAAGATATATTAGAGTTACCTCCAACGCGATTTAAAAAATGTGTTAAGCACATTCTGTGCAAAAAGGCTTACTATAACATCAAGGATTATTTAGAAGACAAAGATGTTTGGCATTAAACAGTAGATTAATATTATTTAAAGGACGATTGTGACTAGTGTTCAACACATTCATGACTAATATTTTAAGTTGAAAACTATGTTAATTAAGTTAAAATGTGTTTTGAAAAGAATAAATGTGGAGTTTCTTTGTTAGCTTCTTCTCCACATAATCCATTAATTGTGAAACTAACAACTTTGACGTTCATTAAGTAAACATTCTGTTTTTACAATGAATAAAAATATTTGAATTGAATTGAATTGAATTGAATTGAATTAAAGAGAATCACAGTGCACAACTTACGTCTTGCGAGTTGAGAAAAGATATAGGAAGGACTTTCTTGTAATGCACTATAGAAATATCGGTTCGTGAGTAAAGTTAGCTTTAGAAACAAATTAAACTAAAAAGAATCATAATCTGTGCAAACGTAGACTATTTTTGTTTTTTTTTTGACAGAACACCGAGATGTCAACATCTTGGGGTTGTTTTTTACTCAAGAGTATTAATACCTAATACTTCTTTCACGGAACGTTAGAAGATCGAATGAAAGCCATATGAATATATACTTATTTACAAAAATACAATTAATATTATTAATTTATGATTGTAACATTATACTTCCTGTCTTTAAAATGTCGATCGTTTAGTCTAAATGCATTTTCTAGGTCTGCTACTCTATGCAATGATAAACATCTCCTTATTTACAAAAAATACTCACCGCTTCTACTATTACCATACTTACTTCTAGCAAACCTATTTGAAAACCTATTTAGAGGCATGGGTGGGATTTATGCCTCTAAATAGGTTTTTAAAATTGTCCTCAGCATTAGCGCAACAAAAAGAATATAAAAGTATTTGAGTTATTTCGACAAATATAAACGTTTTCTAATACATATCAGAAAACGCTTAGTGTAAAAACTGAATGTAAAATGTAGGTAAATCTAATAAGTTCTTTATTATGCCTGTGAAATTCAGTGGGACTTAGGCTGCATTATTGTTAGTACCTGGATGACAGACCTTTGCTCGGTTTTTTTTTTGATGAATCGTGTTTTTTGGAAGTTATATGTAGATGCGATGAAACTCTAATAACAATAATAAACGAGCTATTCTTGTATATATTATTATTAGTGTAATTTAATTTTCACATTAGCAACCCATAAAATACCGAAACTTTTTTTTTGTTTTATTTCTTAATTAATGTGACTTTTTCTATGTATTGGTATACCAAAATACATTGTGGTCTAATTTAATGCATTCTCCCCATGATAAGAACAATTTGGATCACGATACTAACCCCCTGTTTCTCGTATACTAAAGATCTGTTAACAGCTGTCTATTGGCCAAATTGCATACACAAAACCAACTGACAGCTGTAAGCAGAAGATTCACAGATTGTTTATGTACTGTACACTCGACATCAAATCAACTGTTACATGCGTGCACGCTACTCCGTTACGTTACAGGCTAGTTTGCAACAAAAATGTAAAGGTCAACTCTCAGAACACAATTCTGTGTTCTGAGGGTCAACTGTACGAGAAACTGGGGGTAGGTTGGTGCAACTTGACTCTACATCATTCGAACATTGATTATGTTCTAAATGTGGCCTGAGTAGCACTTAACTAAACCTGGCCTAAGTAGGATTTACCAAAACGTGGCCTCAGTAGCATTTGACTAAACGTGGCGTAAGTAGCATTTAACTAAACGTGACCTAAGTAGTATTTGACTAAACGTGGCGTAAGTAGCATTTAACTAAGCGTGATCTAAGTAGCATTTGACTAAACGTGGCGTAAGTAGCATTTAACTAAGCGTGACCTAAGTAGCATTTGACTAAACGTGGCCTAAGTATTGTAGCATTTAACTAAACGTACCCTAAGTAGCATTTGACTAAACGTACCCTAAGTAGCATTTGACTAAACGTACCCTAAGTAGCATTTGACTAAACGTGGCCTAAGTAGCATTTAACCGAGCGAATTAAACAGCGGCAGATAAACGTTTTGTGGTTTTCGCCTGCTGGTAGAATAAGATATCTAAGTTTACCTTGGGCCTGTATGAAACTAAATAAAAAAAAAAACTAAACGCGGCCTTAGTAGCATTTAACTAAAATTCTCTAGCATTTAACTAAAATGCGCAATTCTGAGACACCCCAATCAGAATTTGTGTTTGGCAACAACTTTTGTTCTAAGTGTTTTTCACAGATATTTATTTTTTGAAATATCTGGGTTTATATAGTCGCCTATTACTCGTTAACTTGTAAAGCCTACTTAGCCGTGATAGTTTTCCTTTTAAGTTCATTATAATTAAATATGTACTACTACCCCGGTGGTGTTATGTGCCATAATTATGGTACATGTACCATAATGAATTATGTTCGTACCATGTACCATGATACATCCATTATGGTACGCGAACGTACCATAATTTTGGCCATTTTCTGTGTCTTGTAATGAAACACAATGGTTTTGCAAAGTTTCGTTTGCTTTTGCTGTTGACGGGTAACTTTTTGTTTTTACTCTTTTTCTTTTAAAAAACCAGTCATTGTTAGAATCCTACTCATGCCACAATCTCCAATTTAAGTTAATGCTTTTGTTTAAAGTTAAACGCTAAATTGGTTGAAATTTTTGGTGATAATCATTAAAAAACCCACGCAAGAATCTTAAGTCTACGAAAAAACAAACTTTAATTTATGAAAAAAAAAGTTAATGGCGCCTTTGAACTAAAAAAATTTGTTTTGTACCATATTTTTGCCTAAAGTACCATAATTTTGTGTAACCGGTGCCGTAATTTCAGATTTGGCATGTAACATTCCTGTACTACCCTGAAATTTTTCACGTTTAGCCAGGAAAGGGGCGCTCTGCTCGAACTAAAATTCGCGCATTAAAGCTTAATCTTTCGCAAACGGATCCCTAAATCAAAATATACCCACCATATTTTTTAATTTTTTTTCTGGCCTATACTATGGTGTAAAAGGCCAGAAAAAAAATTGCATCCCTAATTTAGGTGTAGTGTGGGTATCCTAAAAATGTTTTTTTTTTTAGATTTCATTATGCGTTTAAGGGCCGGTTTCTGAATTGCGAATTTCACTAAGCAAATACTTAAGTAACGTTCTGTCACGCTCTTTTCTGAGAAATTCGAAGAGACGGCACTACAGTTAACTATTTACTAAGAGAAATTCTCTATTCAGAAACTGGCCTTTAGTCGTTGTGATTAATATAATATAATATGTCAATACCAAACAGCTTTCTACTACTTCTCTGAGCTAAGCCGCGGACAGACAGACTGACGGATATGGCGAAACTATAACGGTTCCTTGGCGACCACCTACTTTTTGGAAAATTTAACCAAACACTTTCAAAAGTCCTAGAACAAAAGTTGTTTGTTAATGACGAACTCTAGACGACATTTGTGTCAGGAATTGCGTAGTTTATAATTACCTAACCCTGTATAAATGACATTTAAGGCGTTGGACACACATAAAGGACGTAGGGCGAGGGCGCGGAAAAGACGCGTCACGTTGTAGAGTTCGCGCCTCGGCTCTAATAAATTCTCTTTTATAAATATGAAAGTGAATTTATTGGAAACACGACGCGTTTTTTCCGCGTCCTCACCCCACGTCCTTTCTGTGTGTCTCAGGCCATAGTTCGCGCCCTCGCCCCATCTCTTCTGTGTGGGCTTCGCCCCGTCCCTTGAGTACATTTTGTATGAAAGTGAATTGGAAAGTCGACTGTCTTTTTTCTGCGCCGTCGCCCGACGTCCCTTCTGAGTCTACACTTTAGAGAGTATCGCAAGGTCAAGGAATACAATGAAATGCAATGTAAGGTAAACGTCGAGAGCAGAGATGGACCGGGACGAATGTGTTCCGAAAATATTCACGCATTACAAGATCTATAAATTGAAAATTATTTCCGGTTTTTATTTTAATTCAAAAAAATTATAACTACACAACTGCAAAGCAAAATTCTTAAAACAATGCCATCTATTATCACTAGACCTAACTAAGTGGCAACGACCCTTACTAAAGTACGAAGAATAATGTACAGCGCAGCGCCCTCTTCGGGACGTAGCCTTAAGCTCTGCCTTTTTTTTTTAACTGCGTCACGCCTGTTGCATTGCATACAGCCAGGCAATTGTTTACACAACACAAAAGACCCTTGTTTGTTTTTCGCTAGACGTTTCCTGGTTTGTTTTGTGTGTGCTCATTTGCGTGTGTGTGCGTGTTGTTTCCACAGCCGCCTATGTGTTCGAGGACGGTACACAAAATGTGTTGTTGTTTGTACTAGCGAGTTGGTTGGTAATAAATTCCCTGCTCCGTGGACCGTTTGGGGTTTTAAGTTTTATGTTTTCAAGTCTAACAGAGCCGTCACTGTGCTTTGTAGGCAGTCAGCATCGAGTTACACATAAGTCTAATTAAACTTGATTAGTGCCGAAAATATGTAGGTAATTACCTAAAGTGTCGATTTGGAAGATACTTGGCCAGTGGCAAAAACCCTAGTCTGTGCCTACCCCTGTGGGAAACATCATTATCTAAGTCAAAGTGCGATGACACGAAAATTATTTAAGCTGGAAGAAGTTGGAATTCAATCGTGAAAAGTTACCTTTTCAGTGAGGCCGACTTCGCATCAAAAATTTAATAAAAATTACAATGTAGATGTAGTAACGACAGTTCGACGTGTCATAGGGCATTATATTACCTACACGCACCAAATCCCGAGCGGTTCCAATCGTCTAACCGTCAATTTCCATAGCTACCGATCGCTATCGCAAACCTCAGGTTCCGACAGGATTTGGTCCGCATGTTAGGGCCCTAGGCCGAGTTTCATAAAACTACAATTCATAGTTTATTATGACAATTCGATGTACATTGCGTAGCAGAGTCTACCGACTTGTCTGTGGGTTAATCGACTTGACAATGTGCATCGAATCGTCATAGCGAACCATGTTGTGGTTCTATGAAACAGGCCCTTGCTGTCGACTGTACAACAGGAGGTACAGTCGACAGCAGGTTAACCTTTACATTTTTGTTGCAAAGTCGCCCGTAACGTACCTAACTGATTAGAGTGCACGTACGTAAAGGCTGATGTGCTGTCGACTGTACAATTACCTACATCAATCTATACAGTTACGTAATTTTGTAAGAGTACTAAAAGACGTACCGGAAAACCACAGATTACTTAAACTGTCTCTGAGGGGTGTTTTAGAGGAATCGTGTTCTTATAACTTTACTAGCTGACTCGGCAAACGTTGTTCTGTCATATTTGATAGGTCTGACCAACTACGACCAACAACGACGTAGGCCAACTACGTACCTACGACCCTCGACGACCTATTTTCAGACCTACCAAATATAAAAAAAACATGAAAATCTGTGAAGCGGATTCGGAGGAGTTCGGTAACAAACCAGTGTTTGTTATCGAACATTCCAAAGACGGAGTTAAAGCCGGTTTATACAGGAATTCCTGCCATAAACCCGATTTAACTCATTCTTAAGAGTGTTTTAGTCAAACCGACTTTTTATACATAGGACCGAAAGACTTTACCACAGACTATTTAAACTGCGTTTGAGAACTGTTTTAAAGAAATCGTCTTTTTATAAAATAACACAGTAAGGTTATATATAATACTATTACCGTTTTATTCGATACTGCTGATGGATCGTGCAGTAACACAGTGTCATTATAAAAACACTATTCCTTAAAACGCTCTTCAAAGGCCTTTTATATATTCTGCGGTAAAGAAAAAGACATTACTACAGACTATGTATACATTCATAATTCATACATAACTTTATTGCGACCATTTAGTTGTTTAGTTGTTACATTTAGGGTTTGTCTCGTACATGATACCCACTTAGGGCACACTTTCCACAATTTCCAAGCATCATGCAGTACGAAGGTTAAGCAACACAGGGCGCGTTCAGTGCATGGATGGGTCGTCGTCTATGTCTAACGCTAGTGGCATTTTTCCGAGCGGTTCCGTGCTTCGCAAGGCACGTTAAGCTGTTGGTGCCGGCTGCCGTCGATGGATGGCAGTCGTTAAGCCAAGTCAGAGGCCTTAGGGCGGCTCGACAACTTCTGACAGTAGACGAGCCACTAGTCTACAAGCCTCCACCAATCCGGACTTGGCCCCCGTGGTGGAGTATGGCCTATACCTTCCTCAGGGAAGAGACCCGTGCCCCTCGGTGGGGACATAATGGGTTGATGATGATGATGATGATGATGATGCAGTATTATTATATAGCATTGCTGCATGCATGCAGCATGCAGGAGACGGGCAGCAGCGTCTTCCTGAGATTCCAACCGCATACTGCGATCGCCAACCCGCCTGCCGAGCGTGGCGATTATGGTAAAACCCTCATGGTTATGAAAACCACGAAGGAGGCCTATGTCCTGCAGTGGTCGTCAGATCGCTCATGATGGTGATGCAGTATTAAAATAAAAGAAGTTTGACAATAGACTTACATCCGGCAACAGAGTGAATGTCATACATAGCTATTGGATTGAAATTGATTTAGTAGGTAGTAGCTATAGTATAATAATAATAAAATAAAGTATAAAATTTAAAATAAACTCTACAATGTCAATGATAAAAAAGATTAAAATACAGATCCATAAAATTTGATTAAATTAAATCAAAACCTATATATAATATCTTAAGCAATTCAGTAATAATTAATTGCTACATAAATTCATTACCATGCGAGAGGTCCTGGGTTCGAATCCCGGCTGGGGACAAAAAAGAAACCCCCAGGTCTTGGATGTTTACATGTTTGTGATGTCGTTGTTTCTGGTTCCCACGACACAGGGTATCCTAGTGTGGGGCCAGAAGCAATGTATGTGCCTGTATGTAAATGTTTATTTTTATGTTTATTTGAGGAGTGTTTTAAAGTTATCGTGTTTTCATTTCTATAGCCCGCAGTGGAACTGACTCTCAGCTACCTACCAACGAAAGACAATCGCAAAAAAATATCTGAGAAAACCAGCAATAAACAAGCTAACAATGGAGTAAACGCACACATCGAGTAGACCCTACACCGAGACCACTTCTATCGCCTACGACTTAAGAACGATTATTGAATGTCAGCCACCTCCGGGTGTTGCCAACAATACCTACCTATTTATTGCATAATGTTTGTTTGTTGTAACTGACTGTTATAAGTTTATTAACAATGCATGCAGTGGGAACACAAAATACTGGTCTTCTTTCTGAATAGGCAGAGATTTATTCAATATCACCCTTGTTACGAGAGGCGTAAAGTCTTATGTGTAGGTAGACGAATAGTTTTTATTCTACAAAATGTAGTACAGCGCCTGAATATTACCTACTTCAGGGCGACTTTGAATTAGTTCACCGTATTTTGATTGAACGTTCTTTCTATTGTGAAAAACATTATTATTAATGATTTAGCAACAATCGTAAAATATAATATTTGTAAATATTCGTGATTTCCGACCTTTGGCTTCAAACTGTGAATCCAAATTCGAAGTGGTAGGAAGTATTGAGAACGTTGAAAAATTATTTCTAATACCTATGTTAAATTCGTAAAAGTCTGATGTGTGTAAACAATTAAAAAAACAATTGAGTTGGCCGGCGCCGACCTTAAGACGCTCAAAACAAAGTTTTTTTTGTTTTTAATTACTTTTCGTCCTGATATTGATTACTTATGCTTAATTTAGTGTAATTTTGAGTAACAAAAACAAAAAAAAAATTGCAGCGTGACTATTTCAAAACTAACACCATTATTATATTTCTAAATCATGGTAAGAGTGTCCATGGTTAGAAGATATTTCTTTTGTTCAATAGAATAGTTGAACAGTCACCGATTTCAATCAATCAATCAATCAATATATTTATTTCGGAACAAGTCCATAGTGTTAGTAATAATATTAATATTACAGAGATTTCTTTAAGTAGTTTTAGTCAGCACATTGTTAGTTAGCACATTATTATTTGCCAACTGACAGCTGTTAACAGTATAATAACAGATTGTTAGTGTACGAGAAATTGGGGTTACTTTATCTATTTCACCTCCCTTAATATTGGACGTTATACTGGCAAAATTGCGACTGCAATTGAGTGCGTTTGTAATAACTTAGCAATCAATCAATCAATACCCCTCATCCACTGCTGGACATACCATTGGACTCAAAAGCGAGAGACCTGGGTTCGATTCCCAGTGCGGGCATGTATCTATAACTTTGTTTTCTAAATTATGTACATTTGTGAAGTTATAGTAGCAATATTGGGTACTCGCTAACTGTGAAGAAAAACATCGTGAGGAATCCTGAGTGTCTGAGCTATTCGCATACCTCACAGCGCTTGAAATCGCCAATCCGCGGTGGGCACGCGTGGTAATTAAGCCCATACTCTCTCTCTGAGAGAAAGCCTGTGCCCTACAGTGGGACGTATATTTAATCACATTGGAGAGGCCGTGTTAAAATATAAATAATCGTTGTTAGTAGTTTCTCTACGATTAACACTTTTCGTAATATAGCTTTAATTAATAATATAAAAGTAATTCTGGGCATGTGGTTCAAAAACGCACCATACAAATCAGGCTATAGCTATGACGTCACACACAAGGATTATTTAACGTTTATAATATGAGAAGCGTTTACCAATATTCGAGTCGTGTCGTAAAATAATGTTTTTAAAGGTTTTGACCCCTATTGGAAAACGTTTAGGATTCACTGAAAATAATAATCTAATAAAAAAAATGTTCTCAGTACGGGTTAGTGCAACAAAAAAAAAAGAATATAATAAGGTTTTTATTATTAGAATAATTTAGTTTTTCGCGATTTTTTAAGACCTGAAAACCCTGAAAAAAATATTTTTACGGTTTAATATTTTTCGTTTTTCTATGTCGTCTATGGTGTAAAAAGAATGTCACTCCAATCTAAGTTTGAGGCAAGTTCCCAACAAAGTAACGTCAGGAGTAAGTAACAAAAAATCGAGGAATAGTACCTAATCGGGGTCAGTGATACCTAGTCAAAAGCATAAAATGTCTGTCTAACTAGGCGGGGCTTGTCAATTCGCAATGTAAAGTTTGGCTAAGGGTCATATTTTTTTTATTTTTTACGAAAGTAGACATAATTTGTTAGAACTAATTTAATTTTTGTTGTTCTAAGTTATTTTTAAGCACTTTAAAAAATTAAAAATAAAATTCACTCCTCGTGACGTCATTTGCGAGGGCTTTTTCCCAACTGATGCATGACTTTGTTTCTTAAATTTTTGTAGTAGGCGCAAGAGATTGAGTTGAAAATAATTACATCGGATGAGAATACCTGTCATACTTGTCAGACTGACGTTCGTTTTGGTTGTTTGTTTGGGTAATCTGTGGGTGAAAAGATCGACGGTCGGCCCGAAAATGTTTGTGTTGACCGGTCATAGCGCGATGGAATAAGGTTCACACTGATTTCTATGTTGATCTGGCTGCCAAATATACTATCTTGCAAATGACGTCACAGTCGGTCACAGTGAAAGGCAAATATATCGTGATTTTTTAATTCAAAATGCCAATATTGATAATATTTCCTAGCTTTAACAAGGGCATTATTGTTATTTGAACTATATTGGCTGCATTGGTTGTTAATTCAGCCCTACAAAAAAAAACTTTACATTGCGAATTGTGTTACCAATCGGAGCGAGTTAGTATTACCCGGCAAAATATATATGCACCTGCCACCTAGATATTGTTTAAAACCAATCATAAGTTACGCTGTCATTTACTCTCGCCCAATCAACGTTCACGTCGTCACGCATGGCGCACAGAATGAACCAATCACAGAGTGATTGACTCTACAGCACATCTTGCGCTCATTTCATTGGTACAGACTAATCGAGAGGACAGGGGCCGTTTTTGAGAGTGAATTTTGTAGGAAGAAATCCGTCTATGGCTTCGTTATTCGTAGCCTCGGGTTCCTTCCTTACTGATTCTACTAATATCGCGCTACTCGAACAGTCGACAGTACAGCTTTTACATTTTTGTTGTAAAGACGTCCGTAACGCAACCGAGTAGAGTACTCGGATGTAAAGGCTTATGTGCTTCAGACTGTTTTCGTGAGTACTAGAGTTCTCTGCGTCAAACCACACATATTTTTGTAATTCCGTAGTAGGTATTAAATTTGTCATTTTGTCTAGATTATCTAAGTGACTGGACAAACAAGTTGTTGTTTGCTAAAAACAGGATTTGTAGATATTAAATTTTTTTTGTCCTCGAGAGGTTTTTATAGAATTTTATTCATAGTTCTTTAGGTGGCTAACCTTGCTTGGCTACAGTCGACAGTACGTCAACCATTACTTGCGTGCACTCTAATCAGACGCGTTACGGGCGACTTTGCAACTAAAATGTAAAGGTTGAACTGTCGACTGTACGAGTAGTTGCAAAGTCACCCGTAACGTAATTGAATAGAGTTCAAGTTCACGCGTGTAAAGGTTGATTAGCTGTCGACTTTACATAAAAGTAAATACTTGATGTATCTATTTTGAGCTGAAATAAGTAACTGTTTCATCCTGTCAACTTAAGTATTTAACATTTGGGGCTTATCTTATTGATATTTGTTGCTACTAAAATCCTTAGGACACCACAATTCAATGATACTTGTGTAACTGTCCAATGCTAAAACCGTCTAGAGTAGCATTCTTCTTCTATAACATTTATTATTTTAACAAATAGTAGTCTTGGTAGGTAGGTATCTCTAATTGATGCTTTAGATCAAAATTTATCTTTCGTTAAACGTAAACAATTTTATTTATACTATCAAGCCTTCGGTGTAATTACATAATATAACATAACACCATGCATGTATGTAAAGTGTATTGCCTACTTTGTCATGAAATCTGATGTCGTTAGTTATAAAAACCTCTAAAACACTCTTCAGAGGCAATTTAAATTACCTGTGGTTACGTCTCTCCCTTTACCGCTACTTTGACTTTAAAAACTGCCTCTGAAGAGTGTTTTAAGGAATCGTGTTTTTATAAATAAGACCGTGAGATTATACTTTGGAATTAAAAATAAATAAGTATTTTTTGGTATTTTTAAATTTTTCTTATTTACGTTTTATATGGCATAAAAGCAACGTCACTCCAATCTAATGGCTGGTTTACATTTGCTAAATTTCCGTGCTATTTAAGCATTGATTTTTAAGCATGCTAAATAAAAGAGTGCTAAAAAAAGACGCCGATTTACATTTGCTATTCTTTTTTCATCATAAAAGATAGAAAATGCGAAGAAAGCACTCGCATTGCAAGTCGAAAATATGGAATCTCTAATAATTTTGCAAGCTGTTGAAATAATATCACAGTTATTGGCTGAACGCCTGAAAAACAGGATACTTAACAGATTAAAGTTTTTTCAATTTCTGCATACGCATTGTCTCTTAGAAATTTGTTTTTGTAGCTTTCACTGTAGGAATCCCACAGGCACTCATGTTTTTCATATTCGTTTATTAGTTTAATTGTTAAATCGCGTGTCCATTTTACTTGCGACGCCATTTTTGTTGCTTTTTTTTTAAAGCACAGATCATGGTTAAAAAATCTGACCATCAGTCAGATTTTTTTGCCTGCTAAAAAGGAAAGCGTATTTACATTTGCTAAATGCATGCTTTTTTAGTATGGTCTAAAAAAGCGTGCTAAAAAAGTATAAAAAAATAGCAAATGTAAACCAGCCATAAGTGAGATGCATGTTCTCCATTTTGCGTACCCATTTAATTAATGTAAACAAAGCCTTACGAAACATCGATGTAACTGGATCGTAGTTTTGTATTAAGGACTACCCTCTATTATTGTTTTAATTCTTATAACTGTCTGTCGATATTGTATTGTTACCTACTTAACGAATTGTTTCTCAAGTAAGTGAATTTATGTATTCTTATTGAGAAATAAATATCTTAAACCTTAAACCTTAAAATAATAAGCATAATCTCTTTAACGAGTGAACGAACCAATAAACTGGGCGTCAAATGGCTTATGATAATGATGATGATGAACGAACTATAGTTACTAAGGAATGAAAATTGAATAATTTATTTCAACGCAAAGAATTTACATTCTGTTAGTGACCTTGGTGCGGTAGATCTGGTATAAAAGCACATAATTTGTGTAAACAGTTTTTGAGTAAATAATTGTTTTTTTTAGTTCACAAATTCAGCTGAATAGCACGTGTCTAAAACTATTTCCGAGCAAAAGTCGAAGGAGGTCGGAGGCGTACATGATAGCCTCTATTTAGAATTCGAGGCCATTACATTATTTAGGTTGTTTTGTTTTATCAGTAGGAAGGCGCAATTTCGTACGACTAGGCGGAGTATATGGTAGGATTTCAGATAAAAATTGGCCATAAGAAAATTTTCCCGTTTCATGTAATTCCTATGAAACACAGCAAAATTTTGTGAGCGGTAGTAGCGGAGCGGTAGAACACCGGCATCACGTTTGTTTTCTAAGTTACGTACATTTGTGAAGTTGTAGTGGCAATACCACTCGCTAACGGCTTAGGAAAGCATCGTGAGAAAACATGAATGTCTGAAGTGTCCACACACCTCAGCGCTTGAAATTGCCAATCCGTGGTGGGCACACGTGGTAATTAAGCCCATACTCTCTCTCTCTCTCTCTCTCTCTCTCTCTGAGAGAAGGCCTGTGCCCTGCAGTGGGACGTATATAGGCTAAATAAAAAACCGGTCAATTGTGAGTCAGACGCGCGCACGAAGGGTTCCGTACCATTAACTATACAACATTTGAATATTTCAAGCGTAGCTGTTGCCGTTATTAATATCGAGCAAAAAATGGCCAAAAAATCACGTTTGTTGTATGGGAGCCTCCCTTAAATATTGATTTTATTCTGTTTTTAGTATTTCGTGTTATAGCGGCAACAGAAATACATCATCTGTGAAAATTTCAACTGTAACTATCGCGGTTTATGAGATACAGCTTGGTGACAGACGGACGGGCGGACGGACGGTCGGACGGACAGCGGAGTCTTAGTAATAGGGTCCCTTACCCTTTGGGTACGGAACCGTAAAAAATAATACATATACCTATTTAAATTGCCACATAAACACAGAGTAAACAAGTAAACAAACCAAATACACGAAAAACAACACCAACAAAAATCGTGGATCGTGAGGTATATAGACACATAGAAGGCAGTTAATAAGTTTTATAGGTCGATTATTTATGTATGTTAGGTTAGGTATCTTAGCAGTTGTAATATCTGCAAGCTGCGCGTATACTTCGTGAATGTTTGTTGTGTATTTTTGCAAGGCTTAGGCGATAACACTATCGCAACCCGTCACGCCTACAGGCACACAGTAATACAAACATAGCTTGTACATGTACATACATAAACGTACAATAAACCTTACTATTTATTTAACAACTAAGTACTTAGTTACACACGTGCTCACTAACGTCCGTGTCTCAAAGAAAGGAAATTACTGAAATATTGTATGAAAATGCTAGTAGTTTATTAAATACAATTTGTAAGAAAATATCCTTATGTACAATCCAAAAATTGAGGTTCTACATGGCAACGAATAACTATAGAGATCGAAATTTGCGAAAAATTGCGAAGAAAAAATGCGCAATTCTTAAAAAAAGTTTTATTATTTTCTAAAACAAGTTTAATTTTACGTGTTTTTTTTTCAGATTTGTATTTTTACAAAACCAACGTCGCAGATTCCGGCAAATAATTGTCCTACACAGAAGGTCCATTTTTCACTTTAAAGACAAAGATATTTATTGAGAAACAAACATCGGTATAGGTACATACATGTATCATCATCATCATCAGCCATTTGACGCCCACTGCAGCACATAGGCCTCCTTCGTGGTTTTCTTCGTATACATGTATAGTTATGACTAATTTACAGGTTGACTTAGATGTTAACTATACGTAATTTATTTATCACGTTAGAAACCAAACTAGGTAGATCCTGTACTATGGTTTCCAACGGCCCCCTTCGGTTGTTAGGTTAAGTTTAAAACATAACATGTAAAAAAACCGGCCAAGTGCGAGTCAGACTCGCGTACGAAGGGTTCCGTACCATTATCCATACAATATTAGACAAAGATCGAATTTGAGAAAAGTGCCCCATCTATAGAAACCAACAAGAAGCGTTTAACATTGACATTCAACTACATGACATCGATGCTGTGAAGGTTACTTAGATGGCCGCTAAATTGCAAGCGCTGTCTTTAGACAACATTTGTTGTATGGGAGCCCTCCCTTAAATATTTATTTTATTCTGTTTTTAGTATTTGCTGTCATAGCGGCAACAGAAATACATCATCTGTGAAAATTTAACTGTCTAGCTATCACGGTTCATGAGATACAGCCTGGTGATAGACAGACAGACAGACTGACGGACAGACAGACTTACAGACAGACAGACGGACAGTGAAATATTAATAATAGGGTCCCGTTTGGCACCCTTCGGGTACGGAACCCTTAAAACCAAGTCTCGCAACTCAGTTCTTCTACCGTAAAAAGTTGTGAGATGCATGTAATACCAAGTCGGTTTATTTATTCATTCCCTACTTAAGGATCCTTCTGTCTTAAGTTATTACGTAATTAGCTAACCGAACAACATCTTATAAGTGACCATATCTGTATTAAAATCTTCTATTTCTTAAATCTATATTAAAAAACGACCGTTTTATATCTAGTCTTAGGTTTTTCGCCTCAGGTTCTCGATCGTTTGTCCTTTTTAGGGTTCCGTATTCGACTAGGAACGTTTATAGTTTCGCCATGCCCGGATGTCTGTTTGTCAGCTTTACTATTAGTACCGGAAAGCTGAAATTCGGCATAGACATACTTATATATTAATCTCGCCGACAAAACGGTAGAATAAAATCTCAATTCTTTTTTAGGCAACCCTTCAACACCTAAATAGGCATGATGACAATAAATAAGAATCACTAAAATTATGTATGTATTTAAGAACACTTGCATTGTTGAACACGACACTCGCTTTTATTTATATTTTTTTTCCTTCACCGTTAGCGAGTGGTCTTACTGCTACCACTTCGAGCCGGGCTTCGAACCCTTGATGTCTCGAATGAGAAGCCGCCTTTATACTTGCTATTATTATTTCTGTATTAAATTTAGATCTCTAACAAGATACCATCACCATCATCATCATCAGCCATTTGACGCCAACTGCAGGACATAGGCCTCCTTGGTGGTTTTCATAACCATGAGGGGTTTAAGATAATATACAATTTGAGAATTTACAGTGTAAACTAAATAAATATTGATCTTCACAAAAATAAAGTTGAGTACTAGCCAATAGTACTCAACTCAGGGCGCGTTCAGTGCATGGATGGGTCGCCGTCTATGCCTAACGCTAGTGGCATTTTTCCGAGCGGTTCCGTGCTTCGCAAGGCACGTTAAGCTGTTGGTGCCGGCTGCCGTCGATAGATGGCAGTCGTTAAGCCAAGTCAGAGGCCTTACTTCTGACAGTAGACGAGCCACTAGTCTACAAGCCTCCACCAATCCGGACTTGGCCCCCGTGGTGGAGTATGGCCTACCTTCCTCAGGGAAGAGACCCGTGCCCCTCGGTGGGGACATAATGGGTGGATGATGACTAGCCAATATCGCTGTGTTACTTATATCGCCTTGCAAGTTTAAGCCACTTGTCTCGTATTTTTTTCTGTTTTGGAACGAACACTAATCACTTATTTGGGGTATGTATTGATGTATTCCCATACTGCGGGATCGCACATCACCTGTACATTTTCATGTTCATATTCATAATCACAAATTATGAAACTACTAGATTTGCTGTGTTGACTATTTAGCTGTGACGTCACTAGCGACGCCATGACACTGGGTGACACTGGTGAGCGTTTCGGTGGGAATTTTCAAATCTAAAAAATAAATGCCTTTTTTTTAACTACTAAACCTTCACTGTAACCAAAAATATGAAATTGATTGCAAATAATTTACGTTTTGAAACATTTAGCATTATACCTCTAGGATAGTTTTTCAAAATATTTTATCATCATGCCTATTAGGGATGCAATATTTTTTCTCGCCTGCACCATAGTGTGGGATTTCGTTGGATTCGACGTTTAAAAACATTGTGGGTGTAGGAAGTTTTGATTTAGGGTTCCGTTTACGAAATATTAAGCTTTAAAGCGCGAATTTTTGTCTGGGGCGTCCCTCCCCTGGCTAAACGGTTGATTGTTATTTTTTTGATTTAGGATTCCGTTTGCGAAATATTACTTTGATGAAGCTGATAGTTCTGTAAAGCAGATAAAACCTCCTCTTTCTACGGAACCCTACACTGCGCGTGGCTCGACACGCACTTGGCCGGTTTCTTTACATTGGTGGCGCTATTGAACCTCATGGTGTCCCTTAATATGTATATCCATAAGTTGAAAATTAAACTAGGAAATGACTTTGTTTTCTAAGTTACGTACATTTGTGAAGTTGTAGTAGCAATACCATTCGCCAACTGTGAAGGAAAACATAATGAGTAAAACCTAAGCACCAGGGGTGTCCAGATACCTCAGCGCTTAAAATTAACAATCCGCGGTGGGCACACATGGTTATTAAGCCCATACTCTCTGAGGGAAAGCCGGTGCCCTGCAGTGGGACGCATATGATTTACATAAAAAAAAATATAGTAATAATAATCTACACAATGTCAAAACTCGGTAGTGCCAAATTTCGCTAAATGTCAAATTTTGCTTTTTTGTATCATTACATAACCTGTAACACCTTTAATTATCTACTTATTGATTGTTTGACAGCCATTCAGGAACTGCCTTTCGATTTAAATTGGTGGCAAATAGTTATGTAAAAAAATGTTTGTTAGTGATTATTAATACCTAGTTACTTCTAACAATAAGATAACGATGATATATAGCCAATTAGGATCTTCGCATAGGTACCTACCAAAAATGTGTCACATGAATATCTGTACTCGATCTTTACTGTTACGTTGTAAACCAATCGATTGATTAAGGGCGATTAACTTTAGTTGTATCTGTTTGTTGGCTATGTTTTTGTGTGTATTGTAATCAAGATCTTAGGTCGCAACAAATTATAATTCGATTTAATTTGTAATTTTTTTATGCATCCGCTTAACACGAAAAATAAATCTATTTTAGATGTAAATTAGTTGTTCATTGTAATATGTTACCTAGAATCTGAGTTTAGAATATTTTGTTTTATTATTTCTAATGAAAAATATGTACTCTATTCTACAACTAATAGGTAGTAGTTATAAAGCAGTGTAACTTAATTTAAAAAAACAACTGGTAAAGTCAGGAGGACTGTCGAGGGGGGCAAAAATACTTGAAACACAAAAAGACGTTAAGTTTTTAGGAGATTTAATCTACCTATCAAATGACAGTCAACAGCTTATTATACTTTACATCCTTGCCCTCTACTCTGTTACGTTACGGGTGACTTTACCACTAAAATGTAAAGGTTCATGTGCTGTCATCTGTACCAACCAACCCCCTGTGTTGTATGAATGACCGCATTCATACCCTTTATTTGCCTTTCTCAGTCCCTAATGTCAATATAAGATTTGGAGCTTGCGATCCCCTTTTTAGTGTTTTTTTTTTTCTTTACGATATAGTGAGAATTAGTGTAAAAAATATTTTTACTTTGTTCCAGAGGCCCCTAAAGTCGTTGTTGTGTCAATTATGTTATGATTTGTATTTATAATAGATAGGTAATGTCGACAGCACAATAATCTTTCCATCCATGCACTTTATTCAGTCACGTTAAGGGCCACTTTGCAACTGAAATGTAAAGGTTTATGTGCTGTTGACTCTACTATTCGATATCTATACGTAGTACATTATGTAATCACTATGTATGACTTGAATAAGATTTACGATTAATAAGAAAATGATAATTTGATGAATAATAAACTTCATTATTTCGCGATTTGAGATACCTACCTAAGTAATTTGTTGATAGAAGAGTAAATTAAGATAAACAAGTTCCATAACCTTAGTAAGTACCTAATAAAGATAATGGGGGTGTGGTTCAGCCAGCATGCACTATGCAACCTCTTCATAAGTTAAATGTTAAAAGTTTGTGGAATTCTGACATTTATTGCTTGAGGTAGGGCCAAGTGGAATCGTGAGTTACTTTACATGTTTGACTATACCGTAAAGAAGGGCTAACCCCCAGTTTCTCGTACACTAACACGCTGTTAATCTACTGTTAACAGCTGTCTATTGACCAATATGCATACAAAAAAAAAACCACTGACAGCTAACAGTAGAATAACAGTTTGTTAGTGTACGAGAAACCGGGGGTTAGACTGTTACAAAAGTTTTGCCCAATTTTGTTTTTTCGTAGGTAGCCTCTATGTTTGTGCCCTACTGCTCCTGGGAAAAATCCTCCCCTAATTCAATCAGGAGTTTACAGTCGACTGGGCTACCTTCGAACACTCCGGTTTCTTGCTCAATAAAAAAAATGAGGAGATCAACTCATCAATCTTTTGTCTTCGCCTAAATACCTGACAACTAACCTCTCCCTCCTCGTCTCCCCTCTTACACAAAGTGACAATAAGTCGCGCACCCACACTGGGCACGTTGTTTGCTCACGCACACACGGAAGAGTCGGCTAGGTATTCGGTTTCCCGCCGCCACCGGCGCGAACACGCACACCAAACACGAAGAACAAACAATACAAACACCAACACACAAGTAAATTTAAACTCACCTCAAAATAAATCCATTAGAAAACACACTTGTTCAAACAACTAGCGCTTAGCCTCGAAAACGCGTTGAAAAAACACTCGCCGTCAGCATCCAATGTGTATTTTACACTTTTCCACTTTCTGTGTGCAGCCTACTTCTTCGTTAGCACCTCGAGCCTTTCCCGCCAAAAAAAGTGTTTAGAAACTTTTCATCAATTCGCGCGCCAATTTAACAAAAAAAAAAAAAAAAAACTCGAACCCCTACAGAATTAAGTAGAAAACTCACATTTCACAGACATCAGTTGGGAAAAAAAGTAATTTTCAAAAAGAACTTCCGCATAACAAAAATTGTTCATTAAGACGCGACAGCAATAAGTTACACGACAAGTGCCCCCAACACAATTATTAACACACGTTGCGCGGTAAAAATAAACTATGATTAACTGCCATTAAGATCGCGGAGACAACTCGAGCCGCCGGCACCGGCGAGCGACATGCGGATAGGTTATAAAAAAGTTCAATAAAAAAAAAAACACGACAAAAATCAACAAGGCCCCGCGAATAAAATTCACAAATTTGTTTACCGCGCGTTGCTATTTCTGTCGCTAGAAGCGGTCCCGATATGAATAATTATCACTGCGGCCGAGCGAACATCGGCGCATAGTTGTCGTTTCATAAAACGTGCGCGTTAAAACTGAGTCGAAAGGCTCGCCGTGTCGGAGCATAGCGCCGAATAAAATAAACAACAATATACCTAAATAAGCGGCTCCGCGGGCGCGGCCGTGTGTGCGCCGCCGCGACTGTGTGCGTGTGTAAACAAGGGGAGGCGCGCCCGCGGACCGACACATGACGGCCCGATGACAGTTGCTAACTATTCAATCGGCAATGAATGAGACAAAAGACCGTTGGCGAATTATTGTGGTCGTGGCGCGGTTCGGCATAAAGGTAGAGCAAGATCGTTCGTGGGGTTGGTGAAACTAACTGAAAGATGGAATAATGCCTTCTAACTATTTGGAGACTTCAGGTTCTTTTGGACAAAACTACAATGGGAGAGTTCTTAACAACCCTTATTTTAATCTGGGGCTAGATGTAGTAAACAGGAGTGTGGAATGGGACTTAGGTACTTGGTATTCCCAAAGGTAAGGAAATACCATTTTTGGATGTTTCTTTTGGTTTGGAGTCTTGGGGTTCTTTTGGACAAACTGGAATGGGAGAGTTCCTAACAATTTTTAATTGGTCTGAGTCTAGATGCAGCAAAGGAGTGTAGAGGATAGGAATTCGGGAAAAGGTCTAGTCTGGGGTGCTTGCTTGTGCCATTTCATTACAAAACTATGCAAACATTATCGAAAAACACTAAGAAAGGAACTATGAAAACCCTTTTTATTTCGTAAGGCGATATGAGGGGGGGGGGGGGGCAATGGGGATCTGAAAAGAGTTAAATTTTCATGTATGGGGCTGAAAAAGGGCTTATTTTGTCAAACGTAAGAGGAGGGAGATGAAAAACTGATTGAAATTGTGTAACTTGATCAATGAACAGCCCCTTAAAATTAGTTGAAGATTTCACTGATGGATGACACAAAAATATTAATTCCACAACACTGAAAGCGTGCATTTTTACATTTATATTTACCTTTTTTTATAAGACACTTGAAGCATCAAAATTACTAACTTCAATTCATTTAAAACGTAACATTTCGATTTTTTAATAAAAGTAGGAATGTCTACTAAAATGTCCCACTGCTCCGTATCGCCTGAAGCCCCTTCCGAGAATAAACATTATGACGTCACCAGCGCGTAAACAAACAAACAAACACATGCGCCGCGCTCATGTTTCCTTAATACAATTATTATTTCGAATGTGGAACGCGAGCGGGCCGGTCGTACTGGCCGGTTGCGAATGTCGCGATTTATTTTTAATATCTCGAGGCTACAGACTAGGTCCACTGACCAGTCAACGTCATCCAATTCATTGTCTATGCGAATTAATTATGATTCCGCCTTTTTTGTTGCGAGACATTGTTTACGATGTTTGTTAACCTAGAGTTTTCTTAAAATATAACATGTAGTTATCGTATTTATTAATTTGTTTTATCGTTGTAAGAAAAATACATTGTGTTTAAAATACAATTTAATGCCTATAATATCTCATACGCTTGAATCACAGTCATTCATGTTAATTTAATATTCATGTTAACCCGGCAAAATAAGTTGCAATCAGACTCTCGATAAACGACTCGGTAATAAAACAATATCTTGTCAAATTGACGTCATTCGAAACAAACAATTGTTATTTGTTTACTCAATTTGTACGTTTCTGTTCAACGTAGGTACATATTAATATTCTCTATATTCCTTACCGACGTATTTAATTGCTTCAATTAAAAAGGCAGGAATATACGTATGACATATTATTTTTTGTTAGTTCAATGAAGTTGCACCTACTCGACCATTTGTAGGTATACATAATTAACTCTTTAAACACAACTGTAGGTTAACATTGAACTGACTACGAATATAAATAAAATTCCCTTACATGGTTCTGATTTTGGGCACAGGGCGTGACCGGTCAAATTAGGATTGTGTTTATTTACTTTCAGGATTAGGTAATGAATCGTATTTATTAAATAAGTATATAAGTTTAATAAATACGAATTTCCCAAATTGTATGCTTCTGACAGAATTAAGTAGGCAGGTAAGTAAGTACATACCTACTTACAGATAGACACTAAATAAATGAATTCGTTACAGATTTTTTTTACTGTCTCGTTGGTCTAGCCGTTGAGGCGCTTAGCTACCAAAACAAAGGTCGTCGGCTCGATTCCCACTAGGGGCCGCCGTACATTTGTACAAATGGCCTCAGTCTGGGTGTATTTTCACGTTTGTAAGTAAGTAAGTAAGTAATTTGTTTGTGACGTCCTTGCTTGGTTACCATATCACAGGGTATCCTAATTTGGGACCAGGTCAAGTGATTGTATTGTGTGGAAGTTATTATTATTGTGTACTAATAATTAAAAATCTAGGTAGGACCAACCGAATATTGTTTTTTTTGCACTGTGGTATGGAATAATACGGTTGTCTATTCCGAAGATATGTATAGTCCGCACAGATCCTTTTGGCGGTAGCGTGAACTGAACATAGTCACAGATCGTTTGCGCATCGCTCACTGTCTTTACAGTGTATGTGTGAGTAATTGACGTAGTGTGATGCATAGTAAATTACTATTATTCAATTACTAAAGTAGTCAATTACTCACACATACACTGTAAAAACAGTGAGCCAGACACGGATCCAGCCCTCAACAAAGGTTGTGGGCAAGAGCCATGGGCGTAGTGATATTATGTTCAGGGGGGGAGGTTATTTTATTTAATATAATAAATTATTACTAAAAAGTACCTATATTTTCACCAAATATGTAATATATTTTCAAATCAAAATATTTATTGCACCATAATGTAAATAAGGTCTTAAATAACACTGACTGTATAATACCGATTATGGACCCTGTCGGGCGCGGCAATATGACTTAATGTTATGGGAACACAAATATTTTCTTAAATTTAGTAGGAATTTCTCTTATAGTTTAGGTAAGTTGTTGAAACGTTATCCTATCCTAGGCCTTTAAGTATTCTTCAATTGTATAAGGACATAATTCTATTAGATAGTTTTTTAGTTTATTATTAAATAGTGAAAGTTTTGGTATTTCTTTTAGCGAGTTTGGTAGTTTATTAAATAGTCTTATTGCCATATAGTATGGGCTTTGGTTTAGCATTTTTATTCTAGATTGTGGTAGATTTAATCTTTCCTTATGACGTGTATTTATTTTATGTGTGTCCCTTACTTGGGGGAGTATGTGGTGGTTTTTGAAAACAAAGACGCAAGTTTCGTGTATATAAATTGCAGGAAGCGTCATAAGTTTATATAATATGAAGTATGGCTTACAACTTTGTCTATTATTAATTTACTTGCATATTCTGACACATTTTTTTTGGGAAACAAATAATTCATTTACATCAACACTGTTTCCCCATAGCTTCACCCCGTAACGCAGCCAGGAGTATGAGTAGGCATTGTACACTTGACACAACAGATAAGTCGTGCATGCTCGAAAGTCTGTTAATTGGTAGCACTATAGTAAAAAGCGCGCCCGAAAATTTGCCGTGTTTATTCTACCTGCCAAGGTTTTTAGCATAGTATACAGGGATGCATGATTCCTGAAACATGTCGAACAGTTTGAGATTTTTTCGCAGACTTTTAAAAATATATGTCATTAACATAATGTCACCGGAGTTTTCGGAATATAAATACATTTACTTATTATTTATTTTTAACAATAAGTATTTAGAAATTCGTGTTTATTAAAAATATCGTACAAAGAATTAAAAAAAATATTTTTATGTTTTATTGATTTAATTGCGTATTACAGTGACACCACAAACGCTATTTATAAATAAAGAGCCCTAGCGCGTTAGTAGCGCGTTGGCATCGCTTGCGTAGCGCGTTGCAAATGCGACTAAAGCGCGTTCGTAGCGTCGGCTGTTGTGCGTTTACGAAACGCGCGACAGCATCGCTACAAAAAGTATGCGCGACAGCACGTCCGAATGTAATTTTCGAATGATTTTGTACCATTTTCCTAAAAGGATTGACATGACCGTTGATTTGCAAGGGGCCTGTTTCTAGAGCTCAATAGTTTCAGGAATTTCCTGTTTTAAAGATAACCTCTTAGGTAAGAGAAGAGTAAATACTTTAGAAACACTTGACCCGCCCAATTACACTTCAGTTTAGTGGTCGCTGCTCCAAAATCGTTAATCTTTTTTCTGGAGCGCAGTGTTGTGTTTCGGATTTTACACCCTAAAAGTGTGACGTCACAGGTCTATTAAGATTGTGGGCATGCCCATAGTGCCCAACCTTTCCCCTTTTAGACATTTGAATCGTGTGATTTTAAAACGACACATGTCCTTTCATTACAACTTGTCAGGAAATAGAAAAATCTGTTTTATTAAAATACTAATATCTACAACAGCAATATTTTAGCATATTATGTTAATTTCTATGTGAATAAACTACAATTTTTTTTACTAATGTAAATCAATAGGTAGGTGTAAATAATTTAATTAAAAAAAAAATGAATAAGTGCTATTTTAAAAACACATGTGACTTGTGTTGTTTTAAAATCACACGATTCATTTAGATATACCCTATTAAAAGACTTACGACTGCTTTAAGATAATTCTAAAGTGTCGCTTTGGGAGGAAGACACCGTATCTTTTTGTACCCACAAACAGAGCTACGAGTATGAATGGGAGGCCCCGAAGTTGGCAAAACCCGGCACGCTCAGCATGGATTTGTTTGACGCATACGTAGTGGTAATTTGGTACAGTTACAAACCAAAATATGTAGATCTATCTGTGGGTACAGTTGACAGCACATCAACCTTTACACAATGTGCATTGCAATCAGTCACGTTAAGGACGACTTTGTAACAAAAATATAAAGTTTGGCCTGCTGTAGACTGTGCAGCGCAGTACGTAAGAGGTGCTAAACTGAGTTATTTCTAAAACGCGCAATTCCTGAATCTAAGAGTTTGTCATTTGCAAGAAAATTTATTCTATGACCATTTATTTATTCTATGACATGTCTGTTAAGAGCTTGTAATTTGCAACAAAGTGATTCTACCATTGAACATTTTTTGTAAATTTTTTTGTTTTTTTTTAATGATTTGTTACGGTTTTAGTGTTTTGTACTGCGCTGTTGCTAGATAATGCTTAAAACCGTATGTGTTAAATATAACAGGCGTTCTTATATATATAGGACAATGATTTACTGATGGTAGAGCGTGAAAAGAGCAAACTTAATAAAAATATATTAACTCCTGATATTAAAAAAAAATTACAAGTGCGCGTCGGACTCGCCCACCGGCGAGGGTTCTGTTCAGTAGGTACTAACATATTATAAATAGTTCCGCAATCGAGTCTGGCAGATTTTTCCAAGGTTTAACCGAACTTCAAAGACGATTTTTTTAATGATTTAATAACAAAGGTATATTTTTCTAGATTTTTCCCTGTACTTATAGTATAAGACAATATTACTTGCCATAGTTCTAGGTCAACGAAAAGTACCCTGTATGATTCCATTGGGTGTCGAAATATAAGTTTTTTTCGGCATAAACGGCCGTTTATTTTTTTTACGTTAACTTAGAAGTTTGTTTTTTTCGCAGCTTCAAGGGACAAGAGACCAGATCATTATATAGTTCTAATTTCAACTCGATACCTCCCCTTAACGCGTTCCCAAAATAAAGGGTCTTGAAAGACGGTCGGACGGACAATATAGTGATCCTATAAGGATTACGTTTTTTCTTTCTGAGGTACGGAACCCTAATAAATATAAATTTGAGAAAAAACTCACAGAACAAAAGTTGCAGTAAAACACAAACTCTAATGGCGTGTTTCAGGAATTAAGCATTTTTGAAATAACCTTGTATATCTGTGGGTAAAGCTGTGTGTAAGAGGTACAGTCAACAGCAGATCATTTTCTTCTCTTCCTCACTTTCTCTTTCTCTTTTCTAACTCTCTTACGTCCCTCCTCTCTCCACCTCTTTATTCTCTCTCCTTCTTTTGCCTTTCATTCTCGCTTTCTATCTATTTCTATCTCGTCTTCTTTTTTTCTTCTTCTCTCTCTCTCTCTTTCTGTCTCTGTCTGTGAGACATATCTATAGGCTACTCAATTGCTCATGCTTACCATGCTAAGATCCCTACCTTACACGAATACAAATTGGATTGGACGGATAGGAATCGAACTATTTATAGCTTAGATCAAGTCATAAACTAAACTGGGACGAATAGAAAAAAATACTACGTGGGTTGTTCCAAAAATTGTTAGTGGAATGAAAAATAGTTCGCATATGAAAAAAGTTTTTTACAGCTTTTCAAAATATTCTCCTCCAACCCCTGTGCACGTATGCATTCGGGTGAACCAGCTTTCATAACATTTAAAGAACGTATCTTGCGGGAGGTCGAAAAATAACCACCGATATTCTTCGACTCTGCAGTGTTGAATTTTCGCCCACGAAGCATTTTTTTTTACCGTGGGAAATAAAAAAAAATCTCATGGAGCTAAATCTGGGCTGTATGGAGGCTGGGGTAACATTTGTAATCCCGAAGTTGTCAAACAATCCATGGTTCATGGTTCTAGTTCTAACAGCTGTGTGAGCGGGCGCGTTCTTGGCGAAAAAGAATGCCACGGACGCCGGGCGGTCGCTATTCGTAACATAACATAACATAAACTCACGCCTGTATCCCTGAGGGGTAGGCAGAGACCAGGGACTGCCACTTGCCACGATCCCGACAGATCACCTTCGCCTCCTCAACATTCATCAGTCGCTGCATGCACGCACGCCGGTTTCGGGTACTTTTTATCTTGCCCTTTGTTAATACATCCCCTATTTGGTCGAAGTATGTCCGTCTGGGTCGTCCCTTACCGGCCCTTCCATCCACATTCGCTCGATATATTTGTTTTGTCAACCTTTCTTCCTTCATCCTCTCCACATGTCCAAACCAACGCAACATTCCTTTCTCAATTCTTGTCACTACATCCTCTTTCAGTCCACAACGTTCTCTAATCACACTATTGCGTATCCTGTCATTCAAAGTAACGCCAGACATACTTCTCAAGCTTCCTAACTTTAAGGTTGCAGGATGGCGGAAACTGCCTGTGGTTCAGTTCAGCCTCAATCTGCCGATGTATCAAGCGTCTTTTATCTCGCAATAGCCACTCTGCCCTGATGACATTTTCATGAGTTACTTACTGCAGTTGGTGGTCGGCTGGGTCTGGGGTCATCATCTAGATAGATAGAGATGATAGAGAACACTTTATTGCGCATAAAAAATGGAAATTACACAGATATTTCTTAACCTAAGAGTACAGATGGCGGCCTCATCACTAAACGTGATCTCTTCCAGTTCCAGACAACCTTTGAATGGACTGGACTAAGTAATACATTTAGGTAATAATTTGGGTTATAAAAAACATATTTATCATAAACATTTACATACAGGCACATACATTGCTTCTGGCCCACACTAGGATACCCTGTGTCGTGGGAACCAGAAACAACGACATCACAAACATGTAAACATCCAAGACCTGGGTGTTTTGTCCCCAGCCGTGATTCCAACCCGGGACCTCTCACATGGTATCCAGATGCGCTACCGCTGCGCCACAGAGGTCGTCAACCACGTTTAAATTCACGAAATCAATAATAACTATTGTTAACGCAGGAGCAGACTCCCCAAAAGCACCTTGTAAATTTTCGTGAGATTCCTTGAAGGTTAACCCTCTTTTATAATCATAGAAAATCATAGCTCGACAAGCTTCCTGCGAGACGTCCATTGTTGCAAACAAAAGAAGAGCGGCAGAAAATGTTCAAAAATATTTAAAAAAAGAAGTACACATAGATGGCCAATGATTTTCACCAAGGAGATATGTATTGAAATAAGCCGTCAATACAAAATAGTTTCAGGAAAAAGAGTTTGTATTTATTCTGAGGTATAGTCCGCACAGATCTTTTTGGCGGTAACGTGAACATAGTCACAGATCGTCTGCGCATCGCTTACTGTATGTGTGAGTGATTGACTACTTTAGTAGTTCACTACTAGTAATTTAATATGTATCACAATACATCAATTACTCACACATACACTGTAAAGACAGTAAGCGATATGCAAACGATCTGTGACTATGTTCACGTTACCGCCAAAAAGATTTGTGCGGACTATAAATTATGTAATGCTGATATACTAATGACCGAAAACCATAACTAATTTCGAGCTCCTGCACATGCTCGCTTTTTACGGCGCTAAAATGATACGTTCTTTTATAAAAATACAATTTTTGAAACACTCTTCAGAAACTGCATTATACTGCCTTCATTATAGTCTGCGGTAAAAGGAAAAACGTGACCACAGAGTATTTAAACAGCCTCTGAGGATTGTTCTAGAGGGCTCGTGTTTTTATAAACCAGACCGAGACAGTTAGATAGATAGAGAACACTTTATTGTATTTGTAAGCTCGCCTTTGTACATGCTATTTCTTACGTAATGTCCTGTTTAATGTTTTGTGTGCATTAAGAAGGTATATGTATATGTAGGGAAACGCGACTTTTGACATTTAAGTGCGTTAAGTAAGGCGCGAGACTAGCTTCGTCGTGCTACCTATGCAGCTGGAGAGTTACGAAACAAAAAATTGTCGCCGAAGAGATTGAAAACACAAAATGGCAATGTTTGGGTCTTACTTAGCGATGTCCTACACACACAGCACATTCCGAGAATGGCATTGGCACGTGACCAAAAGCCTAGCGAAGCTTGTCGCCAACCCAACATAGGAGAGACACATCCTTAAATCTAAAATTCTTCCCCTATTAGTCGGTCTTAGACTACTAAGGGCTATATCGCTTATACTCCGTTCCACGAGTCGAATAAGTACTCCTAGGGAACAAAATACTCGCATCTAATTAGTCAATGCGCGCGGCTAGAGATTAGCTAAACAAACAAGACGGTCCGCTTCATAGCGCAGGTTTACTGAATGCAAGGGGAGCTCGTGGAGTATAGGCTCTGATCATCTTCAGCCCGTCGATATCCACCGTTGCACTAGGTCGACATCCACTGTTGCATACGCTGCGCTCTGGCTCTTCTGCTCTGCGCTGTTTTTCTCCAGATCTTTGCTGCTGTCTTGTCAATGTCGTCGAGTCATATTCAGCCTTTTTTTGCTGATTTTTAATGCAGATCAAATATGTATTTATTTAGATACCGTTGAGTTATTTATAGACACTTATCTTACCAATCGAGCAGCCAATAGCGGTTAGACCTTTGCCTTTTCGTTGCAAACTCGTCCGTATTGTAACTGTGTTAAAGTGCACACGTGTAAAGGTAGACGTTCGATCGACGGTACAGGCGACAGCAGATTCGCGTTTTATAAAACCTACGTTGCGTAGCCGAATCTTCCTACTTGTTAATCAACTTTGCAATGTACTCGATTGTCACATAAACCATGGATTCTAGTTCTATGAAACAGGGCTAAAATCAACAGATTAGGTGCATGCACGTATGTAAACGTTGATGTGTGGACAACTGTATTGTTCCATCCAAATTGGCACATATTAGCACATAAAATACTCTGAATTAGGCTCTTATTATGTGTTGTTATGTACATACTTAGATTACCCAATGTGTTATCGAGGCTCGCCAGTTTATTGTTTGAATAAACAGCATCAAAATTACTCATTTCGTCACGTACAGCTTTGATTTAGTATTACCTAAGTACAGTCTAAAACAGCTTGGCGACCTTTACATTTTTGTTGCAAATTCAACTATAACGATTTTACACCTGTTGTACGGTCGAAAGTAGGTTTACAAGGTGACTTTGAATCAGCATCATCATTGTCATCTTCTACAGCCCGGCAATATCAACTGCTTGAACAAGGGGGTTTTTTAAGCAAGCTCTAGTCACTTCTGCTTTGCGCTATTCTCCTCCAGGTCTTCCCTGCTGCCTTGTCAATGTCGTCGCGCCACCTGGCGGGGGGTCGCCCTACACTTTTATGTCCGGTCTTCGGTTGCCACTCTACATAGAAATGACCTGCCCATCACCATTTCATTTCAATAGACTTCATGCAGACTTTAGCATTAAAATGTTAAGGGGGCATTTGTAGATACCCTGATTTATTAACAGAGTTTAAAAAACCAACCAATTGCGAGTCGGACTCGCGCACCGAGGAGGGTTCACGCTTGGCCGCTTTTTATTATTTGTCGTTAGAATATATAATAAGTCCCACAATCACGTCGTGTTTGATGCCTGTATGTATTACCGTTTTTACGATAGAGCATAAACAAATAAAACACGTTTTTTGTATGGAGACCCCCCTTATAATTATATTTTCAATTTATTATTTGTTAGGTAATCCGCCGCAATAACATAATGTCAACTGGCTACTTAAAGGTCGGACGGACGTACAGACAGACAGCGGTGGCAGAGTAATAGAGGGTCCCGTTTGTCCCCGTTCATGTACGAAACCCTAAAAATAGGAGTATTTTTATTCTGTACTTACCGAAAATAAAAAGACCGGACAAGTGCGATGTCGTTCACCGAGGGTTCTGTACAAATTTGTAGTACTTACATATATAAATAGTTCAGGAATCGAGTCTCGAGTTTCTTCCGATCTTTTTCCGAACTTCGAAGACAATTTTTTTATGATTTAATATATGGGTATGTATAGTTTTCAGATTTTTCCTTATACTTGTAGTATAAGACGATATTACTTGCCATAGTTCTAGGTCAACGGAAAGTACCTACCCTATAAATTTTAATTCCTTTGAGTGTCGAAATATATGTTTTTTTTTGCGGCATAAACGGCCGTATTTTTTTTTGCGTTAACTTAGAAGTTTGATTTTTTCACAGCTTCAAGGGACTGAAGACTTGAGTATGGTTTTAATTAAAGTCGATAGCATCACGCGTTCTCAAGATAAAGGGTCTTGACAGATAGACGCACGGACGGACAACAAAGTGATCCTGTAAGGGTTCCGTTTTCTTCCTTTTGAGGTACGGAACTCTGAAAATAAGATAGGGTAAGAATATTCTTTAAGGTAAAAAACACAAAATGTTCACAAAGGTACATAGTACAATTGGCGGTCTTATTGCTAACAACAATTTCTTATTTGAAATACATAAATTTGTACAGAGCGGCTTGAGGTCGCCATCGGCCAATCCAATCGTTACTTTACTTGGTACGCATACCGGTCTATTATAGTGTTATTTATCAAAAACAGGATTCCTTAAAACACTGTAAGCACCGTGTAAATAGTCTGTGGCGGAGACTTTACCACAGACTATCTATCTATCTATCATCATCATCATCCTCCTCACCGTCAGCCCACTGCTAAGCTACCCACCGCTCGGTATAGGCCTTTTGCCCCAAATGCCATCTCTCATGGTCCCCTAATAAAATTGCCATCCGCACATTACGACCTTAGACTGATTGTACCCGCCGCGTTTATGGAGTGTTTTAAGAGAATCGTGTTTCTATAAATGACACCGTTAATTTTTAAATGTATAATGAATCATTTTTCAATGCCACGATACAAAGTACCTAAGTACCTCTTTAAACTGTGTTTACAGCCAAACGTTGATTTTCTACCAAAACCAAAACGGCCGGATTTTGGCATAAATGCTATCAAGTCCCAGTCCGAGTCCTAGTTTCTTGGTCGTTCAAAGTCCAAGTCCTTGATCCTAGGTTCTTGGCCGTCGGTATCAAAAAAAATTTTAAATAAAAAATAAAAACCGACTTCGAAACACTACAATACTAAAAAGATAGAAATAATTTAAATCATCATCATCAACCCATTATGTCCCTACCGAGGGGCACGGGTCTCTTCCCTGAGGAAGGTATAGGCCATACTCCACCACGGGGGCCAAGTCCGGATTGGTGGAGGCTTGTAGACTAGTGGCTCGTCTACTGTCAGAAGTAAGGCCTCTGAATTGGCTTAACGACTGCCATCTATCGACGGCAGCCGGCACCAACAGCTTAACGTGCCTTGCGAAGCACGGAATCGCTCGGAAAAATGCCACTAGCGTTAGGCACAGACGGCGACCCATCCATGCACTGAATTTAAATTATTTTAAATAATTAGAAGTATTTATACATGTAGGTATTGTAGAAGTATAAGTTAGTGTTGTAGTGTTTCGAAGTCGTTTTTTATTTTTATTTAAAATTTTTTATTTTTCAGTTTTTAGTGGAGAAGCGGGAGAAAAATAAACAAATCCCTTATAACCATAATTTACCCTACATGATTCGTTCCTTTAAAATTTGATCACCAGAACATCACCAAATTAAATTGGGTCTACTTTTACGCTATTTTATGAAACATACGGATATTACCTACTAAAGGATAGGCCCCATTAGGGCTTATTTGGGTTAAAATCAACAAGGCCCATTTTTGCCTAATTTCGGTGGCATTTTTTGTTTACGGTTTTTCAGTGATATTTATGTTTTTACATTATTTTAGAACGTATTTATAAAAGTAATATGTTAGCGTCCCTGAATAATCTTTAATAGTTTCAGATTTATAGCGTCCACCGAAATTTCATGCCCACCGAAATTGATATCTACCACCGAAATTATACTTTTAACACACCGAAATTTAGAACAATGCACCGAAATTTTAATTTAACAAAACACTGGCTGATTAAGGTTAAGTTTTATGATTTAATCATTGATTATTCACTATTAACCATTTAACACCTATTTTAAAGTGTATAAGAGCCTTATGTATTCAGTCTTGATCAAGATACATAGTAATATATCTACCAACAAAAACACAGATCAAAAGAAACTCTTTAACCTTCTCCTAACCTAATAATACTTCAGTTTACCTTATAAAGCGCAGTCACACATAAAATATAATAATATCCATTATAATTAAAACAAAGATATTGGATTCAGTCTTGATTAAAACACTTCATAATAAAAACACTTAAACAAACAAAATCACTTAAAGAACCACTTCAATCTTCTCTAATTTTAATTAAGTTAAGCTCAATTGACAATGACTTGCTCTTTTTTGAAAAACGGCAGAAGCACGGAATAGAGGCGTGGTGACGTTGTTCTTCAAGAAAGGGGATAACACTGTTGAAGAACTACCGACCCATTTCGCTTCTGAGCCATGTTTATAAGCTGCTTTCGAGGGTCCTCACGAATCGTCTCGAACGCAGGTTTGATGACTTCCAGTCTCCCGAACAAGCCGGTTTCCGAAAGGGCTATACTACCATAGACCACATTCACACGCTGCGGCAAATTATACAGAAGACTGAGGAGTATAATTTGCCATTCTGCTTAGCGTTTGTGGACTATGAGAAAGCCTTCGATTCGATCGAGACATGGGCAGTGCTCGAGTGTCTCCAGTGTTGCCGTATTGACTATCAGTATATCAAAGTGCTGAAGTGCTTGTACATACAACAACGCCACCATGTCAGTCCGAGTACAGGAGCAGAATTCGGAGGCATTTCCATTGAAAAGGGGCGTCTCCCTGAGACGTTATCTCTCCGAAACTGTTCATGAATGGACTGGAAGATGCCTTTAAGCTTCTTGAATGGCACGGACTCACCTTCGATTTGCCGATGATATAGTAGTCATGGCAGAAACGATGGAAGACCTCGGCATAATGCTCGAAGACCTCAGTCGAGTTTTCCAACGTGCGGGCCTTAAAATGAAAAAGGACAAAACGAAGGTCATGTCGAACGCCCGTGTTGTGCCCACCCCAATAACATTGGGGAACTCGACTCTCGAAGTTGTAGACGAATACGTCTACTTATGACAAACAGTCTAACTAGGCCGGTCCAACTTCGTGAAAGAGGTCAATCGTCGAATCCAACTCGGCTGGGCAGCATTCGGGAAACTTAGAAAAGTCTTTTCGTCTAATATACCTCAATCGCTCAAGACAAAATTATACAACCAGTGTGTGTTACCAGTGATGACTCATGGCACTGAAACGTGGTCTCTCACTATGGGCCTCATAAGAAAGTTTAAAGTCACGTAACGAGCTATGGAAAGGGCTATGCTCGGAATTTCTCTACGAGATCGAATCAGAAATGATGAGATCCGTAGACAAACGAAAGTCGTCGACATAGCCCAGCGAATTAGTAAGTTGAAGTGGCAGTGGGCGGGGCACATAGCACGTAGAACTGATGGCCGATGGGGCCGAAAAGTTCTCGAATGGAGACAAGATATCGGCAAGCGCAGCGTAGGACGACCAGCCACAAGATAGACAGATGACACCATCCAAGTGGCAGGAAGACGCTGGATGCAAGCCGCTTCTAACCGGTCGTTTTGGAAATCCATGGAGGAGGCCTATGTCCAGCAGTGGACTTCTTGTGGCTGAATGATGATGATGAGGAGAAAAAGGAAAAATATCAAAATATATTTAAATCGTCATCATCACTACTGCTAGTTGGCTCAACATATTTACTGAAATGTCTTGCTGGCTTGTAGCTTACTTTGCAGTTTTGGTTCTCAATAGGTTTGTCTATTGACAATTCAATTTAAAAAACATGTCACTATTAATGTTTTCAAAAAAGGTACTTTATTAAGGACCTCTCAAGGGGTCATTCACCCCATCATACTGAACAACTTTAGGTATAAAGTAAGATTTCGTCAGATTATAATGTTGGACCCTGTATAAATGAAAGAAATGAACATAATTCACAATATTTTTGATTTTGTTCATATTATTATGTGCCTACAAGATGGTAGATACAAACCTCCTCAGTTTTGTATAGTTAGTTAGTTAGTTAAACCTGAGATTTCCGCACTTAGTCTCATGGTTGGGCCATTGTACGTAGCAAAGCTGTGAGCTCACTCCAGCCAGCCTGTCTCTTTCCAAAAGGCCATCAGTGCTCTGGAAGATGCCTTCAAGCTTCTGGAATGGTAGGGACGCGGCATTAATATCAATGGCGAGTACCTACATCACTCACCTTCGATTTGCCGACGATATAGTAGTCATGGCAGAAACGATGGAAAACCTCGGCATAATGCTCGAAGATCTCATTCGAGTTTCCCAACGTGTACCTAGGCCATAAAATGAACATGGACAAAACGAAGGTCATGTCGAACGCCCGTGTTGTGCCCACCCCAATAACATTGGGGAACTCGACTCTCGAAGTTGTAGACGAATACGTCTACTTAGGAAAAACAGTCCAACTTGGCCGGTCCAACTTCCTGAAAGAGGTCAATCGTCGAATCCAACTCGGCTGGGCAGTATTCGGGAAACTTAGAAAAGTCTTTTCGTCTAATATACCTCAATCGCTCAAGACAAAATTGTACAACCAGTGTGTGTTACCAGTGATGACATATGCACTGAAACGTGGTCTCTCACTATGGGCCTCATAAGCAACAAGCTGTGGAAAGAGCTATGGCCTCATAAGAAAGTTTAAAGTCACGTAACGAGCTATGGAAAGGGCTATGCTCGGAATTTTTCTACGAGATCGAATCAGAAATGATGAGATCCGTAGACAAACGAAAGTCGTCGACATAGCCCAGCGGATTAGTAAGTTGAAGTGGCAGTGGGCGGGGTACAAATTTTTTTTGTACGAAAAATTGTAAATAAATTTTCTCTTAAAGTAGGTATAGCATTTAGGAGAATGGACACTATGTTTCATTTTATTTAAAATACTCATCCCAATGTGCGGTAGTGTAGTGTAGAAGGTAGAAGGCCTAGCCTAGTCAATACCTACTGCCGAAAAAGTTTGGACCCTCAGTTCAGACTTCAGGCGTTTTAGGAAAATTCAAATTTCGTTTACTCTTCAACAGGGAACTTTTGTGTTGTTATTTCTTTTTAACTAATTTACCGAGACATTGAACTCAAAGACATTAACGTCGTATTAATCTATCATCCGTGTGGCGCCGGATTAAGAATCATCCATCCATCACTCCATTTCCTTCCTTGGATGTCGTAGAAGGCGACTAAGGAAATCAATTACCAGGAGACGGGCAGCAGCATCTTCCTGAGATTCCAACCGCATACTGCGATCGCCAACCCGCCTGCCAAGCGTGGCGATTATGGCAAAACCCTTCATGGTTTGTAAAACCATGAGGGAGGCATATATTGTCCTGCAGTAGGCGTCAAATGGCTGATGATGATTAATCTATTTATTTACATAAATTAATCTGCCGCAGATTCCTCAGTAGGTAGTACCTACAGATATTTATCAATTGTAGGCCCAAGCTAACTCCACCATAAAATGTGCAATATCGCATTCTTATGATTTGGGAATTTCTTAATTTGTTTAAGAAAATCTTAAGTAAATCGTCAAATAAAAATTATTATTCCAGGGATAGTACTTTGTGAGATTTAGGTTATGCCACTTTATCGGGCATCGGGATTGAGGCCCCAAGTTATTTAAGAATCTTTGCTTTAAGTTGTACCCAATTGTAACTAATTGCCCTGTAAGTAAGTGCAATTCGTTTAGCAATAATTTGAAAAAATGGGCCCTCAATCCAGATGCACGTGACGAGACGGCACTGTACATCTCTAGAAATTAGGTGCAAAGTCGCCCGTAATGAAGCGAACAGCGTAGAAAAGTTTTATTTCTTATTTCCTTTTTAAGTATTTATTTTTACTCCAATTTGTGACTTTTGTTCATAGCATACCTAAGTACCTATTATCTTTCCGAAAAGACAAGAAATACAGAGGTAACCGCTTATTTCTGTGGGTAAGCGGTAGCGGTTTTAACACAATCTAAACTCCATAGAGTACAGAGACAGGGACTGGGACTACCAAAGAGAATATTTATTAACCACTAGGGATTACGTTTAACAATAGGTCAGGTTTAGTGTGTGTGAATGGTGAAATTAGTGTGTACGGAAAACTAAGGTTTTGAACATATAGCGCCATCTATTAATTGTTATACTGAGCTTTGAGAATGAAAAAAAGCAGGCTACGTATATTTTGGACCTAGTACTTAGTCATTACCTAGATGGCGGTAAAAGACAGAATTTTTTATCCAATCTACAGTGAAATTAATAAATAATTTATAAAAATAAATAAAATATTTTAATATATAAATTTAACAAATATTATTACACAATTACTCTTTTTATCAGTCACATTAATGAGGCTGTTTGTAAAGTATTCAAGTCCGTCACATTATTTTCAGAAATAGAAAAAAAGTCAATTCCGTGAAGTAAGCATAGAGTAGAAGTAAGTAAGTAAATGGCGTCGAGAGTTGTTTTTCATATTTTTGATTGAAAACAGCTAATCTCACAGTGAGACTTCTTCCAGCTACTGTGTCTTTATCGAGATGTTCCTCGACATATTCGTTTGATTTACAAAAAGCGACAGTTTCCGTGCAGTGATAGACGTTTGTCGTCAAAACAATGGCGTCGAACGGACCCGCAGAATCTAATGTAAAAGTTTGTGAAGATCGTGATTTCGCCGATGGGTACAGCAGTTCGAACAGCGAGACTGACGCCGGCGAGGGCGCCAAGCGTCGCCGGGTTACTCACGACTATAGGAAACTTTCCAAATTGGGATACAATCCAAGTGTGTCATCACCAAAACCCCAATCATCGAGTGAACCAAAAGGTATATTCACTGTAATTTTTGCTTTCATTGTCTTCAACTGACCTCATTCAAGCTAAAGTTTCACCTTAAAATCGCTTAGGTTTGTTCAAAGTTGATTTAGTTTGGTGGGAAATGGCTAACCTATGAAATTATGTTTTGTTACTATATCACTGCAAATGGAGGTCAGAAATGTTTATAAACATAGTCTTAACGTTGAAGTAAATATATTTCAGCTTGTTAATGTGAATTTTCTTACGGATTGTGCAATTTCTAGTGCTGCATTATTATTGTACTTGTATGTTTTGTGTATGGCCTTGCAGCTCACAGTTATACTTTCTATTTGAATTGAATCTGTATCACTTCCATTACAACATAGATAGTTTTACGTGAGTCATAAATATTCTGCTACTTTTGTAGAAGTATTAATATAACTAAGACCCCCAAATACACTATATTTTGCACTCAACCAACTACTAAAAATATCCAAAACCACCTTATTATATCTGGACATATTCTTTACCACATTCACTGACAAAAATATTTGTAAATGTTTCAGGAAAAAAGCGCAAGCATGAAGAAGCAACTAAAGAGCTTTGTATTTGGGGCGGCAATCCTAAACCAGCCAAACTGAACCGAATATGGCCTGTATTTGACTCTGGAGGATATGGACACACTTCCACGGTCACCCTGCAGGTTTCTAGAGAGAAACCCATGCTAATCAACCCTTTACTCTATAACTATGGCCCTAAGGTACAAAATAACTTCAATATTGATGAGTTTACCATTAAATCATTGAAAAATGACTGGCTCGGAGGCATAAATACAACCTGGCGGCAAACTCAGATTTCAACAACCATACCAAATGACGAAAAGGCTAGGAAGATACTTACATCAGTCTCAAAGCAGATTAAACTCATCAATTTGCACATGCATCAGTCAATGATGCGGTACAAGTACCCTAGAGTGACAAGATCCAATGTTTTGCTAGAGAACTCCCATATGGGACGACCAGTGATGTATCAGACGAAGGTGCTGAAAGCTATACGGTTCCAGCCGACTCCAAAACACGATTTTCCTTGCTATGGCAACTTAGAGCTACCGTTCAAGGTGAAACAGGAGAATCCTTCGCACCAAATCTTCAGCGGAGTCAATAGGGGTGTTAAAGTGACTGACCATGACATGGAAGTGCAAACTGAGAAGGTCAAAGTGGAAACAGACACTAAAGTGAAGATGGAGAGGAGTGAGCGAGATAAGGATAGAGATAAGGAGTCAAGGTAAGTTTTAACAGAGATTGGATTTATTGAACACAGTATGTCCTGCTTAGGGAATCGATATAACAGCATGTCGGATTAGGGAAGGGGGGCCAGAGCGATGTTAGACAAAAATGTATGGAGCTCTAATAGCTCTTTGGAACAAAATGTAATAAGTGCCCAATGAGCGCCCGCGCAGGTTCAATAGAGTTCCAGGCATTTTAGTGTCATTGAGCCCCAGTCGCACATCCACTTGCTATATCAATTCCTTTAAAGCGAATGTTCTTTCATGAAGAGGTCTTGAAATTGGAAAAAGGTGAGTATTATCTTTTTTGAAATACTTAACAGTGAACACTGTAATTATCATTCAATTTAGTAATGTGTGCCAACATCTGTAACCACATCAATGTCAGGTTATCTTCTGACACACAGTATAAAATTGACTTATAAATAAGGAAAGATCTAATGCATGATAAGTATAATTAAATAAAGTAAACTATTTGGTTTTTCAATTATAATTTAATTCAATGTCATAAACATAACTGAAATAAAGTCTATTTTCCTTTTTTTATGAAACTTTGTACATTTGTAAATTATTAATTGAATGAGAACGTTCTCCCTGGTCCATTTCTGGTCCTGATAAACATGTTTACACTTTTTATTAATATTTCCAATTAGCTGAGCTGAGACTGATGTGGTCCTGTCCTGTGGAATCTCATAGAAAATTCGAACTAGGAATGAAAAGTAATAAAAACAAAATAAAAATTATCATGCATTTCCATACTTTCGGAAGTTGCCCCGCGATACGGTATGAAGCGTCGGTACCGCCAGCAGATCGTTACGGCGTGGTCGGAAATTGTGCTTAGGTTTTGTGGACAAAGTTAGTTCGGGTGTACAATATGATTAGCTTTCGGGCCGGTAAGTTTATAAACTCCCTTTATAGTGTAGTACAGGGTTCCTTGAATTTATAGCTGCGCGTACTTATTTAATTTACCAGGCGAACGCGCACCCCCTTCCGAAAGGCAAAAATACTGTGAAATGTTAAAGGCATGCAAGGAGGTGCATTAGGGAGGTAGACTATACAGGTAACCTTAGGCGCGAGACACATAGATGGGACGTGGGGCGAGGGCGCCGTAAGATGTATAGAGTCATAGACCACAGTCCTTGCCCTGCTGTCGCTCTTGGTCTGTGAATCCATACATCTTACCGCGCCCACGCACAGTGGTCCCGATTAATTAAAACATGGACATTGATGCTAGAGCCACGATTTTTTTTTTGTAGCTTGATACTAAGATGACTAATAAGAAAAAAAAATATTATTTCCCTACCAGGACTACTTTCAGTAAAAAAAATTAAACTTTTTTTTTTTTGTATGGAAGAAAACACTTTTCCGCTAATTTCTCAAAATTGTGAAGGGATGTCGAGATGGCGTTCACACACATTAGAGTTTAAGTGATTTTGAGTATTTTATGTGAAGATAGCTTTGACTTATTTCTGCGTACTTTGGAGTTATTGCAGGTCGAAAAATCGTATTCTTTAATACTAAATTTGTCCTAACTGTAAAATTAAACGTTAACTTAAATGCTTACAATATTTGCAAATTTAAATTTAACAATAGTTTCTGAGATTATTGCGAACAAGTACAAAATAAAAAAAATTACAAAATATTTGGGTCAACGTTTTCTTGGGAAATTTCTGTTTCCTCTGAAGGTAATTCATTGCTTAAGATTAACGCACTGGCTTCAAGGAATAACTGTTTCTGCGACCGAACAAAGTTCGGTTTAATATGGCTGATGTAGGGATCTGAGCTTATTAAAAAGTTGTGGATTATGTCCAAATTTGTTTGAACCCTACCGATTTTCCTTGTGTGTGCTCGTCGAACGTTCCGGAAATCTTTATTACGGGCTTCGGATGCTTCTTGGGAAAGCATGCCTATGGGAATGAATGAGTAACTCTCATAAATATCTGCACCATGAAGCAACAGCTTATGGACACTTGACGGCATGAAATACCATGGGTATAAGTTGATATAAAGTATTGCTGTTTCTCTGCAATATTCTCTAAGAAGGCTGGTGTTAATCAATTGCCCAGAGGAAATAGTTTGTAAAATAACTGCAAATCTTTTGATCAAATCAGGATGAATACCAGTTATTTCAGCAGATATTTCAAAGTTCGTGAAAAACCTTCGTGCTGTATTACCGTCGTTGGTGGTGCCAAATCCTTGTTTAACTATATCGATCAACAAACCAGTTCTTCTCCGGAATTCTTCTTGAGTCAATTGTTTTTTAGCCTGTTTCAACAATTTGTCATCATTACGAGCTGACCATTTTTTGAAATCTAAGTTATAGGATATGTGTAAAACACATTCCATGCATCTTATCCACATGTGAAGCGAGGACAAACCGTATTTGAACATGTCATCTCTGATGGGTTGTTTGGAAACAAAGTCCAAGTCATTCATTTTACTCGGTGGTGTACTGCAAATATTACAAACCGCTGCAGAAGAAGTATTAGAAGCTACAGTCGAAATTTTCCCATCAAATATTGTCATATACAATTCATGACGTATCTCCAGATTCTTTACAACTGTCGATGTAAGATTGCAGATTTCTTCATTTATAGCAGCAATTTTCAATAGATCGGATAAAAAGATCATATATATCCATAACTTTTTAATAAGCATCTACATAGGGACAACCCATGTCTGATCAAACAAGCCCTCACGTATACTCCCTTGGGCAGCCGAAAAAGGGGGCGACCAAGGAACACTTTGAAAAGGTCCATAGTCAAGGAGAAGCTGCCGCAAATCAGCGTCAGAAGTGGAAATCTGTGGTTGAGGCCCTATGCTCCCCTAGGAGTTAAAGGACCGAAGAAGAAGAAGAAGATCCCTACATCAGTCATATAAAATCAAATTTTGTTCAGTCGCAGAAACAAATTATTCCCTGAAGCCAGTTCGTTGGTCTTAAGCAATGTATTACCTTCAGAGGAAACAGAAATTTCCAAAGGAAACGTTTTTTTTTTCGTAATAGAGTAGTCTACAACTCTTTATAAAATATGTTTCACACCGCGTAGTTTTGTATTTGTTCGCACTAATCTCAGAAACTATTGTTAAATTTAAATTTGCAAATATTGTAAGCATTTAAGTTAACGTTTAATTTTACAGTTAGGACAAATTTAGTATTACAGAACACGATTTTTCGACCTGCAATAACTCCAAAATACGCAGAGATAAGTCAAAGCTATCTTCACATAAAATACTCAGAATCACTTAAACTCTAATGTGTGTGAACGCCATCTCGACATCCCTTCACGATTTTGAGAAATTAGCGGAAACGTATTTTCTTCCATACAAAAAAAAAAGTTTTATTTTTTTTACTGAAAGTAGGCATGGTAGGGAAATAATTATTTTTTGTCTTATTAGTCATCTTAGTATCAACCTACAAAAAAAAATCGTGGCTCTAGCATCAATGTCCATGTTTTAATTAATCGGGACCACTGTGCCACGTCCCATCTGTGTGTCTCGCGCCTTATTATGTAAAACTGAATTCCACGCGAGCGAATCCGCGGGCTATAGCTAAAGCACTTAGTATAAGAAAGAGACTGTCTTATTATTTATGCATTTAACGGGTCTAATCGCGATTATTTATTTGTTAGGTAACATTACATAACATAAACTCACGCCTGTATCCCAGAGGGGTAGACAGAGACCAGGGACTGGTAAACTAACTAATTTATTAGGTAAACTATTAAATTATTATTATTATTATTCCATTACCTCCCGTGGACGTCGTAGAAGGCGATCAAGGACTTAAATTACCAGGAGACGGGCAGCAGCGTCTTCCTGAGATTTCAACCGCATACTGCGATCGCAAACCCGCCTGCCAAGCGTGGCGATTATGGCAAAACCCCTCGTGGTTATGTTCGAAGCTTGGAAAACCATAAGGGGGGCCTATTTCCTGCAGTGGGCGTCAAATGGCTGATGATGATGATAATTATTATTATCATCCTTATTACGAAGTAACTATTGGCTCACATAATATTTTAGGGTTTATTGCAAGCGAGTAGAAAATAGTTGCCCAGTCCCTCTCTTTAATTGAAAGTGTTAATAGTACAATAGAATTAAAATTAATTACTCAAAATTACATGTGGCGATGTTGTGTGTGCATGCTTTAGACCACAACTTGATACTCATGTCATATTATTACTTTTATATCGTGTAATGGTTGTGATCTGTTTTGTGAACCAGATAACAAACTAAAATAAAATAAATTGGCGGCGTTATTTCTAGCATCTATATTAATTAGTATGACAATGTGAATGAGTATAATGTGCTGATAAATGGCCCCTGCGGCCGAGTTACATAAAACTACAATTCATAGTTGGGTTCAAAGATATTTATTTCTCATAAAGAACTTACAGTTCGCTTAATTAATGAGAAAATAAAACTTAAAATTAGATAAAATTTATATGGCATGCATTAAGGTAAGATTGAGCTTAATTATAAATTGATTTATAGTTTATTATGACAATTCGATGTACATTGCGTAGCAGACTTAATACTTTGTAATTGTTAACCAACTTTGCAATGTACAATGTCGAATTGTCATAGTAAACCATGACATGTAGTTCTATGAAATAGGCCACTTGTTTGCAAGGGCAGAAGAGCTGAATGAGTAGGTACCTAGAGATATTATACGCACTGTGAAGGAAGTGGTCCACATGATCAATTCATCAATACCTACAGAGATAACATTGTTACATAAAAACAGACTCACCTCTAGCCTTCTGGTCGTCTAAGACGTCTAAAAAGACACCAAACATGGGATATGTATGACTCAATAAGTGTCACCCAAACATATGAGGGCGTCTTATCTATCTCTATCTATCATATTATCTTTCTTCGTAAAAAAAACTGCTTATAGTCGTAAGACCGATCGCAAATTATAAGAGAGTTTAAAAAGAAGCTGGCTTTATAGGACAACTTAAGATCACCCATCAGGGTTTGACATAAAAACTCCTTGTGCAAATAACTCTTCGAGATTTGATTGGTTGATATTTTCGACAAGGAGAAATCATTTATTTAGAGCAAAGAAAAAGGCATTACAAAATTAGGACATTCACTAAAAGCTTCGTCATTAAGAGTGGCATAACAAACAAACAACATAAAACTAAGGTACTAAATTAAATCAAAAATACCGCCCCTGGACACACCCGACCCAAAAGTTCCCATGACGCCAGCAGCGTTCCCCCGCTGCACCGATAGGGAAATCATTTGCATCAGCTATGCCCCGGAACGTTTGTCATGCGCGGACCGATTTCCCTAACGGAAAATCATCCGTCATCCCCCCATACTCCCATTGCTTCGACGAACAAATAATGTAGCATAAACTGACTAAATTGTTTGGCTACCACTGCTCATCAGTTTCTCGCCTGTGCAAAATATAACGAAGGATTCACTTGTACAGCAGGTCGCACTCGACCCGGCACTCGTCCTCGTCCTCTTGCCACCATTGCCGGCGGCGCGCGCGCATCAAGCGCTGCTCCATCGGCGTGCAGTGCCGCCGCGACCGGGGCTCCGGGCCCGCGCCGCCGCCCGACCACTGGGGGCCGCTGGCCTACGCTCCCGAGCTGAAGGAGCTCAAGTATCACAGGTGAGACGCGCGGTTTGAGAGTCAGCCTGCGGCGCTAGAATGTCATACGAGATAGAGATAGTGAGAGTCAGCTTGCGGCGCTAGAATGTCACTAGAGAGACTCGCTCTGCAGCGCTAGAATGTCACTAGAGAGACTCGGCCTGCAGCGCTAGAATGGCACTAAAGAGAGTCGGTCTGCAGCGCTAGAATGTCAGTAGAGAGAGTCGGTCTGCAGCGCTAGAATGTCACTAAAGAGAGTCGGTCTGCAGCGCTAGAATGTCACTAAAGAGAGTCGGTCTGCAGCGCTAGAATGTCACTAAAGAGAGTCGGTCTGCAGCGCTAGAATGTCACTAAAGAGAGTCGGTCTGCAGCGCTAGAATGTCACTAAAGAGAGTCGGTCTGCAGCGCTAGAATGTCACTAAAGAGAGTCGGTCTGCAGCGCTAGGATGTCAGTAGAGAGAGTCGGTCTGCAGCGCTAGAATGTCACTAAAGAGAGTCGGTCTGCAGCGCTAGGATGTCAGTAGAGAGAGTCGGTCTGCAGCGCTAGAATGTCACTAAAGAGAGTCGGTCTGCAGCGCTAGAATGTCACTAAAGAGAGTCGGTCTGCAGCGCTAGAATGTCACTAAAGAGAGTCGGTCTGCAGCGCTAGAATGTCAGTAGAGAGAGTCGGTCTGCAGCGCTAGAATGTCACTAAAGAGAGTCGGTCAGCAGCGCTAGAATGTCACTAAAGAGAGTCGGTCTGCAGCGCTAGAATGTCACTAAAGAGAGTCGGTCTGCAGCGCTAGAATGTCACTAAAGAGAGTCGGTCTGCAGCGCTAGAATGTCAGTAGAGAGAGTCGGTCTGCAGCGCTAGAATGTCACTAAAGAGAGTCGGTCTGCAGCGCTAGAATGTCACTAAAGAGAGTCGGTCTGCAGCGCTAGAATGTCACTAAAGAGAGTCGGTCTGCAGCGCTAGAATGTCACTAAAGAGAGTCGGTCTGCAGCGCTAGAATGTCACTAAAGAGAGTCGGTCTGCAGCGCTAGAATGTCACTAAAGAGAGTCGGTCTGCAGCGCTAGGATGTCAGTAGAGAGAGTCGGTCTGCAGCGCTAGAATGTCACTAAAGAGAGTCGGTCTGCAGCGCTAGGATGTCAGTAGAGAGAGTCGGTCTGCAGCGCTAGAATGTCACTAAAGAGAGTCGGTCTGCAGCGCTAGAATGTCACTAAAGAGAGTCGGTCTGCAGCGCTAGAATGTCACTAAAGAGAGTCGGTCTGCAGCGCTAGAATGTCAGTAGAGAGAGTCGGTCTGCAGCGCTAGAATGTCACTAAAGAGAGTCGGTCAGCAGCGCTAGAATGTCACTAAAGAGAGTCGGTCTGCAGCGCTAGAATGTCACTAAAGAGAGTCGGTCTGCAGCGCTAGAATGTCACTAAAGAGAGTCGGTCTGCAGCGCTAGAATGTCACTAAAGAGAGTCGGTCTGCAGCGCTAGAATGTCAGTAGAGAGAGTCGGTCTGCAGCGCTAGAATGTCACTAAAGAGAGTCGGTCTGCAGCGCTAGAATGTCACTAAAGAGAGTCGGTCTGCAGCGCTAGAATGTCACTAAAGAGAGTCGGTCTGCAGCGCTAGAATGTCAGTAGAGAGAGTCGGTCTGCAGCGCTAGAATGTCACTAAAGAGAGTCGGTCTGCAGCGCTAGAATGTCACTAAAGAGAGTCGGTCTGCAGCGCTAGGATGTCAGTAGAGAGAGTCGGTCTGCAGCGCTAGAATGTCAGTAGAGAGAGTCGGTCTGCAGCGCTAGGATGTCAGTAGAGAGAGTCGGTCTGCAGCGCTAGAATGTCACTAAAGAGAGTCGGTCTGCAGCGCTAGAATGTCACTAAAGAGAGTCGGTCTGCAGCGCTAGAATGTCACTAAAGAGAGTCGGTCTGCAGCGCTAGAATGTCAGTAGAGAGAGTCGGTCTGCAGCGCTAGAATGTCACTAAAGAGAGTCGGTCTGCAGCGCTAGAATGTCACTAAAGAGAGTCGGTCTGCAGCGCTAGAATGTCACTAAAGAGAGTCGGTCTGCAGCGCTAGAATGTCAGTAGAGAGAGTCGGTCTGCAGCGCTAGGATGTCAGTAGAGAGAGTCGGTCTGCAGCGCTAGAATGTCACTAAAGAGAGTCGGTCTGCAGCGCTAGAATGTCAGTAGAGAGAGTCGGTCTGCAGCGCTAGAATGTCAGTAGAGAGAGTCGGTCTGCAGCGCTAGGATGTCAGTAGAGAGAGTCGGTCTGCAGCGCTAGAATGTCACTAAAGAGAGTCGGTCTGCAGCGCTAGAATGTCACTAAAGAGAGTCGGTCTGCAGCGCTAGAATGTCAGTAGAGAGAGTCGGTCTGCAGCGCTAGAATGTCACTAAAGAGAGTCGGTCTGCAGCGCTAGAATGTCACTAAAGAGAGTCGGTCTGCAGCGCTAGAATGTCACTAAAGAGAGTCGGTCTGCAGCGCTAGGATGTCAGTAGAGAGAGTCGGTCTGCAGCGCTAGAATGTCACTAAAGAGAGTCGGTCTGCAGCGCTAGAATGTCACTAAAGAGAGTCGGTCTGCAGCGCTAGAATGTCACTAAAGAGAGTCGGTCTGCAGCGCTAGAATGTCAGTAGAGAGAGTCGGTCTGCAGCGCTAGAATGTCACTAAAGAGAGTCGGTCTGCAGCGCTAGAATGTCACTAAAGAGAGTCGGTCTGCAGCGCTAGAATGTCACTAAAGAGAGTCGGTCTGCAGCGCTAGAATGTCACTAAAGAGAGTCGGTCTGCAGCGCTAGAATGTCACTAAAGAGAGTCGGTCTGCAGCGCTAGAATGTCACTAAAGAGAGTCGGTCTGCAGCGCTAGAATGTCACTAAAGAGAGTCGGTCTGCAGCGCTAGAATGGCAGTAGAGAGAGTCGGTCTGCAGCGCTAGAATGGCAGTAGAGAGAGTCTGTCTGCAGCGCTAGAATGGCAGTAGAGAGAGTCGGTCTGCAGCGCTAGAATGTCAGTAAATAGCGTCGGTCAGCAGCGCTAGAATGTCAATAGAGAGAGTCAGTCTGCAGCGCTAGAATGTCAGTAAAGAGAGTCGGTCTGTAGCTCTAGAATGTCACTAGAGAGAGTCGGTCTGCAGCGCTAGAATGTCACTAGAGAGAGTCGGTCTGCAGCGCTAGAATTTCACTAGAGAGAGTCGGTCTGCAGCGCTAGAATTTCACTAGAGAGAGTGTCTGCAGCGCTAGAATGGCAGTAAACAGAGTCGGCCTCCGGCGCTAGAATGTCACTAGGGAGAGAGTGCCAGCGGCGTTAGAATGTGACTCTGAGAGGGATCAGATTCGGTCTGTGGTTGCTGGACTGGTGCTAAATTAGATATTGGCAGCACAAACGCAACGCTGCATACTGATACAGCGAGACCTCTCGCGCGTTCACTCCGTCGCCAAAGATTCATGTTGTGGACGCGCGGAGTGTTGTGTGCATCACACATACGCTGCGTCCGAGCAACACCTTTAATTCGAACGTGCCTTTTGATCTATGGCCTAATTATGCGCACCAAATCCTGTCGGAATCTCGACGTTTGCGATAGCAATTAGTACGAAATTTGACAGTTAGACGTTAGGAATCTTTTAAGATTTGGTGTCCGTAATGCAGGGTCTGTTCCGATGGCCGATCGACGGAGAATCCCAACTCAACTGCAGTATTCTTATTCACAGACTGATGCGAGTGGAGACCCATCCGAACGGTGGTGCTAGCGTTGTCTACTTGCAACAACGTGATGTCGACATGCTGAGCCCGCCGCAGCGTGAGATTCTGGCCAAGGAGTTCCTCAAGGTCAGTTCTCGCTATGGTTTTCATAAGTCAAAATTAATAATACATTGTTAATTTTAGATAGATAGATAGATAGAGAACACGTTATTGCACAACCAGGTGAAAGATATTACAAATAGTTTATTATATGTAAGTAGTGGTATACAATAGGGTATTTGACACGATCAACAATAAATTATTTCATATGCTCGGTTAAAACAAAAATTACAAAATATCTCGGTAAATGTATCTCTTTTAGTCAATTACTACTTATTGCAATTTTTAAATAGATTAAACATAAAAAGAGTGCTCTGAAATGTGGCGTCATAACATAAGCAAGTATTTTTATACAAAATTCCGTTTTAATAGTAACTCATTTGATATTTTGTCAAATACCCAATTGGCGGTCTTATTTTAATACTTCATTCACGAATCTTTGCCCACATATCGTAAATCGTTAGCCTAGAATGGTAAATCATGTTATTTCATCATCAAACCATTATGTCCCCACCGAGGGGCACGGGTCTCTTCCCTGAGGAAGGTATAGGCCATACTCCACCACGGGGGCCAAGTCCGGATTGGTGGAGGCTTGTAGACTAGTGGCTCGTCTACTGTCAGAAGTTGTCAAGCCGCCCTAAGGCCTCTGACTTGGCTTAACGACTGCCATCTATCGACGGCAGCCGGCACCAACAGCTTAGCGTGCCTTGCGAAGCACGGAACCGCTCGGAAAAATGCCACTAGCGTTAGGCATAGACGGCGACCCATCCATGCACTGAACGCGCCCTGTGTTGCTTAACCTTCGTGATCGTTTAAGATCACTCAGGCAGCCGGGGCTTCGAGCGAATCGTGTTATTTCTATGCTGTAAATATTTATTCTAATTTATAGATAGTTTATTGTCACGTTTACAAGAATGTTTACCAAATAAAGTATTGAAACAAATGCTAGGTCGAAATAAAAGTGGATGTAAAATAGCCTCTTTTTTAAAATATTTATTAAATAGTACTATATTAAGCAGGTCTAACCGCGATTATTTATTAGGTTAAATAATAAATAATTGCGGTTAGACCCATTTAATATATTACTATGTAAGAGCATCGCGAGTCATTAAAAATACAATTCATTAAATATTTCTTCCTGCTATCCTAAACCATGTGCTAAGATTGGCAGAAGGACATCTCTCTAAGAGATAAGTTCATATTAATTAATATTAATTTATTGCAGACATTTTGCAGTTTGCCTTTGCAACAATTTTTATCTTATCATTTCTCTTTTACTGTAAACAATAAAGAGTATACTGTTTGTAACTTTTTGTCCATTCATTGGAATCCACGAAGCGGTGATAGCCTAGCGGGTAGAATATTGGACGCGGAAGCGAGAGACCCAGGTTCGATTCCCAGTGAGGGCATGTACCTATGGCTTTGTTTTTTAAGCTATATACATTTGTGAAGTTGAAGTAGCAATACCACTCGCTAATGGTGAAGAAAAACATCGTGAAGCTATTTACATACCTCAGCGCTTGAAATCGCCAATCCGCGGTGGGCACGCTTGATTAAGCCCATACTCTCCCTGAGAGAAGGCCTGTGCCCTACAGTGGGACGTATATAGGCTGCTTATGTATGTATTGGAATCCACATGACGACATACTGCCTCACCATAAAGAGCACCTTCTCTTCCCAGCTGGTCTTCTCAGAGGACAGCGAGGGCTGGGCACACTTCGTCTGCGGCGTGGTACGCGGGGCCGCCGGCCCCTTCCCCTGTCTCCTGCAACACTTGGCTGAGCAGCACCCGAACCTGACGGTGAAGGCTGGGGTCCTGGCTAGAGCCTCTGACATCGAGACCACTACCATCAGTCGGTATGCTCAGCAGGTGAGTCTCTTTGTGTATATATCACAGAAAAAAATCCTAACCTAAACCAACCTTTTTTATACCCGGTGTCTCGGGGCAAACGACGGGTTATGTGGGTCTCGCACCCACTAAAACCCCAGGAACACCTTCCTCCTCTCGCTATTGACACTGAGCTACGTGACTTGCAGTTACAGTAGTCGGTCGTCCGCAAAAATTGACAAAATGCCTCATTGCGTAGTGATAAAACTGTAAAATTATTGCAAAGGTCCTTGCACCTAAGGAAGAGGAGACACTCTCTTCCACTTTTCGTCTTATCTTTATTGTGCACCGAGTATTCCAAGTACTCCATGCACTACAAACATTAAAAAAAAAACAAAAGAAGTTCGAGAATCAACATAGAAACACTGTATAACCTTACAGACACAAAAAAGCATAATAAAATTGGAAAATGCACTCCTGGAATTATGACAGCAGGACCAAATTGGAGAAGGGTTGCAAATGACAGAAGCCAGTGGAAGTCGTTGAAGGAGGCCTATGCCAAGAGACACACTGAAGTTAGAGACATAATCTAAAAAAATGTTAATAAGAAAACCATAGCAGTGCAAAACAAATTGATTGAAAAAAATTACAACATTGAAAAATTAAAAAGCATTATTTTATACTTTATTGTACACAACAAAGAAATATGTTACACATAAAACAAAGCAATAAGAACGGGTACATAGGCGAGCTACGCGTACGGGAAAACCCACTTTGAGGCCAAGTGACGACATAACATTGTGTACACAACACGGACCGTAAAATAGAAAGCCCTCTATCGCATATTTATGACCCTCGCCTGCGGCTCGGGCCTTAAACTTCTGCGATGTCGGCCTTTCTTTATTGTGCGGCCCTAGTTGTGTAAATATGCGATAGAGGGCTTTCTATTTTACGGTCCGTGTGGTGTACACAATGTTATGTCGTCACTTGGCCTCAAAGTGGGTTTTCCCGTACGCGTAGCGTTCGGAAAAACCCGCTTTTTGGCCAGGTGTGCCATAATAGTAGTTTATGCAACTGTCATATAATGAAGGGTATTAAAACACGAGTGTGAGTTTATGAAACGAGCGCAGCGAGTTTCATAATAGTAACGAGTGTTTTAATACCCGTGTTATATGCAGTTGCATACACTACTTTATCTTCACTAATGCAATTAAAAATTAAATTCACGCGTACGTGTATAATCACAGTGATTTTGCCGCCATTAAAATTTAACCAATGAGAGCGCAGCTGCGCGCTTCAATAAAACGCGACCAACCTGATTAGCCCTGCAATCAAGTTGGTCGCGTTTTATTGATGTTATAATGAGATTTTACGATATCGATGTGAATATTATACCATCATGTGAAATTGCTTAAATTGAGTGTTTTGTTGTCTGCGCTATAACAGTAGTAATTATAAGTCAAGTATTGAAAACATAAGTAGAATGTTACAACATTAGTGTAGATAAAACTATTTATTGTATACACAAAGAAAGAAATATTCACGCAAAACATAAACGAGTACATAGGCGAGCTTATTTCTATGGAAATTTCTTAGTAGGAAGTAAAAATCGGCACACTTGGTTTTCATACAAGTTGCAGTGCTTGTTGTCTAGCTGTATTCATTTTGGTTGAGGCTATGTGGTTAGGCTGTCTAAAGATGGTGTTTAAGTAGACTGCATAATGTATTATGTCCCGTTTACTGGTCTCATCCGTAAGCTCAATTTTCGGGATTTGCAATAGAAGAATGAAAGTAGCATTAAGCCCGCCTCTGTGCAAAACTTAATGTTTGAATGCAATATGTAAAGAGTCTTTTAATTTTAAAATTTAAATGTCAATAAATACAATGAAACCTCCTGACGATGTGAACCATTATGATGGAGGAGACACTAAGTTATGTCCATTTCCTCAGGTCCAGCAAAGTTACTCGGCGGGCACGTTCCGCGTGGGTCCGCTGCACCAGATCTCGCTTGTGGGGACGGTCCACGAGGAGGTGGGAGGCTACTTCCCTGACATGCTGAGGATGCTTGGCACTTGCCCCTTCCTTGACCTGGTGAGTCACTTCTCCATACCACCGCCTGAGATCCGGATCGCTGTTTTTACGTCTAGACGCACTTATTTCTGTCATCATCTTTGGCTTTGATCGATTATTATCAATTTATCACTGTGTACTATTCACTTTGGTCTACCATTTAGCACTATATTACAATATCCGCTACTATCTATCATCCTCCTACTGTCTTCTTGTCTACTATTTCATCATCATCAGCCATTTGACGCTCACTGCAGGACATACGCCTCGTTTGTGGTTTTCATAACCGCCATGCTTGGCAGGCGGGTTGGCGATCGCAGTATGCGGTTGGAATCTCGACGCTGCTGCCCGTCTCCTGGTTATTGATTTCCTTAGTTGCCTTCTACGACATCCACGTCTTGTGGTTAGGACCCAACGTTCTCTACTATTTACTCCTGTCTATATTTTACAACTGTATACAATCCTTCACTGTCTAGCATCCACTTAAAGAATTCCTCTTCTTGATTTCTCGTTCATCAAGTTGGTACCCCTCTCTCGCAGACGATGCCGTGGGGTCCGATGTCAGCGGTTGAGATGGAGCCCCAGGAGTCCAACGATGGACCAATCCTGTGGATCCGGCCCGGGGAGCAACTTGTGCCCACTGCCGAGCTGGGCAAGAGCCCGATCAAGAAGCGGAGGTGAGCCTTTGAAGCTGCAGCATGCTCCATGCTAATGAATGTTGGTGAAGTGAAAGCGTTTTGTCAGGTTTGTCTTTACCTACTCCTCAGGGATACAGCCGAGAGTTTATGTAATTTGATATAAAATGCTTAGTCACGGTCTGTGGACTGAGACACTGATGTCCAACGATAGACCAATCCTGCGGATCTGGCCCGGGGAGCAACTTGTGCCCACTGCCGAGCTGGGCAAGAGCCCGATCAAGAAGCGGAGGTGAGCTTTTGAACCTGCAACTAGCCCCATGCTAATGAATGTTGGTGAAGTGAAAGAGTTTTGTTAGGATTGTGATCTGTGGCAAACACTGGTCTCTTCCTACCCCTCCGGGGTACATGCGTGTGTTTATGTAATGTAATATGCTCAGTCACTGTCAGTTTTTTAATTGAATTGCCAATTCTGGGGAGCGATTTGTGCCCAGTACCGAGCTGGCCAAGAGCCCAATTAAGAAGCGGAGGTAAGCTTTCGAACCTGCAACATACGAGTACTTAAGTTACGGTACTACACTTACCCCCAGTTTCTCGTACACTAACACGCTGTTAATCTACCGTTAACAGCTGTCAATTGACTAAAGTGCATACAAAAAAAAACCACTGACAGCTGTTAACAGTAGATTAACAGCCTGTTAGTGTACGAGAAACCGGGGGTTAGTGATCCATTCTACCATATAGGACTTAACCTGTTACCTGGTCATCTTTTAGTCTACTAGTCTACCATCTCGGCGTGCATTCCAAGAGCCACACCAGTCACCATCGTCAGGTGAATGGTCACCATTCACATCACCATGGGAATTTTTGGGAATATTCCTAGGTGGGGTACACCAGTAAGTAGAACACTCCATTTCCGGAGGCTTTGTTCCGCTCTGGGCACTTGAACCGTTCTAATGTGGTGCCGTTTGGAGATGTAACATATATTAGATGTTACCAGGCGTGACTTGTTATAGATCTTTATCACGTCATGCCGGGTAACGGTTGATCGCTCTACAAGCTAACAGTTGAGTTTTAATTCGTTGTAATTGTAATACTAAATTCATACCTGCGAAAGCAATCAGTCCGCACTCGTCCACTGCTGGGTATAGGCCTCCCCAAAGGCACGCCACTTCCTTCTGTCCTCGGCCATCCTCACCCAGCCCCTGCCAGCAATCTGGCTCAGATCGTCGGTCCAGCGAGCTGGTGGACGTCCTGTGCTGCGTTTGCCAGCTCGTGGTCTCCATCAAGAACGTTTGCACCCCATCAAACATCGGTTCTTCGGCGTATGTGACCAGCTCACTGCCACTTCAGCTTTCAATCTTACAGGCTAGTACCTGGATGACCGAGCTTTGCTCGGTTTTTTTTTTTTTGTAAATCGTTTTTTTTTGGAAATTATATTTACTTAGATACGATGAAAAAAAAGAGAAAAAAATAATCGGACTAGAAACAGGCTCAAACCGGAGGCTTCTGGTTTCGGGACCGCCCGATTGCCCACCGGGAGCTATTACAACCTTGTAGATGGTGGCGAAATTTACCTTCGTATTCTAATGACATTTTTCAATGCCTAAAAACACACTTGAAACGATGTTTTCTAAAAATGAAACCTGGCTGGATCGATTTATCGTCACCAAAACCCTCTGCATATTAAATTTAATGAAAATCGTGTGAGCCGTTTCCGAGATATATATATACATATATCATCGGCCACTGCAGGACATAGGCCTCCTTCGTGGTTTTTATAACCATGACGGGTTTTGCCATAATCGCCACGCTTGGCAGGCGGGTTGGCGATCGCAGTATGCGGTTGGAATATCAGAAAGACGCTGCTGCCCGTCTCCAGGTAATCGATTTTCTTAGTCGCCTTCTACGACATCCACGGAAGGAAATGGAGTGACGCTATTCTTAATCCGGTGCCACACGGTATACACATACACATATACAAGAATTGCTCGTTTAAAGCAATTAGATAGATAGATAGATGTCCTACCTGCGGAAGCTGTAACAAAAGTATGTCATTGTGTTATCCAGGACGGGCATCAACGAACTTCGCAACCTGCAGTACCTGCCGCGGTGGAGCGAGGCGCGCGAGTTCCTCTTCGAGGATCGAACCCGCGCCCACGCCGACCACGTGGGCCACGGTCTCGACCGCATCACCACCGCCGCCGTCGGTAAGTCGGACCACGGATCGTACTGACAAATTGTTCGAACTATAGGGACCACAAACCATATGGACCGTGAACCATACAGAAGAAGAAAGGAAACACATTTCAACTAAAACTTTCGTAAGCACTACGTTATGAGAAAGAGAGTGGCGGTACCAACAGCATCCTCACTATGCTGGGAGATAGGCCTCATTGTCCTTTTTTCAAATATTGGACAAAACTTCATGTTGATTTCTAAATCCAAGAGTGTTGTAAGTCAATATGAATTTTAGAGTCCCCAGAATGTTGTCACAATTATTTGTGCGTTAAATTAAATTAATTAACTATAATTATTTGTTGCATGGTAGAGTTTTAGATTGTTTTTATTGTTATTGTAGTTTTAATTAGACGACGGCCTCGTGGCGCAGCGGTAGTGCATCTGCATACCATGCGAGAGGTCCCGGGTTCGAATCCCGGCTGGGGAAAAAAAAAAAACCCAGGTCTTGGATGTTTACATGTTTGTGATGTCGTTGTTTCTGGTTCCCACGACACAGGGTATCCTAGTGTGGGGCCAGACGCAATGTTTATGTTTAATTTTATGAATAATTTAATGGAACTATGTATTCTGCATAAATAAATAATAATAATAATTACTATTTTTGCAACAACAGCAACAGTTACATGACTATGAATTATACGGAGCGCTATCCGTATAAATCACGTTCCATACGGACCACAAACCATATGGTTAACGAACTATATGTACCACAAACCATATGGACCATGACCCATATGGAGCGTAAACCATATGGATCACGAACTATACGGGCCACATATATTTTTTTATTATCTACTAGCTGACTCGGCAAACGATGTTTTCGCATATTACTTCGCCGACGACCTATTCTCAGATCCACCAAATATACACAAAAAAATTCATAAAAATCGGTGAAGTCGTTTCGGAGGAGTTAGTATAAGATGCTCGTAAACGCAACTGGTCCACGGCATCAACTTGTCCTAAAATAATCTCGACTAAATTGCAACTACACTAAAAAGTAACTCGTCTATGAAGCAACTCGTCAGAAATCAGTTAGACAAATTATGAGGTTGCCCATGAAGTAACTGGACTCTATAGATAATCGTCTTAAAATCACCTGGACAAATTCGCAATTCAGCTAAAAAGTCATTGGTCTCAAAAGCAACTCGTCAGAAACACAATACAGTTATTCTCATATTCATAGACCTTATTCAACCAAAAACATGAATGTAAATAACTCTCCTTCTTCGGCAGTCGGGTTAAAAAAGGCCAAGAGTCTTGTTATCAGGGACTGACTGGCCACTGATGGAATGACACTTGAACAATATTATGTTTTGTCAACAATGTCAGTCATACTTCTTAATCTTAATGGTCAGGTATGATTGAAACAGGATTAATGTTACCCGACACGCATTTAAGACGAGTTGCTTCACGGGCGACCAACTATGTAGATCACTTTGTTTTTAAGACGAGTTGCTTAAGATTTTTCCCTGTGCCGATGACCTTGAGCGTTTGACACAGGTGTGCAGCACTTCAACATTTCACCGCTAGATGACACGACTGAATTAATTCCTAGTAGTAATCTCCATAGAAAGACGCGCGCGCGGCCGCACACACACAGTCTCATTCCCTTCGCGTAAGCACACGCCGCCAAACGCACACATATATAGCCGAATTTCGAACGCGTCGAGCGAGCCGAGCGGTTTCTACTTTTCTAGCCGGCTCGCCAGCCCGCCCGCGTACCTACGCGTAGATTGAATAGACTTCAATCTAATGCTTTCTTGTATAGCATGCGCCATTACAAACAAAAAAGATAAAGGTAGGTACATCTCTTCAAAACTTATCTATGCTTTGTAGAAAGAATAGCTTTCAAACAAAAATCACATGTTTAGTACGTATTTGTTTATCTACCTACTTACGAAATAGTACATGTTTTTTCACAACCACAGGTTTTTATGTCAAAAAGTGAAAAAAAATCATCTTATCTTTTTTCAATAAAGTGAATTTGACTTTGATTTCACATGGATGTATTTCGGGACTCAGTGGCAAAATTGGAACGTAGGAAGCGACTTCCCCATATGAAATAAAAAATATATTTCAAATGCCAATTCCATGGAAAGTAGAAATTACGACCATTTTAATTGTTATCCGGATTTTACGTCGTTAGGGTTGTCACGCTCTCAGATAGTAATTTATAATCCGGATCTGATTTGATTTTGAAAAAAATATGTAAATACCTGGTGCCATTATTATTGATATATTAATTAAAATACTAACATGATATACATCGCATATAACAACTTTATGTACACGGTGTGACGTGAAGAATGTATATACCTACATAAAGTTGATCAGCGAAAAACAGCTAGATAAAATTGTTGTCCCATTTTGATGTTACTAACTTGAAATTTTCTATACGATTAGTTTTTTTGCTAAAACTGACGGAGAAAATCGAAAACTTGGAGAAGCTTCTTTTTTTTTTTCAACGGCTTGGGATAATGGTAACACTTAGGGGTGGTCTTTTAAAACAACATAAACTCGTTGCATAAACCCTAGATAGGACGGTGACGTCAACAAATTTTTATGGCAAATTTAATAGTGCCGATTGAAAAGTAGACTTGCTTAAATTTTCAACCAACACCTAATGCAGGTTTTGCCACCGGGCCCCGCTGGTCTAGCGGCTGGACTAATATTGTATCAACTTTATAGTCACACAGCATTTGAATGCTAAAATAACTAGACGTGCGAAAATTCTTGAATTTTTGGTTGTTCTAATTTCGGTCTTATCAGGTGCTAAAAGATTTTCAAGTTCCACATATGGTATAAACTTGGAATTTTCCATCCTTACAGGGTGATCCCTCAATCCGATAAGAAAAATCTGACTTGGAAAATCCGGTCTTTACAGCTTTTTTGTCAAAGCCTGAGAAAACGGTAACATTACGGGGTAATCTCTGGCTCCGTTTTTGTATGAAAATTAGTATTGGAGGTTTTTGTGGTTACTGATGACTACTCTGCGCCATGTTTATAAGCTGTTTTCGAGGGTCCTCACGAATCGTCTTGAACGTAGGTTTGATGACTTCCAGCCTCCCGAACAAGCCGGTTTCCGAAAGGGCTTTAGTACCATAGACCACATCCACACGTTGCGGCAAATTATACAGAAGACTGAGGAGTATAATTTGCTTTGCGTTTGTGGACTATGAGAAAGCCTTCGATTCGATCGAGTTATGGACAGTGCTCGAGTCTCTCCAGCGTTGCCGTATTGACTATCGGTATATCGAGGTGCTGGCTGAAATGCTTGTACAACAGTCCACTATGACCACAGAACCACTATGTCGGTCCGAGTACAGGAACAGAGTTCGGAGGCAATTCCATTGAAAAAGGGCGTAAGACAGGGAGACGTTATCTCTCCAAAAATGTTCACAAACGGACTGGAAGATACCTTCAAGCTTCTGGAATGTCAGGGACGCGGCATCAATATCAATGGCGAGTACATCACTCACCTTCGATTTGCCGACGATATAGTAGTCATGGCAGAAACGATGGAAGACCTCGGCATAATGCTCGAAGACCTCAGTCGAGTTTCCCAACGGGTGGGCCTTGAAATGAACATGGACAAAACGAAGGTCACATCGAATACTCGTTTCGTGCCCACCCCGATAACATTGGGGAACTCGACTCTCGAAGTTGTAGACGAATACGTCTACTCAGGACAAACAGTCCAACTAGGCCCGTCCAACTTTGTGAAAGAGGTCAATCGTCGAATCCAACTCGGCTGGGCAGCATTCGGGAAAGTTAGAAAAGTGCTTTCGTCTAATATACCTCAATCGCTCAAGACAAAATTATACAACCAGTGATGACTTATGGCACTGAAACGTGGTCTCTCACTATGGGCCTCATAAGAAAGCTCAAGGTCACGCAACTAGCTATGGAAAGGCCTATGCTTTCTCTACGATATCGAATCAGAAATGATGAGATTCGTAGATGAACGAAAGTCGTCTACATGGCCGAAAAGTTCTCGAATGAAGACCACATATCGGCAAGCGCAGCGTAGGACGACCAGCCGACAGATGACCTCATCCAAGTGCCAGGAAGACGCTGGATGAAATCCGCTTCCAACCGGTCTTTTTGGAAATGCATGGAGGAGGCCTATATCCAGCAGTGGACTTCTTGTGTTTCCATGACTCAAGAGGTTTATTTACAAAAGCTGTTCAAAATCTTTAAATATAGTGTAAAAATACAGAGGATTATAAATATTTTAAAAGAGTGGAAATTTTGATAAATTTGAAGCTTGGATTAAGATTTTGGCTCAAAATCTTTGAATTTAAATCATCGACTTTACGCAATTTTTTATTTTATTTTACACTACGCGCATTCACTGAAGCGGTTTTAAAAGGGTGAATATGTGTCATCGCTTCCGTGCCTGTGTGGCCACATAGTCCATTAAGCGAATCTGACAGGAGTATTTTTTTTCTATGGTATAACACAAACAAAATAATAAAAATTTTAAGAACAAAAGCAAAATAATTTATTTTTTACAGAAGAAAAAAAAACATTTCAAAATGGATATTGACCAAAGAAATAAAACAAAAATTATGAAAATGGATAAAGACTTCGTTGCTAAGGATGTTGGCAAAAGAGCTACAAATGGATTTGAGTGCTTATTTGGCCTGCATCCTTGTTTCAGCACAAAGACTGATAAATATAATTATTAATAAACAGTGCCGCCTCGTCTTAACTTATATTGGTATATTATAACAGATTAATCTGTTGATAATCGTATTAATAGTGTAATTCATACCATTTCTATTATTTCATTCCAATAGCACAGGAAACATACAGCATTTAAGTGATTTTTGTCATTAAAGCTGATAGTTAAAAACTATTCATACCATAGTACAGGGAATTCTAGTTTGATTGCGTTGTGTGGACGTTATTATTATTATTATAATTTTGGAACTCCCCACCGACGAATATTTTCAAGATACATTAAACTATTCATTGTGACACTTAAATAAAAATATGTAATATCGGTAAACCAGGAACGCAGATTTTTATTTAATCTATTGTGTGATACAGTACTTCTATTTCTATTTGGTTACTTTTTGTTACACTTTTCCTTTTTGTTAAGGTTTCAGTTGTTTTTTTTTTTGTTACGTGTACTACTTTCTTTTGTTGTCATTATGATTACGGAACCCAAAAAATATTATGAGCGTTAAATTATATATTTAAATTACGTTGTACCTAAAAATGAGCATCGAATAAATCATGAATAAAAAAACCCGGATTTTGTGACAACCCTAGCAAAAACAATTGAATAGGATCAACTTATACATGTCATGGAAGTGTGATTTATATTACATGTAGGGAAGGTAAAGAGCATAATTATTGCAGTGTAGATAACTTATCCCAATACGGCGGAATTTCGAGAAAATAAAAAAACTAAAAACAAGTACACATGTATATAAATTATAATTGCTTTAAAATTTTTAGCATTACGCCATTGATTCTTCTAACAATACTTCCGCATGTACAATAAAATGCGTGATAAAAATATACTGCGTTTTATTTTATTTAAAACAGAAAAACATGTCAGGCAGATAGAAAAAAAATTTACAGACGAAATCTACACAGATTCGTTTATGAATCAAGTATTATTCGTAACGCCAATCGAAGTTATTATTTACCAACACATTATTTACCGCCTATGTACCCTACAATCTAACGAGGAGGCGAAGTGCGAGCGCGAGGACTGAAACAAAACTCCATCAAACTAAAATGAACCTTAAATGCTAGGTTTTAGAGACTACAATACTCGAGCAGAAAGTCTGGCCGCGTGCGGCCGACCTAATCGCGACAATAAATGGATTATAATACATAGGTAGTTAGGTTTCATTTTTAGTGAACCTCGCTTTTACCGTGATTTAGGCACAAATAATAGAACGATGTTTCGCTTAGATTCATAATGTTACAATAGCTCGGATGGGAAGAGGCGTCCCTTGAGCGACAGAGAGCTTTTGGTTCGAATAATGATTATAATAAATGATCGGTTTCCTTTTTACTTTTCTTCTTTTTATTTTCTTTTTTAGTTATTTACTTAATTAAAAAAATACAGGAAATGGGAATTTACATTTTATGTTTTTCTAACGATTGAAGCTCGATCACTACTACAAAAATCAGTCCCCGTGCGTTGGTCTTGCAAAAACTCGAATATGTCTCCCTCCACCGATTGGACTAATAGGTATATAATATTTCTTGTTTTGTTCGGACATGGGACGTGGGGCGAGGGCGCGGAAAAGACCCATCCCTTCAGGATCCTGTTTCATAGAACTACAATTCATTGTGACTATGACCGAAAGCCGATTAACCCACAGATTAACAAATAGACTCTGCTGCGCAGTGTACCTCGAATTGTCATAATAAACTACGAAATTATAGTTTTATGAAACTTGACCCAGTACATTTTGTACGAAAGTGAATTGGAAAGATGCGGCGTCTTTTTCGGTCCCTCACCCCACGTCCTTGGCCTACAATCGGTAATTTTGTATGAGAATTGCTACTTTGAATTAATTTCACTATATGGCGCTCGAGGTGAACTTTGGAAGGTTGATTTATGATTGATGAATCGCTTATGAAAAGTTACAATCAAATCAATGGTGATGCGAAGAGCGCCTGGTCACAGACAACATGCAACGAGTAGCTGGGCTTTTCCTCGTAAGGCGTAATGTGATAAATTGATGAAAACGTTTTTTCTGAATGAGTAACTATTGTTCCTGTTAGTTTTAAACGTGAACATACAATATTTTGATATTGCCCGTAAGACTGTATAAGCTTAAACGTAATCCACTGCGCATTTAAAATGGCACATAAATTCTTAGGGCATTCTTACGGAATATATTTACTCATAGAAGGCGTAAGGTTATGACAGTTGTCATACATGCCATAGGGAATCGAGGAGTTAAATTATATCATATATTAATTTCAAAGGTCTGCCATCTTCCTAGAGGATGTCACAAGCGATTCAAAAGCGTCTTCCAGCCAGTTCCAGCACACTGTAGCCCCTTAACAGGCGACCAACTATTTAGACCAATCACATTTAAGTCGAATAGATAATAGGGCAGTAGACAAAATAATTTTCTGACGAGCTGCTTCATAGACTATTTACTTTTTAGTCTAGTTGCAATTTCGTCAAGATGATTTTAGGACGAGTTGATGCCATAGACCAGTTGCTTTTACGATCATCTGATACTAACCCGTTTCGGAGGAGTTCTATAACAAACACTGTGGCACGAGATTCTTATATAATAGATTAATATTATTGCTCTCAAAATACATGTACAATATGGCGGATTTAATGCCATATGCATTTTCTAGGTGTGTAATGTATATGGACCACGAACGAAATTGGTTAACAAAATATAGCTTTCTTCCACTCTAATCCACTGCAGAAATTATGGGTCACAAACAAAATAGGTTAACATAATATGCGCTGTAATCTGGGTGGTTTGGAAGTAATTTAATTAGTTATTAAAAATGCCATCTATTTGGACTATTTACTTTTAAGTATAGACGTAAAAATTGAGTTGAGAAATCTGGATTCGAGTTGAGAAATCTTGTTCCAAGAAATTAGCAAACAATTGGTTCTGCCTCGCCGTCTATCTGAACAATGACCCGCGGACCCGTGGCGCCCACGCACCGCTCTGGCTACCCATGTTTCTAATAGATTCGAGTTTGTGTCGTTATAAAAAAACTAGCGTATTCCATAGCTACTGTTAACGCACGTTAATTTTCCTGTAGCTTTCAAACCACCCAAAATTCGAGATGCATATTCAAACCACCCAAAATTCGAGATGCATAAGTTTGTTGACAAGTGGCAGGAAGGCGCTGGATGCAGGCCGCTTCCAACCGGTCTTTTTGGAAATTCATGGAGGAGGCCTATGTCCAGCAGTGGACTTCTTGTGGCTGAATGATGATGATGTTTGTTGACAAGCTTTCATCTCGCCAGGCGTGCTAAAGGCGATCCATTGCGGGGACGAGTCTGACCGCGGTCGCATCACCAAGGATGTGGTGGCCTTCCACGCGGGTGACTTCAACAAGCTGGTGCGGCTTCTGGGCTTGGACCTTTACGAGCCGCCCATCTCGCAGTGCACCATGTGGTGAGTCAATGAGTCGGTCAGTCAATCAATAAATAAATTAGTCAAACAATAGTCAATCAATGAATTAAGCGCCAGACTGTAACAAACCATGCGGTGAGTCAATGAGTCAGTCAGTTAATCAATCAAAAAATAAATCAATCTATCAATCAATGAAGCACCAGACTTTAACAAACCATATGGTGAGTCAATGAGTCAGTCAATCGAGCCAGACTTCAACCAACTCATCTTAGGTGAATTTCTTAGCACCGCCCATCTCGCAGTGTGGTAAGTCAATCGATCAATTAAACTCTAGAACAAACTCATCTTAGGTTGAAGTTGTACTGTTCCCGACTATCTTGGATCGATGAGAACCTCGTGAAAGCCGAAACAGATAAAAAACCTAGTCTCTGGACCTGGCTCACCAGGTTACCGACATGTGGAGGGTGGTGTCGACCGAAATCGTTCCTATAGTCCTGTCCGCGAATGGGTTAATTCCAACTAGTCTCGCTGACCATCTGAGGCGGTTGGAACTCCGTGTGGGCATGTTTCCGGCTATCATGCAGAAGGCGGCGCTGCTCGATACAGCCCGGTTAGTCCGACGTTTTCTCTCGTCGCCCTGAACTCCGGCCTCTTGGACTCCTCAGCCGGAGGGCGTCCGTTAAGGGCGACTTTGGTCAGACGTGACTATGATCTTTTTTGTCCCGGTATAATAATAATAATAATACACTGAGGAGAAGCTGAAGAAATACGAGCAGCTTGCCGAGGAGATCCGGCAAGTCTGGCAGCGGCGGGAGATGGTCGTCGTGCCACTCATTCTCTCCAGCGCAGGAGTTATTCCGACGAGCCTGTCGGAAGGTCTAGTCAACTCTCTCGGTCTAGGCGACTCTGCGGAGTAAAGTGCAGAAAGCTGTCATACTTCTCACAAAAGGAATCGTCAGGCGTCACTTAAACCTACCATAGAAGGGTTGCCGGTTAGACCCACACTACTGAAACACTCCCGTCAAGGTGAATAAATAAATAAATAATAATAATAATTTAAGTACTACTCTGTCCACAGGCTGGAGGAAGCTAAGCTGAATCAGCTTCGTCGTGAGGGAGTGCGGTATTCGCGCCTCCCGCTGTGCTCCGATGACGTTTACTTCCTGCCGCGGAACATCATACATCAGTTCCGTACAGTGTCGGCCGTCGCGTCTGTCGGTGAGACCATAGACACAAGCCATAGACCATAGACACAAGCCATAGAGCAGTTCTAGTTCTAGTTCGACTGGAGATTTCCGCACTTAGGGTCATTGCACCCGGCGTTTTTTGAACGCGCTGACGACGCGCGTAGAACGCGAACGATACTCAGCAAACGCAAGGCCGCCGGCACGATTCTTGCGTTTATAATCTGCTAATACGCGATGATAACGCGCAGAGAACGCGTTAATCAAAAACGCGCGTTGTCAGCACATAAAAAAAACGTGGGAAGCAAAAGCCCTCATAGTTGGGTCCTTGTACGTAGCAAGTCGAATTAGAAGCCGGCGTTCTACCGCTCCGCTACCACCGCGTGTAAGCCATAAACCATAGAGACACTCCTTAAACCATAGTCACACTCTAAAGACCATAGACACATACCATAGACAGTAAAAAGATACAGGCACGCTCTTGACAGTGTAAAATTCTGAGGATCATAGATAGTTCACATCTCACACCACACACAGAAACTATAAATCTAGAGAACTCTTCAAATTTTAAATCCACACTTGAAGCGATTGGGGTGGGGTGACCCGTGCATTTGCTTTCGGAAAACACAATTTGGTGGAGTCGTAGTGATACTCACAAAAAACCGTGATATAATGGTAAAGTTATTTATGGCAACTGTATTATTTGGAATTATTAAAACTCGGAAACCAACGTATCTATACGAAAAATTAATTTGGCGTTGGTCTAGGATAGGTGACAGCAACAAAATCAGAGCATGTTCAAACCCGCTTGGTGTGCCTGAACATCGAACTGCCGCCTTCCGCGGTAGCTATCGATTTCAGGCCACCAAGTGCTGGAATGACATCCCTCCACCCTTAAGACAGCTTAACTCTAAGGCTAGCTTTAAAGTCGAATATAAAAAGGTTCTCCTTGAATCGCAGAAGTCGGTCCCTCATTGACCAACTACTTTTTTGATTTCTTCATAATTTTTCCTACGCACTCATCGACGAGTTTATTATTTATTTATTTTCTCAATTAAATTATAATGTAATCCTATTTATATTTTTTACATGTGTCTAATTAATTAATTATTATTATAAAGGGACATACACAATTGTTGGGCATTATTTCGTCACGAAGCCCGCACTTAAATAAATAAATATTAAATACTATATTATAATTCGACATATTACTATCACAATGACATTTATTCAATATGTACTTATTTAATTTAATATACCGTTAATGCTATCATAAATAATTTATACTTTGACATTTGAATATCCAATTGCTGCCGATTTATTTATTTATTTATTAACCTAGTTTCGTTTCCGAGTGCTGCACGTCAGCGCTTTACTGGGTACTGACGGAAGACCAGCGCTGGAGTGGTCTGCCTCTTCAGCATATGCTGAGTCAGAGCCCCTTTGCATTTGCCACACCCACAAATCGTTTTGTCGTATTCTGTTGTTTTGCCTGTGCTTGCATTTTTGTGCTCTCTGTTTGTCTCAATGTTGTAAAATTGTGCTCTGTTTTCTCTTGTGCAACTATTTCTTGTATTTAAATTGTTGTATATGTGTGTGTACGCAGATGCAAATAAATGTTTTATCTATCTATCTATCATATATATAAATAATTTGATCGAATATGATATTTAAATTAGATTTAGGTATTGTAGAAATATATTTTGGAGTCGGCGCCTAAAATATATGTGCTGATCTTGTGACTTGGCACCGGCTCCAAGCTATACTTCTACAATACCTACATAGGTCATATTCGTTTAAATTTAAATGATCTCTGTTTTTAGTGCTGTAGTGTTTTGAAATTTATTTTATAAAACAGGACCCTGCCCACTGCCGCTTCAACTTATATGCTATGTCAGTCACCTTAGTTATTCGGCGAAATGTCTCATTTATGATGCGATCCATCAAAGAGACTCCGAGCGTAGCCCGTTCCGTAGCACGCTGAGAGACTTTGAATAAATGGACTAGTTCGACGGTCAGTGTCCAGGTTTCCGCTCCGTAGGTCATACATAACTGACGGCGCACTGGTTGATAACTCTTGTCTTTAGGCTCCGAGAAATAGCCGAGGAGCAATTGTGGTGGTAAGAGACTCAATAACTGTTCTCTTTCTGCAGCGTGGCACCTCCGGCTGAAGCAGTACTACCCGTCGTCCGAAGCCTCTTCCCCGGCCGAAGAGCGCCCCGCCCCGCAGCCCCCCACCCCCGTCCACGCCACGCCTGGTAAGACGCCCTCTCGCTCATACCCTCTTGCTCTCTTGCACTAACCTCACCCTCGCGCTCTTATACAGCCGCTCATACCCTCGCGCTCACACAGCTGGTCATAACATCGCTCACACACAGACGGTCATACCCTAGCGCACAAATGCAGCCGCTCATACCCTCGCGCTCACGCAGCTGGCCATAACTTCCGCTCACACAGCCGCTTATACTCTCGCGCTCACGCAGCTGGTCATAACTTCCACTTACACAGCCGCTCATACCCTCGCGATCACACAAAGCCGCTCATACCCTCGCGCTCACACAAAGCCGCTCATACTCTCGCGCTCACACACCCGATCATACCTTCGCGCTCATACCCTCGCGCTCAGACACAGCCGCTCATACCCTCGCGCTCACATACAGGCGCTCATACTTTTTCGCCCCACATACGCTTGCTCCACACCCTCTCACTCACCATCTTGCGCTCACTCCTCGCTCACCCTCTTGCAATCACAGCTCGCGCTCAATCACATGTCATGCTCACGTGTACAAGTTTGTGGCGTGCGTATTTGTGTAAATATAATAAAATATTAGAATGTAGGTACAAACAGACACGCTATGCTCAAACATTATTATTAGTATATATCTAGACGCCACAGAATACTTAGAGCTGTTTAGTTACTATCTCTCGGATACCTACTCTGTGACATGACTTGTTAGATCAATAATTTAATTCGATATTTTGGTTTGGTGTTTATTTAATTTCTTTTGGCTTTTGTGAACCGTAAATATAATCTATTTGGCCATTGACCTTCGATGCTTTATTAATTTGGTAAGAAGCTGAAAGCACCCTACTTTCCACACTTCCATATTGGTGACCCCGACGTGATCATGCTCACACGCCTTGTAAATCCCACTTACGTCCATAATCAAGCTCACGTCGATCTATCAAACAGTGCAATTTAGACCACACATTCTCACGTAATTACACTATTAACTTCACAGAGAAGAACTCCACGACATCGACGAACCACAAGGCGGGCGTCATAGAAATGAGAGCGCTCAGCGCCAAATTCAAAGAGAAACCCGCCCTCAAGATAGACGAGAAGCGGAAAAGCACAGAAGTGCCAGCCAAGACGGAGAAACCTGACGACAGGCACAAGGAGAAAAAACCGGAGAAAACAGATTCAAATCAAACTGAATCCGTAGCCCAAAACTCGGACAGAAGCCACAAGTCTGAGCACAAGCACCGAGCGACCGAGACTCGGAGCTCCGACAAGTCGCACGACCGCCACCGGCACTCGTCGAGTCGCTCGCACAAGTCGCACAAGTCGGACCGGTCGCGCGACCGCGAGAAGGAATCCCGGAAGGACCACAAAAGCTCGGACAGGAAGCAATCGGAGCACAGACACAAGGAGCGAGCGGAGTCTAAAAACTCGGACGCTTCAGTCAAGCACCAAACTGGTGTTGTGGTGAAACCGCCGGATTAAAGAGGTTTGAGAAGTCGCATATTTTTTGTAGATATTTTCGGAGTCTCTTGGAGGCTATTTGAGAGGACGGACGGTAGTGTTAATGTGTGGCTGGACGCAGTTTTAGATTCGACGTCGGCTCCTCTACGCTCGAGCACGATGTTGTAATAATTGCCCTTCAATCGTACAAACGTGGTTTGGTTTTATTTACAACCGACACGTAAAAAACAACGACATCGTAATGATGGTGATTGGTATTTTAAGAACTAACAGCCTAGTACCAAGAACCTGAGAGTCTCATTTTTAAAAACACATAGTCTGTGGTGAAGGAGAGACTTTACCAAAGATTATTTGAGCTGCGTTTGAGTAGTGTTTTAAAGTAATCTTATTTTTAAAAATAACACCATGAGACAAGCATTGTTTGCCAAAAACGGCCGTTTTTAGCGAGATCGATTAAAGTGACAGCAGGCTCTGGGCTGTAGGGTCTAAAATAGCTATCGACATTATTGCGATGTGTAATGTTAACTTTTTGCAAGAAGTTATTATAAAATACGGTGCTCCGGGTAGTCCCTTATTCCAATAAAGTGATATCGGTTTCGATTGTAGAGGGGCAGCTGGGGTAAGATGGACAATTTGATAGGTCTTCAAAGCCCTATCACACTAGCGATTTGCGAGCGATTTGAAAGCGATGCGATTGCGCAGCGAGCTTGCCGATATCGCCGCGATTATCACCGTCGACGCCATTTTGTACAATATCACGTTCGACAGTCCGCCCCGCCCCACTTGAGTCATATCAAAGATACGTGTGTGAGCGGACGTAGATCGTTTGATACAATGAATATAAAGTTACATGGAATACATAGCAATCGCTCTCTCCCAGTCGATTGCAATCAAATCAATCAAAAAATTTTATTCGAAGTAACACAGAAACTGTGACTTATTGAACGTTACAAGAAAAACTAGCATAATGAATCCTCCCAGATTCGTCGTTGACTTATATCTGCTTTCGTTTTCTGCGTCTTCAAAGTAACATAGCCAAAGTATCGCTAGTGTGAGTGGGCTGTAGAAGTGTTTGTAGTGCGGGTTTTCTCTCTTTTAACTTTTTTAATGACTAGAAGAATTATTATAGTAATACGAGTATTATTGGCTGGTTCGTTTGCTCTAGCGGGTGCATCACAAACATTGAAATACACCCAGACTGAGGCCATGCGTACTAATGTACGGCGCCTTGGAGTCCCACTGGGGAGTGGGAATCACACCCACGACCTCCGGCATGGTAATCGGTCGTGATATCGCTAGACCAACGAGGCAGTCAAAACTGGTTTCTATTGAAGGGTAGACATTTTTTAATCATGATCATCATCCCACCTTGGCCCACTGCTGGGTATAGGCCTTTTCCCCATCACGCCATCCTTCGCGGTCTCTCATCCTTCGCATCCACGGGTCCCGTTCCGACCTGTTATTTTAAAATAAATTTTGTTATACCCTGTATTTTGTGCTCGTATATAAGAGTGTCGTGTGAATTTTTTGAGACTGACATTTTTATCAAATTAGCAAACTCAAATCGTTTTTTTTTACATTCTAACATGAAACCTGTTCATGGCTACATATAAATTGTACACAATTTTGGTCTTTATTTCGAATATAATAAATAAGACTCTGAATAAGTGGAAATTTAGGTGTGATCGTCTCAGCTTACTTAGGTTAGGTTACTTCAATTATTTATTGCTTACTGAGTTTCTGTTTCCTTATGTTATTAATTAATCAAAAGTGTACAAGTTCATTCAATAGTAGCACGATCTAAAACTGCCCAGCGTATTTGATCACTAGATCAGAGAGACTACAAGATGATTGAAATAATATTATTATAATTACTATTACTAGAGAGATAAGTTAATTTTTATTATCATAAATAGTTATCAGATAAGTATATGTTTAAGAAGATATTTCACACATTATTTCTAAAGAAAAGTGCACTGTAAGCGGTCGTCGTTAATTAACAACACTTAGTGTAACTTGGGCCGACTTGCACCGCTTCTTAAATGTCACTTAAGTCGCTATTTAAATCGACTTTTGTATGAAGAATTTTAGTTTAGTGCCGTTTAAGCTCCATTTAAGAAGGTGGCGCAAGTCGGCCTTATTCTAGATACTATTATTAGTTCTATTACACATTATTATTGTTAGTTGCCACTTTTCAGGGCAGCATTGTTTGTAGGATACCTTATTTTTTGTATTATAATCCATCCCGTAAAGGCATTTTTCTATAATCGACCAAGAACTATCCGCATTGCAACAGGCGCAACGATACGAACTAAAATAAACCTTCAATACTTTGAGGTTAGAGACTACGATACTTGCGCAAAAAAAAGCCCGGCCACGTGCGGCCGACGGGCACAAGGGATGGGCAGTTTTTGTACTCGTATTGTAGACTCTAACTTCATAAGTATTTAAAGATTATTTTACGTCGCTGGGCCCGTTGTAACGTGGTTAGGCTTAAATAATACCGCGAGTTAGTATTTGAAATAAGTTGTATGGAACACTGGTGGTTGGTATATCTATCGATGGATGTATTGTAGAAAATGGCCTTGAGGCGTATGACATTAAATAATAGTTGATACTACTTGAAACGCAGTATTAATACTAATAATAGACGTAAAATCAGAATACTTGTACCGTCGAAAGAAGGACTTGGATCTTGACCAATCTTTGCGATACCACTATTGGTCAATGCGAAATCACGTGATCATTGCAGCTCCGTCACGGCTTAGTTACAGATTTAATGGGTCTAATCACGATTATTTACTAGGTAAACTCAATTACCTTAATTCCCGAAGTTTCGGAATTGTGATTAGACTCGATAGAATGTAGAACTATGTATGAGTATTGCGGGTCATTAAAGACTACTTCCGTCACGGCTTCTTCATGACTTATGATGATTGGCCCCTTTACCCTCGCATGTCATGAATGATTTTCTGTTACGGAATTTTCAGCCCGATTACTTTAATTGTCCACTGTATTACGTTATCCATTTTGACTTTTCCGAAGTGTCAAAATTGTATGTCTTTGACAATTCTTAATGTGTTTCTTTATGTGACGTCTTCTATCGGACGTTGGCAATCAATTCGGCAATTCTGCTTATCGAGGCTGCCATTTAACAGTTAGTAGGTTAAATCTGACGAGACCATACAGTGGAGAAGGTACGCAGTGGCACCCCCCGGGCCGAGCTTCATAAAGCTACAATTCGTAGTTTATTATGACGATTCGAGGAACATTGCGTAGCAGAGTCTACTTGTTAATCTGTGGGGTAATCTGTAGAATTCTAAATGGCCCGATCGGACCACCATATCAATGGTTTTTAATTGTTCTTTTCATGGTCATAATCCGACTGCAATGTGCATCGAATTGTCACAGTAAACCACGAATTGTAGTTCTATGAAACAGGCCCCTGGTAATTATACATAAGGTTCGGTCACACAATACGAGTTCTTTAGCGTAAGTAAAGGTAAAGGAAGTGCTTATGTTTTACTTTGCAGACACATTTGACAGTTTCTGAATGAAGAAAATGTTCTTCATTTCCCTGATGAGTGGATACATTTCGTAATATTTACTATTGAGGAAGTAAATCTATAACTTCAAAAATGTGTAGTCCGCACTGGGAATCGAACCTGGGCCTCTCCCTTCCAAGTCCAATGTTCTACTTACTGGGCTACCACCGCTTAGTCATAGGCATGTACCAATGACTTTGTTTTCTAAGTTATGTACATTTGTGAAGTTATAGTAGCAATACCACTCGCTAACTGTGGAGGAAAACATCGTGAGGAAACCTGGGTGTCTGAGATATTCACATACCTCAGCGCTTGAAATCGCCAATCCGCGGGGGGCACGCGTGGTGATTAAGCCCATACTCTATCTCTGAGAGAAGGTCTGCCCTACAGTGGGACGTATATAGGCTGCTTATGATGACTCTTTTTTTACTTAAGTATATTACTTACCGGTAGGTACTTTTGTGAAAAAGTTCTCATTATAATTTATAAAAGTACTAGTTGACTCGGCGACGTTGTTTTTTCGTATAAATTAGCCTACGACCTATTCTCAGACCTCCCAAATATACAAAAAAAAATCATAAAAGTCGGTGGAGCCGTTTTGGAGCAGTTCGATAACAAACCCTGTGACACGATTTTTTTCTATATTAGACTAAGCCTGATAAAAAATAAAGTAGCCAATCCAAATTGGTATTACTATACCAAGTGCTGCAGTATAAAATGGAAATTTAGCGCCTTCAAATCAGGTATTTACTTTCATACACAAGCTTTAATTTCAAATTGATCATTTCTTGCTCGCTTTGTGTGACTGATCCTTGAAATAAGGTACTAATGCGTATCGATGGTATACTTAATAATTTTCAGACTATTAGTAAAATGACTCAATAATAAAGAAAGGCTGTAAGTACCGAAACATACGCCTTGAATGATCGTAATTTTATTGTCTATCGAACCCTCAGGCCACATTTATCAAAAGTATACACATTTTATCACAATCACGAAAATTATTAAATTGTTTGGTTTTAATTCACGAACTACATGCCGGATCGCAATCAAACCTTGCTATATGGTTGCCTGGAAGAAATTGCTATTGCTAAATAAGGGCGCCAATTGTATCTTTTCTTTTGCCATTGTTATTTCTGTGACATTTTTTCCGGTATGCAATAAAGAATATTCTTATCTTATATGTCAAGAAGACACAAGTAGAGGTTTGACCGTGTTCAGAATAATTGGAAGACAGAAAAGACATTGCATAAATAAATAATGAGTGAAATCAGACAATGTAGTAAAGAATTATCACCTTTTTACCCCCGCATACTGTTCCAGATTTAACATTCTTAGCGCTATATTAAAACCAAATCTGAGGACAAATTAACTTTAATTGGTCCTCAGATTTGATAAATCAGTAATCTCTGTGACTCTTTTTAAAGTTCATAGAGCCCGCGTGAGAGGTGCGTTCACATGATCAAACCTCGTTTTGTGTCCTTCATTGCGATCACATGCCGGAGTTGTAAATTATGTCCTAACTACTTTTTTTTATGGAAATCACCTCGTCAGGTGCCATCTTAAGGAGTGGCCCATTTAATTCTGGAGTTTATAAACCGTGAAGACAATCAGAGAATTCGGCATGGAGAATTTATATAAATGAAATGTTTCATATTTCTGCCAAAGCGTGCGCTGCGATCGTTTTGACTTCACAAGTCACTGCGCACTTAGCTTAGATAACTTGGCACTCATGTCATTTCCGCTTTCGGATATACAGGGTGTGTGAAAATCTCTTTACTTTCTGGAGAAGAGGGTGTCTGTATAACCCTCGCGCGTTAAGAATGTGATGGTGATTTTGTTACACTCTGTATGTTGGATAGTCCGTGTTATAGGTAAATATTTTTTAAATGTCAAATCACCTACTAGATACATCAAATTCTGTGAGTATTTGATAGATGTTTGTACATTTTGTATAAAAGGTGATAATGATTTTATATTGTATTACTTAACCCAATAGTATAAAAAGTGACTGTTTGAGAAATGTGGTGATGTTTTTTGTAACCGAGTACAGGATGTGTTCGCATTTGTACGAGTGACACTTGAAAAATAAGCCTCATGAAATCATCGATCAGCTCTGTATACAGGGGTTTGTGATTACTAGGTCTCACCCCATAGGTAGTTCATATTTTAGTGAGAAACGAGATCAATTTTTGTCCCAGTTTAGTTTTCAAAATACACCAAATTTTGAAAACTAAACTGGGACAAAAATTGATCTCGTTTCTCACTAAAATATGAACAAAATTGATTCTGTTTTATAATCAAAACTACCTATGAATAGGGTTGACATTCCTGTTGTAAATTATATTGATTTAAACACTTTAAAACGGAATATAATTATTCGCAGATTAACAAATAATTTTGTTATTTAAAAAATGTTATAAACATGTCAACCCTGGCTGGAAAAATCGACTGATCATTCAAAACACCTTTATTAAAGTATCATTTAACGTAAAAAATAGCAAACGAAAGATAGCAATACCGTTGTTTGTTAAAAATATACATAGCTATCTTCAAAATGTATGTATTGTGTGGTTCGCCAACAAAATAATCTTTCACTTCATAGTGGCTATTGAAAACGATCAATACATGTCTGTACAAAGAATGAAGTACCTTTGTATGCATAAATATGACATGGCTCTAAATCTATTTGTATTTAATGGGAAACTTAATGGTTTTCTGTTACAGTTTAAATTGGTACATCTGTCGTTGACCTAGCAACGTTGGTACACTTTGAATTGTATGTTTAAGGTCTATCCACGGTTCAAGGGACTGGAGCCGTGCGGGCACGATTTCAATCTAAAATAATCCTTAAATACTTATGAAGTTACAGACTACAATACCAGTGCAAAAAGGACCGTTCCCGTGTTGTGCAGCCGTCGGCCTCACGTGGCCGGGCTTTTTTTTGCTATATTATTGTAGGCTCTAACCTTGAGAGTATTAAGATTTGCTTTAGCCGGTTTCCTTCAAACATTACTTATTCGGCTTTACTGTGTGTACGTCGGATATTGTCTAAAAGTCAGGCTTCCCTGCCGCCACCAAGTTGCGATGTTACAAATTGTGATTGAGATAAAAGAAAAACAAATATTTATGTTTAGGTGGTTAATTTATTGTTTCAACGTTTCCTATATTTTTGAGAATAATAATTAGATTATGAATAGAAGTTTTGGCCTTTTTATTCTCAAATTCCTGTGATAATTAAGTACGCTTGCATTCGAGTAAAAGTAATTTTTCACTATCTAAAAAAGCTAAACGTTTAAAAACTGTAAAAATGTTTCTATAGAGTATGTATTATTATCCTGAAGAATAATTAGAATATTATCCTTTTGAAAGGTTAATTTCTAAATGGTTTTAAATATCGGAAAGATTCATACCTGTGCGTTTGTAAACGTTGTAAAGATAATTTATGTACGTTTTAAAATGTTTAAAAAATTCATTTAAAAGATTCGAGTCAGCCTGCCTGCCATAGTGCCTGTCAGTTTTTTTTGTAGGATCTCGGTCGATGACGTACTTCCGGTTTCGTAGATGCTGATTCTTAGTTATTTATTAAACGGGTCTATTCGCGATTATTTATTAGGTAAAATTTAATAACCGATTAATATAAAGCAGCGCCACTTCCTCTGCAACCGTGGACTCAAACTCTCCACTAGATGCCGCCTCGTGCGGTGCTATTTTCAGTCCTGTACGGAGCAGAAGCGTGGACACTAACCCAGACTGTGTAAACGGTTAGATAGAACACAGAACATAGGAATAAGGTAGAAAACGCATGTAGGCGGGGCGCGCGTGCCACGAAGTTGTACAATGATCATATTTTGCAAAAACATACCCATTCGGCTGCGGAGTCTTACCGAGCATGTTACTGAAGAAAAACTGCTACAAAAAGGGTAAAAATGCCATCGTGAGCAATTATCACCTGCAGAGCTCGAAGCAGAGACGTTAGTCTGGCTAATGGAGGGATTTATTTTCATCGATAAGTAAATTAAACCTTTATTTTTAGTGATTTGATCGAAAATATTAAAAAAGAGTATGTTTTCCAGCAATAGTGAAAAATATCGCAAGTTGAAGAATACATTGCCGGTGTTGTACGCAAATAATTGCTGCGCCAACGTATTATGTACGCGAAGAGCAATGCAAAGCATATGTGTCTGCGTGAACGAGTGACTTCACAATATTCCGTGGTACTCCCCAAAAAGAGTAGCGAAGGGAATAACTTATCGATAGTGTTGGGTCAGTTTGTCGTGGTGTCGATATTGTTTCAACTTTGTTATTATGGAATATTTAATTGCTCTTAGAAACAGGCTAAATGCGAGTCAATATCGCGCACCGAGGGTTCAGTACAGACTTGTGGGTATGTAAATAGTTCGTCCATTGCAGGAACTTAGTTTCCAAGATATTTTTTTTGTAACTACTAATTTACCGATTTCGGATGTTTTCCCTTTCATTTTTTATTATAAATTCATTTATTTGCAACTACAGTCACACACACAAAGCGAAATAACACAACATGAAATAAACATAACAAAAAAAAAAAAGATAAAAAAATAGGCAGACGTTAAAAGGTAATTTTTTTTGCACATTCTGAGACCTAAATACACCGAAATTATGTTTTATGACTTTTGGCAGTCTAAGTTTGAGGCGAGTTCCCCATTTAACCACTTCTGACACACTTGTCACAAGTATTTACGATAAAATTGCCATAAGTAAATAATGGAACCTAATCTGATAGAATTAAGCGCTAAAGAAGAGTAATTACACACAAAATATTAAAATTTTAAAATTACATTCACTCGCAAAAAGCTTCGCCAAACAAAGTTAATAATATCGATATTTTTTTACTTTTTGTCAATCCCTATTGCTTTGCTTGTACGTACAGGGCGCTCGCACACATCAGAAGTTGCTTTGGTGTGAACTGCATTGGCCAATTGCAACGCTTGCTTTCGCGGCCTTCGAATCACGTGCTGCGATCGAAGCCTGCGTGCGTATTGCTTACATTGGTTACTAATGTAACTAATGTAAGCAATACTAACTACTGTAGTAGTAAAGAACGGTGGGGGGTGAAGCGGCCACAGCGGTTCCCGTACAAAGTACGCGTTTTCTCTATTCTGTGGGTTAGAAGCTTTCGAAATGTGGATTTACAGGAGAATGTTAAAAATATCTTGGACGGATAGAGACAGAAATAACCCGGTGCTACAAAGAATGCACAAAGGTTTGGAACTGCTGAAGACTATAAAAAGGAGGAAATTGGAATACATGGGCCATATAATGCGTGGTAACAAACACCACATTTTTCCAGTTAGGTAATCCTGCAAGGAAAGATAAAAGGCCGCCGAAGACCTGGCCGAAGAAGAACCCACTGGCCACGAAACCTCGCAGAATGGTTTAATTCAAGCACCACCGAGTTGTTCCGCGCCGCAACATCACGAGCCCAAGTCGCTATAATGACCGCCGACCTCCGATAGGAGATGGCACTTAAAGAAGAAGAATGCTTGAAGCCTAAATAGAACGAATCCGCGAATGAATCGTCAAGACTAAAGCCGAGTCTCCTGCTTGTGTTTATCATAAAACATTACACCTAACAATCTACTTTTTGGAATGTTTGTGTAATCTTTTTTTAGCAGGAGACGCGAGATAGATAGGAGATCGCTAGGTACGAATTCTGTAAAGAAGTTTTGTTCTAATTGATAGTAATTCATCTTTTGTATTAAAGTTTATTGTCTAGCTACAATAGATAGATACATCCATTGTTGCAAAGTCGCCCGTTACGTCACTTATCAAAATGCACGCTTCTGAAGTTTTATTCGTTGTCAAATATCTATAGGTGTAGGGGTGTAGGTACCTACCTATTTTTCTTTTCATTCGGTTTTTTTGCCACATGTAAACAAACCATTAATAGAAATCTTGAAAATAGGGAAATACGTAATCGGTGTTATAACAACACATTTAAGGAATCGTGATTCTATAAATAAGACTGAGTGTCTTTCAAGTTGTTTGCTCGTCCCAGATCATTCGTTCATCTCATTAATTCGAGAAACTTGTAAATACGACCCACCCCTATTTACATGTTTCCTATTTGAGTACTTCTAGGAATTGTTTACATCCAGAGAAAACTTAGGGCCGGTTTCTGAATGAAGAAATTCACTAAGTAAACAGTTACCTATTTACTTAGCAAAATTCTCAATTCAGAAACTGGCCCTCAATGAAACGAGATATACAGGGTAATTTAATATTGCTCAATTAGGTACCTACTGAAACACGTGAAATAGGAGTTTCCGTTTTACGCAAACTTGCCCTGCGAGTATTTTTTCAGAGTGATAGGCTTATTTTCTCTGTTCTGTGGTGATAGGTATATTTGTTTAATTCGCATAATACGTAGTAGAATTCTAATATCCCCCTAGAAGAATAACACATTGTTCAATTCGTTCTGTCAGGCGACAACGCCACTACAAAGAAGATAACCACATCAAATTAAATGAATGAAAAGTTTAATCTTATAATAAATTCAATTCTTCTAGATACCTAGTTGAAAAAGACAAACTCTAGTTGACGTCTTTCAAGTAGGTACCTATACATTTCAAGTGCTCATTTTTAATATCTACTGTAAAAACAAAAACATCGCCGTTCTCTATCTTCTATCGGAAATCGTTTATTCCGAACCATAATGCATTCCTAGTTACCCATGTTTTGTTTTACTCTTTATCGAACAACGATATTGTTTCGAGGTATCTGTTTAGTGGGAAGACTAATCCGAAATCCGGTGTTGGAGTCGATAGCGCTCAGCGCAAATACCGATTGGGGCACAGAAGTATAAAGAACAGAAAAGTGCTTGTTGCCAGCTCCTATATTACACGCACACCAAATCCTGAACGATTCCAATCGTCTAAAGGCCGCTAGGTGGTCCTAGGCTAGGTCCACTAGGCGGATCAGTGGCCTAATTACGCTCACCAAATCCTGAGCGATTCCAATTGTCTAACTGTCAAATTCCATACTAATTTGACAGTTAAACGATTGGAATCGCTCAGGATTTGGTGAGCGTAATATAGGGGCAGGCCGGGGTGCATCGCAACGCCAATTTTTATTTTTTTTGTTTAGCCCTAAAAAGGGCACCCTCCGGAGGACAACGGGGGAGTGAGGTGGTGAATGCTTATGCATAAAAGCACGGGCCCGGCCGTGCTGCCAATGTGGGACTCACAGGAAGTGCGCCTACCCACTAAACACCACTTGGGGGCTGGTTTGGTCCTGTGGACCGCTAAACCGATATCGTGAACGACCCACCTCGATGCCGAGGAGGGCGCGCACAACGCAAAAACCCGCCTGCCTGTATTTATATGAAATGGCGCTACGGGCCCGCCCCGCACCGACCCGCCTGCTTATAGGTATTTCATATAAATACCTATAGGCAGGCCGAATTTTGCGTTGCGTGCGATGCGCCCCAGCCCGGTCGGGCTAGGACGCCGGCCGGCCTTTACTGTCAAATTCAATACTCTATTGCAAACAACAGTATTCGGTGCGCGTAATTACGCCTATATGAAAATAATACTTTTTGTGATAACATCCAGTTACAGTAATGTTAAACTACGAATAAAAGAAACCGGCCAAGTGCTTGTCGGCGCACGCGCAGTTTGGGGTTCCGCTGAAAGAGAAAGGTTTTTTTTATCTGTATCACAGAACTAAGTAATTTTCGATGGATTTTGTACTAAGTTATCCTTATATAAGTTGGTTGCCTATAACTCGTTAACTTGTAAAGCCTGCTTAGCCTTGATAGTTTTCCTTTGTAGTTCATTATATGTGCTGAACTTTTTCACGTTTCTACAATCAATTGCTTCGCCAGGAGAGGGGGGAGGGGGGAAGCCCTACTGTGACCAAAAATTGCGCCTTTAAGGTTAATATTTCGGAAACCATTTTTTAGATTCAGGTAGAATCTAAAAAATGGTCTTCGTTTACTCACAATATTTTTAAACGACCAATCCAACGATACCGTAAACTATGGTGAACGCGAGAAAAAAAAATTGCATCCCTAATTTAGGAGTACGAGAAGTAGCCTAAAAAATGTTTTTTAAAGACATTCTACCGTTTTGTCGGCGTAATAAATATATATAGTGTTACGACGGTGGATAGGAGGTAAAACTTCGAACGCGTTTTTCCGTGCATTCCAGAAAGGACTGAAAGAGATAGCACTATTAGAGAGGGATAGCTATAATTAGTCCGAACATTCCGGAAAGATGTGACAGAGACAACATGATCGAGCGAGACGGAGAACCTTCCACGACTTGATGGAGTTTTCGAGAGTATCTCAAACGGTATATAAGCGGGGACGACGCGTGCCGCCAGTCAGTTTTATTTTGGATGCGGAAGCAAAACGAAATACAAGCGAAGGAAGAAGTACTACGAAAATTATCGGGTTAGAAAAGTGGTGTGAAGTTAAGAAATAGTGCGAAAATAAATTCTACTCTTATTCATCGGATTATAAAGTGCATTTTGAATCACGAACCCACTCCTAGAACGTAACGTACCGAATTTTTAACTCTAGTACTAATTGTCTCTGTGCTAAGCCGCGGGCAGACAGACGGCCATGGTAAAACTATAAGGGTTCCTTGCTGACTACGGAACCCTAAAAACCCTAGCTAACTGGTAAGAAAACCTTAACAAATTTATTAAAAGTATACCGTCTGCCGAGCCAGCGAGTTAAATATAGAAAATGTTTTATTTGTTTTCACATTAGTTGAAATTACATTTTAGACAAATTTATATAGTAAAACACAATAATTACTAACTTACACTAGGTGCATTAAAGTAGGTAAAAAACGTCGTATACTTACATAAAACAGTCAAGTTTTCCACGCGCTAACCTATTCGGGGCCAGGAGAAGTAAAATAAGAATAACGTTTTGCGCATTACCTATAAGAGACTGGTGCCTATTTTGTATTAGGTACGTTTTTTTTTTTTTTTTTTTTATATTAATGGCAACTCAAATCGGTCCTGTCTTGGACGACTACTTCTGCCAATGACGAGTCAGTCATGGGAGTGACACAATTACTGTTGACCGGTTAATTGGACTGTAGCCGCAGGCCGGTGGGGAACCATAACCAAAGAACAAACACAAACATATACCAACACCACCAATTATTAGAATATTAATGTCTAATAGCAGACTTTTACAGTTTAATATTGTTAGAACAAATAAATGAAGCCAAAGTTTTAACAAAGGGAGTATTAACATATTTTAGAACGGATTTAAAGTCAGTAGGTCTTTGGACAAAAGGAGGCAACAGTATTAGGTACGTTTCATGACAAACACGAGGAGATACGGCTTGACATTGACAATGACAAAACTTACGACTAGTCCAATAAGTAAATACGTACACATTTATTGCTGTCCAGTTTCAGTTTTCGATTTGTCCCTATTAGTTCCATGGGTTAGTTCCATGATGGAACAGGTGAGAAGTTTTCTTCTCGGTAGTTCCATGGGTTTCGTGAATGGACGTGTGGGACTTTCAGACATATTTTGTACTAGCTGTGCCCGCGACTCCGTTCGCGTACATTTCGATTTTTACGAAGCAGCATTTGTATGGGGGCCACGTCTTATCATAACTGGAGCTAGAATTTAAATAGCCTATCCTGTGTCCCAGATGTCTATATGTTTTTATACCAAATTTCATCAAATTCGGATAATTGGTTTAAGAGTTATGAAGGAACATACATACATACACACATACAGAAAAAAAATCTAAAAATCGTGAAATTAGTTTCAGTATCATATATTGAGCCTATAAACACAATATCTCTGAAAACAAACTAACTTACTCCATGACCGACCCTTACAGATTTATTATTAGTACTAGCTGTGCCCGCGACTCCGTTCGCGAGTCGTACATTTCGATTTTTACGAAGCAGCATTTGTATGGGGGCCACGTCTTATCATAACTGGAGCTTGAATTTAAATAGCCTATCCTGTGTCCCAGATGTCTATATGTTTTTATACCAAATTTCATCAAATTCGGATAATTGGTTTAAGAGTTATGGAGGAACATACATACATACACACATACAGAAAAAAATTCTAAAAATCGTGAAATTAGTTTCAGTATCATATATTGAGCCTATAAACACAATATCTCTGAAAACAAACTAACTTACTCCATGACCGACCCTTACAGATTTATTATTAGTATAGGTAGATAGATGACAAGCTCGGTCTATACCTACGTTGTTACTCTACAAGGACGGTAGCTGGAGGCGCTTCCTCCGATAGTGGGCTGCTATGCATCCCGTCAAGCATTAAGCAGATGTCCAGACTGGCCAGCGGCCCCGGATCTGCGATTGTCCTTAGCCGGGCAGAAAGTTATTAAGTCTTTTATTTTTATTCATTATAAAATCAAAATGTTTAAGTAAGTACTTTATGATAGTCAACGTTGTTAGTTTCACAATTAATAGATTAGGTATGTGGAGAAGAAGCTAAAAAAGAGACTCCACTGCTTCCCACTCCTCCCAAAAAAACTCGCGTAATTGTATTAATGTACAGTTACTTTTCTAAATGGGTTTTAAGTTGTTAATAATTGTTCTGCATTATTTTGAGGCTTACAAAACGACAAAACTTCAATTTTAAATTCTAACTTTTTATGAACGTGACATCACGTGCAAACAAACCCATAAGGTGAATAAATTTTTATTAACTTAGTGACGTCATGAACACGGTGAATAGCATTTTCGGGGTTTCGAATCAAACATTAAAAATTACAACAAGATGTTGAAATTTTATTTCTTCACCCCTTTTTTTATTCAAGTCAATATTACTTAAGTACTTAATATTTTAGTTCGTTAGGCCAAGTAGGTAGGTATAACGGGAAATAGTTTTTATAGCGAATTTTCATGTGACTTGTCGTGCGTGCCCGCCCACTGACACTGGCGCTGCAATCGTCTTAGTTCGTTTGAGTTTGAGCGTCAATGCAATGGTTTGAGCTATGTTTGCTATTTCTAATAATAACTTCCTCACAACACAACCCCTGGTTCTGATCCCTAACTAGAATACCCTGTGCTATGGTTACAAAGCAGATATCACAAACATGGATATACACCAGACTGAGGCTATTTGTACAAATCAAGTACGGCTGTTTCCATTAGGAATCGAACCCACGACCTCTGTTTTGATGGTCAAGCGTGTTAACCGCTACGCCAACGTGGTACTCTACAAGAGCTTACACCAAATCCCATCTTACTTCGATGATAGACTTTATGTCACAGCTTTATTTTATCTGGAGGCACGGTAGTGCCCCCGCCAAGACGAGCCAAGCGAAGCGCAAGGGCACTATTACCTTTTCTCGAAGCGCCGTCGTTTTTTGAGCCCTAATAACTTGAGTTTGAGTTCGCCAATGGTTGCCAAAATTGCCAACTCATTGAAAATATAAAGTTTCAATTGCATAGCTCTTATACCTACTTTAGATTTTATTGATATAAAATTTCGTCGATTTTGATATTAATAAAATCTCGTCCCCGATTTCGTCTCTGACTCACTGACGATCATCAAAATTCTTAGGGTACTTCCTAGAGTCCTAGAATGCTGAAATTTGACATGTAAGCTAGTGTTAGCACGCAAATAACAAAGAAATTTTAATTCAGACTCGGAACTTTTACTCCTCCAACCCGTTAAACTAGGGGATGGAAGTTCATATGGGACTTCCGCAAAATTTTGATGCCAGAGGTTTGAAAATTGATATACGGACTCCATAAAGTATAAATAAAGAAAAAAAAGAAAGAAACAGGAAGAAAATAAAAAGCAATATATTTTTATTTTGTTCATTTTTCGCTACCGTCACATGAGCGTAAGGAGAAAAATATATTCATGTATTACACGTATTCATATATATTTATTACTATTCATTACTTTTCTGTTATACAATACTTAGTTCTTGTAGTAACGAAACGGCCAAGCCACATAATTATGTAGAGTTAGAAGATATGGTTTGTAGAGTTAGGAGCTTGGCTCTACATTAGATCTGAAAACTTTTTGACAGTGTGAGCTATATGATCTCGTCTCGGCAACATTTTAGATGAAAACGTTTTTGGTTAAACATTTTATCGTCGTCTCGTGCGTTACCTATATAACGCACGAGACGTTGCCGACAAGAAATCCCGTGATGCTTCATATACCGGCCCTTTTCTACACCGGCGCCGCCTATGGAGTCAGCTGTACTGTCTGTTTAGAGGTTTGACATACTTATTTACTCTTTGGCCACAACTGAAAGCGCGGAACAAGTAAAAATAGTATGTATCATTCAAAATGTCCAGTTTCACGCGACTAGTCTAGTTTGGTCAAAACATTTTTTTGTGTTTTAATAATTTTTGTACTTGTTTTGGACAACGTATTTGCCTAAGAGATGGACAAGTGTTTCGTCCTTCTATTTATTGCTGTGTGCATAAGTTTGCGTGAGTATTATTGTACTCTAAATTTTTAGATATTTACCTAATTTAAATACTTTATAAGTGGCCAAGTGAAAACACGGTTTTAAGGTTTTTTCGTCGTAGGTACGCGAAGGGTTTAAACTTTATTCGCTCTGTTGTTAAAACGGTACAAGTGCCAAACTCCGTGTGGTTATAGTGCAATCCCGAACAAAAAAAAAAAAACAACGGTCAAGTGTGAGTCGGGACTCCGATAAGGTTCCCGAACTGAATTAAAGAAAACACATTTTTCGAAGCCCTTGGAGCGCGAATGTGACTCACATTTCCAAGTATCTACCTATTTAAAAAAATTCTGAACACAACATGCGCAAGGGCGTTGACGTTGGCGGCGGCAAGAGAGTTACTAACCTCCGCCTTGCCAACGACGTTGGTCTACTCGCCTGAACGGAGCTCCAACAAATGCTACAAGATATCAGCACTGCGAGCCTTGAAGTTAGACCGAAAATTAATAGGTCAAAGCCTCAGTGTATGACCAATAGCACGAACGGTAGACGGGCAGGATATATAATACGTCGACGAGTATACGTACTTGGACCAGATAGTCTCCTTCGAAAACAGGGAGGATAAAGAAATCGATCGCGTCGTATCGATAACGCCTGGAAGAGCTTCTGGTCCATGAAAGACCTAATGAAGGGCAAGTTACCACTCGCCCTAAAGCGAAAATTCGTCGTTAAGTGTAACATCGAATGACCAATAGCCGAATAACTGATGCCCAAAAACACATGCCCGATTTGTTAATTTATCGAAGCATCAATAGCCCAATAACTTCAAATCCCAATCGTTCATAAGCCCGAAATTTAAAAGGCCGATGCACCAACGCCCGAACACTATTGACCGAAAGAAAATTATTGAGACCCGTATCCTGCCCATCCTAACCTACGGTGCTCAGACCAGGGCCTAGATTCTGTTAATGCATTGTAGTAACATGACAACTGCATGAACATGGCGGTTTTCATTTCATGGCTGCTTTAAGTCTACGCGGGCACACCCATCAAACCTTCTAGGCGTCAATGGTACGAAAAAACACGTCACGTGACCCGACAGTGTACCTGTCATTATACTACAATGCACTAATAGAATCGAGGCCCTGGTCTTTGGCCGAACATCAGAAGACTAGCCTCAAGCTTTTCCAACGGGCGATGGAGCACCCGGAGTTCCGTGTGGCGCCGGATTAAGAATAGCGTCACTCCATTTCCTTCCGTGGACGTCGTAGAAGGCGACTAAAGAAATACATTACCAGGCGACGGGCAGCTGCATCTTCCTGAGATTTCAACCGCTTACTGCGATCACCAACCCGCCTGCCAAGCGTGGCGATTATGGCAAAACCCTTCATGGTTATGAAAACCACGGAGGAGGCCTCTCTCCTGCAGTGGGCGTCAAATGGCTGATGATGATGATGATGATGGAGCGCAGCATTCTGGGTGTAAGAAGGATGGACCGAATCCGGAACACCACGCTCTGCTCCCTGAACCAAAATCGCTGATGTCGGAGCAGCAAAGCCAAAGTGGAACTGGGCAGGCCACGTCAGTCGTATGGGCTCGGACAGATGGACGAAAATTGCCATTGATTGGGTTGCACGCGACGGATATCGCAGACGTAGTCGGCCAAGGCGGAGATCGATAGATGGCGTGTCGATCTCTCAACCTTTTTGCCTGGATGGGAGAGGATAGCTCAGGATAGAGAGTGGAGAATCATAGGGGAGGCCTTTGCCGAGCAGTGGAACACAAGCCTGGTTAACTAAAAAAAAAACATATTTTCTCTTTTAAAGGTAGGTACCTACCTATCTAAAACGTTTTTGCATAGACCTCAATAATGGTGACTTTTAAACCTGCATTTCAGGTGTGTGTTAGAGGAATCGTGTTTGTATAAAAAACACCGTTGGTGTTTGTACCTACTTACATAGGAAGTAAGTTATCTGAATTTTGGGGAAAACAATTAGTGAAGTAGGTACTCGTATCAGTACCATTTGTTGTCCAGCTCGTAGTAGCTATTAGCGGATAACTTTGTGCGGGTTCAGATAGTGAAAAATTCGCCGAACATTTCGGCGACCATCCATAACTGTATCATTGTCAATTTTATTTATCAGCGGAAGTGAGTCCCTCCGTTTTCCGGCGCCGGCGCAGAGCGAGCGGTCAGCAGGACACAGTGACACTGCTATTTGTAACGGTCTGCAGTCAGCCATAGAAACCCGGATCGATCCCCGACCTTACCTTATGGGACCCATTTATAAGCTCTTATAAACAAAGCAAATAAATTTAAAATTTAATTTCTCTAACTTAAATATTTAATACCAACTATTTTGAGCTGTGAAAAAAATGTCAGGCCTAGGGCATACAGGAAGGACATCCTTTCAATACACTTTTATAAAAATTATACAGACTAAACGCGTCGCGTCTTTTCCGCACCCTCGTCCCATGTCCTTCCTATGTGCCCTACGCGTCGCACTGCAATAAAATAAACAATCTTATTGTGAAAATGCATGCGACTGTGAAATAAACAGCCTTAAAGTAGATGGTTTTAACTTTAAAACAAAGCTTTAATGACTAATCACGCTTTCTGAATTTTAACTAGAGAAATTAGCCTTAAAAAGACAATAAAATAGTTTGAATAATAATAATAATAAATTGTTTATTGAAAAAATTTATGGTTACATAGTAATACATCTACATTAAGTTATTCAATAGAAAAAACATAACATAAAATGTACATTGGTAAGTGTCTGCTGCCATAGCTAGGCTCACATGTAGCCTGTGTTTATGGCGAGCAGGCGATAGATTGTTGCGTTTTAAGGTAAACTAACGTTATATGATTGGACTTAGCCGCACTTGCGTTATTTTGCCATTTTTCCATCCATGGCCATGTTATGCAGAGATGTCTTTGTATTACACGTGACTGTACTGGGTTTCTGGACAGTTGTCTCAAGATAAGACTCCACTCAATAGGTTCAATCACTTGACCTGGTCCCAAACTAGGATACCTTGTGCTATGGTAACAACGACGGCAAGGACGTTACAAACATGAAAATACACCCAGACTGAGGCCATTTGTACAAATGTACGGCGGCCCCCAGTGGGAATCGAACCTACGACCTCTGTTTATGCGCTAAGCAATAACGATGAACAATAGATGAAAAATGTAAAGGACCTTAATTGTAGACGGCAAAAAATCTCAGCTGAGAACAGAGTTATTGTGAAAAAAAAAAATTAATTTAACCCTTTTTTCAAGATGGCGGAAAATGCACATAGGAAATCTTGATAGACAATTTGAAGTTAAGCTTTTCTAGACACACCCCGCGTAATATCCATAATTTAGCTTTCTCGTTTCACAGGCATTTCTAACTATTGGTATTTTTTTCCGACGTAATGACTGTACTACATATCTGAACTACATATCTGAATAGCGGAGTCACCGATATTGTCAGATTTGAATGAACTGAAACTCACTTGTTGAGGTCACTTGTAGAGACAGATGAGAAAACAATATAGGTACCATTTTTTGTTAGGTACGAGGAGGCAGTATGTAGGTACTTAACTAGTTTATTAGACGTAAAAGTATTAGACTTATGCAAAACACACAGAGTTGCTTTCGCATTTAGGTATATATTATATTATAAAGGGTGTTTTTTAAATACACCATTGCTAAAAATTTTAATATTAGAGTATGTCATTACTTTAGTAAATAACACAATTAAATAGTAGCTGACTTGGGAAACGTTGTTTTGCCATATTAATTAGCCTACGGACTATTCTCAGACCTAAAAAAACACAAAAAAACCATGAAATTCGGTGAAGCCGTTTCGGAGCAGTTCGATAACAAACACTGTGACAAGAGATTTTTTTATACCAGATAAATAATTTGCTGATTTTCTTTGTATGGTGGAAAATTATTAAAACCCTGCGATAGAATTGAGATCCTCTATGTAGGTCGAATTGGTTTTATATTACGAATAATATAAATCTGAGAAAAGACTCATACCTAGAACAAATCTTCTAGAACACAAACGTGACGTTATTTTAAAAATAACCCTGGTACCGGTATTTTTACTAAGTACATACATACATGCATAAACTCACGCCTGTATCCCCGAGGGGTAGGCAGAGACCAGGGACTGTCACTTGCCACGATCCTGACAGATCACTTTCACTTCCTCAACATTCATTAGTCATTGCATGCACGCACGCCGGTTTGTAAAGTATACTTACTTACTAAGTATTACTACGTATTATATTATATTATATTATATTATATTATATTATATTATATTATATTATATTATATTATATTATATTATATTATATTATATTATATTATATTATATTATATTATATTATATTATATTATATTATATTATATTATATTATATTATATTATATTATATTATATTATATTATATTATATTATATTATATTATATTATATTATATTATATTATATTATATTATATTATATTATATTATATTATATTATATTATATTATATTATATTATATTATATTATAATACGTAGTAATACTTAGTATAATTTACAGCCAGCGGTGGTAGCCTAGTGGGTTGAACATTGGACTCTGAAGCGGGAGACCCAGGTTCGATTCCCAGTGCGGGCATGTACCTATGAATTATCTTTCTAAGTTATGTACATTTGTGAAGTTGTAGTAGCAATACCGCTCGCTAACGGTGAAGGAAAACATCGTGAGGAAACCTGGGTGTCTGAGCTATTCACATATCTCAGCGCTTGAAATCGCCAATCCGCGGTGGGCACGCGTGGTGATTAACCCCATACTCTCTCTCTGAGAGAAGCCCTGTGCCCTACAGTGGGACGTATATAGGCTGCTTATGATATTATATATATTAGTATAATTAAAAAATGTGTTTTAATTACTTGACTCTTTGCTGATAGTAACATATTTTACTAAAATATCATCACACACACATAAACTTTAACAAGTTTGAGTAAGAAGAATAGGGTATTATTTTACCATTATCTCTTTCCAGAACTCGCTGACTTCGGATGCACAATGGGTGTATATGGTCGATACAGAGCAGATTTTGGTTTGTAAATATGTATATGTATAGGAAGACGATTAAAATAAAATTAGAATAAACCCGTAGTGTTGCTATGTTGTCTTGTCTGCCTCCTTTTAGTCTTCTGATCAATGCGAATATGTTTGTGAGTGTGAGCAAGGTTATCGATCAGATTTTCGAAGTTTTCGATCCGACCGCACTGTGCATAGATTGGCACCTACTTGAGCCCTTTTTGACTTGTCTAAAAGACAGATCTAAAAAATTGCAGAGGAATTAAGGTAACTTAAAGGAAACATTGCTCCAAAGTTCATGCATAGAGCTCGTATAGTTCACAAGATGTGTACACAAAGAACCCGTTTAAGCCCTTTTTGACCCCCTCTATCTTTGAAAACAGTTATGTCACAGGTTTTAAAATTTGCAGAGGGATTGAGGTAACCGAAAGGAAACATTGCTCAAAATTTCATGCAAGCAAGCATAGTTTACAAGATGTGGTTTGGGGGTCCAAAAATTGCAGTTTTCGACGCAATAATAGATTTATCAAACATCTCGGGTACTTCTAATTGAGCCTTGAAATTGGAACATAAATATTTAAACAATAAGTATTCAGTAAACGACAGCGGTGGTAGCCTAATGGGTAGAACATGGGACTCGGAAGCGAGAGACCCAGGCATGTACCTATGACTTGGTTTTCTAAGTTTGTGAAACTTCACAATAGTAACAATACCACTCGCTAACAGTGAAGGAAAACATCGTGAGGAAACCTGAGTGTCTGTGCTATTGCCATACCTCAGCGCTTGAAATGGCCAATCCACGGTGGGCACGCGTGGTGATTAAGCCCATACTCTCTCCCTGAGAGAAGACCTGTGCCCTACAGTGGGACGTATATAGGCTGCTTATGTAAACGACGAAAACAATCGAAACTCATCTATTTATCTATCTATCAACACGTATGTATGTATTCAGCCTATATATACGTCCCACTGTAGGGCACAAGCCTTCTCTCAGAGAGAGATAGTATGGGCAATTTCAAGCGCCGAGGTAAGTGAACACCTCACACTCAGGTCTCCTCACGATGTTTTCATTCACAGTTAGCGAGTGGTATTGCTACTGTAACTTCACAAATGTAAAGTAACTTAGAAAACAGAATCATAGGTACATGCCGAGATTCGAACCCATGACCTCCCGGATGAGAAGCGTTCTACTGCTCCGCTACCACCGTTATCTATACGTATATTAAATCTGTATAATAAGTCTCTCTGTTTCTTTGTGCGGGCATCACGCAAAAACCACAGAACGGAATTTAATAAAACTTACCGTGAGTAGCCTATATGTTATAGCCTAGATGCTACATACATAACATCACGCTTGAGTCCATGGAGGGTAAAATAATTACAATAAGCTGTGAGGTCATTGAATAATGGTTTTACCACAGTGACGTATACAATCAACCCTGTGCTCAAACTTAACTTAAACGTAATTAAACTTTGAGTTAAAACATCTTAATAGCTACATATTAAAAAAATGCTGTCGCGGTATCTCTGTGGTCGCATCCCTATGGCCTGAGGCACACAGGAAGGATGTGGGACGAGGCCGTGCAAAAGACGCGACGACTTGTATAGAATTTGCGTCCTCGCCCCGTCTTATCTGTGTGGGCTATGTCCATGTCCCATAGCTTCAGTACATTTTGTATGAAAGTGAATTGAAAGGACGCCGCGTCTTTTTCTTTCCCTCGTCCCACGTCCTTCCTATGTACCAAAAGCTCATTACGTTTGTTTGTTACACTTTATTGCACAAAATACAAAATTTAGCACTTAAAAAAACGTTGTATAATATGTTATTATAAGTACTTATATTCTTGCAAAGATAAAGATTTATTTAATTGCTAAAACATGTGTCAGTCAAGATACAAAAGCATGCATTTTGGATAATAAATAAGATAAATTCGGATCAACATGTTCTACTGTTATCAGCGTACAAATTTGAGTGGCGGTAAGTCTGGACACGGTTTCAACCATTCTGATGTTAAAAAAAAACGAACATTAATTTAACTTGCATTATAAAAATTCAATTATTAACATTTCAATTACATCAAGAACATTTAAATAATTACAGTGGTCAATATAATTAGAATTTGTCATTGAGAATGTCATTTATAAATTTCATCAATAATATTTTAATAATAACAGCGGTCACTACTTTAATTGAAATTTATCATTGAGGAAGTCATTTACACTATAATAACATTTATCAACTCTTTAACTATACACACTTGTTACTTCACTCACAATTATATTTCCCGTTCTCTTATTTATGTAGGATTGTACATCCACCTACCGACTATATTCTTTCTGCAATCGACTCCAACCAAAGGCTGTCTGGAAAAGATCGCGCCAAGCGATAAGAACGCCAATTACCTACCACTAGTTACTTTACTTAGATATATGAATCCATTTGTAATTATTTCTTCAGTTGTGCAACAAAGTGTTCTTTAACTGTCTATTTCACGCCCTTTTGGTGCAATAAGGCATTCTAATCTAATGCTTTTCGAGTCCCGCAGATAGCAGTCCCTCGCGTGGTTTCCGCTCGTCGTTCAAAAGCCGGGACCGCACCTTCGACGACGACTGCGTCCTCCCGAGCATCAGCAAGGGGCGCGCGCGCTGGATGCGCCGCCCCGTGGCCCGGTTCATGTGTTTCTCCAACTACAAACTCATTGGGATGAAATACATCGCCTGCAAGGACGGGGAGTGGGAGGAGCCGCTGCCTGTTTGTGTCCGTAAGTCTGTTCGCATTGATCTCTTCTCGTGAAAAATGAATTAATGTTGATGAAATATAAGAGGTCTGTTCGGATCGTGGCAAACCTCCTACGGGGCACAGGTGTGAGTGTAATGTAATGTTTCTTCTCGTATTTACCTCTGCGGCAAGGCCCAAAGGAGGGTAGTGTGTTTCACTCGTTTGTAAGTATGTCCGATTCTATACTATTTTCCCACATAACACGTACATCGTAATGTATTCTCACCAACCGACACAAAGGGTGGGTGGAAGGGCCGGCAAGGGACGTCCCAGGAGGACATACTACCCGAAACCGGTGTGCGTGCATGCAACGACTATGAATGTTGAGGAAGCGAAAGTGATCTGTCAGGATCGTAGCAAGTGGCAGTCCCTGATCTCTGCCTACCCCTCTGGGATACAGCCGTGAGTTTATGTATGTACGTGTATGTTATGTATTCTCGCCAATATTCATGTACTTTTTCAAAATTCCAGGGAGTAACGCTAGCGCCACCGAGGAAAAAATATCATATATTTTTTAATAGATCAAATCGTCGGCTTATTGCAAGAACTCATTAACCGACATATTCACTATTGGGAGAAAACTACTTTTTAGTTCGTGTTAGTTAATGGTTGTATTTCCTCTTCCTTTTGTATCATTGTTCAATACATCTATATGTCCATACCTTTAAAAAAGCGGTTAGAGACTTTTTGCAGTAAATGACTTCTTGCAGTAAGCCGACGAAATTTGCAAAAAGTGCCAGTACAATCTCTCAATAATATTAATAGTGATTTTTAGGACCTAGGACCTAGGATCACGGACCTGGACTAGATACTATTGATTCGAAAAATGGCCTTTTTTGACGTCAATGCTATCTATCTAGTCCTAGGTTTGTTGCTTTAGGTTTTCGGCCATGGATCTAAAAAATCACTACATGGTTGAGAGAATAGTCAGACACTTTTTTCAAAAACGATCTATAAAATAAGATACCTTTTTTTTTTTCATTGGTGGTGTTAGTGAACTTCATGGATCCCCTTAAGGAAAATTTTGTAAATTTTGTAAAGGTCTATAAAGGTTGCTGAGAAGTAGCAACTCGAGACATTTATATTAGTAGAAAGGTATTTGAAAAAAACATGTTATTTTTATTTTGCGGCAATTTTATAGCTCACTGAAGAAAAAAGTTATTTGACATTAAAATATGCCAAGAATTCACCCCTCGCGTCATCGACGCGCGCGGTTTGACGCAAAAATTAAGTAATCGTAACTTCTTTCTCGAATTCGTTATTAATTCATTTGTTCGTTAATTTTTGAGTGATTCAAATACGCCTCTTGTAAATAACACTAACGACCTTATAAAAACACGATTTCTCTAAAGCACTTCTCAGAGGCAGTTTGTATAATCTGTGGTTACATATTAAGAATAGCGTCACTCCATTTCCTTCCGTGGATGTCGTAGAAGGCGACTAAGGAAATCAATTACCAGGAGACGGGCAGCAACGTCTTCCTGAGATTCCAACCGTATTCTGCGATCGCCAACCCGCCTGCCAAGCGTGGCGATTATGGCAAAACCCTTCATGGTTGAAAACCATGAGGGAGGCCTATGTCCTGCAGTGGGCGTCGAATGCCTGATGATGGAGGAATCGTGTTTTTGTAAATGAGACCACTCTAGTCTATAATGCTACAAGGGTGGGTATGGGGTCCATACAACATTATCCATTGTTCTTTCATTTAATTCCCGAATCGTACGATATTTCCCAGGCGCGGGCTGCGACATCCCGGACGTGCCACACTCCATCTCCATGCGGATGCACGCTGGCGCTTGGATGGAGTACTTCTGCATTCCCGGCTACAAGCAGGTGGGCTCGCCCGCCATCTACTGCGATGGCTACCAGTGGAACGGCACCGTGCCCAGTTGCGTGGACGAACGTGAGTGAGCCTTTTCCTGGATTTAAAGTGTAACACACACGGTCAGTACTGAGTAGGAATTCCATCTCACCCAGCGGTGCGATAGGATTCCTACTCAGTATTCATCCGCCGTGCCGTGTGGCGCCGGATTAAGAATAGCATCACTCCATTTCCTTCCGTGGATGTCGTAGAAGGCGACTAAGGAAATAAATTACCAGGAGACGGGCAGCAGCGTCTACCTGAGATTCCAACCGCATACTGCGATCGCCAACCCGCCTGCCAAGCGTGGCGATTATGGCAAAACCCCTCATGGTTGTGAAAACCACGAAGGAGGCCTATGTCCTGCAGTAGGCGTCAAATGGCTGATGATGATGATTCATCCACCTCAGAGTATTTACTCTCAGGCGGGTAAATACTGAAATTGTCAGGATCAAACCCGCTAGTGCTCATCAATAGCCCAAAACGCCCAAAATTGAGGGTCTGCTATTATCAGTTGAAGATAATAGCAGATCTTGTGTCCACCTCAAGTGCCATCATCAGACCCTAGTCACCGTGTTCCACCAAACATATGAGATAACATTTGAAACGTGTTTATAATTTTAAACATAATTGATCGGTTTACCTATTGAAGATACACAGCGGGCGTCCCTCTTACCAACAGACGGCTCAGCCCCTGGAGTACTAAACTGCAGCTTCGACACGGATATGTGCGGGTGGCAACAGGACGTTGACAACGACTTTGAGTGGACGAGGATCAATCGGAAGACCCCCAGCTCGATGTACCTCACTGGCCCTGCGCACGACCATACCACCGGCTCTGGTAAGATCAGCTCGTAGAATGGGGTATTATGCGCCTGTTGGCAGAAAGCTCGGAAGTACAGAAAATAATAACAGCACCTATATTTATTTATACCTCAGCGCTTTAAATTGCCAATCCGCCGTGGGCAAGCATGGTAATTAAGCCCATATTCTCTCTGTGAGAACAGGCCTGTGCCCTGCAGTGGGTAGTATATAGGCTACATAAAAAATATATGCAAATTTCATAATGAAAGACAAGAAATTTAAAATTTATGATGTAGGACGAGCGAACCACATGATAGACGTTTACACTTTTAAATTTCTACCAAACGGTTTGTGTGCGTGTAAACAAACGCTTAATTAAACGAAATACTTATATATTTTTTATGTAGCCTTTATGTAATTAATGTGCTGTTGATCTTTAGAAACTCTTTTTTTGTCTATTGCAGGCTATTACTTGTACATAGAGAGCACCGGCCAAAATGAAAATAACACTGCGCGCCTCATTTCTCCCGTTTACGACGTCAAGCTCACGCATGATGGCTGCTTCTCCTTCTTTTACCACATGTATGGAAGGTAAGGTTCATTCAACCAATCCACCTACAATAGGTACATATGCATCCCCGAGGCACACCACTTCTTTCTGTCGGCGGGCATTCTCTTCCAGTCGCTACCAGCAATCTGTCTCAGATGGTCGGATCAGCGAGCTCGTGGGCGTCCTTCGCTGCGTTTGCCAGTTCAAGGTCTCCATACTCTTGACCTCAACCTCATCAGCTATCGGTTCTTCGGCAGATGTGACCAGCCTACTGGCAATTTAACTTGCTAATCTTATGGGATATGTTAATCGCCCGTTCTAGATTCGTAAAGGAGATTCTGTGCACGGTCAGTTTTATAGACAGCTATCATAGATAAGAGACAGCTATAGGTCGCGCGGAATTCTTCCTGAATTTAATAGGATTGATTAATTTAGAAAAAAGTGTGACCGAAAACGAAAAATAAAGCAGTCTTGTCAAGATCCGTGAATGTTAATGGTTTATTCAGAGATTAAAGCACAGAGGAAAGTTAAAGTGGTATAGTAAGTGAGTAGTGATAATATTGAATAAAATACCCTACTTTACAGCACAGGGTATACTAGTTTGGGACCGTGTTATGCAGAAGTTATGTTATATGTTATACTTTAATTTCGTTCGAGAAAATATTATCCAATCGTGTTTTTGCTATTAACCGAAAGAGTCCGACCTGGTTTCGCTCTTATTCGAATAGCAGAGGCATGGCGAATCATGTCAAGTATATTATTGTTATTAATACGTTTATTGCACATAAGTAACAAAATACAATGGCAATGTGGCGGACTTAATGCTATTGTATAGACAGAGCTCGCGTCGTCGGTTGCTCATCTATCTGACAGTGATTTCAGAATTAAGTACGTTAATAATGTGTGGTGCATTATTTTTGTTCTTTACAGCCACTCGACAATATAATCAATATCGGCATGCAACCTTACATTTTTCTTTTGTTGAAGGAATGAGTAAGCTTAAAACAGTACGATCTTCCTTCACCGTGAACCGCCCCTGTTTAGAAATGTATGAAAATCTTCCTTCACTCCTTAAGGAGGCTCTATACCGGAGCGGAGAGTGTTTTTACTTACAAACGACGTGCTGGACAGGGTATCCTAGTGTGGGACCAGAAGCAATGTATGTGCCTGTATGTAAATGTTTATGTTTATGTTTATGGATTGCAATACAACTTCCAATATGTTTAGAGAACCCTAATCAAGGTTAGATCGTTGTCATTGAGATCCGACATGTCAAATTAAAACCAAAATTTGTTTGTACGGGAATTACTCTTAAGGGACCCTCTTGATACATTATTTCAATAGGTACATCGGCGGACTCCGCGTCTATCAGAAACCATTGAGCGTAGCAATGGAAGACCTCAAAGATGGAGACCAGCATCTCTTGTTCGAGAAGTGGTACAATCAGGGAAACTATTGGTACGAGAATGTGGCCAAATTGAGAAACTTCAACGAAGATTTCCAGGTGGGTATTTGAACAGTATAAGGTGTGATTAAAGGGAAACTTTGAAGGCACTTTAAAAATAAGTAAAATCGTAAAAAATAATAACTCTAACATAAATAACGCTACTTGGCAATATAAAAATTGTTTTCCCTGCAGTGAAGGAAAACCTTAACATCTCAAAACTTAAATGATTAACCACCAGGACAGAGGTCGTGGGTTCGATGCCGTACATTTGTACAAATGGCCTCAGTCTGGGTGTATTTCCATGTGTGTGATGTCCTTGCCTGGTTACCATAGCACAGGGTATCCTAGTTTGAGACCAGGTCAACTGACTGTGTTGTGTCAAAGTTAGTATTATTACAACCGCATGCAAAATAATTTTCTTCACTCTAAATTAATGAACAATAGCTTAAGTCACCCGCGCAATTATGACGAATCGATTGAGGCCGTGTGGCTCCAGCCTAGAATGAGCCACCCCATTTCTTCTCGTGGGTGTCGTAAGAGGCGAGTAAAAAACGGAAACCAGGAAACGGGCAGCAGCGTCGACCTGTGACACTAGACCACCAAACACTGCGATCTCCAATCCGCCTGCCAAGCGTGGAGATTACGGCAAAACCTCCCATACAGAGAGAGACCCATGTCCTGCAGTGGACTGCTATGGGTTGATGATGATAATGATGATTGAGATCTGGTTGGTTTTAAAGGTTATGACATAGAATCTGACATACTTACAAACATACGAGCAAATCCTGTTACCCTCTTGGCTCTTAACTGCCTCGTTGGCCTAGCAGTATCATGTCTGATTACCATGCCTCGATTTCCACTAAAATTAACTGTTTTTAGATCATCATAGAGGGCATCCGAGGTCAGAGCTATACTAGCGACATCGCCATCGACGACGTCGCGATACTGCGGGGTGAGAACTGCACACGCGCCGTCCCTACGACTACACCGCAACGTAAGTCTACATTGCAGTATACCGCAGCCTAAGTACGTATTGGAATGCATCGCAACCTAAGGGAGCGAAACATTCATTACTTTTTGTATTCAGTTCTTTTTGCCATTCAGGCGATTTTGACCCTCCCTTGTGAGATATCGTGAGATTTGGCTCGACCCCTCACTCCTCCCATAATGTCACGGGAGATGTTTTTTAACGCATAATTTTAGTTTAAATTCACCGGTTTGGCCGGCGGTGGCTAAACAATGAAAGGTCCACTGTGCTACTTTGTGGCGTTCGTATAACCGCGATATTATTGTGTAGAATTTGTCCCACTTTTACACTGCGGAAAAAAAATACGTGATATTTGCCAGATCCCCTCTTCCTCCCGCAAGATTGTGCGAGATTCGGCTCGATCCTCAACCCCCATAAACGCCTCACTTAATTAATGGTCGCCCCCCAAATACACATTGTAATGCACCGCAACGTAAGTCCACATGATTACATCGTAATATCACCTCCACCATGATTCTTCTTCTTTTTCCTGCGCCTCTCCACTAATGGAGGTTGGTGGTCAGCCAAGGGCCAAGGATGATTTACAGAGTGGAGTATTTTTTCGCTACCTCTTCCTCCACTACAATCCCGGCCCGAAGACAGCGGCTAACATTGTACTGTGCATTATACTTAATACTTTATTGCACACATAAAATCACATGAATAAAACAAAACATTTACAGAAAAATTAAAAAGTGTACATGGCGAGCTTATTTCAGCAGAAATCTCTTCTAGCCAACCCTTGATGGGGTGATACGAACATTATAAACAAGGGAGGAAGGTGTCATCACAAACATTGTCATTCAACAGAATGTATTTTTGTTACTTTTTCTCCCGTTAATCAACCTAGTAGTTCAATAAAAAATAATAATATAAGTTATTGTATGGAATCAGGCGTTACTTTGCGGAAATCCATAATAGCATTAAAATGTGAAAATTTTCACATTTTAATAATATAAGTATTAAGTATAAATAATACTTAAGTTCATTGTATTTAAGACATGTAATTTTTGTACAGATTTCCATAATGCTTCATAAAAAATATTTCATAATGCTCAGTGTTTATGCCAAAAAAGCGTAGGCCTCTGTCTAAATTGATTAAAAGCCGATGCACTAAATTAACTCTGTACGATACCAAAAAGCGCCGAAGTAGAAATCTAATTTTACTTTTTTTATTTTAAGCCCTGGAGAGCTGTGAGGGGCGCTGCAACCAGGTCCCAGAGTCCAACAGCACAGACTGTAGCTGTGACTGGGACTGCTTCCTGGAAGACACCTGCTGCCCGGACATCCTTACCGTCTGTATCATATTTGGTAAGCTCCTAATCATCACAATCGTAATCCTCGTTGGAGTTTGCTTTATCGACAGCATTTCTGCAACTTAAAACTTGTTTGGTGAGCTTCTGAGATTCGCGACCATCATCATCATCATCATCATCAGCCATTTGACGCCTACTGCAGGACATAGGCCTCCCTCATGGTTTTCTAAGCTTCCCGGTGTTGTGCCGCCCGCATCCAGCGACTCTCCGCCACTGTAACCAGGTCGTCAAACCATCTGGTGGGGGGCCTTCCCACGCTGCGTCGTCCGGTTCGCGGTCGCCAGGTCAGAACTTTTTCGCCCTGTCGTTCTTTTGCGAATCTCCTCATTCATGATTCGATCACGCAGCGAAACTCCATTACTCATCGGACGATCTTGATCCTTCTTATGAGGCCCATAGTCAGCGACCAGGTCTCACCGTTTTTGGTAGCTGGATCACTGCCGGGGATTCTTCGCACCCCCTGCCCCGCCGTTACCATGACCGCTACTGTAGCTAGAAATAGCGGGGCCGCCGGGGCCTGGTGGCCTAGTTATTTTGGATGTAATCGTGAGAGGTTCTTACCATAATCGCCATGCTCGGCAGGCGGGCTGGCGATCGCAGTATGCGGTTGGAATCTCAGGAAGACACTGCTGCCCGTCTCCTGGTAATTTATTTCCTTCATGTAAATAGATATTGCTACATTGACATAATTATCCACTCTATTTGTAACTCATTTTGTAGGCTTTTTATCATGATTATAATCGTCGGAGGTCGCATTATTAAGGCATTCCCTCAAACTCTTACAATTAACGGCCTTTCCATAGAGCTCTTTTAGTAAGAGCATTATATTTACCACGCTGATCTTTGTATTACTGTTGTCTTACATAAACAGCCTCTAGATATATGTCCCACTATAGTGTCTTCTCTCAGAGAGAGAGTATGGACTTAATCTCCACGTATGCCTACCGCGGGTAAGATAAAGATAAAACATTTTATTTGCTAAAGCATGGTAAATACATTAAAGTAGATGGCAAAGTAAACTAAAATAACATGCATGCATTGCATGGTTAAGGGGTACAAGTGTCAGACCGGATTTCCAATTTCGAGCAATAAAGGATTTTCGATTTCGAGCGCTGAGGCATGTGAATATCTCAGACACGATGTTATCACCGTAGACCGGTCGCCGTCAATGACTAGTATTGCTACTCCATTTTTTTCTCTTACTTGCCTTATTTTCTGTTAATTTACAGTCAAAACAACCACGTCTTTTCCACCGGAGACTGAAAGAATCGTTGACTCTGCTTTGAGTACATACAGAACAAAAACTGCGACGCCAACAACAACAGTGCGCCCGTCAACAAGATGGTCGACTATACAGTCAACAAAATGGCCGACACCGAACTCGACAAAATGGCCGACAACGACTTCGACAACATGGCCGACAACCACCTCGACAAGATGGCCGCTAAGGACTACAAAGCAGCCGTCGACTACTAAGATAACTAGCACAACTACATCCAACACCACTACGACTCAGAAGTCTACTACAAAAACTATCTTTAAGTCGACAACGGCGGTGAACAATACTACTGTTGTTCCCAGAAAGTACAACGTGACCTCAGCAGCAACGACGGAAAAACCACCTCCTTTCAGACCCACGACTTTTGGACCAAATAGCGCTAAAACCACAAACAAAAATTACAAGCCACGGCCCCTGGTGACGGAAGTTAAAAGTAAGTACCTACCTAGGAGGGTACGCCGGAGAGCGCCACTAATAATATAGTTCACCTACTGTGCCCCTTTGAGGACTCTTAATCCGTTTTCCCGGAAACATTTCAAATTTAACGAAAAAAAAAGCTTGCTGTAAATGACAAACAGCGCTTAAAGACGTGTTTCAGGAACTGCACATTTTTTTTTAGCATAAACCCTGTGTATGAAATTGACATCAATTTGTATACCCATCCTCCTTGCAGGCCAATCGAGGGGGAAAGGTGCAGCGATAACTCTTGCCGTCCTGCTCTGCGTCGTTGGCGTCGCGTGCGCAGTTATCGGCGCGCGCACCGCCAGAGGGCGCGCGGCGCTTGCGAAGCTGCGCGGGCGTACCACCGCCAGCTCCGAAGTTAGATACTTGACTGCAGATACTGACGACTGACCGAATGGATACTTGAATAGATGTTTTAACTTACATTTATGTTTTATTTGTATCATTCTGCCTTTACAACTGTGCACTCTAGGTATGTGATTATGTACCTGTTGTGTATATACATATAAATAAACTTACGCCTGTATGCCGGAGGGGTAGGCGGAAATCCGTGTTTGCCACTTACCACAAGCCTGACAAACCTCTCCCCGGACAAATATCTAATTATAAATCTGTACTTACATAATATTGGAACGTTTATTAAATCCCTCAGTGTGAGAAGTGTTACCAAGCTCCTGATTTTACTATTTCATTAGTTAGTGCCTCTACCAACCCTTGCATACAGATTGTATACACGGGTAAGTAACTAACGCCTAACCAGGGCCTAGATTCTGTTAATGCATTGTAGTAACATGACAACTGCATGAACATGGCGGTTTTCATTTCATGGCTGCTTTAAGTCTACGCGGGCACACCCATCAAACCTTCTAGTCGTCAATGGTACGTAAAAACACGTCACGTGACCCGACAGTGTACCTGTCATTATACTACAATGCACTAACAGAATCGAGGCCCTGGAAGCTACGCTTACGCTGTATTATAGTATATTATCCATTTCTTGGGTTACTAAAATATCAAAAACTTTAGCACGCGCAGGACGCGTAACTTTCAGCAGTCTTATTGCACGGAGCTTGATACCTTATAGCTCAACAGACCAGAGGCCTTATTACGCGCACCAACTCCTGTCGAAGTCCTGACGTTTGCGATAGCAGCTAGTATAGAATTTGGGCATGTACCTATGACTTTGTTTTCTAAGTTATGTACATTTGTGAAGTTATAGTAGCAATACCACTCGCTAACGGTGAAGGAAAACATCGTGAGGAAACCTGAGTGTCCAAGCTATTTACATACCTCAGCGCTTGAATTCGCCAATCCGCGGTGGGCACGCGTGGTGATTAAGCCCACACTCTCTCTCTGAGAGAAGGCCTGTGCCCTACAGTGGGACGTATATAGGCTGCTTATGATGATAGAATTTGACGGATACACGATTGGAATCGTTCAGGATTGGATGCGCGTAATATAAGAGCAGATTTTGACGAATATTAGGTACCTACATTGCGCGTGAAAACTTAAAATTCGTTTTGAAAATTTGAACCAACATCCACAAAAAAATACTACAAAAAGGTCTTGAAAAAGTTAAAATATAAGGCCCAAAATATAGATTAACACAAAAAATATTAGATATATTAAAAAAATGTCAATGGCTTTCCTAAAACTGAATAAATAAATAAAAAATAATAAGTACGAGAGAGAAGCTTATTGGAATCTTGCAATAATATAACAAATAAATAAATTAAGGACATAACAAGTATGTAAGGTAGGTAAATACAATTCACAGTTTTCTTTTATACTTCTGCAAAACTCCAAAAGAAGAGCCAACTTTGCACCACAACACAATATCTCCTAAGATATTGATTTCCCAAGATCCTTTAGGAGAAATGTACGTAATGATGCAGACAATACACGGTATTTTTTATGTGCTCGCTATACTCACTCATACGTCATAAATTTAACGGGTCTAATCGGGACTAACGAAGGGAATTAAGTTTACCTAATAAATAATTGCGAGGGATCATCCAAAAATCACCTGGCGCCGATCGGTGACGTTAGAGGCAAAAACACTTGGGCTGGAAAGGGAAAACCTCGAAGTCGCCGCTCAAGACCGCAGTAAGTAGATATATTTTATAAAAAAAGGCCATTTGTCTCTGATGAGGGAAAACGGGATATACGTAAGTATATTAAGTTCGATTCCCACCGGGGGGCCGCCGCACATTTGTACAAATGGCTTCAGTCTGGGTGTATTTTCATGATTGTAACGTCCTTGTCTGGTTACCATAGCACAGGATATCCTAGTTTGGGACTAGGTCAAGTGATTGTAGTGTGTGGAAGTTATTTGACGGGCCCAGCATGAAGGCTCCAAAAGTCATCTTTAGTCGAGACAATGAGCCGCGAGCCGTCTTAATGAATGAGTCACGCGGGGACCGCTGTTACCATGTCACCGTTTTACCAATGAGCTGGAAAAACAGAAGAACTATTTCTGAAGAAGTGTGTATCCAAAATCCAGAAAATCTCAAATCCAGGTCCTGAGTACCATCCCGGACATGCACCAATGACTTTACTTTCTAAGTTACGTACATTTGTGAATTTTTAATAGCAATAAGATAAGAATATTCTTTATTGTATACCGGAAAAAAGATTACAGAAACAGCAATGCCAAAAGAAAAAAATACAATTGGCGGCATAATTGCTAAAAGCAATTTCTTTCAGGCAACCTCATATCGGAGAATTTTCCGAAGGAGAAATAGACATGGGTAGTCGGTGGAAATACGAATAGGTATTAATAGACATACATACATATACGTAGTAATAATAATAAGCTTACATTTATCATACTTGAATACTATACATAACTACACGTACTTACATAAATAGTGGCTTATAACGAGTGTGTGATCTGGACAACAAAAAGGTGATATACCTACATATATATGAAGAGAAGTGAATAGACACAGCAAAATTATTTAATTAGAAATATTTTTTTTACATATCTCTTGCTCTGTAAGTGGTCACTTACTTCCCTGAATGCCGGGGTGTATGGATATCATTACAGCATAGGTTTCAAAACATACCATGTAATGTTAACATTACAGCATAGGTTTTGGAATTTGAAAAAAGAACTGTCATACTCATACTGCAAGAAGAATATTTTTTATCTACACTCATATCATATCGAACACACAATTTTGAAAGATGTATACTCCTGTAAAGGTGTTTCACACGGAATTATACATTAGAATGTAGTCTTTAAATGAAATGTGAAAATACTGTTGGAGTAGCTAATAAATAATAATAATAATAATAATCTTCAAATTAAGAATTCAAAGGTAAACACATATTGACAGGCTTTAAACAATACATAACTTTAAAGAAAATTAAAAAAAAAAGTTTAATATAAAGTTACATTAAAGGTCAGATTTTTCACTTTATGTAACAGTTATTTTTTTTAAAGTGTTGCTGTGATCACGGAACAAAACTTAAGTTTTTTTTTAATGTCAAAAGTTGACTCTATAAAAAATCTGCAACTAAAAATACCTAAAATTGCGCGCGCAAAACTGAGTGCAGACGATTGAATGTCAAGATACTTTTGTCGAAATTCCGCCATTTTGTTTCAAAAATAACCGTAGATTTATGTATACAGGGCGTCCCAATGTTATGGGCCATGAAGGGAAAGTACCTTAAATATCGTAGATAGGGTATTTTGCTGAAAGAAGACTTTATGTTATTTTTAAAAGTAAGTAATTCTGCATTCAAAGATTTTCTAAAAAATACTTGACTTGTCTGGGAATCGAACCGACTTTAAAAAAAAAAAAAACACCCCTACTTTTATGATGCCAATCGAAATAATGGCCAAAAACTAATAACTCTTCTTAAGTAACATAGTATTTTAAAAGAAAGGAACAACGTAAAATGTTTGAGTCAAATTTCAAGAAAGTTTTTTATTGCCGACGACGACGTTCGAAATAACATAAAGTCTTCTTTCAGCAAAATACCCTATCTACGATATTTAAGGTACTTTCCCTTCATGGCCCATAACTTTGGGACGCCCTGTATAGTACAAAGCTTGTCAAACGTGTTTTCCTTTGATTCCTTACTTTGAAGATTAAGACATGAGTGTAGATAAAGTAGTGTATGAGACTGCACATAACTTGGTATTAAAACACTCGCGAATGCTATTAAAAAACTCGCCAAGGCTCGTTTTTTAAAATCTCGCTCGTGTTTTAATAACCCTCATTATGTGACAGTCACATAAACTACTATTAAAAGTTAATATTTTTTTTCTCGGTATCGATTATTTACTCGAATCGGAATCGAGACAATTTATTATTAGAATTTATGAAGATTTTATTTTAAATATCGAACTATTTGTTTCGCAGTCACATCGTATGTTAATTGAAATCGATTTAAAAATCAAATTGGCCAGCACGATTTGACGCGCTTGCGTGCCATAAAATCGTGAAGAGTAAAAAAAGTCAGTCGACTAGCTAGGCGCGAAAGTAAATTTTTTTTTGTGTTTTGGAGTTCTTTCTCAAAAGTCCTGCTTTCTTGTTTTTTTACTTACCTCACAATCGATATGTACCTACCTAAAGCAGAGTGTTTACCTCGGGTGTAAGCATCAATTGCGTACTCGGGCTAATTAGCGCCCTCGCTGCGCTCGGGCGCCAAAAACCTCGTATGCAATTGATGTCACACAGCCCTTGGTTAACAATCTACTATTACTCTGGTTTTAAATATAGCGGGAGACGGTGAGCGCCTTATCGAAACCGGAAGGTCATTCCACAGCAATACCACTTGTTAACCAAAGAAAACATCGTGGGGAACCTCAAGTGTTTGCAATTGCGCTTGAAATTGCCAATCGGCTACACTCTCTCTGAGAGAACCAAATCCTGAGCGATTCCAATCGTCAAATTCTATACTAATTGCTATCGTAATCGTCAGGATTCCTACAGGATTTGCGCCTAATTAGACCTCTGATTACAGCGTATGGCTATGATCCTGATACAGAAGTTTATTAGATCATCTAGCTCAGAAGTCAAAGCTAACAGAAAATAGGCAGTGAACAGCAGTAGGCTCTATTCATGAGCTGAACAGATAGATAGAAAGAAAGGGCTTTGGTACTACAACGTCAGTATTATAGGTTGGACGAAATGTTCTTCCGTACCTTTCATTCATTTATCAAACGCTAGTATCACCCTTGTTGTGCCAATGTCACCCAGTATGTGGGCTCTAGCCTTCCCGATACGTTATCAATGTACCCGCCACGCGTAGCCCCAAAGGACCTCTGGTCTAACGAATTACAACTCTAAACTGACTGCCATAAAGTGGAAGATGGCTTACATGGGGGTAGGCCAGAATTCTGCGCGCCTATCGACCCGCGTCGCCATCTTGCGCGCGCATGCGCGACATAATGCAGAGACACTGATGTTTTCAGCCTCAGCAGTCCGCGAGAACGAATTCAGGAACTGGGCCTGTAAATAAGCCTGTAAATACGTTTTTTTTTTTCGATAAAAGCCGGACCCGGGTCGCGTTTCCATTGGTGGCCTTTCTCGGCGCATTAGGGGCATGAGGTCCTAGCTGGAACGGTGTGTGAGATCTGAAAGGTGTAATTAGTAAGGTAAGTGGGTTGCAGTTTTTATTTTCTACGTTCTTATCTAATTATCTAGACGGTTACATCATATATTCGAGTAGCTTTTGTTTGCTGAGCGAACTTTGTTCTTTCATTCTTATTTTAGAAACGTAGAGTCGGCAAGTTTTAGTGTTAGACTTTTATGTAACCACTCAGGCTAATGTAGATATGTCTATGTGGGTTAGGTTATAACGTAGGTATAGGCTTAATTTAGGGTACGGCGAAATTAATGTCTGTTTGCGACTTTATTACTTCTAATACCTGAGACTTTATTGTCTACTTTATTTTACGAAACGTTTCTAGTTGCTACGTACATTTTGCTTTGATCCTACGTTTTGCTTTCGACTACCTATTTAAAGAAGAAAAGAATACCAACTTACTTAAATTAGTACTATCAATATTCTTGCCTATTATGAAGGTAGGGAGATACTAAGTTATTCCTACTATTAAAATGTACAAAGCTTGTATCTTTGTATCTCAGCTACAATTTCCCTAAATTCCTAAAATTTTCGTCAACTCTGAAGAAAAACATCAGGAAACATGTGTGTGCAAACTCGAACTCAACAAAAAAAAATATTCACTATAAAACAAACAGCCTTATTTATAAAAGCATGATTCTTCTAAAGCACTCCTCATGGGCAGTTTATTTCCTTGTAAAGTCTCCACCTAATTTAATCGGCGTTCATCGAGTGTTTCGAGGTATCGTGTTTTTATGTTTATAAGACCGAAAATGTTTATTGGACGTCAAAGCTGTTAGTTTCAGAATTATTAGATATGTGGAGAAGAAGCTAACAAAGAAGCTGCCACATACTTTATTCCCTGTCATTGCCAAATCACGGGGAATGCGCCTCTCTCTCTGAGAGAAGACCAAAGTATACCTTGGGACTTATATAAGACAGAGTGTAACAAAATCCCTATATACAACTGAAAATGAGGGGTCCTACGTCGTTAATATGAAAAAAAACTACTTATAATATTTAAAAAAACTATTTATATTTGATCAATTCAAAAATATGTGACGTCACTCTACGAGAGCACAATGATAAGAACGGGCCACGGGGAAAAAGATCATGAAATTCGTGTGAGGTATTTTGTGGACGGCCCCATCTCTCCCCGTCTTTGAGAGAATGCCTGTTCTACTACCCTACATGTATAAAGTGCTAACTACACAACTTGTTCAGCTGAATAGCCGTAACGGCTTAACTGCCCCACTGTAACGGCAAAAGTTAAATCACATACTCAGTTCTAAATGGTTCAGTATTACCTACTACGGCAGAAAGTTGAATGGTGTAATGTAAACGGTTAGTAACTAGAGAAAGTTTATGGAGTTTAATCACGCTTACAGTCGGCAGAACCCCAGCTTCACGCGCGTGCACTCTATTCTGCTACGTTAAGAGTGACTTTGCAACAAAAATGTAGAGGTTGATTAGGTGTCAACTGTACAGTTAAGGATGTTTTACTGAGGGTCTTGAGTTGCATGCATTCGAGGACAAGTTTTGTTCAGACAACGTGGTCCCGGCAGAATACTAGTGGTTTGTGGGTTAGTAAATTGCTGTTAGCAATAAGCCCATTGTACTTGTTCATTGCAACTTTCATATTTTAGATAGGTATGTCTCGCTTCTTGTGTGTAATATAGTATATTTCATTACGAGTGTGGAAAGCCTGTCATTGCAAAGGGTTCCGACAAATATCTACCCGAGCCGAGACGCAGCCGAGTTGTTGTTGCAATGACGGTTCCGCACGTGTACTGAACTATTTTTAATACATAAGCAGCCTATATACGTCCCACTGTAGGGCACAGGCCTTCTCTCAGGGAGAGAGTGAGTTTGAGTTTGAAGGCCGAGCCGCAGGCGGGGACTTCAATGATACGAGACAGGCAATTGCCATTTCGGCCGAGGCATATAAAATATAGTGCTTTTCTTAAAAAAATTCAAGGAATTAAAAAGGGGCCTTCTATAATATAATAAATTATCTGTTGATTTTGCTGGAAGCAGGTTTTTCATCGCTAATTTAGCTTCCGATTTTAAATCTGGTGGAGTGCAGTCAATGTTCATTTCATTTTCACTTTCACTTCATTTCATTTTAATTATTTTATTAACAAAATACCAACGAACTCCGCTTTACCGCCAATTTTTATTTTTATTTTACAGTTTGTGCCGAAAGGTAAACGCATCTGGCTATACAGCCACGAGAACGCAATGTGTACGATAGATAAAAGAGTTCTAAATTCAAACAGCACAACGTTTCATACAACATTGACGGCGTGCCGACTTGCACCATTTTCTCTCCATTCGAGAACTTTTCGGCCCCATCGGCCATCAGTTCTGCTTGCTATGTGCCCCGCCCACTGCCACTTCAACTTACTAATCTGCTAGGCTTACTAACTTACTAAGCCTCTATAATACTAGCAACAAATCCTGACCGAGTCCTGCCGTTTGCTATCTCTATTGGTACTACGTAGTCCTGCTTACCGACGTACAGGTACTACTTAGTTCGGGAGGCAGAGGCTACACTGTAGCTGTAAAATGTATGTGTGACAAATAATATATGTGGTTTCATAATAAATTAATTTCATTCAAATTATCAAGGAACTGACAGTTAAATTGTTGGGAATGAGTGATGGAATTCGAAAAGTGTCATGAAAAATGGGTTCTAATTAAACCCAAAGCAGAAGATCCTACCCTTATTTGAAAAGTTACTGAAAAGAGTAACCAAGCGTCTGCGCCTTTTACTTAGCTGCCAGAACCCGTTGCCAAGCTGTTTACTAGCATTGTAGACGTGACCCTCGCCACGTCGGCGCTCTTCCATCGAGTGAGGTGCTGGATGGTCCGTCCGGACCTCATCCCCTCCGCTCCCGATCATCGGGCGATTACGTTCGAGGTGGGGGTGGGGCCCGAGACGGAGCCGGACAGAGCCAGCGGATCCACCAGGCGTTACCACGCCGGGAAGGCCGACTGGGTTACTTTTCGGGCCTCGTTCGTCGACCGTCTGGGCGACTGGACGGTCGAGGAAATCGAGGCTATCGAGACGCCTAGCGGTCTTGAGGAGGCCATTGGAAGGTACACAGCGGCGATTCACGGTGCGTGCGAGGATTCGATCCCTCTTCTGGCTCCACCAAAGGCACCCAAACGGGTGGTTTGGTGGAGCCATGAGTTACAGCTTAAAAAGCGAAAACTCATCACGTTGAGGGGTCGAATCCGGCACGCGAGTAGCCGCCGAAGGGACGGGGTGGTTGCGGAATATTTGGTGGCCAAGGAGGACTACAAGGCCGCCATTGAGGCGGCCAAGACCGCCAGCTGGGTGGAATTCTGCTCTAAGCAGCAGCATGAGAGCGTGTGGGACGGCATCTATAGGGTGCTAAGATGCGCCGCTCGTAGGAGGGAAGATACCCTCCTCAGCGGCGCGGATGGACGCGCCCTGGATGCCGTCGGTTCCACAGCTCTCATAGCTGATACATTCTTCCCGGCTGACGATCTTCAGTCCGAGGCTGATACTCATGCCCGTGTCAGGCAGGCAGTCGCCCGCATGGAGGATGAAGCCAAGGCCAAGCCGCGGGAATTTATTCCCTTCTCCCAGCACGAGCTCTCGGGCGTCTTGAAGGGTATCCACCCTAAAAAGGCGCCCGGGGGGGACGGCCTCACGGCCGACATCTGCAGTGCGGCCATCAGGGCGAGAAATGATGTATTTGTCGCCCTGATGAACGCCTGCCTATCTCTGGGATACTTCCCTAAGGACTGGAAGGCTGCGGTAGTCAAAATCCTGCCTAAGCCCAGCAGAGATGACTACTCGCAGCCTAAGTCATACAGGCCAATCGGGCTCCTGTCCGTCCTGGGGAAGATCCTAGAGAAGATGATGGCCGGGAGGCTTCTCTGGCAGCTCGGGGTGGGCGGAGGACTGAGCCTGCGCCAATATGGCTTTATGCCGCAGCGCAGCACGGAGGACGCTTTGTATGACGCTGTACAGCTCATAAGAGATCACGTCGGGCAGAAACGCATTGTCGGAGTCGTCTCCCTCGATATCGAGGGGGCTTTCGACAATGCGTGGTGGCCCGGAATAAAACACCAGATCTTGGCCACCGGATGCGACCAGTCTGTCTACCAACTTCTGTGCAGCTACCTGAGCGAAAGACAGGTCACAGTCAGGTACGCTGGGGCACACGTAGACAGACCTACTTCGAAAGGTTGCATCCAAGGCTCGACGTGCGGTCCCCTGCTGTGGAACCTGTTACTCGACCCTTTGCTCCGGCGCGGTGGGGACCTTCGGGCTCACCTGCAGGCGTTCGCGGACGATATTTTGATTATCGCCGCGGCGCAGACTGTGGGTGAGCTCGAGGACATCCTCAATGCCGCGCTGGACGCCGTGTACGAGTGGGGAGAGGCGGCTAAGATGAGGTTCGCCGCTCGGAAGACCCAAGCCATGGTGGTCACCAGGAAGCGCGATGTTAACCCACCCAAGCTGAAGCTTGGGGGGGAGGACATCGCGTTCTCGGACGAGATCACTGTGTTGGGTCTGACGATCGACAAGAACCTCAATTTTCTTAGCCACCTCAACAGGGTCGATAATTATTTGTTTTAATTTGGACATACTGTATTATTAGCTTTAACAGTTTTATTTAAAATTTTATGACATTTTTATTGTATAATTTTAAATTTTAATGTAGACAGAAATTTTATGTAATTTTAATTTTAAATTTTATACATAGTAATTTTATTATTTAACATTCATGATTTTATATACTGTAACAAAGGGCGCCACAAAATAAATAGTGGCGGTCTGCTATAAAAAAAAAAAAAAAAAAAAAAAAAAAAAAAGAACCCGTTGCCAAGTAGGTTAATACTGCAAGTGATTTCAATAATGCAATGTTGTTGCCAAATAATAATAGGAACTCTTCCAAAACTTTTCGCGAGGTTTTGGGGACAGGAAAATACGCGGTTTATGCGGTCAAAAGTGATAATACACAAACCTTTGACGATTCGGGTACTTTTCATCATAAATATTATATTTTTATGTGTTTTAAAAGTCGAGTTTAGGTACAATTGAAAGTAGGTCAACCTTTACATTTTTGTTGCAAAGTCATCCTTAACGTAACAGATTAGAGTGCGCGTATGTAAATGTTGATGTGCTGTCGACTGTACTAGGGGTTTGGACAGTAATCACGGGATGATTTAAGCATATAAGGCCGACTCGCGTCACTTCTTGAGGCCGACTTGCGCCACTTCTTAAATCAAATCAAATCAAATAAAAAAAAATATTCAAAGTAGCACAGAAACTGCGACTTAATGAACGTTACAAGTTAAAGTATGTGTCCATTTCAAAATCTAGATCATTTTGGATAAAAGAAAAACTCCAAACTCAGTCTTTTCAAGTCCTTAATTAACACAATTTATATTAATATTCTAAAACCTGGAACTCATGCATTGAACTGGGTTTAATTCCAATGATGTCATCGAAATAATCTTTAATGTTATAGTAGCCCTTTTGGCACAAAGTGTGCTTTACACATTTTTGAACCGTGTTTCTGGCAAGCTTATATATCCTCAGGGATCTTATTGTAGAAACGTATACAATGCCCCATAAAGGATGTATTAACCTTTGCCAGCCTAAATTTTGGGAACGAAAGTATGTCTATTTCTAGTATTTACATTGTGTTGGCTACCTACAGTTTTAAAGTTACTGATATTTTTCCTAACGTACATAATATTTTCATAGATGTACTGACTAGCAACTGTTAGGATGTTGGTATCCTTAAAGAAATCTCTTGCCTTTATATATGAATCTGATCGCTCTTTTCTGCAGGACGAAGATGGTCTCAATGTCTGCTGCCCGACCCCACAGTATATGCCATAGGGCATAATACTATGGAATGTCACTTAAGTCGCTATTTTATCTTATCTTAACCCTAGACACCTAACCTTCTCGCATACCCTATAATACGTAACCATTCGTCAATTCAACGATTGGTACCTTTATAGAATTGAGATTTCAGGCCTATTTCATATTTTTTAATAAAATAATTTGTTGTTATTTGTTACATACTCTTATTTATTTTACTTTCTGTTTAAAATGGAACGCATTTAAACAGATCACAACCGACATTCTTACGATTTTTTTTAATTAAAACAGGAATATAAAAAGTAGTTGTTCATTTTAATAAAAAAAAAGGTTTTACGCCCATTCAGTAAACATGTTCACCACAAATTGCAATGTTATACGTATTTTACCAAACCACCAAAACCATTATACCAAAAACGACGGTTACGACGACGACGGTTAGGTTAGATGATGCAGCCACAAGATGAACAGATGACCTCATCCAAGTGGCAGGAAGACGCTGGATGCAAGCCGCTTCCAACCGGTCTTTTTGGAAATCCATGGAGGAGGCCTATGTCCAGCAGTGGACTTCTTGTGGCTGAATGATGATGATGATGATTACAGAGGCTAGCGTAGCGAAGCGTGGAAGCGGGAAGATGGCAGGTGGGCTTGGGCAATCACAGAGTGGCGTCCGAGCACAGGACAACGGTCAGTGGTCAGACCAGCAGCCCGATAGTCGGACGACGACCGTGAACGATGGCATTTGGGGGAAAAGGCCAAACCCACCAACCGTGGCCAACCGCGGTTGATTATGATGGTGATGATGATGAATATAGAGGCTGATATTGGCTAGCGAGCTGGTCGAGCTGGCTGAAAGTTTGCGAAAAAATGCGGTGGTAGCGGAGCGGTAGAAGGCCGGCTTCGAATCCCCGCATGTACCAATGACCTTGTTTTCTAAGTTACGTACATTTGTGAAGTTATAGCAGCAATACCACTCGCTAACTGTGAAGGAAAACATCGTGAGAAAACCCTAGTGTCTGAGGTATTTACATACCTTAACACTTGCTACGTACAATGGCCCAACTATGAGGCTTAGTGCGGAAATCTCCAGTCGAACTAGAACTACGTATCACTGCAGGGCACAGGCCTTCTCTCTGAGAGAGACGGGCTTAATTACCGCGCGTAATTGGCAGATTGGCAATTCAAGCGCTTAGGTATGTGACCACCTCACTTTATTATCCACGAAAATATCGCCCCGAATACAGGATCGCACGACGCCATGTGACTTTTGTGGCAGACTGTACAAAAACATAAACGCAAATTAAAAGGTCGTGGGGGTCGCACACAGCGTGGCATGTTGATTTATTCGACATGAAACGCTACTGTGGCCCAGTTCGTGGCTGGGTTTCATGAAAAATAACAGCACGTGTTGTATGAACACTTATGTAGAGCACTTACCTACTAGCTTAACCCATACAATAGCGCTGGCTAACGGTGAAGAAACACGTCGTGAATAAACCTACAACTTATGGATTGGGCCGACTAAATAGAGACGTTGGGATGTATAGGTGCTAGGCAAACTTACTACGTAAAAAATTAGTCCCAAGCACTGGAGCGTCTGTGTGGTAACTTTACCTAAATAAATTTGGAATTCAGGATGAATTTGAATCTTTAGCAATATTTTGAAGGGAGGTTTCTTTGTCGTGATAGACAATGAATATTAAGATTTAAAAGTAGGTAATGGTAATATTTTTGTAGAAACACGTGATTTTCAAGATTAAAGAACGAACGAGGTACTGTCTAATTGAAAAATGTTTTCATTAATAATCAATCATCCGATATGCGTAAACATGTTTATTTTTGTCCCCCCCCCCCACTAAAAACTGAAAAATAAAAAAATAAACAAGTCCCTTATAACCATAATTTACCCTACTTAATTCGTTGCTTTAAAATTTGATGTTCTCAATTTCCATCTCTGAAAGTCTTCACCAGAACATCACCAAATTGGGAAGTTGGGACTACTTTTACGCTATTTTTTTTATGAAACACACTCATATTACAAAAGGATCGGCCCCATTAGGCCTTATTTACTGCTGTCCATTGAAGAGTTCCGTTCTCCATCTATGAAATTCTTCATCAGATCTTCATCAAATTAAAATGGGACCAATGGGGCGTTATATCTATTCGAATAAAAAAAGAATTGTCAAAATCGGTTAAGATTTGACAGAGTTATTAATATGCGAAAATATAGCAAAAACGTTACGCGTCGAATAGAAAACCTCCTCCTTTTTTGAAGTTGGTTAATAACAATTGAGTTGACCAGTGCCAAACGACTGATCAGAGGCTCGATACTTAACTTTTTGTGCTGATATAAGTAGGGAGAATGTCACCTCAAAATTTGCTAACGAATTCCATTTCACTCTGTAGTGTAAGTATTCAATTCCTCCTCTGTCGTTTTCTAGATAGCAATATTTTAATAGTTATTATTATTCCACACAACATAATCACTTGTCTTCGTCCCAAACTACCCTTTGCTATGGCAACGAGGCAAGAACATCACAAACACGGAAATACACACAGACTGAGGCCATTTGTACAAATGTATGGCGGCTCCAATAAGAATCAAACCCACGACCTCCGACATAGTAATCAGTCTTGATACCGCTAGACCAACGAGGCAGTCGAAACGACGATAAGTTGAAACAAGTGCACCAGCTTCACATTTCGACTTTGAAAACTTCAGAACCAAGCGGTTAGGCGTCTTACCGAGTTCCCTTTTATCGTACAAATGACCGGGAATAACAATGCGAAGTATTCCTTTGAGCCCCTGTTTACATTCTATCCGGGAGGCTTCGTAAGCCGACTCATAAAAGTACAAACCTCTTTTATTCGGGTCACACAATATCCGGAAGGAATTTGCCCGTCCGACTCGCTGTATTGACCCTGTCGACGGCAGAAAGCAAAAAATAAGGCTCCGTTGTCGTATCGTTGTTGTAATTGTGGTAAAATAAGTAAAGGTTAGAATAACCCGTTGACACACGGTCAACACAGTGTTGGTGGGCAACTGACGGTAGGACTAGTCCATCATTCGAAATCGCTCACCAGTGCCATAAAAAGGCCTACTAGATCTCTTTAATGGATCACATCAGGGCCGCGTTTCTTATGCATTAATAACTATTATTCATAGTTTATTAGGACAATTCGTAGCAGTCTTCCTACGAATTGTCATAATGACTGTGGATACTTTAACGGCTATGCAATATACATCGACGTATCATAGTGAACCATGAATAGTAATTCCATGACATAGGGCCCAGAAATAAGGCCATTTGCCGAAGAACTAAGGTGATTAACGAACAAGTGGAAGTGGCAGCCGATGGGGTACAGAGGTTGTCGAGTGGAAAACGCAAACTGGCCTCTTGCCTAGTAATAATTATAATAATTATGCAAAATTATTATGCGGACTAAGTCCAGTCACTATCCTAACGCTTGATAGCAATTTGTACAGAATCGTTCAAGATTTGGTGCGCGTCACATAGGGTCAGAGCGTGGGACGCCCACCAGCTCGCTAGACCGACATGTAATAGACTAAATGACTTGCAGCCAATTGACTGCTACTTTTCCGACAGAAATCTTGTTTAGTACGTCACCTGAACGAGATACATTGATAAATTCCCTCTACTTTTTTTCAGCTTTACCGCGATGATCGACCCGAGCTCGTCGGAGGAGGACAGCGAGGATGACCACAAGAAGCAACCGTCCAAGTTGCCAGGTCAGTGGAGAGACCCCTCAACCAGCATTGCTTTCAAAATTAGAAGAGAAGAGAGACATTTCGTCGCTCAGCAAACGGCACCGCACAAGTCATTTTTCCCTTCACACGTGTGTAACAGTCACACACACAAAAGCTTAAGCTTCTAGCGCTGGTTTTAGTCAGTACCTACCCGAGAATCACACGAGCATTTAGGACCGCTAGGTTATAGACTCTCTCAACGAACAGTTAAGAGCACATCAACTTTTAAATCTGTGCACTCAGTTGCATTACGAAATATGAGTTTGCAACAAAAATGTGAAGATTGCTGTGCTGTCGACGAAACAATGTTCTTAGTGACAAAAAATTCGATAAAAAAGTCTTTGCCGCCGTTTCACGGGTCTCAAGAAAAACATGGACTGAAAACAAAAGTTTGATGACTTTCTCATCGATCTTATCAGCAGATCTTGAGTCGACCAAAAAGAATGAATGAAATCAGACAACGTAGTAAAAAGAATTATCTTATCAAATCAAATCATTTATTGCCACTAAGTGTATGTACCTACAAAAGTTATTAATAATAAACAGGGTACTTGGAAACTTAGCTACCTTTTACAGGTATTGCAACATACTAACTTATGCTAGAGTAGGAACATTTCTGTATCGAACATACGTAAAAAATACGGACGAATTGAGAACTTCTACTTTTTTGGAGTCGATGAAAAACTCGACGAATGGACCGTTTAGTGTGTTTACGCCATGAACAATAAAGAATACGGCACGATTTCCAGTTTGAAATTATTTCTGAACACACCTAACTAAAATGAAGTACTCAACTACTTATAATGTATTCTGCCATGCATTTAACATTTGGCTATCAACCGTTTTTTAAAGCATTTTCCAGCGAGCTTTTCATATAAATGCGTTCATAAATTAATTGGTAAGCTGTGGAAAACTGTTATTGGCCTTATTTTTAGTAATTAGCAATTATATTGCATTCAACCCTGCTTATATCAATCATCAAACAACGCTGCAACTAAGTAATTTTCAGTAGTTCTGTTTTATTGTGATCCCACTGAAGGTTACTCGAGGTCGAATGTTAACAAGGCCAGTGGCTTGTTTCATGGGCGTATCAGAAAGGTTGGCGCCATTGAGTTTTATTTGTCGCGTTGTCGGGTGAATTACAACTTATGCCTAACTACCGACGCAAATCCCCTGGTTTTGGTAGGAGTGACCTGAAATGAACAGATGATATGAATCAGATCGCCGGTATTTGAATAAAAGAAAGTAGGAAAAAGATACAGAGGGAGGGAGAGAGAGACATATACTGCATTAATTTTAGGTCCTTTGAAAGACATAGCAAAATGCACGTACCTAACTAACAATCGTCATTCAGCCACAAGAAGTCCACTGCTGGACATAGGCCTCCTCCATGAATTTCCAAGAAGACCGGTTGGAAGCGGCTTGCATCCAGCGTCTTCCTGCCACTTGGATGAGGTCATATGTCCATCTTGTGGCTGGTCGTCCTACTCTGCGCTTGCCGATATGTGGTCACCATTCGAAAACTTTTCGGCCCCAATGCCTAACAATAAGTATCGAATACGAAATGTAGTTTTTATAAAAAAACGCACTTTTCAAAAATATCTCGATACGAACTCGAATCTATTAGAACCATTAGGAGCCATCTGGAGCGTCTATTGTTAAAAGTAATAGTCTAAATAGATTCCCTCATTAATTACTTTTTCATAACCACGTCTTTCAAACCACCCAGAAGTGAGCGTGTACACACAAAAAAATCATAAAAATCGGTGAGGCCGTAGGCCGTAAACACTGCATGATACGAGAATTTCATATATTAGACATAGAAAAGGGGGAGAAATAAAGAGAGAGATGGCGAGAGAGGGAAAGAGAGAAGGGGAAAATAGACAGAGAGAGACAGATATGGAAAACCGAAGAGAAAAGAGAAAGAGGAATAGAGAGAGTGATATATGCAACGTGTCCCAAAATTCTACAATAAGCGGGCACCAGATGGAGCACCTGCTCATGACTTATCGCCGTTCATATCGCAAAATGTCACATGTAAAAAAAAACTATTTTTGTTTATTCGTCGAAATAGTATGAAAATTAGTGAATTAGAAGAAAATTAAGTCGTAATAGTATACACAGCTAATCAGACTGAGGATTCCGATGTCTTGTACGTGTGACAGAAACGATTTTTTATACAATTTCGATGAAAAAAGAAAAATCATATTTTTTTGACATGTCACATTTTGCAACGACGTTATTATGACACAATGTCCCACAATTTCCAAGATTTAGCAACAAGAACCTATTTTCCACACATAGTAAAAGATTCCTACCTACTAAAAGTAGTAGGCTAGTTTTCCTAGAGTGTTATACCATTTTGGAATCTTGGTTAGTAGCGCGACCTTTTAACATAGCTTGCAGAGTAGTTTCCATACTTTTTTTTTAAACCACGATGAGTGAAAGTGGACAAAAAAAATTGATTAAAATTCGTGTAATAACTGCAGGCATTCTGTGATTTTTAAGTGCTACTTGGGTAGCCGACGCAAAAAAGAAAATTTTAGCAAGATGGGGTCATGGTAGTAAAAAATATCATATCATACAAATGTACAACATTTTCGAAGCACTTAAATTATTTTTGTAACTTAAAAAAAATTTAGTTTTTTTTTTCTAGAGCAGTCATGAGCAGGTGCACCGTCTGGTGCCCGCTTATCGTTGAATTTTGGGATACGTTGTATAAAGGGAGTGGTTCGCATTGACAAATAGAAATTGAAGACAGATCTCACTGACTTACAAGCTAGTCTTATGCAAGAGATAATTAATAGTGGAGTTTACCTAGGGAGAAAATGACTATTTTTGAGGCGAGAGTGTTTCTTTGAATCCAGAGCGGAGCGAAGGATTCTAGAGTAGAGTTTAACGTCTAAAGTAGAATCCTGAGCGCAGTGAGGAATTCAAAATACACCACTAGAGCTTAAAATACTGTTGCTCAAGGCGAACATTTTACTTTTTATCACCCTGTATGAATGAAATGGAACGTTTGCACCATATTTTTAGCGTCCGATACAATGCTCTCTGGAGTTAATAGAATTTATTCTCACTACTTGAACTGACTACTTCGCATTTTTTAAATAAGTAAGTAGGGTAAGGGACACTATTATTCGCTGCCCGTTCGTCCGTTTGTCACCGGGCTGTATCTCGTGAACCGTAATAGTTAGACAGTGGACATTTTCACAGATGATGTATTTCTGTTGCCGCTATAACAACAAATACTAAAAACAGAATAATATATTTAGCATACATACAACAATTATAATTTTTTTTACAGTTTTTTGCTCCATATTAATAACGGCAACAGGTAGACGCTTGAAATATTCAAATGTTGTATAGATAATGGTACGGAACCCTTCGTGCGTGAGTCCGACTCGTACTTGTCCGGTTTTTTATAAGAACTTAGTAAATCCGTATTTGAGTATGTAAACAATTACGAACAAAGGCGGAGGAATCCATTTCGCACGTCTTTTATTTTTTCACAAACTTTTTTTTAATTTGGCTCATCGCGTGTTTTCTTTATCATACAACCAGTTACTTGTTTATACAATGTTCGTGATTGATCTCTTTGGTGTTTGGAACTTTTACTAGAAATATCCACATTACAAATTCAAATAATTTTTCATCCCTAGGACTCTGTTTACGAGCACTAAACAAAAACTAAACATTGGATAGATGTGATAAAGAGGTGTATTTTCTTACAGTGGCGCCGCCCGGTTCCCTGGCCGCAGCCCGGCCGTCGGTGCGGGGGAAGCCCGAGCTGCCTCGGGGCTCCACTGCCGGCCTGCCAGGTACTGCAATGATAATTTATTACTAAGTTCTTTATGTAACTTAGTAATAAATTATCATTGCAGTCTCTTAACTCTTAATTAATTGTAATCTCTTAACGGTAGTTATACTTCATGTTAAATAAATATAATTTCATTCCTTTCATGATTGCTTGATTTAAAAACATTGTTTTTTTTTTATTAATTTTGTGCAAGTTTACCATGGTAATGAAGCGTGAGACACAAGCCGGTCAAGGCAGTCAGTAATTATTGTATTACAAGACTCTTCCTCTTCCCTTCACGCAGGTCCGAGCCCCCTGACCACAGCACCGCTGGCAGCTCCTCTCCATCCGGCCACCAGACAGCGGGAGCAGGCACTGGCGCCCCCGCCTCATGCGTGAGTCATCATCTTTTTTGAGCTTAGAGGGCACCGGTACTGTTTCAGGAGGACTGGGACCTAATTATGTATCCTGACATTTGCGAGAGCAATTTGTATTTAATTCGACAGAAGATTGGACTCGTTCTGGATTTGGTGCGCTTAATATAGAGACAGCTAAACTGTCTCAGGAGTGGTCGTCAGAAAGACTAAAGGTCTTATTTATATAAACCCGATTCCTCTAAAACACTCCGCAGAGGCAGTTTAAATGTTCTCTGGTTGCGTCTTTCCTTTTACCACAGACTGCCTCTGAGAAGTGTTTAACGAAATCGTGTTTTTATAAATAAGACCGTACCTAGGTGTTGTTTTTTTTTGTCTGCGGTCTGAGAATCCGAGGGTAATCTTTAGACTTGAATGGGACTCCTGTGGACCGGTGTCACAACCTCAGAAGAAATCCGATTTTTAAAACTTAGTTCAAAATCATACTCACAGTGAAAGACACTTTTTTCACGCAGTGAGACTGAGGTTAAACAGGCTGAGTTTTCTTTATTTCCTGTAATCATTCTATGTATTGTTGTTTGGCAAGAAGATGAGATTTTTCCAGTTAATTAACACAATTTGAACTTATTCTCTTTGTATGTTTTTTATCTCATGAGATTTCGACGATGGTAAAGTTTACAGGTTATTATATCTCTTAAAGTATTAATTGTCTGCTCTATCATTTGATCATCATTATAATCACAATCTATTCTTATAGTTTCTGTATGTGTCTGTAGAATGCAGTCATTATCAGAGTGTTCATTTAACCTATAAAAGATTCGACTTTTTTGGAACTGCAACTTCCGTAAGCTCTAAACGTTACTAACATAATTCCGAAATCACCTGCTTGAATTTTTGTCGGAAGATTCCGACCAGGTTTCGCTCTTAGTGGAAGAGCTTAATCATGGTGAGTAGAGACGGAGCTCGCATCGTCGGCTGCTCGTCTCTTACCGGTCGGATTCTTCCACAAAAATTCAAGCAGATGATTTCGGAATTACGTTAATAAAGATTCGACTGTAGATCAGAAATAAGTACATCAATGATTAAGCTTATTACAGTAGCTAGATATTATAAAGAAGCTTTCAGTAGACTTGTTCAACATAAAATGAACATAGAAGAAGTAAATAGCTACTCTCATGCTTTTAGACATAACCGGAATGGTAGAGGTTTTTGAACAGCCTTATCTAACTCGGCACCAAAGTGGTTTCAAATATTACCCAAAGAAAAAAAAACAGTTGTGAGGAACTCACAATAGTTCATTTAGAATAATTTGGCTGACATTGACAGACGGTGACATGAGGAATATAGTGACTCCAGCAACATACAAAGGTCAAATTCGAAAAAGATAACATAAGCAGCCTACGTCCCACTGTAGGGCACAGGCCTTCTCTCAGGGGGAGAGTGGGCTTAATCACCATGCGTGCCTACCGCGGATTGGCGATTTCAAGCGCTGAAGTATATGAATAGCTCAGACACTCAGGTTTCCTCACGATGTTTTTCCTTCACCGTTAGCGAGTGGTATTGCTACTATAACTTTACAAATGTACATAACTTAGAAAACCAAGTCATAGGTATATGCCCGCACTGGGGATCAAACCTGGGTCTCTCGCTTCCGAGTCCGATGTTCTATCCACTGCTAACACCGCAATCGAACAAGATAATTTTACTGTTTCGTAAAAGTTATTTACTATCCTGTTATGTTTCTCAATTAATTGCACTGTGCAACCATGCTCTTGCGGGAAAAAAACACTCGCCATCCATCTATCTGTGTCGCCATCTTCATAAACCAGATATTGGCAGAATCCTAAGGCTGCCATTATCATAGAAAAGAAATTAATTTACTTCAAACGAGCTGCACAGAACGAGCTGAAGCGACTGCAGCGCAAGTGACAGGTCTGATGCACGCCAACTAGATTCAAAAACCTCTCCCAACAATTACGTAACATTTCGCATCATATACTAGAGTCAGGTGTAAACGACGCAAGTACATAGCCTTAAGTCTGGCTTAATAAACGGACCAAGCTTATCTCTTGCGGTGTCTACACTCGTCACGCCGAATCCATCGCATCAACTAATACCACCTCCCGTCACGCGCGCAGTGCGTTTATGCGCAGGACCTCAACGGGGAGCGCGAGCAGCGGTGAGGCCCCCGCGCCCTCGCCCAGCCCTTCTGGCGCCAGCCACTCCGACAAGGACCAGGATCCGCAGGTAATTAAGAATAAGAATAACTTTATTTTATAGTCACAAAAAAAAAACCTTAATTAATATAAAGTAAATAGAACAAAGAGCATAAAGAACATCAGCGAGTCTTCTGACTTCCAAGCTAGAAAAATCTCTACTATGGGAGCCATTGATTCTCTGTACAAAAGAAAGTGAAACAAATCTGTTTATTTTGGAGTTCCCCCTTTTCACAAACAGGAGGAACTTAATGACACACCAGAACACTGCGTCTCCACCTCACTAATCTTAATCACCTTAGTTCTTTGGCGAATTGTCTCATTTTTGATGTAATCCATCAAAGAGACTCCGAGCGTAGCCTGTACCATAGCACGCTGAGCGAATTTGAATCGGTGGACTAGTGCTACCGTCAGTGTCTGCGTTTCAGCGTAGGTCATAACTAGCTAGTCGCACTGGTTGAAGAATTTTGTATTTAGGCGCTTACGAATATTCGAGGAGAAACCCAGTGGGCTGGTGACATCTGCCAAAGAATCGATAGTCGATAGGAAACAAAGATTCTCGAGTAGAGACCCCGAACTGGCAAACGCAGAGTAGGACCCAAATCAGCTAGCTAGAGCAACTATCTGAGACAGATTGCTGGATAAGGATGATCGAGGACAGAAAGTAGTAGCGAGCCTTGAGAAAGGCCTATGTACAACAGTGTTTTAGTACGGGCTGATTGATTGACAATAACCAGAAACTTGAACCTAATAATCCTCTCCCTCCAACCCAGGAGAAGATCGAGAAGTTGGAAGAGGACAAGAAGCGCCGCTTGCAGCTGTACGTGTTCGTCTCCCGGTGCGTGGCGCACCCGTTCAACGCCAAACAACCGACCGATATGACCAGGAGGCACACCAAGCTGACGCCTCATCAGCTGGACACCATCCAGGCGCGGTTCCAGGTACCGGTTTATTCCAAAGTCTTATTATAGGCTATTGCAAAAGGAACTAAGGAATGAGGATCATATCATCTTAAATTTAGACCGTAACTTCTGGGTCGTTATTTAACTATGAACGAATACATTGTTACATGATGCCATCCACAATGCAATGTGGGGCATCACCTCGTCAGACACAGAAGTTTAGGTTCTCAAACAAACCATTTGTAAGGTTACATGAGGTAACGTCGCAAGTCGATAGGCTTATACATAATTATATCCTATCCCATCCGTACTGCAAGACAACGATCTGTCTTCTCCTGGAAATCTGATCTTTATATATCAAACCATTGACAGACACAAGGCGCTGAGCCTTACTCGTTTTACTTAATTGTTGCCTTATTTCTATTTCAATTTGTCAAATTAGGCTTCGCTTCCACACCAGGTCAACATTCATGGTATTGCTCACAGGCTTTCCTGAAGGGTGAGACCCAGATCCTGGCGGATGAGGCGTTCCAGAATGCCGTTCAGTCCTATCACGACGTGTTTCTCAAATCGGAGCGCGTGGAACAGATGGTCAAGTCCGGGGCTTGCTCGCACAATGACTTTCGTGAGGTCTTCCGGAACAATATCGAGAAGAGAGTCAGGTAATGTTGAACTGTAGCTAAAGAAAGTAGATTTGGGAAGCTCCAACAAAATACACGTTGGATACTTTAATTTTAATTCAGTTTTACATGAAAACAAATCGTTAATAGGAACCGTTAAAATACACAAACATTAATTTAAGAAATATCGATCCCTATCATCGATTTCTTGACTTTGATAGAATTTAAAAAAAAACTTACATCTAGCCTAAAATTTAAAGAAATAAAACACACACTTAAATCTTCTTTTTGATAGTTTCAACGACTTTTTTCCTAAACTATGTCTGATAGTCGTCTCCTCGGTCAACACAGAGGTAAAAAATATTTTCCCTAAGTTTTTTCACAAACCTTTGAAGTTTTGCCTCATCTGAACAATTGCCAATTTTTTCCCTATGTGATTGCATACCACGCAGGACCTAAAGTACTCTTTTTGTTCAAACTGTCATAGTTCTATAGAAAAGAAAAAAAAAACTAACAGCAATGACTAATTAAACATTTGCAAAGCAGGCGGAAGGTCCGTGGATGGGGATGGCAAGGGACCGTGAGAGCTTTTGGGGGGAAAAGGGCTTATACCCAGAAGTGGACAGAGGGAGGCTAATGATGATGATGATGATGAAAGACTGATTCAGGTTGTATTTACAAATTCGTCACCTACTTTACTTAACCTCACTGATAAATTACAGGTCTTTGCCAGAAATAGACGGTCTTAGTAAGGAGACTGTCCTGACCTCGTGGCTGGCTAAGTTTGACTGCATTATGAAGGGAACGGGTAAGTTAGAAAATCAACCTTCTGACATACCTCACTGAGTTGATTAACGAGGATAATGGCATGTGTGTTTGATCGGACTCTTATTTTGAAATCACGTGCCCGAAAGTATAAGTTGGTACATTTTGTCCTGTAGGTTGGTTCTTAAGAAGTAATATTTTATTTGCTTTGTATTAGGCGCGAGACATACAGATGGGACGTGGAGCGAGGGCGCGCGGTAAGATCACTCCTTCCACTAGGATCCCCTATGTATGGAGTCACAGACCAAGAGCGACCGCAGAGCAAGGACTGTGGTCTGTGACTCTATACATATTACCGCGCCCTCGCCCCACGACCCATCTGTGTGTCTCGTGCCTTAGAGTATTTTTTTTCTCAGATTATGGATGCCGGCTCGCGCCAACGCTATCCGACAGCATCGTATGTCTGTTTATGCAAAATTAAATGTTTTTTATAAATGTTTGGGAAGTTATAGTAGCAATACCACTCGCTAACGGTGAAGGAAAACGTCGTGAGGAAACCTGAGTAACTGAGGTGTTCACATACCTCAGCGCTTGAGATTGCTAATCCGCGGTGGGCACGCGTGGTAATTAAGCCCATACTCTCTCTCTCTGAGAGAAGGCCTGTTCCTGCAGTGGGAGGCATATAAGCTACATATAAGTCCAAAAACGTCTTGCAGAGTTATCCATAGATAAATTGTATGATTGGCAATCCTGTCAATCAGCTATTTATTCGTTTATCTTTTGATAAGTATTGGATGAGGGTTCACATGCCTTTTCCAATGTGGATGACGTCATCATGATTTCAGTATGACGTCATCATAGTGTTATTTTCGGGATATTTAAAGTAGGTTTAATTATTTGGTGCACAATTTCTTTGTTGGTATTTTCAACAAAATAACTTGTTCAGTACAAATTTGTTAAATTTTGAATGTTCTATATGTTCTGAAAATGCGGAGTTCTGCTAGAAATTAGGAGAAAAAGTCAGCTTTTCCATACATTTTACTGCCCACTTTTTACGAAACAGCTGAGTCGAGTTTTATGAAACTATACTAAAGACCATAAACCGAGAGACTAGTTTGATAGTTCATTTGCACAAGTGTTGCTATAGTCAGGCTAGTGCTCTTGTTATCGATATTTTAAAAATACGGCTTTTGTCGATAACCTAGTCAAATTAATGTAAAAAGTGCCATGTATGTACCATACTTCGGGGAGGCGTTTGGCTACTGCAGGTGAAGTCTCTGGATTCTACAGACTAGAACTGGTCCTCACCAGGAGAGACACTTGGATTGACGAAACTTACGAGAGAAACGTTTGTGTGTTTTCTGAAATCTAAAGTGGAAGTCTTTAACAGTTTCAAATACGTTGTAACTGGTGTAGAGCTTGAAACTAACACGGAAGTAAAGTGCCTACGGACATCGATATTGATTACGTCACTATTGAATTTTGTCTAACCCTGGTAACCCTTTTTCTGTCACTTAGTTATCAAACTAGTCTCTCGGTTTATGGTTTTTAGCTTAAAATTCGTAGTTTATTATAACAATTCGAGGTACATTGCGTAGCAGAGTCTACCTGTTAATCTGTGGGTTAATCGACTTTGCAATGTACATCGAATTATCATAATAAACCATGAATTGTATGTAGTTCTATGAAACAGGCCCCAGGTATTTTGATTTTTTACTATTTCGACTACATATTTTAGTATTTTTAACCTCATCGTCTACTGCATCATGGAAATAGAGAGGCTGACAAGCCCATGTACCTAAGTTGGCGACTGAAATAGTCGATTTATTTTTTGGAGAGAACAAATCAATGAAAATTAAAAAATCCTAGAGGAATCCAAGAATCTTATCGGATTCACATATCAATCAAATCAATCAATCAAAAATTTTTTATTCAAAGTAGCACAGAAACTGCGACTTAATGAACGTTACAAGTTAATAAAAATATATAAAGGAGTTACGTAATCATAGGAAAGCATTCTTTATTTTCTGCTGTACTGTATTCATGCACCGGATTTATTAACCCTTCCCCAGTTCATTGTGAAATATATCCCACTTTAAATGTAACCTTATACCCTTGAAATACAGTTCAAAACCTATGAAAAATTGGTTGAGGGTTAGTGAACTCGAAAATCTTCTCCTATAAAAGACATCAACGGGTTCACTTGTTCTCCTCTTAAGAAAGTGCCATGCTACGCTTCTACGTGTTTTTGGTAAAGCAAATAAACTTTTTATCTATATATCTATATATGAGATCGTTTATCTATGAGACCGAGAATTTCAGATAATCACCAACCATATTGACCTCGACCACAACACGGTAACACACTAGAGTTACTATAGAATACTAGGGCTTCGAACAAAAGATGTAATTTATGTTAGCCAAAATTTATTATTGCATATTAAGCTTATCAGTTTGCTGAAAAACAGCAATGAAAATTGTGCACCAGTATCAAACCTAAGTAGTTCGTACAAAATCACATTTTTGTCACCTTTTCGTAACTTTATCCTAAGAGATAGTAATGTACTCTCTAATGAATGACTGACGATGCGCATACATAGATTGTATATTTAATTGTTCTAATCGCGACTGTTTATTAACTAAAATTATCCTAATAAACAGTCGCGATTAGACCCGTTAGGTCGGCCCCTCAAGGAGTAATTCCCATACAAACGACGTTTGGGTTTTATTTACAAACGACACGCCGGATCGCAATGAAACTTTGAGGACACAAATCGAGGTTTGGTCATGCTCCAGTTGTAAATTGTAAACAAGATCAAACATTGATTTGTGTCCTCTCAACGTATTGGCAAAGTTTCATTGTTTCACATCGTTTGTAAATAAAAACCAAACTACGTTCGTAAGGGAATAAGTCTGCCTTAAATGGCAATGATTTTTATGACATTTTATTTTTTAAAAGGCTACCATTATGAGCGTATCTAAGAAAGGTTATGATGACACAAGTCTTGATAACAATCGTGATGAAATCAAAATAAGGGTCTTGCTTAGGTTTGCATATTGCCTTGGTTGTGGTTAAAAATTGATGTGCAATGTGCATTTTGATGTTGGGTAAAGTAACTTGACATTTACGCAACAAGAGAAACTACCGACAAATGTATACATTAGAATGGCAAGAAAATAGCGTGGACACAAATTAATTCAGGGTCTAACAAAATTTCCATAAACATCACAAACTAAGGGGTTTTACTCGTCAATTAAGGGCAAAATTTCGAAATCGCGTAAATATCAGATGTTTATTAATTTTATTACCCCAGATTGTAAGTAAATATATTTACTGTACACAGCTGATTTTTTTTTCGTGATTTCGAAATCATCCCCATAGTAAAAATTATTCCTATTGAAGAATAGAACCCCTTATTTTCAGATGTTTATCGGGATTTTTTCACACCCTGTATCATTATCCCAAATTATCTTCATACGATTAGCATAAAAGCAACATAATTATAACAATATCAAGACATGTCTTAATCATAAATGAGCTGTTTTCTTTCTATTACAAAAACAAATTAATTTCCCGCATCATTAAACAAGTCAGCTGGTTGCACGAAACGTGGTATCTCCTTAAGGTGGAACGTTTCCTATACAAATGATTATTTCCAAATTAATTAAAAAAATTACATAATTATGCACTGGAATTATGTCTGTCTGCATTAATTAAGATTTCTATTTGCGCCAATACATATTTCCTTGAATAAAACTATAGTTTAATAGGTTAAATAAGATCGATAATATACACGTCCCACTGTAGGGTACTGTCCTTCTCTCAGGAAGAGAGTATGGGCTTAATCACCGCGCGTGCTCACCGCGGATTGGCGATTTAAAGCGCTGCGCTATGCGAATAGCTCAGACACTCAGGTTTCCTCACGATGTTTCCCTTCACGGCTAGCGAGTGGCACTGCTACTATAACTTCACAAATGTACATAACTTAGAAAACAAAGTCATAGGTACATGCCCGCACTGGGAATCGAACCTGGGTCTCTCGCTTCCGAGTCCAATATTCTACACGCTAGGCTACCACCGCTCCTCTTAACAGTATAATAAAAAGATAAAGAAATGTTTTCAATCTCCGTAATATTTTATAAATGAGAACCGTATCACTTAATATTTGAGCCTTTAATAGACCGTTAGACCTTATCATCAAATTTAAACCACTGAGGCCGATTGGCACCACTTTCTTGATGTCACTTAAGTCGCCATTTAAATCGACTATTGTATGAAGAATTTTAGTTAAATGCAAGTCGGCCTTAATTAGGTTGGGCTATCACCATGAAATATTTATTAATAAACTCTAAATTATTACTTTAGTAATATCTCTATTTTCACGTCCCGTGTACGTCTCGTGCAACCAGTTGAAACCGATTTAGATTGGTATGAAAGTCGTGTAATAATACTGGAAAATTTCCTTGTAATAAACATTCTTATGGTGTTATTTATAAAAACACAATCCCTCCAAACACTCTTCAAAGTATACGCGTGAAACATCTTAGTTCTTGACAATAAATGGTTATTAATTCGTATATTCGTTCGTTTGTTCATTCATTCATTCATTCAATCAATCATGCCAACGTAAAGAATTTACATTCTGTCAATCATTCATTCCTCCATTCGTTCATTCGCTCATTAGTCATTTCGTTCATTCATATATTAAAATACAGATTATATAGTATACCGTAAAGGGAAAGGCCAACTTAAACTGCATTTGAAGAGTGTTTTTAGGACTCGTGGTTGTCTAAATAGCACTTCGGATACCTGCAGTGGCCTTAATCGCCAGTAAACTACAAGAAACGGACCTTAAATTATTACGCAACCTTACATGACCAAACATTACTCTCCAAAATAATCCGACCCATGATGTTACTGAACTGTTTAAAATAAACTGACCATGACCGTGTTGCCTGATTGCATTTGATGTTGTCCTCTCATTGTCTGTAATATGATTTCTATCTCCAAGCGCAATGCTAATTAGGATTGATGTAAATATTTTGAGCTTTATTGACAACTCTAGGGGCCGGTTTCTGAATTGAGAATTTCACTAAGAAAATTTCACTTAAGTAACGTTCTCTCACGCTCTTTTCTGAGAAATTCAAAGAGACAGCACTACAATTAACTATTTACTTAGTTAATTGCTCAATTCAGAAACTGGCCATAACCTACTTATATACTAAGTATTTGTTAACATCGGCAACAAGCCTTCGTCGACAAATCAAGTGCCAATGTCTCATCTTGATATCAATTGGCAGAGGAGTACACAATTCTCGGTTTCTCGTACACAAACAATATGTGAATCTACTCTGATTAACTTTACTGATGTCAGTAGTAGGTATTATTTTGTATGTAATTTTCGACCCTTTGAGGGTAAAATGTTGTAAAAGGCATTTTTGGTGAAAATGAACTATGAATGCCGTCTTACTCAGTTTTTCAAACTCTTGCAGAATAGAATAGAATCATGTTTATTTGGTCAAGGACATTTTACATTATAAATCTTAAAATTAACATAAAAAGAACGCTTCACATTATAGAACATAATAAAAAACAAAAAATAACAAAAAGGAGACCTTTTTCAGCTTAATGCAACCACAGAGGCCTGGCGCTGATTTTCAGCGGATGCCTACCACTGCTTATATATAATAAAATTAGATGTACCGACATTTTATATATTAAAAAAACTCTCTTTTGGGTGCCAAACGGGACCCTATTACTAAGGCTTCACTTTCTGTCTGTCTGTCTATCTGTCAGTCCGTCTGTCTGTCTGTCTGTCTCTCAGTCACCAGGTTGTATCTCATGAACCGTGATAGCTAGGCACTTGAAAATTTCATAGATGATGTATTTCCGTTGTCGATGTAAAAAAATACTAAAAACAGAATAAAATAAATATTTAAGAGAGGCTCCCATACAACAAACGCGATTTTTGTGCCGTTTTTTGCTCGATATTAATAACAGCAACATGTAAACGCTTGAAATATTCAAATGTAGATAATGGTATGGAACCCTTCGTGCGTGAGTTCGACTCGCACTTGGCCGGTTTTTTATTAAAATACACTGTAAAAGTCACTGATGCTGCTTAATTTTTGTCATAAAAGACATTTTCTGTTATTCACTCAGGGCTTACAATTATTAGTACGTAATTAGCACAATTTTAGGATGCAGGTTTGTTGTAGAATAAGCCATGCTAACTTCTAAACTACCTAAGATATTGAATTTAAAGTTGATAATGCGTTTAAGGTTCAATGTGATATGTGGCAGATTTGTAGGAAAATAACTCGTGCCTGTTCCCAATATTTTATTTGCAACTGCTACCAATTACATAGCTATATTATATAGATAGACCAATATACGTAAGTAGATCTAGTTTTAAGCGTTCGAACAAAATTTGAATATTTATAAAAGTCGTTACATTTTTAGTAAATCTGTAATCATTGTAATAATACGGCATTTAAAAGAAAAAAAAGATTTAAACCATTTTTGTATATATATTTTGTTTTCGCTCTCCTGTAAAATTCGTACAATGGTTTTTACTACATTTCTTCCCCAAAGGGCCTTTTTTGACGTGGCAGCTGGTAACAGTAGGTTAACGGATTGTGTGTGTACGGGAACCGGGGGTAAGTAATATTGTAACTAGGTACCAAATATCATCAATCCTAGTTTCAAATTGTCGCTGTCACCGCGTTTGTCTGAATGTCTCTAGATGGTATTTTGTGATGATTATGTTTCCGAAACTGTGTGTCGCCTGCTCACTCTATCGTTATTCTGCCCCTTTCTTTCACGACATGTCTCTCTCACACACCCGATAACAGGAATAACAGGTATCAGGTCACATGATAAACTGGTCATTTTTGTTCCTTGTGTTCTTTCTAGGTACCTATTCGTTTGTTATGGGCTTCAGCCATTTTTGTCCGAGCTTTTGCATAATTTTTTTACGTCCTGAAAAATACTACATCGTAACTCTATCTTGATTAGTCTGGCCCATTCACACCACAAAGGATTGCGTGACGCACCGCCCGTCAGTACCATCCAACTTCAAACTCTGTAGAACAAATGAACTGTATAGTTTTGCCAAATTTTAATATGTCAGTTGGGTGTTAAGGTAACAGACATAGACTATAAGATTAAGAAGTTGAAGTGGCAGTGGGATGGTCATATTTAGATCATCTGGTCATACATATAATATTTGCCGCGAAACTGACAATGGATGGAGTAAACATTTTTACTAATAAAAATGTTCTTGATTAAGGATCACACAAACGCATCGTAGGACGCCCACCAGCCCGCTGGACCGACAGTCTGAGGCAGATTGCTGGCTGCAGCTCGATGAGGATGACCGAGGACAGAAAGACGTGTTGTGCCTAGGGGGAGCCTATATGCAGCAGTGGATGAATGTGGGCTGATAGGTAGATGAAATCACTTGCGGTGGATCGGACGCGCAAAGCGTCGTGCAATCCTTTGTAATGTGAACGGGATTAATGATCGAAACTCCCCAGAAAACTTGAAAATAATAATATTTCGGACAGAAATTGTTGGTGTCTTTTTCTTCAGCTTACGTCTTGTGCTATTTGCTTGTTAGTGTTATTAAATCATTGTACGTTGATTATTTCTGCTTGTTGTATCTAATATAAAATTTTCGATGTGTTACAAAAATTACGCCTGACCCGAAAGCTACGTATACTGAACACCAAAACAAACTTATCCATATGTTTGCCGGAGATTATGTAATTTTTATGGGTAATAAAATAACCCAAATATATGAAAAAAATACTTGAACGCAATGGACCCGTAACTTTCAGCGTTCTTTTGGTACGTAGCGTAAGCATTAATGAGCGCTTAATGATCTAATGATTAATGATCCCAATTTTATAAATACATTGCATTGCAATTTCAAATTAGTTTTTTAACAATCACAATTTATTGATGCCCCTTACAAAGCGTTTACCGCACAAATGTAGTTTGGTTTTTATTTACAAACGACATAATGAATCGCAATGAAACTACCAATATGTTTAGAGGACCCAAATGGAGGTTTGATCGTGCTTAGAATTGAGAGTAATAATATACAAATAAAAAATAAATTAGAGCCTCATAACCCTTCTGATAGAAACTTCTTAAAAAGGTCTTATTTATTTTTATTCATTTATTCCTATTAAAAACGGTCAAAACTCTATCCTCTCAGCATACTTGCAAAGATTTATTGCAATCCGGCATGTCGTTTAAAAATAAAAAATCACCTCGTGAGGTGATTAGCCAAAATTTATTAAAAAAAGTTGGTAATGATGCTAAGATTACGTGGTTTTCGGGAAGGTCGTGAGTGAATTACAACAGTTATATTATTATCTTAATTTTTTATCTATTGACAATACAATCACCTTTATACGTATGCCACCTATTCAGTTACGTTAAGGGTGAATTTGTCACAAAATATGTAAAGGTTGGTCAGCTTTTAAAAATATTTTACCTATCGTAAGTACCTACTTAAGCATAATATATTTTTTATTATTTTTTATAACACAGCACTAAACCGATGGATGGTAAGGAATCATAAAAAATATTGGCTACTTTATACGTGTTAAGTGAGTTGCTTGCAACTTAATGTTAACGTAATTTTAAGTGGTCTAAACACTATTAGCAACTTAGTTAAGGCTGGGTTCTTTGAACGCCCTCCTAAAACAAGTGTTTTAAAATATATTTTACTCTAACGGTAAGTATTTAAAAAGTAAAAAAATGTATATTACTTTTTAATGTCCTATCTACGGCCGTCGGTCATTATTTTTATTTATAAGTATTTGAAATCGCTAAAAAATAAACTCGACTCTATTTCACTTGTTTACTCTAAAACAATCCTCTAATGCAGTGTCGAGCAAAGGGAAACACCATCTTTAACTGAATCTGGGGGATAGTTGTAAATGTTTACATCGTTTTTTACAAATAACACTGTTAACTTAGGACCGGATAGGTTGGCGTTAAAGAGAAGAGGCCTTTGCCCAACACATTACATAAACACATGCCTGTATCTCGGAGGGGTAGGCAGGGATCGGGGTTTACCACTTGCCACGATCCAGACAGACCTCTTTCACTTCATAAACATCTGTATATGGGTGGGTTAATAGTTATTTGTTATACAAGAGTGCAAAGTTGGTTTTTAACCGCGTGCTCAATTTTGATGACCGAGCAAGCGAAGGATTCTAAAATTGAATCACGAGCGCAGCGAGTGATTTAAAAATTAGAATCCTGAGCGTTAGCGAAGGAATCGAAAGAGCACGAGGTGAAAAATCACTAAAGCGAGGAAAATGTTAGGTGCAAGAAAAACAGTTTTAATAAATATTAAATTACTGTTAATTTATATCTTCGTCGCTGCTAGCTTCGCTCATATTTTGTGATTTCTTTCGATTTTATCAAAAAACAAACCAAAATAATGGAAGTAAAGTGAATTCAATAAAGAGAAGAAAATTTTAAAGTTTTTTTTTAAATCAAATTTTCTTGCCGGCCAGTGCGATTCTTTAAATGAGGCTGGCGCATGACATGAAATAAGTATTTGCATTTCAATCATCAATGGACTGGCTGCAGAGAATATAAACTATTACGAAACCAATGAGGTTCTATATATATGTAATTTATTGTACGAAACCTTTATTGAATAAAAATATTCGAATTTTAAAAACACTTTCCACGCTAGCGGATAAAGTGCGATTTTCCACGCAGATTTCGAATGATAAACAGAGCTTTTACGAGCTAGTGAGGTGAAAAATATATTGATGGGCCGTTAATTTGGAACTTGTTACTATTATTTATTTAAGGCACATCAACAGTTAACAATACTAAGTATTACAGTGTAACTTGAACAGGTTCTTTTTTAGTATGTTAGCCAATTACAGGTGGGCACAACATTATTTTAGATTTTTTAAATGCTGTTGATAATACATTGGGTGGTCTTGATACTATGCTAAAGCATCAGATGCTATTGGGTATATTATAAATTACAATTCTAAGTATATTAGAATATTAAGTAACTATAACCAGATATAAACTACTAACTTTTAATAAATCTGGGAATAATATTAGAAGACATATTACTTTGACATTTGGACAATGACTCTTAAAATAATAGGGGTTAAAGTATGAAATTGCCGTTTTATTGCAATAGGTTCTTTGAATTGACATAGAATCTTCATGGTTTGAGGTTTTCGAATGAAACTTTTTTCAAATGGTTTCTATGATGTTCTTTTTTTAAAAAATGTGAAACATTTGAATATCGACTTTCAATTGTTTTTGTTATTCAATTTAGACAAGAAAGATGGATACTGCGAAAATTCGAGTGATTTTTTAATACGAGTTCCGACGCGGAACTAACGCGGCAGAAACAGCCCACAATCAATGCTGCGTTTGGAGAGGGGTCTACTAATGAACGCACTGTGCGATTTTGGTTTAAACGCTTTCGTGATGGAAATTTCGACTTAAAGAACGAGCCACGAGGAAGACCGCCCACACAGGTGAATAACGATGAATTAAGAGAGATAGTGGAAGCCGACCCTAGTCAAACTACCCAGGAATTAGCGGCATGGTTTAACGTTACCTCACTCACAATATTGACTCACTTGCGTCAAATCAATAAAATAAAAAAATATGAAAAATGGGTGCCTCATGATTTGACTGATCTGCTCCACGACAACGCGAGACCTCACACAGCACCAGAAACCATTTTGACCCTTCAGGAACTGCAGTTAGAAACCATTCGTCATCCTCCGTATTCACCAGACCTTGCTCCAACGGACTACCATTTTTTTCGTAATTTGGACCATTATCTACGTGACAAGAAGTTTTCTTCCCAGGAGGCAGTACAAAATGCTTTCACACAGTTTGTGCAGTCTAGATCGTCGGAGTTCTATCGCAAAGGCATTAATGACCTTCCCATTAGATGGCAGCAATGTATAGATAATAATGGCAACTATTTTGATTAAATAAATTTGTTAAAAATTTAAAAAATAAACAATTTAGATTTTCAGTACAAATCGGCAATTTCATACACGACAATATGTCAGTGCCATTCAATTTTGCGCAAAGCAAATTGTATTCATCACATGCGGTGCATGCTTACCGATATTGGTTCTTCTAAATGGAAAATTCAAGATTAATTTATAATTGGTGTTCTGGGGTAACGATTTGGTACTGTTCATTTTATATTTTTTAAGATATCACTACAATCTACCTAAGTAGCCGTTTATAGTTTTTTAAAGGTAGATTAGATCCTGTTGTATACGACTTTGTCGTAAAGTGGTCATTTCAAAATATTCCAAGCGCTGCTCGTAAGGACATCTGTGCGATATACCTGGAGCACCAAAAGCTAAATGCCGAGTAAAAGCCAGCTGTATGCTTTCACGTATTTCATTGAATTCTCGTATTGAAACATCGTTCAAAGTGTATTTAGACGTCCAAGGTTATTTTGGAAGCATTGGCTCACGTTCAGCTTTATGTCATTTAGTTTACACCAATCAACTATCGTATCAAGATCAATCTGAATACATCTCACATCTGTATTTGCACAGTTTTGTAGATTTTGAAATCATCCGCAAATAAAGAAAGAAAGACATTTATTGGGATAAAGTACTTACTTATAAAGAGTACTTACAGTTTTTTACTTCTGTTATAATGTCGTTCATAAATATTGTAAATTAATGTGGACCCAGATGTGACTTGAGGCACACCGGATAACGCATAGTAGGCTCTTGATTCACAACCATTGACCACCACAGTTTGAGGTATTTGTGATAAATAAGACTCGAACCATGACGGCATGGAGCCGCAAACACCGAACGAACTTAGTTTTTGAATAAGAAGAGAATTCATTTATGAATTTCAAGAAGAGAATTAATTTTATCGAAAGCACTACTAAACTCAGTGTATATGGCATCGACTTGCTGGCTTCCGTCGACTTCATGGCACAAGTCATAGATATAGGATACCATAAATTGGTTTGGACAGAACGACCCTTTCTGAAACCATGTTGTTAAGTAAAACCATGTTTTTGTTTGTATTTGAATGACGATGGGGCACACAAGCATCTTAAAAAAAAACTTGGAAAAACAAGAGAGGATAGAAATTGGACGATAGTTTTTAGCTTTATCTACGGTATCCTTTTTGTATACCGGAACTATTCTAGCCTTCTTCCATTCTACGGGGACCTGTCTGATCACAATCGATTTATTCATGGTGAGACACAGAGGTACAGACAACGCTTAGCCGCAACGCTGTGTAAAAAGTGGGGGTATATAATCAGGGCCCGTAACGAGAGAGCTTTCATATTTATAATACTAGTTTTAATGTACTAAACACGTATAAATTAGCCAAGATTTTTTAAAGAAAGACACCTATTTTGTAAATACCTATTTACTCACGAAACTTATTTTTCAACACGTTGAAATCTTTTCACAGTTTCTCTTTCCGTATTCCCTTTGCATTGATTTAATTGTTTCTTAACTCTTTTCAAAGAAACCCTTCCCTTAATATTATCAAAGCATACTGATAAATTATTCATTTCGAAAGGACTTCCAATTCAAGTGAACCACCATATAGAGATGTACCTCAAATCATTACTCTCGTCTTTTAGATTGGATAAAAATATAATAATACCGTGATACCGTGAATAATCTTATCTTTTCCTAATTTATTATTTTACTTTTCGCAGGTATCCCTGGAGATGACGACTCGAAACGGCCGTCGCGTGCGCAGCAACAGAGCCTCAACGCGGAGTGCATCCTGAGCAAGGAACAACTCTACGACATGTTCCAGCAAATACTGGGCGTCAAGAAGTTCGAACATCAGCTGCTGTTCAACGCCTTGCTGGTGAGATCCTCTTTTGGTGCCACTTTTTTCTAACTGGCTGGTTACTCTTTTTTTTAGTCAAATGGCGCAATGAGGTGAGGTTTCCTCAAAGAAGGAGGCATGTGTTTTCTCTTTTTAGGGTTCCGTAACCGACACGGAACGTTTATAGTTTCGCCATGTCAGTCCGTCTGTCTGTCTGTCCGCGGCCTAGCTTAGAGGCGATTAGTACCTACCATTGAATTTTAAGTAAATTTAATGTTACCTCTAGAAAGCTGAAATTTGGCACAGATACGCATATTAACAAACTGTATGAGTGAATAATGAAAAAATAATGAATAAAATCTTTAATTTTTATTTTTAGTGGTCCCCCCCTACACCTAAGTTAAAAAATATTATGGGTGTAGGAAGATCATTTTTTTTATTTAGGGTTCCGTTTGCGAAATATTAGGCGTAAATTTTTGTCTGAGTCCTCCCTCCCTCTTCTTGCTAAACGGTTGATTGTAGAAACGTATTTAAGATTATACTTAAGGCACATTTAATGAACTTAAAAGGAAAACTATCACGGCTAAGAAGGCTTTACAAGTTAACGAGTGTTAGGCGACCAACTTATAAAAGGAAAACTTCGTACAAAATCCAGTGAAAATTACGTTGATGAAATTGTTAGTTCTGTAAAGCATATAATAGGGGTTAAAGTATGAAATTGCCGTTTTAGTGCAATAGGTTCTTTGAATTGACATAGAATCTTCATGGTTTGAGGTTTTCGAATGAAACTTTTTTCAAATGGTTTCTATGATGTTCTTTTTTTAAAAAATGTGTAACATTTGAATATCGACTTTCAATTGTTTTTGTTATTCAATTTAGACAAGAAAGATGGATACTGCGAAAATTCGAGTGATTTTTTAATACGAGTTCCGACGCGGAACTAACGTGGCAGAAACAGCCCGCAATATCAATGCTGCGTTTGGAGAGGGGTCTACTAATGAACGCACCGTGCGATTTTGGTTTAAACGCTTTCGTGATGGAAATTTCGACTAGAAGAACGAGCCACGAGGAAGACCGCCCACACAGATGAATAAGATGAATTAAGAGAGATAGTGGAAGCCGACCCTAGTCAAACTACCCAGGAATTAGCGGCATGGTTTAACGTTACCTTACCCACAATATTGACTCACTTGCGTCAAATCAATAAAATAAAAAATACGAAAAATGGGTGCCTCATAATCACTCGAATTTTCGCAGTATCCATCTTTCTTGTCTAAATTGAATAACAAAAACAATTGAAAGTCGATATTCAAATGTTTCACATTTTTTAAAAAAAGAACATCATAGAAACCATTTGAAAAAAGTGTCATTCGAAAACCTCAAACCATGAAGATTCTATGTCAATTCAAAGAACCTATTGCAATAAAACGGCAATTTCATACATTAACCCCTAATAAAACCCCGTCTTTCTACGGAACCCTATACTGCGCGTGGCCAGACACGCACTTGGCCGGTTTTTCGTTTTCTTGTTTACTACGCTGGTTGATTTGGGTTGGTGCTGAACTTATATAGAGATTGTGAAGAAAAAAAACTATGCTTTACATTAAACATTACGTCCTATATCCTTCCGTCACCCTTCCGTGACGTCATGTTGATACATAAGCAGCCTATATGCGTCCCACTGTAGGGCACAGGCCTTCTCTGCTACTATAACTTCACAAATGTCCATAACTTAGAAAGAAAAGTCATAGGTACATGCCCGCACTGAGAATCGAACCTGGGTCTCCCGCTTCCGAGTCCAATGTTCTACCCACTAGGCTACCACCGTTTGTTGATTCATGATGTGTAATAAACAGTTATCTATCTATCAGAATTCTATCCATTAGGGGCTGCTGTACATTTGTACAAATGGCCTCAGTCTGGGTGTATTTTCATGTTTCTGACTTCCTTGTCTGGTTAACCATAGCACAGGGTATCCTAGTTTGAGACCAGGTCAAGTGATTGTATTGTGTGGAAGTTGTTATTATTATTATCTACATAGGGAACGACGAAAGCCCAATTTTCATCAATTGTAAAAAAGTAGGTAATTTTACAGAAGCCTCGCAAATCGTACGAACAATACGAATTCGATTTGTTTCAGTTGGATTCAGCTGATGAACAGGCAGCAGCTATAAGAAGAGAACTGGACGGTCGCATGCAGAAAGTGAATGAAATGGAAAGAGTGAGTATAGTACATACAACTGAATACACGCCTCCTTTTCCCTTTATATTAATCAAAAAACTTGCGCTAACAACAGAGTCGAAATAATTTTATGATAATTATATTCTCTGACGATTCTATATGACATAAAGGTGTAACATTTTATATGTCACGTAGGTACTAGCTGTCCTGTCGAATTTCGTACTACCACAGAATCCGTTTATACGATTCTTGCACAACGGCATCTGAAGTCGTTTGTGTGTGCGACTGTTGGTGCGCTAAATGTTTTTCTTTCTTTCTCTTTCATTTCTCAAAAAACAAGGTTGCCACAAAAAAGGGATTGATTGAGTTTCTCTTCCAGAACCGAAAACTGATGCCCAAGTTCGTCCTAAAAGAGATGGAGTCCCTCTACATTGAAGAGCTGAAGTCTTCAATAAACCTCCTGATGGCGAACCTGGAGTCTCTTCCAGTGTCAAAGGGAGGAGCCGACTCCAAATACGGGCTCCATAAAATCAAGCGGTATAATCACAGGTCAGTGTTCCGAGGTGCTATAGGCAAATGCACATGTATTTGATCAAACACTTTTGTCAAACTCTGAAATGGGTTTTGCTGTCAAGGTTTTCGTCGACCATGTTAAACGTTTGGAAATTGTCATCATGGTCATGCAAGATATTTGTTAAGGGACGTTTGTTAACATAAAATGTCATTTTGTAACTGTAACGATGAATGGTATACCTAAGTAGCAAAGAAGAAAAAACTAAGTACTTAATTAATAACAGTAACAAATTTAAAAATTCGGGGATTCCTGTCCCGAATAGAACGTTTTAGTCACGCTGCAAAAACATAAATCATCTGCAATAGATGCAAAGACCATTGATGATGAATAAATTGGATAGCAGAAGACCACCAAACCTTGATGACGAACCCCGTCTTATCGATAATTTTAAAACTAAGATGGACGAATCAAATATTTTCACCATTAGCAAAATATAAAAGAGAAAAACATACGTACTTACCTATTTAAGTTTTAAAATTGTTGATATTTAATGTACATTTGGTGTAGTTGGTGTGTCACTGTTGTGAGCATTGTGCAGTTTGCAATCTGTTTGGTGTCAATAATTTAAAATAATTTATTTGTCCGTGTTTCTTGAGATTTAACTTCATTACCTATCACCGTGTTTACGATCGTGATTCATAGTTTTCACATGTTTCATAGTTTTGTCCCGTTCATTGTTCTCTGCATTGTTGTGTGTTGTGTGACGTGCTTACACTTACTTAATGCGATGGTTTTGCTGAATATAATTTTCGTTCAGCAAAATTATATCTCCACTGTCTGCACTGAGACTATTCTGTTAAACTTAACTACCTTGATCCTCAATAAATTGGCCATCCATTTCATGTGTTTCGATAACCAGCAAAAACTGTGGTATTTGAATTGGATGGCCAACGAAACAAGAGTCACTATCAATTGATTCATTTTCCATCTTATTTCTTTCTGATCCCTGGCACTATACCGGAACGGGCGTAAAGGAAGTACAAGTAATAAGTCCAAAATTGTTAACCCGATTGAGCACGTGTCTTGTGTTACACCTGCCCGAAGTTTGGATGATCCTAATGTTGTCATGGCGACCACTGTAGTTCATTAGCTGACCCATAGAGTAGACCTAGCTTTACCTTTGTGGTCATTAACAGTAACTTTGTTTTAACTCTTAAATATTGACAACAAAGGATTTACTTAATATTGCTTTCACAGACCACTGCCAAATTTTATAAGATCCTCAGCTTTTAGAAAATTTTAAGTAGAAAATAATAAAGCTTCGAAAAACTGCTGAAAAGTAAACCAGCTGATGTAACGTTTCAGGCACTTTATGTCAATCGAATATACTTTTGCTGCCTACTATAACAATAACAATAGCTTTGATATTAAAATAAATGCCACTGCTTTTAACTTCACAAACAATATACTATTTACACTTTGATTTGTTTTCACAATTTACACATCCTTACATTTTTTTCTGTTTAACATACAATCATTTTGTTATAAATACCCAGCTTTAGTATTTGAAAGGTTAATAAAACAAAGCGTTTGCTTTGTTAACAATATTACAACACTTACTAAATAGCTTTTAAGTAGGCAACTGATGCTTTGCTTCATAAACTCGTGTCTAACACAAGTAGGTACATATTCTATCTCCACGCTTGCTATTCAATAAAACAGGATCATAATTTTTGTATATCACATAATTATTATTTAACTGCCCCTCTTGCATTGGTGTCTTCAATATTGGGTGTTCCAACTATAGTAATATTATTTCCCTTCAAAACCTTAGTAGGTGCTGAAATCATTATCCTGTTTCCCTAACAAAATATTTACTATCACAATTTTCCTATAAGTGCAATTAGCATAGCATTTTAGACTCTTAATGTATGTTGCACAAAATCTGTAATGTTTCCTTTTTGCTTAATCATTCTTGGATATCGGTGATGGGACCTTTTTGTGTAACCACCATGCATTTTGTCCAAATACATTTGTGAATGCATTCCTAACATTTGTATTATAACTTAATTTCTTGACTGCTGGTTTATGTCCTTTGTGTCATTAATAACCCTTAAATGTACCTTACTCGTCCTTACTAACTTGCAAAATCTCATCATTTTCGAAATAATCTTGTAAATCTTCAAAATCTGTAATATCTACAACTCGAATAATGTTTGCTTCAATTTTTACAACTATTTGTGGCATAACGTCAATGAAATATTCCGTAACTGATCCACAAATTCTGGACCAACTTTGACGACAATTTGTAACTTATGGTGGTGCGGATTTTCTACAAATATTTGGCCAAGCAGGTCCAATGCTGGACCGGACCCGAGTCCAAGGTTGAGTAAGCAGTTGTGTTTCAGATCGCAAGGGTCTTTGGCAAACAAGTTGACAGGAGAAGGGGATGGCGGTGACGTCGATACACAACTCACCAAAATGGATGTCGTACTGACGTTCCAGATCGAGGTAATGTGTCAAGTGCGCCGTGAGGGAAGTAGAGTTACTTCTAAAATGCGCAATGGGCATTGTCCTAAACATATAATAGCTACGAATGATACGGCATTTAAAAGGTATAAGCTTTGTAAATATATAGCTACAATCATAAATTAATAATACTCACTGATTTCTTCGAGAATTCGCGTATGACTTTTCGACCTTCTAACGTTCGCTACACATGTGAATGAAAGACTTTTGTATAAAAAATACCAAGATACTCTCGGTAGTTACTCTGTAAAAAACAAACATGACTTCTTACGTATGCACAGATTGGGATTCTTTTTAGTTGTTGACGTACTCTCGTGCGTGACATACTTGCGGTTTCGTAGACTCAGATCTTCAGATCCGTTTTTTTGTTAAAATTTATTAAAGCAGAGCCAAAACATTCGGCCCAGGCTCTCAAAATGATCTATTTTCTCGTTAAAAACTTGTGAAAACAGAACCTTATTTCTTTAGGACAATGCCCATTCCTGAAACACCTTAATTAGAATAAAATAAATAAGCATCTTAATCTGCCCTCAGGGAGAAAGTATGGGCTTAATAACTCCATATATGTATATAACGTAAAAAACAAAGTCATAGGTACATGCCCGCACTGGGAATCGAACCTGGGTCTCTCGCTTCCGAGTCCAATGTTCTGCTCACTAGGCTACCACCGCTCTCTCCCTGAAAGAAGGCCTGTGCCCTACAGTGGGACCTATATAGGTTGCTTATGCTTATGTTAATCTGCCCTATGAGTTTTATCTCAGAGGTATATTTTTCGGAATATCAGTATTTAAATAATTTTATTAAATTCGTTCAATACGGGCTCTACCAATGACGCCAACTCTGGAAAATCATTCTACTACTCACAAGAATCCCTATAATTGTACTTATGACATAAGTATGGTTTTATGTATTATTTATCAAATGCAAAGCAGAAAAACTGTCAAACCTATTGAATAAATGTAAAAAGAGCCAGCATCACTGACCGTAGCGTGACAGTGCGTTCCGTTCAATATTCAGAAAGAGTGCAAGGTGCGCCTGAAGAAGATTTCATTTTAAAAAATTTCACAAAATGTTGGTTTAAATGACATAATTACTATAATTTTAGTGTTTCTTTAATGATGACCCTTCAGTGCTTACATTGTTTGCGTCATTGTTATGAAGACCCACCCTCTTATTTTCGACTTATTTTTTTAATCTCCCTATTTCTGACTTGAATGAAAGGAGAACCAGGCTTGAATAAATGGCCTTTTTACAGCATTTTTGAGCGATTTTTCGGTGGCTCTACAATAGAGATAAAAAAGCCGACAGTATTTTATTTTGTTTTAAAGAAAGCGAAAGTTTCTTTTATCGACGAATAAAAACATTCTACCCATAACATGGAGCTTTCTCCACTCGGATTAATTTTTCACAATTCCGCTATGCAGTAGCGTTAAAAAAACATAACTACTTTTTTTTTAAGGATCGTTTTTGCAAAAAGTGTCTCATGATATGCGAATTTAAAAAATAACCAGGTATAAATAAGCCGACAAAACTAACACTCTAGCGACTTTATTGTAGGTTGTAGTGATGGAGGTGAAAGGGCTAAAATCGCTGGCGCCGAACCGCATCGTCTACTGCACCATGGAAGTAGAGGGGGGAGACAAGCTCCAGACAGACCAAGCTGAGGCCTCTAAGCCCATGTAAGTTTGATTTGTTTTTAATCACTTTATTAACATAACATATACTCAAATGTGAGGAAACCGTTCCACCGAGGCGTTGCCACCGACCTTCGATTGAAATCGTTGGAACAATATTCGTAAATCAAGTAAACCTCGAAGCGGTGGTAGCGTGGCCAGTAAAACGGTTTCAAGACGGCATGGGTTGTAAGTTGCGTGCACTTGTGAATTTATAGTAGCAATACCACTCTGAAGGAAAACATCGTGAGGAAACCTACTAAGGCTCTAGTTCTAGTTCATAGTTGGGTCATTGTACGTAGCAAGTGCTGAGGTATTTAAATACCTCAGACACTAAGGTTTCCTCACGATGTTTTCCTTCACCGTTATCGAGTGGTATTGCTACTATAACTTCACAAATGTACGTAACTTAGAAAACAAAGTCATTGGTTCATGCCGGGATTAGAACCTACGACCTCCCGAATGAGAAGCCGGCGTTCTACCGCTACGCTACCACCGTCTACCTACTCAGGTTTCGGGCACTAGACTGAGGTGTGCAAATATCTCAACGTTTGAAATTGCCAATCTTAGAGAGAAGAAGACAGAAGCACACACATAAAAAATTACAAAATCTATATACCTAAATAGCACAAGAATAAAAAAGAAAAGCCATGTTCATACATTTTTTATAAAAACATAAATTAATAATTATAAGTAAAAAATAATAATAATAATACATCCACAATTGTTTCGTCCAAAGTAATAAATCAAGATGTCGAGAACGGGAAACATATATAGACAAACAAGAATACGAAAGATAAATTAACTGTCAAACAAACCGCCCCGAGACATACTCGAGCCAAAGGTCCCCATAACGCCGGCAGCGTTACCCCGCTGCACAGCGAGAGAGATCCTCTGCCCCAGAGCGGTAGTCCATGCCGCGGTTCCTCAAGCGACGCCCTAACTCCTTTATAAAGGCTCTTCCCTGGATTCCCCATACCCCGGTAGTCTCAATAGCTAAAGGCACAAAGAAGTAGCTACTCATTAACGAGCTGTACTTGGAAAAAATGTGGACCTTGTGCCTCCGGGCAACAAAAAAGCAGTGAGTATGCCTATGCTCCCTCTTTGAGACAAGGCCTGTGCCTTCCAGAGGGACATCTATAGGCTGTACTTTGATGTCTATAAACTAACCTTGAAGGTGGGACACCCAAGGCGACTTCAGCACTACGCAGCCGCTGCCAGCCGTCAAGGTCAAGCTGTACACGGAGAACCCCGGAGTACTCGCTCTAGAAGATAAAGAACTTGGCAAGGTGGTCTTGAGGCCAACGCCGCTCTACAGCAAGGTACCTACTACTTCTCCTTTCTTCTTTTTGGCCTTAGTCTCATAACTGAGGGACGTGAATATGGCGTATTTGTGGTCTTTCTAACCCTCTCAACTTAAATTTTCTTACTTACAATGGCCCAAATATAAAATCATCTAAGAAACTAAAAAACCGACCAAGTGCGAGTCGGACTCGTGCACGAAGGGTTCCATACCATTATCTATACAACATTAGACAAAGATCGAGACAAGATAGATTAGGTACATTTGAGGACTGCGCCATCTATAGAAACCAACAAGAAGCGTTTAACATTGACATTTAACGACATGATATCGGCGCTGTGAAGGTTACATGGATGACCACTAGATGGCGAGCGCTGTCTTTAGACAACGTTTGGTGTATGGGTGGCCCCCTTAAATATTTATTTTATTCCGTTTTTAGTATTTGTTGTTATGGCGGCAACGGAAATACATCATCTGAAAATTTCAACTGTCTAGCTATCACGGACAGCAAGACAGACAGACGGACAGTGGAGTCTTAGTAATAGGCTCCGTTAACCGGTTACCCCTTTAGGTACGAGACCCTATTACGTAAACAAAGAAAGAATATTACCCAATTATTTCTTATCTAATGCTGCAAAATTAGGCTACCTTCAGTCCATAGCCACCCAATGCTAAGTGGAAACATTCTGCATTGCACGGCCGACGCTCTGTGTATCATATACCTTCTCGCTATTTGGATAGTCTAGACCTGGGATAACAGTACGTACCTAAGTTCATCACAGCATGGATTCGTCCGATTTAACCCACTCCGAACTGTCAAATACACACATATTTTGACAATCCGGAAACGTAAAAGTGGATAATCCAATACAGAGGGCAGGTCTTCCTACAACAGATTCATTATATACTGACACGTTTTTAAAGGAAAACCTTATTAGGGCCAATACAGAATAGAATAGAATCATGTTTATATGGTACAAGAACATGTTACATTACAACTCTCAAAATTAACACAAGAAGAACGCTCCTCATAACAAAAAAGAAAAAAGCTATGTACCAAAAAGATCTCCGCTCGGCTTAACCTCCTTAGTCCTGACCTTGAAAATAACAATGGTTTTTCATTTTTATTTTCAAGGTCAGGACTGAGGAGGTGAATGCTACCACAGAGCCCAGGCGCTACTTTCCAACGGATGCCTACCACTATTTATTTAATAAACATAGATGTACATACCTAATATATTAAAAAAGCTATTTTTTTACATTACATCAATATACAGATTACTAAACAGATTGTTGTTAGCATATACGGATTATTATTTAACATATAATATCTGCTGACTCAGCAAACAGTAACCCACCAAATATACACAAAAATTTTACAAAAATCGGTGAAGCCGTTTCGGAGGAGTTCAACAACAAACACTGTGACACAAGATTTTTATATATTAGAAGATTATGAGTCTTTTGAATAAAACTTGATACTAGAACTCCGCCATTGCCTCGTTCATACTCGTACGTAAGTATTTCCGATGAATAAACAAATTTTTGTTTGTGATGTCCTTGCCTGGTTACCATAGCACAGAGTATCCTAGTTTGGGATCAGATCAAGTGATTGTGTTGTGTGGAATTATTATGTTATTGTGTTATGTTACCATGAGCAAATAAGAACAAAAACCTAGTTTTGTAGGAAGTTATATTAGGTAAATATACCAATTTCTGGTAGCCCGTAACCAGAATTTTAATCGGGCTTAGCCATTTCAAGATATTTTGGATCTAACAAAGATACTCATAAACTGCCGTTGGAGTCAAGGTTCACTGAGGTTCTTATAAAAAAATCAGAAATCAAAGGAACTATACATCGATCTAAAGTAGGCAAGTTGCTATATTATAGTTGCTTCTTATAAGTAGGTAGGTACACCGTCAAATTTTAGTGAGCTTTCACATGAACACGTTTTTTTGGCTTCCTTTAAGAGATGTTGTATTTTCCAGGCCCCCGAATGGCATCGCATGACTGTCCCGAAGAACCTGCCAGACCAAGACCTAAGGATCAAAATCGCATGTCGGATGGACAAGCCGTTGAATATGAAGCACTGTGGGTTAGTACTAAGACTGTCTCACCATTCTCTACTACAGCGATTCCTGATCTAAAGGTAGCGGAACACGCAACAAACCTCTTTTGTTTTATGGAACCCCACATCAAAAAATATTTACAAAAATGTGAAACTGCAATTTACAAACTAAGAAAAAAAAACTTTACAAAAATTAGCAATCACAATGGCGCGGGCGCAGGTAGAAGACGTAACCGCTGCCTGGCTGGAATGTTCCCCACGACCCGCTAAGTCTAATATGTCTTGGGTCAAGTTTCCGAAAACTACCTACAGCAAGGAGATCTTCTCGTCACATACACAATTATAGAATTAGGAAAAAACAAACGCCGCTAACAGATAAACCTACACTTGAACCCGCGACCTCTGGCTAACCGTGCCAGCGCTCTCCCAACTGAGCTAATGGGCAAGTGCAGGCATCGGCGAAATTTCGAGCCTCTTTACAAACTTCTTCTTCTTATCTTCTCTTTTTTTTTCAAGTCCCGGCTGGGTGGAATTTCTAAATAGGTTTTTAAAATTGTCCTCAGCACGGGTTAATGCAACAAAAAGAATATACCTAAGTAAATAGCTTAATTTTTTTCTAAATTATTACAAAAATAAAGTTTCCGCACGATTCCAAAATAATATAATGACTGGTTTAAGATGGCTATTATTTTCTTAACTGCGACCTCTTTCCACCAGCTACCTCCACGTGATCGGCAAGGCGGTGTGGCGCAAGTGGAAGCGGCGCTACATGGTGCTGGTGCAGGTCAGCCAGTACACGTTCGCGCTGTGCTCCTACAAGGACAAGAAGTCCGAGCCCGCCGAGATGATGCAGCTGGACGGGTTCACCGTCGACTACATCGAGCTGGCTAGCGGTGGGTTGCCCTTTAATTCCCATTACAAGAAAACCTTTTTCAGTTTAAGACATGATGATGATAATCAGCTGGAAAGGCTGGAAGAAAATTGGAGAACAGAAGGGTATAAGTTAGATGAAGAGCAGCCAGTAAGAAGCTATCAGCTAGCTTCTAACCGGCTGATATAGAGATAAGGAGATATCAGCTGGAGAGGCTAGAAGCAAGCTGGAGAACAGCCGACTAGAAGTTAGATAAAGAGCAGTCAGCTAGAAGCTGGTTAGGAAGCGGCTGGTGAAAGTCATCTTGAGAAAATCTAGGTGAAGCCGCCAGCTACAGAAACTCTAGAAGCTAGTTGGGGAGTGGTCAGATAGAAGGTTGCTAGGGATCATTGAGCTAGAAAGCACCTAGTTACGCACTATGCAAACCAAAAAGAGGAAATATCAGCTAGGAGGTGAGAGGTTAGAAGCTTGGTGGAAAGCAGCTGGAGAAAGCCTTCTGTGGAGAAGCTAAGTAGACCAGCCAGCTAGCAGCTCTCTGGAGAGTAGCCAGCTAGCAGCTCTCTGGAGAGTAGCCAGCTATAAAAGTTGGCTGAAGAGCAGCTATTTATAAGCTAGTTAGGGAGCGGCCAAATAGAAGTTAGCTGGGAAGCAGTGGGCTAGCAGCTAGCTGGGGTGCAGCTGTCTATGTAGAAGCTGGCTGGGAAGTGGCCCGATAGAAGCCAGCTAGGGCATAGTGGGCTAGAACCTGTGCTACTTCCAGCTAGCTTCTCTTCCTTCAAAATTGTTCCAGCTCATACTTTCTGCATTAGTTTCGGTAGAAACAAGTTCAGAGAGATAGAGACAAGTTCTGAGTCAAAAGAAGTCAAAACCGTTGATACTTTGTCAGCATATACACCCCGGATTCTAAATTGCTAATCTTACGAAGTGAATATTTAAGTAGGCCAATCCATCAGTCTATGTCGTTCTATCTTGAGACATCTGCAGATCAAACTAACATGGTAGTAGTTTTGTCCGGTGTATCAGTTTTTCCGTATGACATTTTGTACCCAAAGCCTGCCATGTTATGGAGACGAAGAGACAGAACGATGCTTAAGTATTTACTGAGTCAAATTCTTAAATCTGAAACCAACTGGCAGATAACGGGAATTCCATAGCACTTGTTTAACAGTTTTGTTAAGATTTCAAAGATTTTTGTGATGTTGAAAATAATGTTAGGTTTTCTGTTTCAGCTCAACTGATGGTTGGTCAAGGTAAGTCGTGATATTTTTTAAGGCTTTGTTACTGCCCGAGGATGTTAAAGGATTCTTAAATTAATCTCTCCAAAAACAAAAAAATAAGCTATGCTTCATTTTTCTGTAAACCAGCATGCCAATAACGATCAAAGGTCGCATTTACTGGGGATCGCATTTACTGCTCGAAGGACAAAGTTAAATTAGACTACCATTGCTACTGACCCTAGAGAATACAAGTATTCATCATCAACCCATTATGTCCCCACCGAGGGGCACGGGTCTCTTCCCTGAGGAAGGTATAGGCCATACTCCACCACGGGGGCCAAGTCCGGATTGGTGGAGGCTTGTAGACTAGTGGCTCGTCTACTGTCAGTAGTTGTCAAGCCGCCCTAAGGCCTCTGACTTGGCTTAACGACTGCCATCTATCGACGGCAGCCGGCACCAACAGCTTAACGTGCCTTGCGAAGCACGGAACCGCTCGGAAAAATGCCACTAGCGTTAGGCATAGACGGCGACCCATCCATGCACTGAACGCGCCCTGTGTTGCTTAACCTTCGTGATCGTTTGAGATCACTCAGGCAGCCGGGGCTACGAACGATTCAAGTATTACGCTCACCAAATCCTGAACTATTCCAATCATATAAATTTCAAAGTCCATACTAATTGCTGTCGCAAACGTCAGGAATCCGACAGGATTTGGTGTGAATAATTAGGCCTCTGACGTGTATTCTGGTCATAAACCGATATCAATATTCTGCCTGATAGAGCTGGAAGGTGCCAAGTACTTCATGAACGCGGTGCGGGACGGCGAGTCGGTACTGATGGGGGTGGGTGACGAGAACGAGTGCCATCTGTGGGTCATGGCCATGTACCGGGCCACTGGGCAGAGCCACAAGCCCACGCCACCGACCACATCTGATACTCACCACAAGATTATGGGAGGTAAGGCTTCATGAATCCAAGTCCTGCCCCTATATTACACGCATCACATCCTCAACGATTCCAATCGATTGTCAAATTCTATACAAACTATGATCTCTGCCTAGGTACCAGAGGCACGCAGTCGTGAGTTTATGTATGCAAACTTAAATACGAGTACCTACTTTTATCCTGCCCGTTCTTACCTAACCTTATGGCTCACAGACTTGTTCAATGACGGTTTGTCGAAGAGCAATGGAGCGTAAATAACTACTTAGTGAGCATTCGTCTGTAATACCACCTTGTATCTCAAAACGTGCGTTGGCGATAAAAGTGCGTTATTAGGCATCGTATTATCAAATCGTGTGTTCAAAAAGATAATCTGAAATGGGTATACCACCTATCCGATGTAGACAGGGCTACAAAGTGGGTTCCACGCGGCGGTTACCGCAGATGAGTCAAGAAGAAAACGGAAAGACCATTCAATTGGTATCTTCCCACGTGGTTTAATGCGGCAAAGGAAGGACCACACAATCCACACAAAAGAGAAGGCCTTTTTCTAGCAGTTAAATTAGTAAAAAGTGCAGAAGAAGAACGACATTTTTGAGACGAAGGAAAAAACATAACATAACATAAACTCACGCCTGTATCCCAGAGGGGTAGGCAGAGACCAGGGACTGCCACTTGCTACGATCCTGACAGATCACTTTCGCTTCCTCAACATTCATTAGTCGATGCATGCACGCACGCCGGTTTCGGGTACGAAGGAAAAATATTAGTGAATCTAGGAATTTACAAATTATTAGGAAGACCCACAAAAGAAATAAATTGATTGGTTTCTTTGATTATTATACTTCCAGACGCTGACAAGGCTCGCAAACACGGCATGGAGGACTACATCCAGGCGGACCCTTGCCAGTTTGATCATCACCAGCTGTTCTCTACTCTCCAGTCATTCACGCTCAAATACCGGCTGCAGGATCCTTACTGCTCTTTGGTAAGTATTAATAAGATTTATACATAAGCAGCCTATATACGTCGCACAGGCCTTCTCTCAGGGAGAGAGTATGGGCTTAATCACCACGCGTGCCCACCGCGGATTGGCGATTTCAAGCGCTGAGGTATGTGAATAGCTCAGGAACTCAGGTTTCCTCGCGAAATTTTCCTTCACCGTTAGCGAGTGGTATTGCTACAATAACTTCACAAATGTACATAACTTAGAAAACCAAGTCATAGGTGCATGCCCGCACTGGGGATCGAACCTGGGTCTCTGGCTTCCGAGTTCGATGTTCTACCCACTACGCTACCACCGCTGTGGTAGAATAAGATTAATGATGTAACAAATGCAATGGTGCCCTTACTTACACCCACTTAGAGCAGCAAAAAAGAAGGCTGCCAAAGATCACTTGAAAAAGACCCATAGCCCAAAAGGCCGAGATTATCGGCACTAGCTGTCCTGAATTGGAAGCGGCCACGACCACCGTCAGAAGTGTAAATCTATGTTAGAGACCCTATATATGCTCCCCTAAGACTTAAAGGACCGAAAAAGACGGAGACGAATCTTAATAATTAAGTGGAAATGGGTAGAACACCCGGCGAGGCGGAAAGTCGGCAAGTGGACTAACCAATACCTAACAGTTGAGTAAATAACAGAGTTGCAGTTGCAGTCGAGAGCGCGAAAAGAGAAAAATAATAACATCCTAATTTTGTACTTACATCAAAATTATTTCTTTAGTAGAAGAAGAAGAAAAAAAAACATTTATTATACCAACAAGATACATCACAGAAACAAAATAAGCAGATAAGTAACATAATATGCACAACAACAGAAAGAAAACTAAATACACAACAGACAAAACGAATAAATAAAACAGGACCATAGATGTAGCCTGTGGTGTATCTAAGAAGCTGCAATGACATGACTGACACGTATTACTAAATCTGTGTCTCGATTGTGCTTGACCGTATCATCATCATCATCATCATCAGCCATTTGACGCCCACTGCAGGACATAGGCCACCCTCGTGGTTTTCCAAGCTTCTCGGTCTTATGCCGCGCCCATCCAGCCACTCACCGCCACCGCGACCAGGTCGTTTCAAGCGATCATCTGGTGGGGGGCCTGCCCACGCCGCGTCGTCCGGTCCGCGGTCACCAGGTCAGAACATCCGTATCATCCGTATCATGACCTCAAAATTCCTATGTACCTTCCAGGGCTGGTTCTCCCCCGGCCAGGTCTTCGTCCTGGACGAATACTGCGCCAGGTACGGAGTCAGGGGCTGCTACAGACACCTGTGCTACCTCTCGGACCTCCTAGACGTGGCGGAGAATGGCCAACAGACCGTAGATCCCACCCTGATGCATTACTCCTTCGCCTTCTGCGCAAGTCACGTCCATGGAAACAGGTGAGTGTTGTTTGGTGTCTTAGAATTTCCTGTACAACATTTTCGTGTGCTCTACTCTCTTATTCTACGGGAGACTTTGCCACAATAATGGAAAGATTGACCGGCTATCATGAAAACGATGCACTATTTTACAGAGGGGCTTCAAACCAAACTTTGTAGCATGAGCCTCAAGAAATAGAACTCACGCTCACGTAGTGGATGAGAGCGAGTTGGCGCAATTCCTTGTCCTTCTCTGTTCTCGCGTTCGGGGATAAGTGCTTGTGATTCTGGCACATGTATTTCTCTAGTTATGTTGGACGTGATGAGGATGGTTTTAGACTGGGTCGTGTGATCAAAAGTATCAACCCATCCAAATCCTTACTAATAGTATAAACGCAAAAGTTTGTATGTATGGATGGACGTTTGTTACTCTTTCACGCAAAAATGGTTAAACGGATCCGGATGAAATTTTGCACAGAGATAGATTATAGTCTGGATTAGCACATGGGCTATTTTTTATCGTGGAAAAATACGCATCAAAATTACCACGCGAACGAAGTCGCGGGCAACAGCTAGTTGATTATAAGTAATTTACCCTCAGTTTCTCGTACACTAACACGCTGTTAATCTACTGTTAACAGCTGTCAATTGACCAAAGTGCATACAAAAAAAACCACTGACATCTGTTGACAGTAGATTAACAACTTGTTAGTGTACGAGAAACCGGGGGTCAGTAACAAGTGACTGAGTTTCGCTAACCTATGCCGAACTACCCGCTCGGTAAAAATATTTGCGTGAAGAATGTGATTTTCATTGGTGTTAGCATGAATCAGGAATACAACACTTGAAGTTGGGTTCGATACCCGCTGTATATTAGCCCAATAGTTTCTTTTTATTAAAAAGTCTGAGTCTGAACTGTCCATTTGAATGTCTCTATGTTCGTTGGTGCTTTTAATGGATTAAGTATCTCTTCGTAGATAAATATCCCTTATATCTGGGCGACCTATCCAATATCTGACTGCACCAAGAACTGCCTACCTATCTTATCCTGAGGTGTGTTAAGGCTTACGCATTTAAATAAAATAAGAAAAGACATTCTGCAACTTCACATCACAAAAAGATACAAAACAAAACTAACTTAATAAATATAACCTAAATAAAGTCAAGCACCGCTACTTTGCAGCAGGATAAATTGGTAACCCTAAAAGTTTATTAATGCAATATTCAATAGTAAAATGAACCAATTTATTCAGTTAAGGAGGCGCTACAAGTTGTAAAATTATTTCATACACATTTACCTAATTCCTCTTTAATAGTTCCTCTGCTGTCAATTGCACAGTTAAGTTAGTGGGTCGGTAGCAGTAATTTATGTCACACGATGATACTTGGGGATACCATACCTAAATTTTTTTTTTAAAACATCCTCAGTCCTGCCCCTGTATCATGTAACTTTCCACTCTGTCGGGTTAAGCATTAAGACGACTTCAAAGTGTCAATATATGTATGTATTTGACAGTTCGGAGTAGGCTAAATCAGACAACTCTTTAGAGTCTTTACCTTGAAAATGACAATTGAAAACCATGTAATTTTCAAGGTCAGGACTGATGAGGTTGAATCAGCTATAATTAAACCATTACAGAGTTGGTTTAACACGACTCTACATAATATTATAGTTAAAATAGCTTTTTTTGAAACTTCGATATCACAGGTACTATATATTTAAAACTCGTTATATTTTATGCTTGATTGGTTTTTAAAACGGCTGAATGAGGATGACCGAGGATAGAAGGAAGTGGCGTGCCTTGGGGAGGCCTATGTTCAGCAGTGGACGAGTAACGGGCTGATTGATTTATTAATTTTTTAATTGTAAATGCGCCAGTCTTTACGCACCGAAACTCTAAGTGAGGTACCTAGGTACTTGCCTTACTGTACTTGTGATAAGTGTGCTTCGATGTGATGTGAGCCCCGTGCTTTCTTCTCCAACTAACCATTTCTTATTCCGGTATCGTGAAGTTGCCAGTTTCCATTGAAGGGGAAAAGCGTTGTTTATTTTCAGGAGTTTAACTTACGTTCCGACAGTTTGCGAGATTATAAAGAAAAAATACTAAGGAAACCCAAGTGTCTGAAGTGTTCATCTACCTCAGCACTCGCAACGTACAATGGCCCAACAATGAGGCTCAGTGCGGAAGTCTTTGGTCTAACGAAGTAATTATCAGCTAAGGATTTTCCCATCTGAATTTTCAAACCCGAAAAAATAAAAAAGAACGATCGTAGGCGGTGCCATTTTTTCTTTGTCGGCGAAGGACCACCCAAATTATTGACCTTAACGCTGGCAACTCCACCTACCACCCTATCCTGCTTGCCTCAACTAGAGTGAGCCCTACGCCCGAGTGGTTTACAGTACGGCGCTTCCTGGCAGGCCGGACGGGGTGGGCAGTATCACAGTCCAAGAGAAGGAGAAGTTCGCCGAGATCAAGGAACGGCTGAAGGCGCTGCTGCAGCATCAGATCACCAACTTCCGATACGCGTTCCCTTTCGGCCGGCCCGAGGGAGCTTTGAAGGTGAGACTGGTTTGAACGTGTTGGTTCTAGATTTTATTAGGTGTGACTGGATTGGAATGTAGGATATTGGAAGTTGAGCCAGGACTAAACTAGATGGTTCTAGAGTAGACTGGGTGTAACTGGCCTGTACTAGATTAGCCTGATTGATACTTGGCTGGGTGAGATACATCTAATTGAATGGGACTGTATAGCACAGGTCTGAATAGGGCTGAATGGAACCGGATGCATATGACCGTAATAGAGGTGCATGATAATCCGTAAAGAATATGTTTTAAGGCTGAACAATGTAGGTACTCCAATTTGCTTCTCTCGGAAAAAAGAGGGACAGAGTAGCCCATGAAAAAATTGTCTCGACACACATATTTTTTGTGAGAAGGAGAAAAAACGCTGTGCAGCCTTCTCCCCAAGGAGTAAGTGAGACAGAGCAGGGCCGGCTGCCTGGGTCGGAAGCGCTAGGTTCAAGAGGAGGAGAAGTTCGTGAAGATCAAGTAACAACAGGAGGCTGAAGGCACTGTTGCAACATCAGATCATCAACTTCCGAAGGCATTCTTTTCGGCCGTTCCCGAGGGCGCCCTCGCTAATGGGATGCATAGGTGGTCTATACAAATTAGGACACAGATCTGTGACATGGCAGATAAGCGGTTAAAGGTGAATCCTGGCGTGAACTAGATCAAATTGCACTGAATGGGATTGAGGTGGGAGTAGAACTGGATGTAACGGGTCTAGACCAAGACTGGTGTAGATATCAAAAGGTAAGGTCTTAATGTGGTTAGATAGATGATGATGTGTTACACTAACTATACAAGAATTTTCTTCCGAATAGTAGTGTCAAGTTACGCCATTGATGCAATACCAACAAAAAGAAAAACAAAAAGTTTAAAAAACTTAAAGATTTCATTTTAAAAGGAAGGATGAATGATGAATTCAGATATTCAACTTAACAAGTTAGATAGTTATACAGATTGTAAAATTGGTTTGTGTTATGTAAATAAAATATTTTCACACTTACTTTCAAATGCTTGCTTAAGATGAGACTAAAACTGTTTTTTTCTCCAGGCAACCCTGTCTCTGCTGGAGCGGGTTCTGATGAAGGACGTGGTGACGCCTGTGGCCCCGGAAGAGGTCCGTGCGATGATTCAGACCAGCCTCGAGAACGCAGCCCTGCTCAACTACACGCAGCTCAGTCAAAAGGCCAACATCGAAGGTCTGCTTCATCTGCCTCTTCTCCTTCTTAAAGTGCCTCTACATCGCTGGAGGTTGGCAGTCATCTGTGTACAATGCTCTCTGCTCAGTGCCGGGTTTGCTGGTGAAACAAAAAATAAGCATGTAACAATCATTTGTTAATATATCCGCTATATTTTGGTCCAAGTATATCCGCCTGGTGCGTCAATTACAAGCCCTTCCACCCACGGATGCTGTGCATGCAGCGACTAATGAATGTTGATGAAACCCAGGTCTCTGCCTTCCCCTCTGGGATACAGGCCTGAGTTTATGTATGTATGGATGTAGCACCTTATACCCCAAATTGTTGATATCAAGCGGTGAGGTATGTGAACACGTCAGATACTTAAGTTTCCTGATGATTTTTTCTTTTTAATTTCTGGGATACAAGCCAGATTGGAATAATACTTTGTAAATTGTTGTACATAATTGGTGTTACTAGATTTAACAATGAGGAAAGGATAGAATAATGCTTTTGTGTTATTAAACCAAACTGAGACAGGTTAACATAATAATATATTAATTATTACATTTTAGGTCACAAATGCTTTAAATAAATGTTTTATTATTATTCCAACAGAAACAGAATAACGCTAAAAATAATATTTAAACTACTGATTCGGGCGACAAATGACAAAATTACAGTCAAGTGAAGATTGTGATTATTGATTTGTGACATAGGTAATTATTGTTTGTCTTCAGTTTATCTCAATGATTTATTAACTCATATAAGATTACTTTGATAGATATGAGAGAGTTCAGATATGAAAGAGATTTTATCCCCAGATTGGGTGACCATACAGATTTAACTACCCTTTCAGATAGAGTTAGAAGACAACACGAAATTAAATTGTACTTTTGCAGAGGATCTAAGAGGCGAGACGATGGTGACGCCAGCAAAGAAATTGGAGGACCTGATCCATTTGGCGGAGATCTGTGTGGATTTGCTGCAGCAAAACGAAGAGCACTACGCCGAGGTAATGTTTCTATCTCAAACTACTTGGTCGTATTGGATAGAGAGAGAAATATATAACCTACTTTAAATTAAGAAGTAGGGTAAATTTTTGGAGTGACCATTTTTCAAAATTGTGTAAGATCAATTCAAAAGTTTGCCTGAAACCTTTCTCATATCCTTGGTTATCCTGAATGTTGTAAGTTTTGTATGCGATATAACGTTTGAAGATTATTACAACAAACTTCGATTTTAGGCGATTAGTTGCGTTTCAAAAACATCTTCAAGTGTTGTATTAAGCACTATATTAAAATCAATGTTCACATATAAGGCACTATAATTTCCTGTCGCTAATAAGTAGTTGAAGAACCTAACTGTCTCGTAATCTATCGAGATTTATTTTGTGTCTCAGTCAAGACGAAATTAAAAGCCATTTCGAAAATATTATCGTTCTGCATACGAACTTCTTTCGTTGAGTATGGCGTGTCGTCAATTACCTGTTTATTATGGTAAAGGTATTTATTATCTTCCAAAGTAAATTTATTTGTACTTATTCTATGTGGCTTCATCATAAAGTGAATGGTGAAATTACCCTTCGAGTTCACTTTATGAGCGTGTTTGTATGCCAAATATTTGACAACATGAGTTTTCGTATAAGTACTTCTATCTTATTTTTATTTTTCCGCAGGTTTATAACACAAAACCGGATTCTAGTGGTCAACCAAATGTAACTACTCTAAACAATTTTGATATAATTGATTGCTCGGCTAAACGATCACTTAATAAGTTTTATCACTTGATTTGATCCATACTTCACTCGTTTTTTATCACAGTTTCCATCAAGGAGTAGAATTTTCAATGCCAATGTTCATAGATTCGCGATTGACAATACACGCTTGGGCAATGCATAGATGTCTTCTATAGATACATTTGGCGTTTCATTATTTAAATGAACATTGTTTGCATGAGATTTGAAATACAATTTCACATAGTTGATGAACTCCGCAAGATTTGTTGCTACATGTAGGTAGGTACCTTTTCATTCTGGGCATTATTTTAATATTGCTCTAAAATTTCTTTTATCATTGGAAGATTGTAAATAAAATTGGCAGGTTGAGTTGGATTTAAAAGAAGTCTGAAATGAAAAGCGTTTTGTCTCCACGTGTTTTTAAAACAACAAATACGTTGTTTGGTTCAGGAATTATGTCACTAAAGTTGTAGAAGAATTATTACGAACACAATACAAACTTCAGCTTTCACGTAGGATTACATACATCACAACTTTAGCTTTGTAGTCTGCTGAATTGAATTGATCAACATAAGTAGGTACATTCACAAATACGCTTGCACTCTTTAGATGACAACATTAGTAGATTTTGAACCATAATTTTATTGACACGCAAAAAGTGTATGTAAATTACTTTATACTATACTTCATCATAAACAGGACCAATCACTGAACATATAAAATTATCAACAGCTTTTTTGAGCTCAGTTCCTTTACTAACAACATCGTTGGTAGTTTGATGATTCTATGTTTTACCTTAATTTGTGTTGTTTTTAATTTTAATATCAATGCCTTTAATGACAATGTTTGCATGAATTTTATGGTTGTTATTTAAAACTTTCCAGAGAGAAAACAAAATATTTGCGAGGTTTCCAACTAATTAAATTAGAAAGCTTTGCTAAATATTGAAGCTTAGTTTTTAGATTGTGAAAGCCTAAAATTTTGCAAACATGTAACTTAGATCATACAAAAAACTCTCAATCCCTAAAGATATGTTGTATTACTCAAGTATAAAATAATTGATCTTTGGACATTTTAGCAAAATTTTTGACATACCCACGGTAATGTAGAATCTTTCGCAAATATTTTGTATAAGTAGTCAGTAAGTTATGTGAGTCCATACTTATAATTGGAAAATAGGAAATTCTTTAAAAAAAATTGGAAGAGAATGCCAGGATAAAAAGTACCCGAAACCGGTGTGCATGCTTGCGACGACTAATGAATGTTGTTGAAGTGAGAGGTTGTCAGGATCGTAGCAAGCGGCAAAACCCTGGTCTCTGCATACTACTACTAAAGTAATAAATAGTTTATAGATCAAAATTACACTACGTGAGTACTATTTGGTGTCAGTATCAAGTGCACATCTCTAACAAATCTCCAATGACTCAGTCACAGACAGTGCACCTACCGTAAACCTACGACTATGACAAGCAAACAGTACCAGCGGAACTTCAAGATTGCCTTATCTCGATTGTTAAGGTCCTGTCCACTGCGCAAATATCGCTCTATCTGTATTTTTCCGCTAAAATTATAGCTTAGTTGGGCCATTCTTCACAGTAGCTATTTGTATAAGGCTGTGAGTTTCTGTGCCATCTTATTTTCCACAAAGCTCCGATAGCGAAGTTTCCCCTTGATTACAAGGGGAAACTTCTTTCAACACACAAAATTTTACAATGACATCAATGTAAACAACGACGCATTGCAAATACATACCTACGAGGTAGTTCAAATAAATCTTGCGTGATGCAATAGAACGCGATGTAGAATGGAGTCAAATAGTCACCGCCAGTCACTTCCCAGAAGTTACTTCTCTTGACTCCATTGTCCTTCACAGGCCTTCGCGTGGTTCTCGGAGCTGCTCGTGGAGCATACCGAGATATTCTGGGCGCTATTCGGAGTGGACATGGACCGGGTGCTGGCGGAACAGCCACCTGACACGTGGGACTCGTTCCCGCTGTTCCAGATCCTAAACGACTATTTGAGGACGGATGGTGAGTGGGTCTTATTCAGGATTGACTATCGTCCTAACTAATTTTGTTCCTTTTTAAAAGGGAGTAGATGTTCATAGCGTTCATATAGGTGTGTTGGTTGCTTTCTTTAGGTACTCCTTCTTAACATGTGAAGTGTGTGGTGTTAGAATTATCATGTCCCGGTTAACCGATAACCGAGGTTTTAATTAATTCAATTTATTTCTGCATTTTTTATAGGTTACTAGCTGATCTGGCAAACGCTGTTTTGCCACATTGATTAGCCTACGACCTATTCGCAGACCTACCTAATAAGTACATAAAAAAATCATAAAAATCGCTGAAGCCGTTTCGGAGGAGTTCGATATGGAACACTGTGACACAAGATTTCTATATAATAGATTATATTATGGTCTAAGTAATTTTTCGCTATAACTCTTTCCTGGCACTACCCCTTCCACTATTCACATAACCCAAGGTTAGCTGGCAGATAACACCCGTTAGTATTAAGCTCATCATCAGCCATTTGACGTCCACTGCAGGACATAGACATTTAACCGTGAGGGGTTTTGCCATAATCGCCACGCTTGGCAGGCGGATTGGCGATTGCAGTATGCGGTTGGAATCTCAGGAAGGCGCTGCTGCCCGTCTCCTGGTAATTTATTTCCTTAGTCGCCTTCTACGACATCCACGGGAGGAAATGGAGTGACACTATTCTTAATCCGGCGCCACACATATTAAGCTCGTCTTTGTACAAATATGCTTATGATGCCAATTAGTATGGGATTTGGCAGTTGAGATGATGACAGACAGTGGAAATTTTCACAGATGATGTATTTCTGTTGCCGTATAACAAAAAGTACTAAAAACAGAATAAAATAAATATTTAAAGGCGGGTTCCCATACCTCAAACGTTGTCTAAAGACAGCGCTCGCCATCTAGCGGCCATCTATGTAACCTTCTCAGCGCCGATGTCATGTCGTTAAATGTCAATGTCAGACGCTTCTTGTTTATTTCTATAGATGGCGCTGTTCTCAATGTACCTAATCTATCTTGTCTCGATGTTATGTTGTATAGATAATGGTACGGAACCCTTCGTGCACGAGTCCGACTCGCACTTGGCCGGTTTTTTATTTCTCAAATGCTACCTACATGATAAAGATTCCGTGATTGCCATCAATAACTTTAAATACCAAAACATACTGCTACATACTACTTTTCTCACAAAAGTAGGAAACAAAGAAAACACAGTCATAAGTTTCTCGTGTTGTGCTTCTCCACAGAGAATATTAAAGGCGGTCGTTTCCACGAGCATCTGCGGGATACGTTCGCGCCTCTGGTCGTGCGGTACGTGGACCTCATGGAGTCCTCGATCGCGCAGTCCTTGCACAAGGGCTTCGAGAAGGAACGATGGGAGATCAAGGGGTAAGATAATACAATAATGAAACTTTGAAGAGAGAACCTGTCAAAATGCTGGCTAGCAACCTCCAGTGATGGAAAATAAATAAAAGAATTGATTTTGTACAAAGTAAGACAAGGAACCTACACATTTCTAACGCATAAACGCTGCACAAGGGATTCATGGAATTGTGGGAGATCAAAGAGTAAGAGAGCGATTTTCCGCTCTCTAAGTTTCTAAAGTTAAAAAAAGGATTCAGCGCATTATTATAAGGAAACCTTCATTTTTGCCTCTTTAAAACTCCTTTTTACATTGATAAATTCTTAGGCTCCGTTCCATTTCATTCTCATCGCCACCCTTAAATCTATCATCATGTCATCCTCATTTTTATTCTTACCCTCAACATCTGTCTCATCCACGTCCTCAACCTCATACTCATCATCATCCTCATCTTCCCATTTCTCCTTCGCTTTTCCGCTACTTGCCTTTCAATATCAATTCTATTTTAAAACGTACCTTCTCTCGCCAGAAATGGGTGTTCCACTAGCGAGGAGCTATTCTGGAAGCTGGACGCGCTGCAGTGCTTCATCCGGGACCTGCACTGGCCGGAGCCCGAATTTCGCTCGCACCTGGAGCAGCGGCTTAAGCTGATGGCCTCCGACATGATGGAGACGTGTGTGCAGAGGACAGAAGCCTCGTTCCAGGTCCGAATAATGAATAGCATAGAGAGAGAATGAGAATGCACTGATTCAGTGCAAAAGTTAAACAATGAATCAATTAAGCGTAAGAGGTTGGTCAGTATGTGGCTTACCTTGGTCCGTTTGTGAAATCTCGATCTATATCTATATCCAATAATAATAACTTCCACACAATACAATCCCTCGACCTGGTCCCAAACTAGGATACCCTGTGCTATGGTAATCGGACAAGGACGTCACAAACATGAAAATACGCCCCGACTGAAGCCATTTGTACAAATGTATGGCGGCCCCCAGTCCCCAGTGGGAATCGAACCCATGACCTAAGTTTTGGTAGCGCTTTAACGGCTAGACCGACGAGGCAGTCAGTGTTCGTACCCAAGAGATTTGCCGTGATTTTATTTAGCAGATAAGGGGAAAATAATATCTAATGTACATTGCAGTATGTACATACCTACTGATTCTTGAAAGAGTATAATTATTTGCTCTTTGGTTCGGGACCACGCCGACCCCAGCGTTGAAACGACTGAATCCGATTTTTGGGACCGGCCATAATTTTGATTCCGTGCCAGCCGATGGACCGACTCACAAGCGGGCCAGAAATCACATGGCACTGATCACTGGTAGATATATACACGTCACTCAGGGCTGGGTATTTTCATTTTCTTTCTCTGGTTCCCAGCAATGGCTGAAGAAGAGTGTGACGTTCATGTCAACGGACTACATCCTGCCAGCGGAGACCTGCGCGATGGTCAATGTGGCGTTAGACGCCAAAAACCAGGCGCTCAAGCTTTGTGCAGTGGAGGGAGTTGACATTGTAAGTGGTCTTTCCACAATTTAGGTCTAGCCGATGAAACTAGGATGGTAAACGTGGCATTAGACGCCAAAAACCAGGCGCTCGAGATTTGTGCTATGGACGGAGTAGACATTGTAAGTGGTCATTCCACCATTTATATCCGATGAAACTAGAACGATGAACGTGGCGTTATACGCCAGAAACGCTTAAGCTTTATGCTGTATAGTATACCTAATTGATATTGTGAGTGGTCGTTTCGCTAACCAAGTCAATTGGCGAAGCCTCGACAGTAAATAGCGTTGCATGTCAAGTGGAGCATCTAGACAATAATTATAATTACTGTCTGGATACTACCAGATCTAAATCCTACATCTTCTATCACTGAGAACCAAAATTTTTGAGACATTCGTACCCCAAAAATTGTACTGGATTTCGTAAAAAATAAACTATGGACAAAGTACCTAGTAGGTTCTTTTGGTATCTTTCGAATACAATGTAACTATCTAATATTGAATTGTCGCTCCCAGTACCAGTACCACACCAAGATGGACGCGCAAATAGAGGCGTGCCTGGTTGCCATGGCAACCGGCATGACGACGCGGCTCTCCGCCGTGTTGGAAGCCACCCTCGCCAAGATCGCTCGGTTCGATGAGGGCAGGTGAGTGGGGAACTTGCATCGCCGTACTTACTTTAATTACCTATTTCTAGTGATGAGGCCGCAAATTGTAACTACCGTACTACATTATTGCTTAAGTCTCATATGTACCTAATTCCTGCTAGGGGAGCACAACGTCACCATATAAGTTTTATACCATTACCGGCTAGCGCCATCCTATTTAATTTTACCGCGTAAAGCGAGATGCCGCTACTACGCGATAGTGGGATAAAACTTTTTTTTACCTTATGCTCACCTAGCTGGTGTAATACAATAAACAACTATCTATCTATCTACCTTCGTTGGCTCACTGTGGAACAGCCATCACTGGCCATCCTCGTCCAGTTATAGCGAACCATCTTTGGCTATCCTTGTCCATTTATAACCCTTTATTTGGCAAGACAAAATAACTTGAAGGAGGTTGTTGTCGTGAATATATTATGTTTATTAGTGTTGAAGGTATAGTAGAAAAATAAAATAAAAAATCTTTCATGAAAGGTTTCCTGAAAACACAATGTAAAGTATAATCTACAAAATACTATGGTTATAAAATTTAAAAAAAATCCTACGTATAGTATACTTTACAAAACCAGTAAAAGGATAAAAAATAAAATAACATAAATTAAAAAGTTTAATTTCACATCAGAACCATTATTGTCTTTTAATAACACAGTAAAATCATATCAAAGTTTATGTAGGACACTAGCCAGAAAACGCAAATACAAAAGGGTCATAACAAGAACAACACTTACTTTCTCGTAATAATAATTACTATTTATGATGATAGTTATAAAAACAGTTTCTGTCTTTCACAAAACAAAGTTTATTCCCACATTTCAGGCACCTAACTTTTGTAAGTCCTTTTTTGCAGTAAGCACAACGACCATACTCATCATCCTGTTTAGGAAAATGGTCCAATTTGTCATACCTGACATCATCGACAGGCCTTGCACGTTTGAGATTTTTAATTTTTTCTGCGTTAGTTATATCTTGCACGTTGGCATTTTTAACAGTTTTTCCTTTGTGAACCAAAGCCTTATAAATTTCAAGACGAAATTTTTTCAAACCTTTCAGTGTTTTGACTCCTCTCCTTTTATTATCTCGCCTATAAATCAGCCAAGCATTGTTGACGCAAATATCAAGAAGCTGTGAAAAGATTGATAAATACCATCTTTTGGACTTTACTTCAGTTCGATACAATGCTATGAGCATATCTGCCAAATCAACACCGCCCATATGGGCGTTGTAATGTTTCACGATGTTGGGGTATTCCACGTCCATCCTACGTTTGGTGATTTTGCAGTATCGTTTAACCGAGCTCGTTGGATATGCATCGGCATAGCTGGAAGCTAACGTAACACACTTGTTGTCGTTCCATTTCACCAGCGAAAGCTTGTTGTTATTGCAGACAACCTGACTGAATGCTCCTCTGCCTTTTTTCTTTAGCTCTTTATCACTTGTGAGCATGTTTGCGGCGCTCCTTAGTCTGTTTGGTCTCATAGTGCCGAGACTGAATATCCCATACTCGTGCCTAAGGTGGTGGATCAGTTCTAGAGACGAGAAAAAGTTATCGAAATAGATTATACATGGTTTCTTTCTAATTGTTTTAGAAAGCCTGAGTACAGCTTTTGCACCCCAGCCTAAACATTCTTCTTGCTCTGTGAAGTCACAATCCTCAAACGAGTCATTGCCGGCGTAAAGAAAAAAGTCGTAGATGATACCTGACGCTCCTGCTCGTACTATATTTTTGAACCCCCATTTTCGGGGCTTTCGGGGATTGTATTGCCGCTTTTTTCCTGCTTTTGTTCCTTTGTAAGGAATAACCATCTCGTCAATGCTGTGTCGTGACTCTTCTTTAATTTGCAGGCATTTCTGGCGAATTTTTTCAGAAAATCTCCGTATTTTAAAATATGGATCTGAGTTCATGTCGTTATTGTCAACGAAATGTAGATAGCGTCGTATTTGCTGGTAGCGTTTCAGTGGCATTACATCTGCGACAAGTGGAAAACGTGTATCAAGGCACCAGTAGTCAAGATATGAAGGCATGGTCACGACTCCCATTATCACCTTTATGGCAATAAAATTGCGTAACTCGTCAACTGACAAATTTAGTGGTCGACCCATTGTTTGAATTGCATACATATTGGTGAATTGACACACCTCATTGAATAGATCATCAGAAAAAAAATCTGAAAAGTAATCGAAGGCTGTTTTCCCGTCAGTTAGCAAGCTTGTAAATGTATCCGTTTCTATTTCTGCGCAATGTTGGAAACGTCTTCTAGACCATTGATATTTCAACTCAGTTTTCTTTTTGGCTCTTCGCTGAGTTTTTTTCTGCGGATTCTGCCTTCGGTGGTCGGCACGAATGTTACGCGTTTGTTGTGGGGTTGAAGCGGAGATTTGCGGAGACTGCTGTGGAGAGTCATTTACTTGGTTGAAAACAAATCTGTTTTGTGGGTTTCGACGGCGACGATTTGTTCGAGTGCTACTTGATGGTTGTGGGCTCGTTGTTGAAACTTGCGGAGATGGTTGTGGAGAATTGCAGACTTGGTTTAGGATGAAGGATGGCGTCACTGAAGGTATGTTTGAGATTGGAGACAATGTTGGAAGGGACGGTAGCGTGAAATTATGTTGATTTGCCAACATTGATGGGGATAGGGTTCGATCTTCGTCAGCCGATGTGTTGGAGCGGCGATCATTTTCAAGAGGTAATATATATCTATTGTCTTGGTCATCATCAGAAGGGTCCGAAATGTTTAATTTCTCTAGAGATGAGTCTATCGAAGGTGGATCTGATGACCACTCATGGAGCCCGTGTTGGGCCAACGCATCTTCAATTTCTGAATCGGATTCTCCACTTACGCCAGAAATCGCATTCCTTTGAGGAATAAGCGCATAACTTTGTTCCGATCGGGCATTCTGAAAAAAGTTACGTTGTTGCAAGAAAAAAGCATAAAGCAAATAGAAATTTGCAAAATAGAACAGCACCCAATAAGAAAACCAAATTTCAGGCAGAAGGGGTTAGTTGTAATCGATCAATGCAAAAAGAAGAGATAAACACAATGAAACAACACACTAGCACCAAAACATACCGCACTTCACCATAGAAATGGAATCAATTTTATCCTCTCAAAACCATTGTATAAAAAAATATTACCATCATACATACATAAATTCTCGCCTTTATCCCAGAGGGGTAGATAGAGACCAAGGTTTGCCACCTGCTATGATCCTGACAAATCGTACCATCACAACTCTAACCAGCGAATTTTGTAAAGCATACTTTACAAACATTCTGGCAACTAAATTTTTAACCAACGGATTTTGTAAATCATACTTTACATTAAGTTCAAAGACCTGTTTTGTCAGTATCCGAACAAGATACAACTTGTATAAAAACGTTATTCAACAGTTTATACGTTATAGAAACAAAAATTGTGTAATATATGCATGAAAACTAGATAAATAACGGAAAAAATAATTATTTACCTGTAAGATTCGCAGAGCTCGTTGTCTTGCCGCCATTCTTGCTCACTAATGTCACCTCACCAGTGTTGCTATTGGGTCAAAATATGTTTCTACTATTTGGAAGAATATAAAGAAAGGTTGTAAGCTCAAAAATATAAGCGTCACACTACAAAACATTGCCTCTAAATATTTTTCATTGTAATGTAAAGTATTCTTTACGAAAACAAATTAAGGGATAACCAACCATTCTTGGCCATTCTCGTCCTGTTAAAGCCACCCATCTTTAGCCATACTCGTCCAGTTACAACCAACGGTTTGCAAATAGCCCAGAAAATCTGCTTTACCCATAATACTGTTGTGGGAGTTATGCAGTGCAATCATTACGTATTTCTTTCTTCAAACACTTGGATGTATTATTTGGTTAATTTGTTTGCAGCTTAATTGGCTCGATTCTAACGATTGCCAACGTGTCCGGTTCAGGCAAAGATATTGGCCAGGGCTACGTGAACTTCATGAGAAACTCTATGGATCAAATTCGATCCAAGGTAAGTTTGTATGGAGATGTCCCTACAAGTATCCGTTACCTGGGGACTGGGCAGGTTCTGCGACAATACCTACTCAAACTCGATGAGGCAAAAAACTCAAAGCGTCCTTCCAAAAATTTTAAAAGGAAAGACGCAAAAGGAAGAGCAGACGACTATCAGAAAAATGTTATGGTTAATTCAGAGTCACAACTTCATCAGTCAACAGCTCTGTTGAATCTAATTTTCGTCAAAGTTGATTGTTGGCCGCCTGTTGTCCCGTCTGTTCCCGACTGTTGTAACTACTACAAAGTTAAACGATACCAGATGTTTGGACCCGTGGCTGCGGATGACTAGCTAGAGATAGTGGAAGATGGCATAAAGTAGCAGGGAACAAGATTACCTCAAAAATGCACAATTCATTAAACTTTTTCTTAGTACCTAATATATTAAACGGGTCTAACCGCGATTATTTATTAGGTGGAATTTTATTACCTTCGATTCTCGACGTTTCGGGAACGTTGCAGCTGCCGTGGTCACGGGTAGACTGTAGTGGCGAGTAAAGTCAATTATTGTAGTGAGGCTAGGTGGTGGTGGTAACGGTGGTAAGACCCGTTTAATATATTACTGTGTATTGAAAAATACTCACGAAACTTTTGTTATAAATTCAATTAAAAAATCCCACGAGTGGTCCCTCGGTCCACACGCACATAGTCTGATTGGTATGTCTCGCGAATTGCGCATTTTGAGGTGACCCTGTAAACAGGGCCATCAGGGTGATGACGAACGCCTGTCCTACAGGTGACCGACGAGCTCTGGATCCTGCAGCTTTTCGAGCAGTGGTACGGCATCCAGATCGGCCTCATCAACACGTGGCTAGGCGAGCGGCCCGCCCTCCATCCTCAGCAGGTGGCCTGTCTCAGCATTATTGTCAAGGTAAGGTCATATCATCAATTTTTTTATTCAAAGTAGCACAGAAACTGCGACTTAATGAACGTTACAAGTTAAACTAGGTGTCCATTTCAAAATCTAGATCATTTTGGAGAAAAAATTTACAAAAAAAACTCCAAACTTAGTCTTTTCAAGTCCTTAATTTACAGGATTTATATAAATGTTCTAAAACTCATGCATTAAACTGGCTTTAATTCCAGACGTCATTGTCATCTAAATAATCTTTAATGTTATATTAGTAGCTTTTTTGGCACGAAGTGTGCTTCACACATTTTTTGAACCGCGTTTCTGGCAAGCTTATTATATCCTCAGGGATCTTATTGTAGAAACGTATACAATGCCCCATAAAGGATGTATTAACCTTTGCAAGCCTAAATTTCCGTATGATGTATGAACATGAACGTATCATGGTTCCGTAACATCAGAGAACGGACTGGAGTGGCCAGCGTCGAAAATCTATTTCGCTTGGCAAAGAGACGAGACGATAATGCAGAGCTGACGGCCAACCTCCAGTGGTGTAGACGCACATCAGTGCGATAGAAGAAGATCACATATGTCGAAAAACTGGTAGTCGATGGAGTTTAAAGTTTCTCGAGTGGAGACAAGGAACTGACAAATGCAGCGTGGGACGCCCACCACCCCGCTGGACCGGCGATCTGAGGCAGATTGCTGGCAGCGACTGGATGAGAATGGCCGAGGACAGAAAGTACTGGCGTGCCCGGGAGGAGGCCTTTGTCCAGCTGTGGGCGAATAGGGGTTGATTGATTGATTGAAGACAGAACAAACTAAACATGCGGTGGTAGCGCGGTCGCTAGAACGCTGGCATCACATCACGTTCAAAAGGTCGTGGGCTGGAATCCCGGCATATATCAATGACTTTTTTTCTAAGTAACGTACATTTGTGTTGGCGGATATGACTTTCTTAATTGTATGGAAGGCTGGTGTAGATGTGGGCAGGTCGGATGAATGAGGAAACAACTTGATGCGGTATATACAGATGCGTATTTTTATTCAGATATGTATTTTTTATTTAGAAGTTGTAGACGAATACGTCTACTTAGGACAAACAGTCCAACTAGGCCGGTCCAACTTCGTGAAAGAGGTCAATCGTTGAATCCAACTCGGCTGGGCAGCTTTCGGGAAACTTAGAAAAGTCTTTTCGTCTAATATACCTCAATCGCTCAAGACAAAATTATACAACCAGTGTGTGTTACCAGTGATGACTTATGGCACTGAAACGTGGTCTCTCACTATGGGCCTCATAAGAAGGCTCAAGGTCACGCAACGAGCTATGGAAAGGGCTATGCTCGGAATTTCTCTACGAGATCGAATCAGAAATGATGAGATCCGTAGACGAACGAAAGTCGTCGACATAGCCCAGCGGATTAGTGAGTTGAAGTGGCAGTGGGCGGGGCACATAGCACGCAGAACTGATGGCCGATGGGGCCGAAAAGTTCTCGAATGGAGACCACATATCGGCAAGCGCAGGGACGACCAGCCACAAGATGGCCAGATGACGTCATTCAAGTGGCAGGAAGACGCTGGATGCAGGCCGCTTCCAACCGGTCTTTTTGGAAATCCATGGAGGAGGCCTATGTCCAGCAGTGGACTTCTTGTGGCTGAATGATGATGATGATGATGATTTTTTATTCCGATCTAATTCTACGTATTTACAAATTTACAAGAGCTGCGAAAATATACATGAAATTATTATGATTTGAAACAGCAGATTCGTTGGCGAGCACTTCTCAATCTGTTATCGTCATAGCGACGGCAGGCATGCATGCGCGCTAGCCTGTCCCGAAGCTGTGGCATGGATAACTGTTCCATGATGCCGCCACACTGGGTTGATCCAAGAATCACTGTACAAACAATTAATGTTTATCTACTTGAGGTCGTGGGTTCGATTCTATTCGATTGGGGGTCGCCGTACATTTGAACAAATGGCCTCAGTCTGGATGTGTTTCCATGTTTGTGATGTGCTTCCCTGGTTACAGTAGCATAGGCTATCCCAGTTCGGGACCTGGACAAGTTATTGTGTTGTGTGGAAGTTATTACATAACATAACATAAACTCACGCCTGTATCCCAGAGGGTAGGCAGAAGAGGAAGGAAGAGGAGGGTAGGCACCAGGGAAGTTATTATTACAGAATAATCTAATATATAAAAATCTCGTGTCACAGTGTTTGTTATCGAAGTACTCCGAAACGGCTTCACCGATTTTTATGAATTTTTTTGTGTGTTAGGTCTGAGAATAGGTCGTAGACTAATTATTATGGCAACACAACGTTTGCCGAGTCAGCTAGTAATAATATATTATTCTACATTCGAATGTGATCGATCCTATCTATATTTCCTTCTCCGTCGCCACACAGAAAATGTACAGCGACTTCGAGCTGCAAGGTGTCATAGACGACAAGCTGAACTCGAAGATCTACCAGAACGTTGCATCGCGGATGCACACGGAGGAGGCCACATGCAGTCTGCTGTTGGCGCAGCAAGACACTGGGTAAGCGGCTAACATAGTACATTGGCATTCAGCAAACAGAATGTAAATTATTTACGTTGAAATAAATTATTGATTTCTGATTTCTGATACTGGAAACAAGTAAACCATGTAAGAAGTAAACCTGAATAAAGATTTATCCTTACCTTACCTTAACTTACTTGATCTTATCTTACCTTACGTCACCTTACCTTTCATTACCTTACCTTACCTTAAATTACCTTACCTTACTTTACCTAAGATACTTTGACTGCCTCGTTGGTTTGACTACTAAAACAGAGTTCGTGGGTTCGCTTTTTGATTTGTAGAAATTTCCTCTGTCTGGAGTTTTCTATGTTCGTGATGACCTTGACTGATTACTATGCCCCACTCTATCCTAGTTTGGGGCCAGGACAAGTGAGTTGCGGCTGTAGCACCGCCTGACAATTTAACAATATTAAAAACCTATTTAGAGGCTAAAAATTCCACCCGGATCTTGAACCCGCGACCTCTGGCTAACCGTGCCAGCGCTCTCCCAACTGAGCTAATGGGCAAGTGCAAGCATCGGCGGCATGCATGGAGAGAAGGCCTGTGCCCTACAGTGGGACGCATATACCAAGGCTGATTATGCTTATGCTAAGCATCGGCGAGCATTAGCCTCTAAAGAGGTTTTTAAAATTGTCCTCAGCACGGGTTAGTGCAACCAAAAGAATATAATTTAATAATATATAGAAAATTATCAACTTAATTCCGGATTCACTTACCTGATTTTTTTGTCGGAAGAGTCCGACCAAATATTGAAAATTGTTGCTATGCAGCTGCTGCAGGCGTTACGATACGTCCGATTTCCTAGTCCCTGCCAAATTGTCAAAGTTTAGCATTCAGCGCCGGATATACGATTTATCCGAGCCGAGGCAAAAACTAGACATTGGCAACCCCCTGCACCCCAAAGGGGGGTTCTCAATGTTAGTGTATGGTAGGCTTTAAATCTATCGTGTATGAATATACACCTTTATATCGATTTTGACAGCTATGTATTCTGTGAATGTTCCTCTCTCTTCTTGCTCTGTGAAACCTCCGCCAACGTGCACGAATGAGCCGTTTTCAGCACAAATTCACAAAGCACATCATAGATGGTGCTTATAGGCGTGCACATACAAGAACAGGGATACGTCTGTCAAAAATGCTTAGCGCAGATTAATTTTAACAGCCGTATTCCGGTTCTTCTATGGCCACGTCTGTAAGCGCCATCTATGAATTGCTTTGTGAATTTGTACTGAAAACGGCTCATTGTAATCGTTGTAAATTATAATAATTACTAAATAATATCTAATTGTATTTCCATCGCTAATTTGTGAGGAATTATACGTTGGACAATATATTCAACTCGTTTGACTCCTGTGCCACGCTTCACCACTATCAGCGCAATCCTCAACTCTGCTGGGGTGCAGATCTTGCACCAACACTCAAAATTCACTTAACAAATGTACCTACTGGGCGCTGTATCATATTCATTCATGTGAGGAACGCGTACGTGAATTTTGCGTCGTCTTAGATGGCCCCTCCTTCCAGATCCGGGCCTGCATTCGTTAACCAGCCAACCTATTGTTATTTTCAGCGGCGACGATTCCGAAGAAGGCACCAGGGGAGGAAAGTCGAAGTTGGAATCCCTCACAGAGGACGCGAAACTAGGAAACGTTACTGCTGTCGTTGGAAAGGTACATCCTATTCATAAGCAGCCTATATACCTACGTCCCACTGTAGGGCACAGGCCTTCTCTCAGGGAGAGATTAGGGGCTTAATCACCACGCGTGCCCACCGCGGATTGGCGATTTCAAACGCTGAGGTATATGAATAGCTCAGACAGTCAGGTTTCCTCACGATGTTTTCCTTCACCGTTAGCGAGTGGTATTGCTACTATAACTTCACAAATGTACATAAGTTAGAAAACAAAGTCATAGGTGTTTCCTATTATGAATATGAAAGTTTGTATGTTTGGGTGTTTGTTGCTCAATCACGCAAAGGCGGCAGAATGGATTTGTGTGAAATACACTTATATAGTTTATAACCTGGATTAACACATATTATAGGTACTTATATCCTGTGTCCCCTCATCAGGCACATAGAGCCTTTATAAAAGATCTTGACTTATTTTACGGAGACTTTAAGGTCTTCTCATCTAGGGCTGGGTGAAAGAGGGGGTATCCAAAATCCATCTCCCTAGTAGCATTTTTGATCGGCCACAATTGGCCAACGGTGGGGTTATTGATGGGATATGGTTAGTTAAATCGCCCAGATGGAACTTGTATTGGCCCCACTAAGATCAATAATGCTATTATGCCGAGCTGATTACCAACAGTGGGCCTTGATGCTTTTTTGCTACGGTTGGCCGAACAACGTTGGTACAACTGCAGTAAATAAAGGTTGGCCCAACAGAAATTTGAGAAAACTGGCCAACGGTAGGACCATTGTTAAAATATGGTTAGTTAAATCACTCACATGCAACTTGTATTGGCCCAACAAAGACTCAATATCGGTTATTATGCCGACTGATCACCAACATTGGGCCTGTCTCGAGTGCGAGGGGGTTGCAAAGGGTGGAGGGGAGGGGTGGTCGCCGCGCGCGCCACTAGGGCGTCCGCCATTTTGTGTGAATCATTTTATTCCGAGTTCGACGTGGTGCGGCAAGAAAAATATAAAATCTGAAAAGCTTGTGAGCGAGTAAAGTGAAATGTCAAGTTTTCGTGATTCTCACTCATGTATTATAAGGTGCTGGAGTTTGAAGACAATGCCAAAGGAAAGCTGGTTTATGCCACGTAAAAAAGAATGCCTGTGGCCGCCATATAAAACATAGAGTACCTAATTTCAACAAATGTTTGGTGTCGCAAGACTTGCCCGACGAAAACTGGGCCATATATGCTGTTGAGCATAATATGTATGAAACTGGTAAGTCGGCTTTGATCATTTATAGTTTATAATATAGGTACTAGGTACCTAATTGGCACTTCCAAACCTCTTTGCACGCCTACCTATCTTTCTTCCACCTCCTGCGGTCGACTGGAAGAAAATGCTTGTGCATTAAGTCTGTCGTATTTTACATTAGGCTTGTGCAATAAAAGTATTAAATAACAATAATAATCCGATTTGAAAGACAAAGGTACCTAGTTGTTCTAACGGTTTTACATACTAACCTTTTGTACAATTAAATTCTGACCTTTTGTATGCCAGTTTGTCCGTGAACCCAAACTAGCACTAATGGCTTTTAGTCAAATACTATTTTAAAACAGGTTAAAACATTCATTTTCAGATGATTTAAAATCAGCGAGGGAAAAGTGCAAAAAAGCAGAAAGTGAGTCTAACCTAGTCTTAGAAAATAGTGTTATAGTATTTCAAGGCAGAAAGTACGCTTTCCGAGTGAGTTGTTTGTTGCTGATGCACCAGCAAGAGCTTTTCTTAAATGTATAAAATCGCACAACTCTCTATATGGCTGCGAGAAATATACACAAAAAGGAATTTACATTGGTAGAACAACATCGCAAAATACTTCAAATTCAAATCTTAGAGCTGATGATTATTTTCACAAACAATAATATGAAGATCGCCAATTAACTAAAACTATTCTAACATAAATTAATATTGGGTTAGTTACTGAAGTCCTTCTGGATTACATGCACGGTAAAAAAATCGTCAACGCCGTCAATAATAAAGAAGAAAAATACTATAACTAAAATACTTTTAGATGATGGTTGCAATATTAGTATTAATTCCTGTTTCAATACCAAAGATGGAGATATTTTAAGAGTAAAAGCTATCAAAAAGATTGAGAATAGTAATTATTGTTCATTAGATTGATTATTTTTTAAATAAGACTTTTACAAAATACCTATTGAAAGGAGTAGCAGTATAAAATAAAGTAAGAAAGAAGTCACTGTCTCTTCGTCGACATTGAATAAAAAATGTTTTCTATTAACTAATTTTTATGATAACGATCTTGTGTGCATTCTATTTGTGAACAGAAACTTGTGCCGTTGAATAATTTTATATATTATTAGTCTCATAAGATGTAATTACAGCCTAATTTTAATAAATTTTTATTGAGTATAAAGCTCAATAAACAATGTTTTTAATTTCTTTATTGTAATTCTCTCACTCTCACATACATACGTATGTTTATTATTTGAAAGTGTGCTTAATGTAATATTTTAAATCAATGCAGCATTGTGACAAAATGTGATAGTGATTGAAAACAGAAAGAGTTTTATATTACCCATATGATCCTACCGGATATGTACTGTGGGGGAAAATTCTGCAGATCAACTTTTCGCTCTTATTATGATTGTAATAAGAGCGAAAAGTGGATCTTCAGATTTTTCCCCCATGGTACCTAACCAGCATCCCAACAACGTTGGTTAAATGTATCATTCCTATACAAAGGCCCTACGAGAAATACATTACGTGGCCCTTTGTAGGATTCCTATACAAAGGCCCTACGGAGAAATACATTATGTGGCCAACTGTAGGATTTCTATACAAAGGCCCTACAGAGAAATACATTATGTGGCCCTCTGTAGGAGTTTTCACATAGGCCCTCCGTTGTCGGCCCTTCAGCAAAACATGCGGCCAAATCTAACCGTTGTCCAACCAAAGTCATGTATGTGGCCCAACCAAATGCCTACCAAAAATGCTACTAGGGCTGGCTGTTTCATAGAACTACAATTACTTCATAGTAATTCAATGTAGTCTATCAACAAACAGATTAACAAGTAGGAATGGTCTTAATAAACTATCAATGAGGAACTTGCGTCTAAGTTAGATTGGAGTGGCATTGCTTCGATACCATAGAAGACGTAATATATAGACTTAGGTAAAATAAAACAACAACATATTTTTTCAGTGTTAACGGGGTCAGAAAAAATGTGAAAAATAAAATTACTCTAATAACAAAAACCTTATTAGGCTAAGTTTTTTCGTTGAATTCTGGTTTTCTTATAAGGGTGTATTGTATGTACATAAAAATATTATTGTACGAGATAACTCAAGTATTGATAAACGATTCATACATTACAAGACGTTACGTGCAAGTTGAGACGTCATAGTTTGAGCCCGATTTGTGTGGCGCGTTTTTGTACCACGTGACTACATAGACTTTTCGACAGGTTATCTATGAAAAGTATTAGTCGTAGAGAAAAAAAAACGTTTACCTATTTATCTTTTAACATACTTAGTCTCGCCGATCGTATTAAAACATTTTTTGAGCAAGTTCTCCAGAGGCGAAAACACTGTCCCAGGCTGGAATTATCACATGTTGGGCACTTTGTATTCTACAGGTTGCGGGGTCGAATACCGACGTATACCTTAGTCCTTATTTCCTAAGTTAGGTACATTTGTGAAATTGAAGTAGCAATCCACTCTGAGTCTGGAGACCTAGAGATGGGCGCAAAAGTGTGGGCAGGCAACCAATGAGATGGACTGACGATCCACAGTGGTTCGACTCCATACAAGAGGTGGGACATAGGATCCTTAAAAAACAAAATGCGTTATTTTGGAAAAAAAAAACTACCAATGCATCCTATAATCAAAGAGAAATAACAAATACAAATTGAGTTTTTTTGATATGACTCATAATTTATGAGTAAATAATTAAAAACCATTTCTTTAGTATGGAGAGTAGCATAAAAATATTAATATCTCATGATTCCCGGTCGTTTTCGGATTACGGTTTTCAAAAATAGTATTAACATATTATTTGCCACATTTCATCCTTTGACACATGGTGCCCCTAACGTGCCCCTTAAGAGTTATGATGATATAGAAAAAATAATACCATGTTAGTGCTAGATGTAAGTAGGTACTTAGTAAAATAATGAATTTTAAGAATTATGCATTATAACAGTCAAACATAGGTATTTAATATTGAGGAACAACAATACTAATGCAATTAGTTAATGACATATTTTTTTCTGGAATTCATTTTGCTTTCTTTTAATCATGGTTCGATCAGGAAGGACATCTCCTAATTAGGTTGAACTAATTAGGATGAACTTACTGAGGAAGTGATTAGTCCATCCAAATCGGATGCTTCAACTTCTACATCAATAGTTGTGTGTAAAACTTTCGAAGATTTGAGTAACAAGCAGAAAAGAAGGCGCATTGAAGACAAGAGAGTTGGTTGCAGCAATGATGAGCTTTTTTACTCCTTGGAATGCGCGCTGCGATCTTCCGGAAGAAGTGACATAGCATCTATTATGAAACAATTATTAGAAAAACCTGAGCAAGTTTCGAGAGTAATGGATGTCATAAAAAGTGAGCAGAGCCCTCCTTGTGAAATTTCCACACAAAAAGCTCTAGCACTGTACGTCAGCATGCAGTTATCGAAGTGGCGTTACACCGTGCTCAGAAACTTCAGCTTGAAGGAAGGCCTTAAGTATCCGAGTTATTACATGCTACTGAAAGAGAAGAATGAATGCTATCCTAGAAAAGAAGATATATCTGTTACAGAAACTTCAGTAAATATCCGATTGCAGTCACTTCTTGATCTCACAGTGCGAAGACTTATAGTCTCACTTAAAGATACACATAAAGAAGACCAGTTAGTTTTGGATAGCAAGTGGGGATTTGATGGAGCTTCCAGCCAAAGTTTGTACCACCAGTCAACCTCGGCTAGTGATAGCAATCTGGCTACAGTTTTTATGGCCAGTATTGTTCCATTGAAATTAACTACCGTGAGTGGTATTACTGTGTGGCAGAATGAGCGGCCATCATCCACTGCATACTGCCGACCTTGGTGTTTTAAGTTCATACGAGAGACAGAATCCAATGTGAAAAACGAAATGGCCGCGTTTGAAGCAGAGATTGCTGCACTCACACTTATGGAAACTCCACGATCAACCACAATCTAATGTTGACAATGATAGATGGCAAAATACATTCGATCATTTCTGAGACTTCGGCTGCAGTTTGTGATCTTTGCAAAGCTCGTCCAGTTGAAATGAACGATTTACAAGAGGTTAGAGCCAAGCCAGTCAACGAAGACATGTAGAAATATGGCTTGAGTTCATTACATGGAGTGTTTACTTCACATAGCCTACAAAAATGGACGTGAAGTCATGGCAGGCAAAAGGCGATGAAATGAAGAAGAAAGTGAAGGAACGGAAAGAATTCATCCAACAAGCTTTTAGGCAAGAAACAGGCCTGCTTTTGGATGTGGTGAAGCAGGGTAGTGGCAACACAAACACAGGGAACACTGCTAGAAGATTTTTTGGAAACCCTGAATTAATAGCTCGTTTGACAGGCTTAGATGTTAAACTAGTAAGAAGAATGGCCGTCATTCTGCAGTGCATATCATCAGGCGAAAAAATAAACACGGAAAAGTTTCGTCTGTATTGCAGTGAAACAGCAGATTTATATGTAGAGCTGTATGCATGGTACTACATGCCATCGAGTGTCCACAAGCTACTCATACATGGCCATCAAATTGTGGAGCACCTATCGATAATGCCTGTAGGCTTCCTGTCAGAAGAGGCATCTGAAGCGAGGAACAAGGATTTCCGAAAGTACAGGGAACATCACACACGAAAAAATAGCAGTTTAGCTACAAATGAAGACATCATTCATAACCTGCTTCTCTCGTCAGATCCACTGATTACAAGCTTGCGTCATTCATAATTTAGTATGTATCATAATCCATAATTATATTTGCACATAAATATTGTTGTTGTTATAGAACAGAATACATACCTACTTAAAATGTAAATAGTAACTTGTAAATTTATGTAACTAGTTTTATTACTTCATTTTGTAAATATTTTGTTCAATTTAATTTTACAATATTTTCTTGATCTATATTGTCTGTAAATAAATACATTTTATTAATGAAATCATTATATATCTTAGTTTCCTATACAATTTAATATAATATTCCATGAAAATAAAACTAAATAAGTTTTATTTAATTTATTTGCCAGTAAGGTACCTTTATCAATAATTTGAAATAAAACATTCGATACCTAACAAATTATTTTTTCCTATATCATCATATCTCTTAAGGGGCACGTTAGGGGCACCATGTGTCAAAGGATAAAATGTGGCAAATAATATGTTAATACTATTTTTGAAAACCGTAATCCGAAAACGGCCGGGAATCATGAGATATATTTTTATGCTATTCTCCATACTAAAGAAATGGTTTTTAATTATTTACTCATAAATTATGGGTCATATCAAAAAAACTCAATTTGTATTTGTTATTTCTCTTTGATTATAGGATGCATTGGTAGTTTTGTTTTTCCAAAATAACGCATTTTGTTTTTTAAGGATCCTATGTCCCACCTCTTGTATGGAGTCGAACCACTGATCTGGTGAAAGTGGCAGGAAAAGACTGGATGCGAAAAGCCCAAGACCGAAGTAAATGGCGTGCATTAGAAGAGACCTACACTCAGCATTGGATGGCTGTAGGTTGAAGAAGACAGACAGCTAGAACAACTCACTCTTAACTTAACATATTAGAGTGCACATATTTAAAGGTTAATGTAGGACGTGGACTTGGTGGAGCGATGATCTTCGCAGGGCGGCTGGCAAGAGCAGGATGAGAATAGCCGAGGACCGTGCTCAGTGGCGTGCTATAGGAGAGGCCTATGTCCAGCAGTGAATTAACAAGCATAGGCTGATGATGATGATGATGATGATGATGATGAGCTATCGTTAACAATTTAAATGAATATAGCTTTTCAGTTTTGCTTTTTGGAATCTGTTATACCTACCTGCTGCCCGATACCTACTGAAGAAACGGCTTACATAACAGGTTTTTCGTTATTTCAATCACACGTTTTACTTCCATTTTTTTACAAACGTACAGTCGACGGCAGGGGCCTGTTTGAGGGGCTAGGTTTGAGTGAGGGTCTTTTGTATCAAATATGTAGGTACTTTGTGAAATTTCTTCAATAAATAATTTTAAATATATATATATAACTACAATTCATGGTTTACTATGACAATTTGATGCACATAGCAAAGTCGATTAACCCATAGATTAACAAGTAGGAAGACTGCTTTGCAATGCGCATCAAATTGTCATAATAAACTACGAATTCCAGTTTCATGAAACGCGGCCCAGTCCTTCTGTCACGAAACTGTCCACTGTATCGGATTAACCATTTTGACGACTCTAAAGTGTCAAAATATGTACGTTTTTGACAGTCCCGAGTAGACTAATGGCCAGTTCGAGAAATTCGTGTAAATGGTTAACTGTAGTGCTGTCTCTTCGAATTTCTCAGAAAAGAGCGTGACAGAACGTTACGTAAGTATTTACTTAGTGAAATTGTCAATTGTCAATGTCAAACAATTAAGAAACCGGCCCTAGATCAGACAACTCTATACAGTGGAGGACTTATGTAGCAGCTACCCAGGTCAACCTTTACATCTTGGTTGCAAAGTCGTCCATAGCGTAACTGATTAGTGTGCACGATGTGCTGTGTCGTCTTCCTAATTATATTAATTTCTTTGTGATTCCGTCTGCCTAACGATCCATCGCTTTTCGCCTACTCATAACTACCTATCAGTCACTGCTTTTCGCCTATTGGTAACTACTAATGATATAAACCGGTTCTAATAAAACCGGTAAAAATTTGCTAAATTCCGCGAAAATCCCAAAAGCACCATGCAGTTAGTTAATGCACCACCCTCTCCCACTAACCGCATTTTGCTTGTGGGATTTTGGCGGAATTTAGCAAAGTAATTTTCACATATTAATGCTGTTATGGATTTCCGCAAAGTAACGGTTATTACCGATATAGATTCCATACAATATCGGTAATAACCAGTTTTTTTTTAAATAATCGGTATTGCTAGGTTGAGCCGGCTGTTGGAAGTTACCTGTTTTCACCGAAATAATGAGTTTAAGATACACAAGTTTACACGTGACATAATTTTTCTTTTATTTTATAATGCATTTTCATTATTTTTATGATCATAATTGACTTTTTTGCTAATCGTGATCGATCGTTCGTTTGCCGAACCGATCGCGATGGAGCGCTCATGATGAGGCATACGTCCAACAGTGGACAAACAAATGCTGAAGAAGAAGAAGAAGTACCTAGATATGACTTTTTTCATAAAAACCTGAAAGTGCCTAAAAAAACTGTTTTGTAAAATTGATTGGAAAATACCAAAGCAAAAAATTGTAATTGCTTTACATCACTAGTAACAACCCAAAGATTAAATTTAGAAAAATAAGAAATGAAGGGGATTTTTGAGGAAAATATTGCCGCTCAGTGAGATTTGTGCAGTGCGAAAACTGTGCTTTTGTTTATTTCGATTGAATAATTTTTATTTTACTTGTTTTTAGGTCGGCAACATATTCGGCCGTGGCATTGGCGAACTGTCGACGAAACTGGGAGGAGCTTCGTCTTGGTTCTAGCGCTTTCTATATTCCTACAATAGCTCGACACTCGTTCACTTACCTTTCTTTGCCTGTATTGACGTAATGAGATGAGAATTTTGCTTTATGTTACTGCATCAGTATAAAACACCTTTTTAGTGGTGTAGTATCATGATAGCATGAAAATGTACTGTGATGTAAAAATAACCCTTTTGCTATGATGACAAAAGAAAACCCGCCATTTTTATAACCGTCAAAAACAAAATGGCAACGCGCGAGTTATAATAATCTTTATGTGGCCAGTAGCAACACGCGTTTAGCTTAGGAAAGTTTTGTATTATCGATCTAGATTTTATTTTTAAGGAGGCTTTATTGTGTACAGTTTAGGGGTCATTTTGTTGATACAAAACATGTACTAGGTGTGTACTATAAGAGTAGATTTGATAACACAATTGAAGATATAGAGAAACGAAGTATATTAAAACGTACTTATATGAACGCATTAATAATAAAACAGTGCTACAATAATAAAACATATCGCTTGTTCAGATTACTATACATAAAATAATATAATATGTGTTATGTATCGCCATAAATAGTTATGTAATTGTATTTACGGCGAACAGAATAACAACCAATAATAGGATGGAAATTAAACAGTATTATTATTATTAAACGTTATTTTCTATTAGTTATGGTTTATGGAGTTATTTTATGTTGTGTTCTTTCTTGGCACTACCACAAAATGACCAATAAAGGTGACCCAAAATGAAAATGTACAAGCTTTTAAATGCATATAGGTAAGTACCTCTAGATAGGTACCTTTAAGTACCTCTCATCTCTATATACATTTCTCAAATGCAGTATTTTTCTATAGTATTTCTAATTCACAATAATATCTAAATTGTTTGTTATTTATATAACCTACTTACAAAGGAGTTTTAGTGAGTTTTTGTGATCATCAGGACCGCACTTGTAGTAAACGGACATAGATTATGTTTTTATGCTTAAGGAAAACACCCAGAATCTACTTATAGGTACCTTTAATCAGATAATTATTATCCGAAGCATTTAAGCTATAACACAGCGGCCATTCTGACGTCAGGTCGGCGTTACGTCCAATCCATCACGACGTTTGCCACAAGCTTTTTATAAAAAAGTAGCTAATATGTACCTTCATAAATATACTATACTGTAATAAAACTGTGACAGTATTGGCGCCTGAACAAGAAGTACTAGCAATTCGCGTTTAACGTGAAATCGAATTTCTATTTTTTTTACATTCAGTTAGGGATCTTTAGAGATGTAGACAGGCAGCGTAGGCTTAGTGCCTACGCTGGGGGTACACATGGGGGTTACAATTGGTAATAATTTATAAGGACGATTAGTACCAGACAACTGAAACTTGACATAGGTAGATTTATCTGGCCATATTGGCCTCGCCTTAGACGGTAGAACCTTTTTTTTTAAAGGAAGGTTCCGTAAGTATAAATTAGGATTTTTTCGCATATATGTGTGAGACTTTCTATATATAGTTTAAATCATTTGGGTAATAATTATCTGATTAAAAGTAGCTATTAGTAGATTCTAGACATTGTTCTTTGGCATAAAAACTGTCTATTTTCGTTTACTACAAGTGCGGTCCTGACATTCACGAGTTTTGCTGAAAAGTAAATAGAACTTAATCGTACTAAGCTTGGTATCTCTTCAGCAAGGAACTAAAATGCAACAAAGTCGTAAATCAGTTTAATACAATACTATTTGCCATTTACTATAAATTATTTTAAAGTTGAAATGCTCTCTAGACAAATAATAATCTAGCTAGTTACTATAATATTATCTATTTAAACCTTGAAACTAAATTAGTCAACAGGTAATACCTAATAAAATAACATGAAATTCTATTAAAACTAGTTGTTTGTCAAAAAAAATATTCTTCTACGCTAACTCCTTACAAATTTAAAAGTTAAAGTTCTTAGATTTTTAAAGGTCTAAAAAGGGATCAACGATTGCGTTGGTTTGCCTTAGAACGACAGTTCTCTTGTAAAAGTTGGTAACTGCTTGAAATATTATAAAGTAATTATTGTTTCACATCTAACATCATCTTAACCTTAAGTAGTTTGTTTGAATTGTTTGTTTTTTTTTTTTGGAGGCGTACGTAACAAAACAAAAAAAATTAACATCAAGCACGATAGTTAGATAAATAGTACGAATTATGTAGTGCTCATTTAATCTCCAAAAATAGCATCCAATAAATAGCTCGTTTGCATTGTTAGTAACAGTACTTTGCACCATTTTTCACAAAAGTAGGTAATATGCCCTTTGCATTATTATTCCAATATAATCCTTTAACTGCGTGACAAAATATTTCCTCTTACTCTTTTCCTATTACATTTATTTTATCTAAGTGTACCTTATTATAATAACTACGTATTTTTAATACTTTAAATCGACCAATTTGAATGTTACTTGTAACTGGATACTGTGTGATGTTTGGAGCATAATTTCTTTTTTGGTTTTATTTAAAGTTAATATTTGGGAGCTCAAGAAAAAATTGCAAGGAAATGTCAGATTAGATGTTAAGTGCATAAAAAAGAATCGACTGAATTCCGAAAGCGCATATGTAGTAAAAATAACTTGCTTTTTATTCATCATTTCACATTGGTTTTATTGTGAGGACTCGTGGTTGACAGCATAAATAAATTATATTAAGCTTTTTCTATTAATCGACATGGTGTGCCTAGTAAAATATTCGTTAGAAAATTCTTTGTTTATTTTTTAATATTGTAGAAACTTAAGTAATTTGCAACCACTATTATTTAATGTATGTATAGAAATACTGCGGAGCCACGAGTCTGTGACTAAGCTTAGAGGAAGCCACCGAGTGCATCGCGATTGTATGAGGATAAAATAAAAATATTTACAATAAAAAAAATGTTTACTGTTTATTGTGTGATTTCTTCTAATGTATATACCTACCTATTTTGAAATAACAAACTTACAAATTCGCAAATTTTAATTCCTTACACATTTGTGAATTTGTACATATGTATAAGGAATTAAAATTACAAATTATTACAAATTCAGAAATACCACTCGCTAACAGTGAAGGAAAACATGGTGAGGAAACTTGAGCGTCTGAGGTGTTCAATCATATACTTACCTCAGTAGTTAGTTGAAATCGTTAATCAGCGGAGGGGACACTTGCCCTTGGTGAATAACACCACACTTGGTGAATAAGCCCGCACTCGCTCTCTGAGAGAAGAACTGTGTCTTGCTGGACTTAAAAAGCAGCTTAGGGCGCTTATACACGGGCGGCACGTGTGCCAACTGCAGCCTAGCCGTCGAGCGAGACACTGGTCGATGGCAGGCGTCGACGCGTCGACGCTCGTGTACAAGCGCCCTTAAGTGGGTAGGTGTACACCAATATAGTTAAAAAAAATCTACAACTATGAAGTTGAATAAAAATACCTGCCTCACAGCAAGATGTGGGCGCAAACACATTAATTTCATGTTTGAGCTGCACAGTCAACAGCAAATTACATTTTAGTTTTAACGTATCCCGTAGTGGATTAAAATACAAAGATGTACCTAAAGTTTGATGGGCTATCGACTGTACAAGTGCACACGCTCTGCAAAGGTAAAAATAAAATATCTACTTGAAATTGGTTAGTGTGCGATTATTGCAGTCAACCGTGTCTTCCGGAGATGCATATATTGTTTTGTGGGTGGGAGCTACGAATAGGGTGGAAGCTGTGGAAACATAAAATTTAAATAAGCCCAAGATTTATCAGGCCTTTGCTACAGGAAAACAGCGGCTAAACACTACAGCGTGTTTATAAGAACGAAATGGCTAAGCAACAGTCCTCTGCGAATGTGATTACGACCGCGCTCTGCGATACAGTGCCAGCGGTCATTTTTAAAGTTTTGACCTATTTTTAGTCAACGCTAATAATAATAAGGAAAGGTAACGTGAACCTCTCACTCATCTGGCAAAGAATTTCGTTCGTGGAACGAGCGCGGACGATTCGATCCGCGCGGGAACGTTGTGTTTTTCGCCACTGGCAATAATATATTTGTACTGTCTTGTTGAATGTTTTGTGTGCATTATTATTTTATGCAAGCTGTTAAATTTGGTTGTACATTTTGAAACTTATGACAAACATTAACATTTTGTGGCAAAACATTATTTAAATTGAACTTTGAAAATCCTCATTGTCGGGACACTTTGTTCCGCCTTAGTAGGCAACACTAAGCCGGTTTTTTTGACAGATCGCGGTGGATTGGTGAAGTGAGTGAACGTGTGATTGTTTTGAAAATAATTTCATGAAGTGATCACAAGGAAATCGTAAGTAATATTGACTTATATAGTTCCTGAACTGAGTAATGATTATGTGTAAAGTTCCACTAAGGTTAGTTTTAAGTGATAAAAGCCAAAAACTCGGTGTAATTCCCGGAAACCTCGGGCGATGTAAGAGGCAAAAAAGTGAAAATAAAAAGTTTTGTGCCCGTATCGTCTGCCACATTCCAAAGAGATTATTCATATGAGAGGGCTCCCTTGACACTGGCGACTCGTTTAATTCGGCGGAATTTTAGAAACTGAACTCCAAACGCGCATATCTTTAGTAGGTACCTAAAAATAAACTTCAGATTTCACGAGTTGAAGATTGAGTGAAGATAGGTAATTGGCAAACAGCTTCTACTTGAAATATAGGTGAGGGTTAAGTGCTGAAATAGATTCGTTTCACCTTAGCCTAATATACCTGGGGCAAAATTGTTTTGTTGACCTGAAAAAAATTATTGGCTTGTGTTCCAAAAAATTCAAGTTCATTATTTTCCTGGCATCTCTAACCTAACCACTAAAGTTGTGGTCGATCATAGGTAGGAGGCTTGCCTCACTTGCATGAGATTGTAAGTCCTGGTTTGATTTGAGTCCTGGTATGTACTAATGACTTTGTTTTCTAACATTGTGAGGAAGGTGTCTGAGGTCTGAGATACCTCAGGGCAATGACCCAAAAATAAGGCAGTGCGGAGATTTCAGGTCTAAGTTACATCTCTGACCACAAAGGCGAATTGCAAATTTGCATAATTAAGTTCCTTACCTATACCTGCATACCCCTTTGGTAAACATTATTTAACTTAGTACTATTTACCTATTTGCTATGAAACTAAATAAATTCCTGGTGTACATTAACAAAATATTCTATAAAACAGTATGAAACTGTATGTTTCATACTGTTTTATCTTTCAAATAAAAGTTTGAAAGAGTTTTAAAACTTTCGTAAACTTTTATTATCTACTATATAACTTTTTGAGTAAATATTTATTTAACAATTAAGTTAACTGCTTGGAAACTCAAAGATAAAGGATAGTAGTCTGCCCATTTGAAATGATAAGCGACCATAGATTACATCGCAGCCAAATTACTGTCCAAAGGTATGTACTTTGACTGCCATTAATAAAATAGAAATGGGATTTTCAACTTAATGTTGGTTTGTTACACTTTATTGTACAAAAAAAATATAGAGACAAGTAAAACTCATATGTTTTTAAACTAATTTAAAGATTGATCCTAAATGGAACTTCACAATAATTAAAGCAGACAATACTTTCACTTTTGCTGTAAGTTTTGTTGTTTGTCTTGCAGAATTACTCCTGTAACATTACAAATAACAACTTAGCGTATTAGGTATACCGCTGGGTGGCGCCGGATTAAGAATAGCGTCACTCCATTTCTTTCCGTGGATGTCGTAGAAGGCGACTAAGGAAATAAATTACCAGGAGACGGGCAGCAGCGTCTTCCTGAGATTTCAATAGCATACTGCGATCGGTTATGGCAAAACCCCTCATGCTTATGATAACCATGAGGGAGGCCTGTGTCCTGCAGTGGGCGTCGAGTGGCTGATGATGATGATGATGATTATGATTAGGTATGCCTACCTCTTTTTTATATCATCTACTAGGCATGTTTTTGTTTGAACAGTTTTCAAACTGGGACGAAATGGATTTAATGAAAGTAGATTAATGATCTGGTCAAAAATAAACACCCGTAACTTTGTTTAATAGCTACAAATTCTGTACACAATATTATATAGAGTTATTGCCTTCATTCTAGTTTATGAACCTCAATTTTGGCTTTGCAACAAAACTTTTTCTTCCTATTTCCTGTTTTATGCATCCATTTTTATACCTTAAAATAAACCTCGCATTAAATCTCTATTATCCTATTGTAGCACAAACAGTAGTTACTGAGGTACCTATAGCCCGACCGAGCTAAGTTCGCACCTTGCGTCGAATACTATCTATATTAAAAACTTAACAAGAACAGTACAAAAATTAAAAAAATCAACAAGTAGGAGACGAAATTTCGTAGGACGCGTATCGGTGATAAAGATGCTAACCGTACTGACGCGACAGGACGATCACGGGAAAGATCCGCATTCCAATGAGCTGCAAACATAGCTTGGTCAAGTTGTAATTTCACTATTACAACTCTACCAAGCTAAGTTTGCCCCTCACTAGAATGCATAAGCAGCCTATATACGTCCCACTGTAGGGCACAGGCCTTCTCTCAGAGAGATAGTATGGGCTTAATCACCACGCGTGCCCACCGCGGATTTGCGATTTCAAGCGCTGATGTATATGAATAGCTCAGACACTCAGGTTTTCTCACGAGTGTCTGAGCTATTGTATTATATTATGTATTATATCGCGAGTGGTATTGCTACTATAACTTCACAAATGTACATAACTTAGAAAACAAAGTCATAGGTACATGCCCGCACTGGGAATCGAACCTGGGTCTCCCGCTTCCGAGTCCAATGTTCTACCCACTAGGCTACCACCGCTATCCTCGCTAGAATGCGGATCCTTAGTCGAGTTTTAATTTCACTATTACAACTCTACCAAGCTAAGCACTGGTATGCGGATCCTTCCCGTGATCGTCCTGTACTTTCAGCACTAATCTCAGTGCACACTGCACTGCTAAATAGTTTTAAGCGTTCCACAGGTATACTAGGACCACAGATTCTTAGGATACACAACAGAGAACCTAAAGCCGAAACCCTAGGACTATTATACAAAGTATAACAAAATCCCCTTATTATCCCGGAAAAGGGGTGGTTTCTATTTGTCAATACAAAAACCTTTTACTAGGGTACTGAGGTAAGGTTTACTACGAAATAGCAAAAAAGTATCATGTTCTGTTACTCAATATAGTTACAATTTTGGGCATTAAAATGTATGGAAAGGCTGATAATATTTTCGTAGTTTCGAAGTTTCCCCTAGAGTAATAGTTGTTGATTCTTAAAGAGCATCAAGCAGCGTCCGTCGACTCTAGCAGAAGATCGTATCCTTCGATTCTCTGGCCATGTATCCCTACGTGACAACGGCTCCATCGAGCGTATCGGGGTATAGGGAAAGGTAGAGGATAAATCTGTACAGCATTCGCAATAGCCCGCAAGTCAGGAAAGCTAATTCACCTTGTAAGACCCAAAGTGTAACAGTCTGCCCATTGAAATAATAAATGCAACATCATTGCAGTGTTCTAAAATAAAACTAAAAACCGGCCAAGTGCGCGTCGAACTCGCGTATGGAGGGCTCCGTACCATTATCTATACAAAATTATAAAGATCTAATTTGAGAACAGCGCCATCTATAGAAACCAACAAGACGCGTTTAACATTAACGACATGACATCGGCGCTGTGAAGGTTACATAGATGACCGCTAGATGGCGAGCGCTGTCTTTAAACAACTTTGGTTGTATGGGAGCCCCCTTAAATATTTATTTTATTCCGTTTTTAGTATATTTTCTTATAGCGGCAATAGAAATACATCATCTGTGAAAATTTCAACTGTCTAGCTATCACGGTTCATGAGAGACTGCCTGGTGACAGACAGACAGACAGACAGACGGACAGTGAAGTGTTAGTAATAGGGTCCCATTTGGCACTCTTCGGGTATATTTGGAGATATAACATCCTCTAATTGATCAACACATGGCGTCCTGTGGCGTCCTTTACCGGCCTTTCCACTTACATTTCACTTTCTCATTCGTCTAGTGGTATCGCGTCTGATTACCCTGCCGGAGGTCGTGGGTTCGATTCTCACTGGAAGCCGCCGTACATTTGTTCAAATAGCCTCAATAATATACTATCAATAATTTAATATCAAATCAATAATTTATTTCAACTTCGGGCCGGATATGTAGTCTGGGTGTATTTCCATGTTTGTGATGACCTTGCCTGGTCACCATAGCACAGGGTATCCTAGTTTGTGACCCGGTCAAGTGATTGTGTTTGTGTAGAAGTTATTGAGTTATCGGCTCGATACATTTCTTTCGCCAGTTTCTCAACCTTCATCAAGGTCTATCCGTGTTACAAAAAGGTTCAATTTCGTTTGTATCGGTGCGCCCACATGTCGCCAGCCCGTTGTGACGTAGATAGTCCTTAAGTCTTATCCTATACTGAGACATACCTAATGGCTCCAAAAGCGTTTATTCAACAGCTGACCAAAGTCTACAATGAGCTGACTCACACAAGACTTGGGCAAGCGAAATTGTTATACCAAAACACAAAGGCTCGTGCATGATTAATAAAATAACGCTGCATCAACAATACCCGATCAGCTCATAAATGATGTAAGTAAATGGTAAATGCTGGAGGTGGCACTTGTTAAGTGAACTTTGTTACTTTATGGAACTTTATGCAGGAAAACTAAGTAAGTAAAACCTCCTGTACAACACACTCCTGTAAATATTGCAGATTCACTGAGAAGAGCCATTTAAAAAAAAATTGCGGTGTTGGCTGTTTTAAAATTCAATTCAATTCAATTCAAATATTTTTATTCATTGTAAAAACAGAATGTTTACTTAATGAACGTCAAAGTTTTTAGTTTCACAATTAATGGATTATGTGGAGAAGAAGCTAACAAAGAAACTCCACATTTATTCTTTTCAAAACACGTTTTAACTTAATTAACAGAGTTTTCAACTTAAAATATTAGTCATGAATGTGTTGAACACTAGTCACAATCGTCCTTTAAATAATATTAATCTACTGTTTAATGCCAAACATCTTTGTCTTCTAAATAATCCTTGATGTTATAGTAAGCCTTTTTGCACAGAATGTGCTTAACACATTTTTTAAATCGCGTTGGAGGTAACTCTAATATATCTTGAGGAATTTTGTTGTAGAACCTTATACAGTGCCCCATAAAGGATGTGTTAACTTTTGCAAGTCTAAATAGTGGAAATGACAATTTATGTTTATTTCTAGTATTAACATTATGGTGGCCACCAACATTTTCGAAGTCTTTGATATTTTTTCTAACGTACATAATATTTTCATAAATGTATTGACATGCAACTGTTAAGATGTTGGTTTCTTTGAAGAAATCTCTTAGCGAATCCCTACTACCTAACTTGTAAATAAATCGGATGGCTCTCTTCTGCAAGATGAAGATAGTCTCAATGTCTGCTGCCCGGCCCCATAGTAGTATACCGTAGGACATAATACTATGGAAGTAACTAAAATAAACAAGCCTAGCAGTTGCAACGTCAGTGAGTTCCCTAATTCTTTTCACTGCATATGCTGCAGAGCTAAGTCTGTGTGCTAATTTTACAATATGTGGACCCCATTGTAGTTTTGGATCGATGGTGATGCCCAGAAATACAGTATCATCTACAAATTCTAGTTTTTCATGTCCAATTACTATGTTGTTCTCAACTACTCGTACGTTAGGTAAGGAAAACTTTATACATTTCGTCTTTTTAGAATTTAGCAGCAGATTATTTGCTGTGAACCAATCTAGTACTTGCGAGAGAGCATTATTTGCATCGTCAAGATTATTTTCTTGTCTCCTTATTTTAAAAATAAGTGACGTGTCATCAGCAAATAACACTATCTCAGACATTTTTTGTACCATAAACGGTAAATCATTTATATAGACTAGGAAAAGGAGCGGCCCTAAGATAGATCTCTGCGGGACTCCTATTTTTACAAGTGAACCCGAGGATTTAATACGATCTACGTCTGCTTTTTGGACCCTTCCTTCTAAATACGATCTTAAAAGATCTAAACCTGCACCCTTTATTCCGTAGTGTTTTAACTTTAGCAGTAGCGTTTCGTGGTCTACACAATCAAATGCTTTTGATAAATCACAAAATATGCCTACTGCATCCTTGCGATCCTCCCACGCGTTGAAAATATGTTTAAGTAACATAACTCCGGCGTCTGTTGTATTCCGCCCTTTAGTAAAACCAAATTGCTGGCTATGAAAGAGTTGGTAATTATTGAAATGCGTAAGTAATTGATCTAAGATGATCTTCTCAAATATTTTACTCAATACTGGTAGTACTGAGACGGGCCTAAAATTGGTTGGATCGTGTTTATCACCGCTCTTAAATAAGGGTACTAGTCTACTATATTTCATGAGGTCCGGAAATACTCCCTCATCTACACATTTATTGAAAATTTTTGCTAACGGTAAAGCTAGGACATCGATCACTGAACTAACAATTTTTACTGACATACCCCACAAGTCTTCCGTTTTTTTAAGATTCAATAATTTAAATTTTTTGAGAACGTTATGGGGCTCAATGTAATTAAATGAGAAATCGTGTTCGCACGAGGAGACATGGTCTTTTAGTAATGTTGCTGCACGATCAGGTGACGAGTCTAACGGAGCTGTAGTCACGATTGGAACATTAGTGAAGAACTGTTCAAATGCTGCAGCGATATCTTCATTTGTCGTTATTATTTTGTCATCAATCTTAAGCGAAATATCTCGGTCTCCCAATTTTGTTTTACCCGTTTCTCTATTTATTATTGTCCAAATTGTTTTAATTTTATTCGGTGACTGTAAGATTTTATTCTTTATATGATCGCATTTAGCCTTATGGCAGACGGCCTTAAATAATTTGGAATATTTTTTGACGTGCTGTATGAATTTGGTGTCATATGTATAAGTCTTTTTGTCATACAGTTCATAAAGTGTGTCTCTACTTTTCCGGATACCCGAGGTTGCCCATTCACTAAATCCTAATTTATTCTCATTATTTGTTAGCTGCCGCAATTTAAAATTTTTTTCAAAACTACCCGACACGACTTTGAAAAAGTCTACATAATGAGCATTAGCATTTTGGTAATTTTCTTGAGTTTTTATGCTACTTTCAAGGTCTACTTTAAATGACTCTAATTTTTTACTTGTTACGGGCCGGCAGAGGATAACCTGTTCTGCGTTTTTTCTATCTATTTCAAAATGAACAATTTGACTACTGTGGTCTGACTTCAAACAATTTACTGTAGAATTATCTGAAAAGTCGCAATCGCAGTAAACATTATCTATGCAGGTGGCCGTAGTTTCGGTTATTCTAGAAGGCTCCAAGAAAATATTTACTAAATTAAACGACTTGAAAATTATTGTCAATTTGGTATTTAAAGCCGAGTCTACCAATAAGTCGATATTGAAGTCACCACAGACTATGACTTTCTTATTACTGCTGGAGGCTACCTTCAAAACATCCTCTAATATTGATTCAAATGAACTGTAATCGCTGGTAGGGGGCCTGTATATGGCTACTACAATGTGTCTAGACAGTTCAACACATGATATTTCAATTACTTTTTCAACAGAAAGTCTGCAAATGTCTTTCCGTTCTTTAAATTTCAAACAATTTTTTGCTAGTATCAAGGATCCCCCGTGCCTTGCAGACTTTCTATTGAAGCAACTGGCTATTTGATAGTTATTCACAGAAAAATTCATTTGTGTTTCTGGTAGCCAGTGCTCTGTGACGCAAAGTATGTCCACTCTATATTGTTCTAAGAACAACTCTAATTCTAATAACTTTCCAGAAAAGCCACCCTGTATATTCTGATAAGCTAAAATTAATTTATTTAAGGGGGGCTTTTCTTTTGTCTGCGCTGACAGTTTAAATCAGCGGTCAAGTTTAACCTACTTAAACTAGGTTTTTTCACAACCTCAGAGTACAGAGGTTGGGAAGTATCAATTTTCTTACATTTTGTATAGCCTAGAGGTCCCTGTGCTATTGTCTTAACAATAAGGGGGTCATATACATTGAATGCCAATAATTTGGCAATATGTCGCTTAGAAGAGAGGGGCAGATACAATGTGTCCCTAGTTAATATAAAATTTCGAATAAATTTATTCGTATCGAAAAAAAGTACTTGGTCTCGATGACCGAAGGTCATATTATATAATAGCCGGTTTAATTTATCTATCCGGTCATTTTGTGCCTCTGAGAGAGTTTTTGAATAGGGAAAAGCACAGATGATAATTTTTCTTACTTGCAAAGCTACTATGGACTCATAATAATTTATTAAGTCACTTTCTTGAATCCCTGTGCTGTTCCCCATTAATAATACAATAGTTGTATTTCTATCATATTGTTTGCTGAGCAAAAGGTTGACTATTTGAATATATATAATAACTTAGCATCTACGTAATGAGATGATTTATACAGCGTCCAGAGGCACCTTCATTCACAATTACAGATGGGTGAATGGACCACTTCGACGCTGCAGTGCCCAGTGGGTAGAACAATAGACTCGAAAACATGAAGCTTCTGGGCCGATCTGGAATATTTAGGACTTTCTTAACGACGTGGTCATCCTCACGCCTTGTGATGTGGCCAAACCAACGTAAGCGGCTTTCCTTAACCTTCTCCACTACTGCGGCCACCTTATGATCCTCTTATGTAGTTATTTCTGACCTTGTCCAGGCGAGTCACTATTAGGATTATATTATGGATTAATAAAGAAAATCATGGTTACGTAACATCAGAGAATAGACTGAAGTTGCCTGCGACAAAGATATAATTTTTCGTTTGGCAAAGAGAAGAGAGGAATATGCAGAGCTGACGGCCAACCTTCAGTCGTGGAGAGGCACTGAAAGAAGTTGACGGATCATGTGATGTGTTTAGGGTTCCATACCCGAAGTGTGCCAAATGGGACCCTATTACTAAGACTTCACTGTCCGCCTGTCTGTCCGTCTGTCTGTATGTCTGTCACCAGGCTGTACCTCATGAACCGTTATCACGCTAGACAGTTGAAATTTTCACAGATGATGTATTTCTATTGCCGCTATAACAACAAATACTAAAAACAGAATAAAATAAATATTTAAGAGGGGCTCCCATACAACAATTCTTTTGCGGTTTTTTGTTCGATATTAATAACGGCAACAGGAGTTTGAAATATTCACAGTATATTTATTTTTATATTCACTTCAAAAATAAACAGTCAAATTAAAATAAAATAAATATTTAAGGGGGGCTCCCATACAACAAACGTGATTTTTTCCGTTTTTTCCTGATCTTTGTTGTATAGGTAGATAATGTTACGGAACCCTTCGTGCGCGAGTCCGACTCGCACTTGAGCGGTTTTTCGAATCCACGGCTCAATCGCAGGGGTGGATGCCGAGTGAATTCCTACTGTGTCATTTGACCCAGTTTCAGTCTGTCCACAGTGCGGGACTGAACATTTAATTTGTTTGACATTTACCCGCGTGCGCTTGGTTGTGGTGCGACCGTCTTGTTAGATAGATAGGGAACACTTTATTGTACACAATCATACCGCGATTTAGAAAAATAACAGAGTGCCATCTATTGATATAAATGAGAACTGAAGTTCCATTAATTCACGATTACCTGCATAAGCCTTTAAACATAAGAAACACAGATATTTCCTAAGAGAACAGACGACGGTTTTTTGCCCCCATTGCGAAAGCAGAGGAGTGTTATTTTTTTGCATGTATGTGTGTATATCTAGTTTCATTAAGCTGCGGTCTGGGCGTAAACATTTTTTTCAGATACTATCAAAGTCAATATATTAATAATAGGGGTTGATATTTCTGGAGTTGATGAGATGAATGAATGGTCTAGGACGAGCAAAGAATGGAGATTATTGCTTCCCTGGTTATTAAATATGAACTGCTTTAGAGCAGTTTGGCAAAATTATGTAGTTGTGATTTTTCATGTTTAATTGTGAATAAATTTAAATAAAACAAGCTAACTAATATAAATAAAAATATAAATCCTACTAATATTATAAATGTGAAAGTTTGTAAAGATGTTTGGATGTTTGTTACTCAATCACGCAATAACGTCTGAACGGATTTAGATGAAATTTAGTATGTAGACAGTTTGATTCCCGGGGAAGGACATAGGATACTTTTCATCCCGGAAATTACTCATTCCATGCGGATGAAGTCGCGGGCAAAAGCTAATTAATAAATAATGAACGGTGTGTTTACATGTTGAACAAAGTTGATTGCATTACAATTTCTTTCTTGGTATGGTGGTAGCGCAGCGGTAGAACGCCGGCCTCACATTCGGGAGGTCGTGGGTTCGGATTCCGGCAATACCAACGTCTTTATCGTCTGAGTGGCTGAAAACCAGCGCTACTGACTATGCATGCAGTCATAGCAATAAGCTGAGCCCCTTCCCTTTTGCCATAAAAATAAAAATACTCATTGATTTGTATGATGTAAAAATTGATTTTTATGGTAAATAAATATTTTCACTTTCACTTTCAGTTTTTTTTTTTTTTTTTTTTTTTTTAATTAAGCACAGTGACAAAGTTATATAATATATTCCCTTCTGCCAAACTGTATTGCAGTTTAACGGCAGACACTCTCAGTAAATAATAATATGTTGAGATACAATTCTAAAATCTATTATTATTTTTTTTAAGTTCACAAAAATGTTAATATGTAGGTAGTCTAATAATAAGTTGTACAGTGCGACGGCATTCCGGCTCGGATGCCCATGCAACCGCCGTGCGAAAGCGCATGTGCGTCACGCCAGCGGGCCGTGTTTAGTTAATACATTTATGGAAAGACTTAAAGAATAGGTTTACTTGTTAGGAAAAAATCCTTTAATTTGTGTTTTAAGTTTTGTTTTGTTCCTTGTAGGTTTATTAGATCGCTTGGTATGGCATTGAATATTCTCGGTATTACCCAGTCTTTGGTACGCTTGCCGTAAAAATTGTTTATTTTATCTGGTAGCACAGATAGACCAGCTTTGTTGTGACGTGTATAGTATTTATGGTCTATTTTAACTTTATAAGTATCTTTCCAATATTCATCCATTGTTATTAAGTAAAGGCATTTCTTATTAATTGGTAATAGTTTAAGTTTTTCAAATAGTAGCTCGTAATTATCTTTGAGTTCTAACTTTGTATTTTTGTCGACTAATATCTTTAGAAACCTTATTTGCAAGTCTTTTATTTTTTTAATTTCGCTTTTAAATGTGAGACCATAACATTCAAGCCCATACGAGACGACTGAATCCACAAGGCTGTGGTACAGTATAAATAAAATTGATTTTGGTACACAGTAACTAAGGTTTTTAAATTTACTTAATACAATTCTAAGCTTGTCACAAATATTTAAAATATGGTGTTTCCAACAGAATCTGTTGTCAACAGTGAGCCCCAGGTATTTAAATTTAGTAACCGTGTCAATAAAATTGCATTTACAGTTATTGCCAAACTCGTGAAGACAATCGTAGGAGTGACCCTTGACATACACATTCTGATCTCTGGTTTTACAATAGCTCGAGCTTATATATAAAATTTTTGTCTTTTGGTTATTTAATATTATTCCATTGTCATGTGACCATTTCGTTATATTATCAAAATCTTCCTGTATATTTGACTCTATTTCTTTTGTATCATGACCAGTGTACGCAATACATGTGTCGTCTGCAAACATAAACTTATGACATTTTGTAATAACAGATACCATACTATTAACCTGGGAGATATAGCATATTGGCCCTGTTACGGATCCTTGTGCCACCCCGTATTTTATACTATGTTTTGTGCTGTATGTGTTATCTATTTTAACAGTCAGCGAGCGATTTTGTAGATAGTTTTCAAACCAACCTAATAGTGGACCTCTAATTCCACTTTCGTCTAAAGTAGTCAAAAGAGTTGCGTGGTCAAGGGTGTCAAACGCCTTTTTAAAATCTATGAACAAAACTACTGCTTGTTTTTTGTCATTAAGGTTTTGGTTTATAATGTTTGCAAACTCTGAAAGTAATTTAGTTGTATTTTTGCCTCTTTGAAAACCGTACTGTGAGTCTGTGATTATTTTGTTATGGTCTAGGAAGTTTGCTACCTGCTTTACTATTACTTTTTCAACAATTTTGTTCAATGTTGACAACACAGCTATTGGTCTGTAGTCTCCCGGATTGCAATGACTGCCACCCTTAAATAAAGGTCTGATGACAGATGTTTTTAGGGGATCTGGATATTGTTGAGTTTTTACTGATAGGTTTATAAAGTGAGCCAATATTGGGCTTAATTGAGTTTTCACATGTTTAATATCTACAGAACGTATATTGTCTATGCCTGGTGATTTTCTTGTGTTTAACTCATCTATTATCTTTTCTACTGCAAAACCAGAAACATTCCTAAATCTCATTGTTATATCTTGATAGGTAGTATATGACCCCCTGTTAATAAATTTATGCGTGCACTTGTGCTTTATTTTCTCTATTTCACCACAAAAAGTATCAGCAAACTGTTCACATATTGATTGAGTATTATTATTTTTGCCCATGTATCTTAATATTGATTCGTCAATAGATTTCTTCTGATTGCCTAACCAGCTATTTATGTATTCCCAGATTTTTCTTATATCGCTGCCCGCTTCTACTAAAAGTTGTTTTTTGTAATAATTTCTAGCCTTTATGATTTTTTTATTTGTAGAATTTCTCCATTTATTATATTGTGCTCGGTATATACTATTACTTGGGTTGCTTTTCCATCTTCTAAACAAATAATCACTGTGTGTTATCATGTTCCGCAACTCATCAGTAACCCATGGACATGCTGTGCGTTTGGAGTAGTCTTTAGCGGGAAGTTCACGTGTATTTGATTCATAAATTTTGTTAAATATTTCGTAAAGTTTATTGTATAAGCTTATAGGACATGTTTCTTTTAATAGGTCTACCCATATAACCTGGTCTAGGTCTTTTAATATCTGGTTATTATTACGTATTTTTATAGTTTTATTTTCATTTTGCTGTGAAGTAATATTATTTACATTTATTCCGAGGCATACAAAATAGTGATCTGCTAATTTGTGTTCAATTATTGAGGATACACTTTTACGAGAACTTTTTAAAAATATATGGTCAATACAGGACTTACTCAGATTATCTAGTCTAAATTCTTCACGTGTAATACCGTGTATTTTTTTTACAAAGCTACATTCACTAAGAGTATTCTCATAAGATATCACATTATTGTTTGAGCGTTGTAGCAGATCGATATTCATATCACCTATTACCACAACTTCCTCACTTGGTAGTATTGTTTTGACATAGTTGTGTAGACTGTGTATGAAAGTTGGAATATTACCTTGAGGGGGTCTATACAGTACCAGTATACGCAATTTAATTTGTTCATGAATTAGACAACCTGACAGACACTCTGAACCCAGAATTTCTATGTTATCAGTAAATAGAAGTAAATGTTTTTTATAAAATATGATAATTCCTCCCCCCGATCTTGTTTCTCTTGTTTTATGAACTGCGTTATAACCGCTTAGTGTGAAGTAAGATATTCGATCATCGTGTACATTTATTTCGGTAAGAATAATTACGTCGAAAGTTTTTTTACAATTATTTAGTAATACTGTTAATTCATCAAAGTGCTTGTTCAAAGATCTTATGTTCAGATGAGTTATTGTTAAGTTGGTTTCAGTGTCTATATAATCTATCCAGCTATCTAGATTGTTGTATCTGATGGTATCCTCTACACTGATAAAGTCCAATATTTGAGCCATATTTACATTATGATGTTTAAGTATCTAATTAGATAGGGGTCTTGAATTTCTCTCAGCACAGAATTACGCATCGGACGAACCCAATGGTACCACAGATGGTGAATCATTCATTTTACCTTGTGCCGATCCTGATGCTAGTCTGTTTACATCTGCAATATTGTAAAGTGGGATTGTTCTGGCATCGTCATCTTTTTTGCAGAGAACTCGACCATGTTTGACCCAGATGTATTTAAAGCTAGGCTTTAATTTTTGTTTCGCCATCCAGATGAGTTCCTTGTTATGATATGTTAGGTTTTCGTTTATATAAATCGGTTTATCAGAACCATCAGGGTATATGTCACCATTCTTACGAATGCGTCCTCGTTTCTCATACCACTCTTCCTTGGCATTTACTGTGCGGAACCGTATAATTAAGGGAGGCGTGCCTTGTTTAGCACTTTCGGTACCTTTCTTATTTCCTTTATTAACACGCCATGCACGATCTATACTATCTGTGTTCACATCCAGTTTTTTTGCGATCAGGTTGACAATCTCTGTTGTTTTTTCATTTGAGGTTTTTTCCAAACCATTTATTTCAATGTTTTTGTTTTTGTCCTCTTGCTCAATATTATGTACTCTCATTTCGAGGGCAGCATTCAACGTTTCCAGGTGCTTACAACGGTTATTTAGATCTTCTATTTTATTCTCGTTTTCTTTCACTTTCTTCATGGTTTCTTTATGGATCTTCAATAACTCGTCGTATTGGGAAGCATAGAATTCTGTATCTTTCTTGATTTCGAACACAACAGCCATTTTCGTATTTAGCTCTAACAACAGCTTTTCTACGGTAACGTTCTTTGGATCCAGGTCCAAAAATGGCTCACCGCAAATTTCCGATGTCATTCCAATTTCGATTTGTTTTTTTTGTTTCGGTTCTTTCTTTTTTTCGCTTCCAATCTCTATGCAGTTTTCGCAAAAACCTGTTGCAATGCTTTTTGAAAAGTCTTTAAGGCAATGCTTGGTTTTATGGAAATATTCTCCGCAGACTCCTCTGCACTTAAAGTAATCCTCCAGTCTTTTGGTAGAAATAAACAAATTGCATTTCTTACATTTCTCTGGAGGAGCCATTCTGGGTTGACGCACACTATACAACTCTGTTATCGTATATATTTCTCTCAATCTGTAGGACACGACAGCACTGGCTGAGAGCGACCGCGCGATTTATGTACATTTGTAAAGTTGTAGTAGAAAACATCGTGTGGAAACCTGAGTGTCTCAGCTGTTCACACTCCTCAGCGCTTGCAATTGCCAATCCGCGGTGCGCTATCATCGTAATGGGCTTACCCATACTATTTCTCTCTCTGAGAGAAGGTCTGTGCCCTGCAGTGGAACGTTACATACAGGCTACATAAAAAAATATAGTTTTTAACAGCCACGCAGAGACTAATCAGCTGGACAGTTGACAAATGAGGTGCAATAAACTACCGCCCTCCCCGAAACCCACCCATTCTTTATGGTCGAAATGGATAAAACATTGCTAGACTTGACGAGAAACGTAAAATTGCAACCCAGCCAAGCGTTATTGCTTAGCTGGCTTGCAAATCTTTTTTGCCTTCGTCCACTGTCTCAAAAACAGTTTTTGAAAAATCTGAAGTCAAGATTTAAATTAGCATTCGCGATTTATCATTTCGAAAGTGCACGACTTCTTCGTAAACTATGATTCAACAGATTCTGTCATTTTGTAGTGCAACAGTCCATTATCCTCAGCAGTGTTATTTGTATTACTTACATGCCATAATGTTTTGTGGTCACCGCAAATCATACAGTACAGTCTGCGACAGTCGCGGTCACCGAACTGATCTCCTTTTACCTGTGGCATAAGGGCCAGTCTCGAACAAAAATGTGTAGGTGTAAGGTTCATTGTGGCGAGGTTCACTGTACGTACTTTGTAATAATGATATGATTCAACGATTGACGTATCGAGTATCCTTACCATCGCATTGTTTTAACGTTTGTAGTATTAAATTAATGTTATACTGGTTAAAATTTTAAGTCCCTAGACCTTCACCAATCTGCCTCAAATCGAGCTGATGGGCGTCCTTCGCTGCGTTTGCCAGTTAGTGGTCTCCTTTCGGGAACCTTCATACGACTTCAGTCACCTTAGTTCTTTGGCGAATAGTCTCATTTCTATGGTTTGATGAGGATGGCAGGGGATACAAATAAGTGGCGTGTAAGTACGTAGAGTGGACGAATACGGGCTGATTGATTGACGCCTTCAACTCTGATTCTGACTGAATAATCTTTGTTCTGCAACATGCAGAACTCAAGACCTATTTTAGATAGAACATGCTCGCCTTGTTCTTGTCATCATATGTATGCTGTTTTATTAAGCTTCTTACCATTCTTATATTGACGGTTTTTCTCAGTGTTATCCGTTAACAGAGAAACAGTTATTGAGAACTATTTTGGTACTATAAATTTACAAATGCACGGAATACAGGAAACACAAATACAGTTTTAGCTGCAAAGTCGCCCGTAACGTAACTGTGTAGAGGTTAATGTAGTTGCCAATTAATTCTAATACAATCCTGCATTGGATTGACTAAAGATCTTTACCATCGAGTAGTAAGCCATAGCCAAGGCTGTTATAGAAAACAGCCTTAAGCCTATCCACTTGAGCAACCTTTAGACAATTTGCCTCACCCCGAGCGTGCTGCGGGCTGCGGAAAGTGCATGTGTCTCCACATGAACCATAAAATAGAGAAATGAGTCAGCCGTTCTCAATACGAGCCACAGTTCGCTCACTAGTTTCTCTTTTTTTTTTCTTTATCCATTTTGGAGCATGTAGAGTTCACAAGTATCGGACATCGGAGCATTTACAACAATTGGCTCGCGGCGCGGCCGTTTCGTTTGGTTCACATCGCGGCACGATTTCCTCTTGCGCTGCTTCGGATTGAGGCAACCGCTTAACTCGAGGCTGCCTCTAGTGCATACGGGGCCTTAGAGCAGCTTCCATATTAAACCCGTGAGAATGTCTCGAACCAAAGTTTAGCCCGCGGTCAAATTCCCCGGGATTCGGCAAGAACTGTGAA